>OX638369.1:84872511-86072511 GCA_951812925.1 Calliopum simillimum | reverse complement strand
TGGGGAAATGTTGTAGCTTCCAATGGACAATACTTTGAATAAAATATATTGTAACATTTTTCCACAATAAAGCATCAAATTTCGCTAAAAAATTCCGGTTTTTAAGTTGTACACCCAATATAAATTTCTTTTCAACATGATCAAAACGAAGTCACACAAGGATCATTTTCCTAAAACGCATTAACCTATTATATCCAGTTTTAAGGGTCTTTTTGACCCCTTTTTCTAAAAACTGGCCTACAATGGGTTAAAAAATTTTGCCAAAATGTTTTACGGAAAATTTCACTAGGAAATACCAAAGACGAAAAATTCTAAAACTTAAGAAAAGCGCAGCAGGGATGTAATAAATATGCAATGTGAAAAGTCCTAGTTGATTTTAACGATTTTTTGGGTTTCGGGACAAAATTTCGACTTTTAAGTGTTCAGCAATTATAAGTGAAATTTTAAAGCAAATAATTCTGTAGTACATACTGACTCAATATTCTCCTGTTTTAGGTGTCATTTTTGTACCTTTTTAAGAAAAGGGTAAAAATTACTCCCATGTGGGGGATGTAGAGGGATAAAATTTTCTAGAAAAGTATTCCCCACAATATCGTGCATAAGTTTACTGAACACATGATACACCTCAGGTGTAAGGATTATATATTTAAAATCATCGATTTACCACAAGAATGCGGTATTTTTGTATTTTTTTCATGTACAGTGGATAAAAAAACTTCAAAAATAGATTAAAAAAAATCTGACGTGCTGGAGAAAAACGATGAGACACGGGTATTTTTTTAACGTCTTTGAGAATTTTTTGGATTTTCTCATGTGTTTTGCAAAAAGTTTGAAATTGTCGAACAGTGCTATCAATGCCTTACAATGAGAACAAAGCGGGCGGCATCGAAAAAGCACCACGCCAAGCAATTGAAAATTTTGATTCAATATTAAACGAAAACATTTTAGGTAAACGGAAAAAACTAAACCGTAAATTTATTGGAAATCCCAGTAATTTTTACTGATTTTTTCAGTCACTGTGCACCCTTAAGGAAAAACCGCAACTTTTACAGATACACACAGTAAATTTTTTTAAAAATATAAAATAGAAAAAAATCTTATGTTGATGGTGTCGAACTTAAGACCTTTGTGCTTGTATGCGACGCTCTAACCACTGAGCTACTGTGGCACTTTCGCTTCTATAGTTTATTATTTTATTTAAATAATATTTCAATAACATTATTAACAATATCAATCAGTAATAATTCTAGGCAAATATTGCAGAGCTGTCTAGTATTTTTTCATGTGCGCAATATTTACTTTTCTATTCAACATTTTTTACTGATTGTCTCTATACTTTTTGAAGTTTAAACCAGGCATTGAAATAAGCTGTAATAATACCCTATTTCTGCAGTAATAACTTCAAATTTGCAGTAATAACTTCAAATTTGCAGTAATAACTTCAGAATATTGTAAAAAATTGTAATAATAATTTTCACCTTAATTCATATTACTTTGTTTTGCGTTAATCGTTGAAACTAAATACTCATTTTATTACGCTTATAACCGTTGTTTTAGTTGTCTAACCTCACCAATTTGGGCTTAAATGTAGCAACCACAATAAGTACTCGGCAACTCTACTTTACACATAAATGCATTCGAAGAAAATTTCGCTATAAATTTTCAATTTTAAATTGAACCGTTGCCATGATATCTGTTATTTAATATTGATATTTAATATTCTACACTTGAATAAGACATTAAAAAAATTTTGCTAAAAATTGCAATTAAAAACAAAAAAAAAGTTCTGCAGTAATAACTTTTTCTTATTTCAACCCCTGGTTTAAACCGTATATTTTACTTTCGAACTATTACTTTTTCATGAGAATTCAGTCAAATAATTGAATTACAGGAACAAACCGTAATTTTTCATGAGATTATTATCACTTTGTGCTGTTTGAAAATCAATTCTTGCAGATCATTTTTTTCCGTGAAGGATATCTTTGAGAACAAAAAAGATATAGAATTAATTTAAATTAGGTTTTAAAGAAAAAGACTAGCGTTTTCAAAAAACACATCAGGTTTTATGTTTCCAGCTTAACATATCCAAAATTTTTATCAAAAGCCGTTTTCGAGTAGTATTGAATCAAAATTTTCAATAGCTTAAAACTCATCAAATATTTTGTATGGCTTGCGAGATATGACCAGATTAAATTTAAAATTTAGGGCGGTACCACTCCTCCTCACTAGTAGGGTAAGGGAGGGAAATATGGACTACGTAGGTAATATGGACCACACGCTTATTTCCCACTGCATACATAGGATTTACCGTTATTCATGTTCAAACTTAACGCTAAATACCTAAAGCTTATAATAGGGCGATTTTAGCGTCCGGTGAAGTCGCATGTTTCTGTAAAGTTGATTTTTCTAAAAAAAAGATCAGTGATCATTTTTTTCTAGTGAGTATATTTCATTATTACACTTTAAAGACATCGCGTTTTTAAATAAATGGTTAATTATATAAAGTCAGTGAATACCATTTATAATTTATTAGCACAAATAAGTTCATTAACCAACAGAGTTTTTGATAAAAAAAACCATTTATCTCACCAACACGTGCTGTGGGTAATATGGACCACCAAAGAAAAAAGCCTCAAAAACAAATGTATTTATCATCTTTTTCAGATGGGGAACCTAGTTGCAGTTTTCATGACGAGTCTGATGGTCATTATATGTAATTCGTTAACTACAAAGGAAAAAAATTATAAAAAATGCATAAATTGTAATACCCTTTACTCATAAGATCGACGTGGCGAATTTTGGGTTGAATGTGTAATCTGACGTTCTTGGAGTCATGAAAAATGTGCCGAATGTGGAAGTGACATTTTTATATGCAACTTCTGTACCAAATAGACTATATGGTCCATATTACACTACACTTTTTTTATCTTCATTTTGAGTATTTTCATCAGATATTTATCTAAAAGTGAATCAGAATAAAGGTAAATTGTTTCCTTTACTGAATGACATAAAATTAATTGTTTTGTTTTATGTATTTTGGGTTTTATTTAAAAAAGAAAGATGGGTGGTCCATATTTCCCTCCCTTACCCTATGCACAAGGTCGATGATTAACTCATTCTATGCTAATGTGGATTATTTCTCAAAAGTTTCATTAAAACCGCTAAAAATATGAAACTTCTGGGGTCTCTCATATCGTATTTGGCGTTCATTTCTGCGTACTTGGTTTATCTTCATCATCCATCGATTTCATTTTGGGTCTGCCGAAGGATATCTAATAACTAGAGCCATTTTTTAACGAATTTTCACTTATTTGTAAATAAAAAAAAATTTTTGAATGATCCTTTACTTCAAAAACTAATGAAGTGGGATCTTCATGAAAAAAATTATTCGGAATTTTGTTATGAAAAATTGTATGCTCTTTCCAATGTTATTAGCCTCATTCGTCTAAGTTTTCTGTTTTTTGAGATATACGCAAAATTGTTTAGAAAAGTACTCTTTACTATACAACTCATACTAAAATTAAAGAAATAAAATGCGCCACCATTTAACCTGTTTGAAAGCAAAAACAAAACTTTGAAGCAGTCTAACCTGTTTGAAAGCAAAAACAAAACTTTGAAGCAGTCTAATGTATAATTGAAGTTAAGATTTCAACGAAATATGACTTGGCGTGTGGCACACACACTCAACGACACGACTAAAATTAATTTCATCAACTTATGGAGTATCGACAATTCGAGAGAGGCATAGAAAGTGACCCAGTATGTGTGAGCACAATTGCCCGTACATTCATCTTAATCAATTGAAAAATAATAAAAATCCAAACGCTTACAAATTGTTCATAAATATTTCCCCAGGACGCTTGCGTTATTGATTTTATGATGTGCGGTGGGAAGCAATCAATCAATCCCACTAACTCGTCCATCTCGCAGCGTAAATACAAACAATCGTTTATTTGAAAATTTCAATGTAAACGATCTTGGTATTGAAAAATATCCCCAACACCACAGGTGCCGCCTGCGTGGTGTAGAATATAGCGATAGCAGTGTTGGACAAAATCATAGCGGAAATACACATGATGTTCTTGCATTCTCTACATGTCATTAAAAGTGGAAAGAAAAATTAAACTGAAGTATGTAAATATGTACATTAGTGTGGGTCAAATTGTTCGGGTGGAACATTATAACATTAAAAAAATAAATTCTTTGAAAACAATATTGTGTCATATAAAACGAATCATATATCACATTGTTTGTCAGCTACTGAATCTATTTTTATCATGAACAAATTTTGATATTCAGGTCGAGTTATTGACAGGTTTTGTTGAACAATGGTCGATAATGCTGAATTACATTAATCTAGTTTTAGTCCAGTCTGATCAAAAGTATTAGAAGCAGCAGTTTTTTAATTGGAATCGCTTTATTTTGATGTTTTAAAACAAATGTCAGAAATCAACATCAAGATCACTGTCACATAAAAAGTTATTCATTCTCAAATTTGGCGGAAATTTCCTTCATAAGTCACGAGTGTTGTTCAAATATTTACATATTTGATACGTAGAAAACTAGTCACAACACTGAACATTGACCTGATGTGGCGTCGTAGTGGTGGAATTTGAAAGCTTTAGCAATAAACTCTGGCTAGCACTTTTCGTTCATCATAAAGAATCAATTTGAATGCCACTAATGAGAGTCTTGATGGTGCGCTGCTGATGGGTCAAGATGAAAATGCTTCTCGATGTTTAATAGGCGCCTGATCTAATCAATAATGAAGCTGGTAAAAACAAAATTATTTCAAATTAAAAGGTACATATTTTTAACGTGTGCGATGTACACACGTAGGTATGTTTGTCTTAGTTTTTTAGTATACGAATTAATTATATCCATTAAAGTTAAATATACTAGATTTATAGAAATCGTTTTTATTTTCTTTTAATTCATTGTTTGATGAAAATAAATTCTCTGATCTAGTACATACATATGTATATTAGGAGTGTCCAAAATTATACATATGATGTTTTCTAATATGCTTGGAACCGCTATAAAATTTTTTGTAATTATGAAAAATTAATCTGACTCCAACAATATGGGTAGGATCAAATCAATTTTAGATGTTATGCAAGGTCAAAAGATGAATTTTTCGGGTTTGATTTTTGCACATAGTCAGAGTCTACATTTCATGAAAAAATCTGTAAAACGTATTTTCCATATGTATTTTGGGTGTATGTCATGATTTCATTATCTCGGTTTTTGCCTTCAAGAGGTCTAAGTTTTTTGCTTTTCACTCAATTATGTTGAAATAAAGGGTTCTAATAAAGTGATTTTGAGGCAAACATATACATATATACTCGAAAAATGGACTTATGGTTTTCTTCTAAGGCTATACACAGGACGAAGAATACTTTGCTACGCTTTTCTGTTGGATTGTTTAGTACTAATCTTTTCCCATCGAAATGTGCTACTGTGCATTTTTATCACATTTCTAAGCATTTCTTGTCTATGGTAACCACTGAAATTTTTCGTAGAATATTTTTGTAGAGTGGTTTAACTTATTAAAACCCAGTTTTCATAAATATGGTTTCAAAAGACCCAGAAAAACAGGAACTTATGTATTAAGATGTTCCAGAAAAAAAGTTCCTTGTGTGATTTCATTATGAATTTTAGACTACAAGATTTATCAAAAATGAATCTTTATAATTTTACAGTAGGTCAAAATTTTTAAAATACGTTACTTTTGGGGATTTTAGCTAAAAAACCATATATGGGTGATGTTAAGTTTTATGTACTATTTTTTTTTTTTTATCAAAACGAAAGATCTAAACATCATAATAAAACAAAAACTGTATACTGGGGGTCGATTCTGGTTCAGTGAAAAGTCGAAGTGAAAATATTTTTATCACTGTCGAATTTGTCAGTGAAAACTTTTGCTTGAGGTGTAAAAAAACTTTTCACATTTTTTAAAATTTTGAACAACAAGAATCGCTTTTACGGTGAAGTGATAAAAAATCTTTTCACTTCGACTTTTCACTGAACCAGAATCGACCCCCTGGTCTGTTCCGCAAAACGTGTGATTTCAACTACTTTTCATTTAGGAGGCTTTTTGATGAAAACGTTGAGTCTAACGTTACAAGTTTTACAAATAATATTGATTTGCATTATTAGCTACCAACAATGAAAATACATTGATGGTTGGAGCTTACTGAACATCATCATCTGTTCCAAAAAAAAAAAAAAAATTATAATATTGATTTGCATTATCGAAAAAGTAAGGATATATTCTTAAAAAAACCGCAAAAAGTCGTCCAACACGGAACAAGCCTGATAACGACTTATTTTGCATGAATTGATTTTGAACGATCTCTATGTAAAAAACTTCGAAAATTTAAAAATATTCTCAGCTAATTTTTTGACACCATATATCAGATTTTCAGGGGTTATCAAGTATTTCCCAGAATTGTTCTTTTTTCTTTTTTGAATCAGTCTAATATTAGGTACATGTGTCTAGGCTAAGGCTAGGCTAGGCTAGGCTAGGCTAGGCCTCAGGTTTTCTGTCGAATAGATTTGACTATACGAGAAGCTAATGAAAAAAAAAAAAACAGCTCGAGGGTGGTCAGATTTCATATAAAAACTTCTTAATTCTAGTGCCACCTGAATCGATATAGCCATATCTGTTAGTCCGTCCGTAGAAATCATGTTTGCGAATATGCGGAGTAAGATAGTTTAATGGAATTTTGTACGCTGGCTGCGTTGTCAAATCGAGCTCAGGGGATAGAAATGGGCGAAATTGGTTAACGGACACACCTACTGCGCAAACATTTAAAATGCAATAATGTAAGTTTTATTTACGATTCAGGTTTTTCCTTTCAAGTTAAATCTTTTTCACATCATATTGATCTACCAATCACGTTGCAAAATTTTGAGGGGGTATAACAAGCACCCACTTACTAAACTCTTACAAAGTTGGCTTAGTTTTCAGTTCAAATTTATTTTCTTAATTTGTTTTTAATAATAAAATTTCTTTTCAAAAATATGGGTGCACGTTAGAGTGACCCAAATTTTGTATGGAAAAACCAAAATTGTTAAAAAGTCAAGGTGCGCGCGACTTTACTGAATCCTTGGATCCTGATGATTACAAAAACTACTTTAGAACAAAAAAAATGCGTTTAGATATTTAATTTAAATGCTATATCTTTTGAATAAGACAATGTATTTGCATAAATTAAACTGAATCTCTTTAAGAATTCTTTGACCAATGTTTTACTTCAAAAATAATTAATTTACACTTTGAAAATTTTTTTTAAGCAGCACTTTAAACTTCAAAATTTGTTAATTTTTTGAGGTGTTTAAACTTTCAAGAAGCGATTTTTTTCTCACTTTGCACTAGCGATTTTTTTTTAAATTTTAATATTTTAAGGCATTAATTTATCTATCAGTTGACTCCAACAATACAGCCATAAGTTTCACATAACTTACTAAAAACCGTAAGTTTAATCAAATTTGGCAAAAACAAAAAAACTTTGAGTTTAATATTTTCATGGTGAAACAGAAACAACAATAGTCATTTTCGATGTATTTGTTCATGAAAATTCTAAGTCTGGTCTCAGAACTGCTCTATCTCATACGGTTTTAGAGATATTCTAACCTAAAAACGCAAAAAAAACACTGTTTTTGCTATTTTTGAAGCTGTTATATCACGACATGGTAACTTTCAGCCTGGTATTGTAGTTAAAAGTGTCACACTTTTTCTTGAAAACCCAATTAAAAAGCGATAATTTATTTTGGGAAAAGTTTTATTTTGATTTGGAAAAATAATTGTAAAAAGTTCAATATGAGGTGTAAAAGGTCTAACTTGGAGTGAAAATCGTCTGTTGCAACCAAAATACACATCTTTTGTTCAAAACTCTATGCTGAGAGTGTTATTGTAGATAACACTATGCAACAGCCAAATCTCCCAGTGAATGCCACTATCCATTTCATATGTAAAATGGCCCGCTTATTCCGAAAATCGCATTATTTTTTTTTTTTTCGTGTCGTTTTCGAGTTATCGGTCATTTTCGGTTTTCGGACCAAAAAAAAAGATAGTTCCATTTAAATACAAATATCTCAAGAACTACCGATTGTATTTAAATGTATTGCATGTCATATTAAAGGTAATTAAATTACCTACAAATTACATTCACATCACTTTTTGGTTGATTTGTTAGTTTCGGCGAAATAAATTGATTTCTAAAAAAAACATTTTTTTTTTTCGAAAAAATTAACAAAAAATCAAAATCAACTGCAGATTCATACAAGAAGAAATAACTTTTTACAATTTTTTTTTGTTTTTGTATCATAGACTATATATTTGTGAAGAAAATAAGATACCACTTAAAAAAATCGATGGGAAAATGCAAAAGTTGTATACAATTCATTGATAAATTACTAAAATGCGTTTTTGCCTATTTTTTTCGGTTTTTTTTAGTAAACTGTCGATAATTTGAAACTCTTTGTAAAAGACATGGGAAAATCCAAAAAATTCTTAAAGTTAGCGATAAAACAAAATACCTGTGTCTCGTCGTTTTTCTCCAGCACGTCAGATTTTTTTTTAATCGATTTTTGAAGTTTTTTAATCCACTGTACATGAAAAAAACAAAAATAACGTATTCTTGTGTTAAATCGATGCAAATAACTATATGATCCTTACATTTGAGGTGTATTATGTGTTCAGTAAACTTATGCAGGATATTACAAGGAATATTTTTGTAGACAATTTTAACCCTCTAAGACCCTTACATGTGGGTCATTTTGACCCCCCCACATTTAGGTAGGTAATTTAATTACCTTTAATTTGATATATAAAACGTTTGAATACAAACATTGTTTCTTGAGATATTTGTATTTAAATGGACCTATCTTTTTTTTTTTTGGTCCGAAAACCGAAAATGACCGATATCTCGAAAACGACACGAAAAAAAAAAAAATAATGCGATTTTCGGAATCAGCAGCCCATTTTGAAAAATGGCATTCCCTGGGGAAAAAATTTTTACTCATTTGTTGCATAGTGTAATTTAACTAAATATCACACGAATTTTAATAACAATATGCAGGGGCGGGGAGAGCAAATCCGGGCATGGGGGTAATTATATAACGGGCCCCCTCCAGTACTACTTTTTTATTCGATACTAACCCACATGATGCCCAAGAGATATATGAAATGTGTAAAGTTGTGATTTTGTTTGCTTCCCGCCCATATTCCTAAAATAAAAGTCAAAACATAAGATTTCGGCCGGTCTTCGATCAATGCTTGAAAAATATACTAAAAAAAGGCAAATCATTTTAACTGCCCGTAGCTTCGAGACTATTGGTTTTTTTTCGGAGATGTCATTAAATCAACTTTTGTAGAGAATAACTAGGCCAGCATTAGGAGAATTCGGTCCAAATAGTAAACTTGTTGCTGTTTTGGAACAAAAATAGC
The DNA here is from genome assembly GCA_951812925.1 of Calliopum simillimum. Classification (NCBI taxonomy): domain Eukaryota; kingdom Metazoa; phylum Arthropoda; class Insecta; order Diptera; family Lauxaniidae; genus Calliopum; species Calliopum simillimum. The sequence goes on along the minus strand of OX638369.1, from coordinate 86,063,057 downwards.
AATTTTTTAAGAAATTGTTCATGACTGTAAAATTAATTTTTTGTAAATTTCAAATGGCGAAATATTTATTCTGAAAATTTTATGTTGTAGAAAATTAAATGTAAATCAAAAAAAAAAGTTAATTAAAAATACTTATTTTTAAGTTATGGATCTGATCTCGAAGTACTGATTTTTGTCTTCAAAATGAGCTATGAAATGGTCTTGTATAATTTTCCTTTCAACAAATAATATTTTCCTTAAGGCAGGATTCGGTACCTTGAAGTTTTTAAGTTATGTAGCGTGTAAAAGGGTAATAATTTTATAAGTTTTATTTTTTTTTAGTTGAGAGTAAAGATGGGCGTTGGCTCGAGTTTTATTCATGGCCCGCGGTGCTCTATTTACCAGCGATGGGCTTTGAATCGATTTTCATGTGAGCCCGAACCTAACCACAAAAGCCCTTAATTTAGAGGCCCGTGAGGACCCGTAAATCACACGAAGGTTTAGGAGCACGAACTTGGAAAAAAATTTGTTCTTAAATAAAAATATAGAAAATGATGTATAAGTGAAGTGTTTAGAATGAAAATGGAGTAAGTAAAGTCAAACAAAAAAACTAATTAGATTGGTCGAAAAAAGCTTAAGTGAGCAGTTAATGTATAATCTTTGTTTTTTCTCGTTAGAAAAAAAAAAAAAATAAAAATAATTGTGCGGGCCCGGACTTTTTCTCAAGTACTTGTTTTGTGTTAAACGGTTGGGCCCATTTCCTCTTGTTGAGCGTAAGTATCATTTCGCAAGCTTGCAAAAAACTACTATAAATTTTATTTAATGAAGATTTTGTTTCTGCTTAAATCCGGGCCCTCCAAAAAACTCCGGGCCCGAGGGGAATCCCACCCTTACCCCCCTTCTCGTCAGGCCTGACAATATGTGCAAGCATAATAAAACTTTAACAAATTTAGACAATATGGTGTGGAGCCTCCCTGATTAAGCTGATTGAAACATTAATACATAAGCAAATACGATGTACATGAAAATAAAGTAAACCGTAAAAATGCATTGAAAATCCCAGTAATGTTTACTGTTTTCTTGCAGTAACTGGCGCCCGTTAACCCTTAACTGACTAAAGGCAAATATGTTTGTCAGAACCCCAATTGCTTGAATGAAAGTTTTATTAACCCCTATTACTTCGATCTTGTCGTATTTTTATTTTGAAATTCTTTCGCGAATTCAGACCTAGTCGTTAAAGGGTTAAATTTATTAAATTTAAAAAAAACTAGTAAGGGTGTAAATTTTGGCCTGGCCAAAAAATAAATACCCTACACTGCAGTATTTTGAAAATTTTGCTTATATGGGAGGTGCCACTCCCATTGTCCGAGTACACCCAGTTTTTGTTCAATGCTTGCATTTATAGTTTTTAGTGTCAGAGTGAAATTTAGTTGGATTATCTCAAAAAACTTTTTCAGTATAGCATTTTGAAACTTTTGCTTATATCGGAGGTGCCACGCCCCCTTGTACGATTTCAACCAATTTTTTCTGAGAGCTTTCATTTATAATTTTTAGTGTCAGAGTCAAAGTTGGTTCGAATATCTCCAAAAACGCTTTCAGGATAGCGTTTTGAAGCTTTTGCTTCTATGGGAGGTGCCACGCCCTCTTGTCCGAATTCACTCAGTTTTTTATCAGAGCTTGCGCTTACAATTCGTAGTACTTATGTGTATTGTGGTTGCATTATCGTGAAAAATACTCCTAAAATTGCATTTTGAACATAATTTTTGTATGGGCGGTAGGCGTGTCCGTTGACCGATTTTGCCCATTTTCAATCCCCCGAGCTAACTTTGACGACGGAGGCAGTGTACCAAATTTCATTGAATTATCTTGCTCAGTTTTCCCAAAAAGTGTATTTCAACACACAGCCAGCCAGCCAGCCAGCCAGCCAGCCAGCCACCCAGCCAGCCAGCCAGCCAGACAGACGGACATGGCTATATCGTCTCAGGAGGTGACGCTGATCAAGAATATATATACTTTTCTATACCTGCCACGCCTCCTTCTCTGCGTTACAAACGGAAGGACAAAGTGAATATACCCTGGGTGTAGGGTATAAAAATGTTCACAGCGCGAGTATCGAACTTAAGGTCTTTGTGTTTGTAGACGCTGCTCATAGTATGAGCTACTTTGGCAATTTTCTTTCCATCGCTTATTGTTTTAGTTAAAATTATTTTTCAATCAAATTTTTTACAATGTCACACAGTAATAATTGAAAGGCAAATATTGCAGAGGTAACTGGTATTTTTTCTGTGCTAACTTTTACGTTTCCATTCAATATATTTTACAGTTTGGGGTCTGAACTTTTTGAAGTATAAAACGTATGTTTTACTTCGTTCCATTTCTTTTTCATGGGAGTTCAGTAAAATAATTGAATTACTGGAACAAACTGTAATTTTATAGGAATATAATCACTTAGTATTGTTTGAAAATCATATTTTGCGGATAATTTTTTTTTTGTCGTATAGGGTATTTAATTTTTGACAAGGCCAAAGGTAACACCCTTACAAGCTGTTTTTGACTTAATCACATTAGTTTGAGCAGAGATTTTCTCTCGATGAATCGTGATGATTGTATAATGTAACAATTAATCATCTATCAATTAAAGTAGCTTTTTAATTTTATTATAAAAATAAAAGAAAAACAACAATAAAATTATGAAACGTACATATAAACGTGAAAATTATTTAATGTAAATAAATTGTGAATATTTTATAGCACGAATGAATATAAGTATCGATGAAAAATTTATCTGGAATCTGAATAAATATTTATGTTGATATTTCAATATTTTCCGATCATCCTCGATTAAAGTGAATTTTCATGAAATTCCAAAAAAAGAAAAAAAAAACGCACAACTGGGGCGAATGGCACCGTGGGCGGCGCACCGAACAAGGAACCATTGATTCAACGAACCGGTCGACCTGCCTAATGAGTCTCATTAAAATTGCGGCAAATACTTCGCCGCGTATCTTTGCGCTCTGCATGTTTATCTAAGTACGACGAGTACTTGCGAGATGCACGGTGTGAACACCGCACTCCTAAATGAGTCAAATAATTTTCAACTTATTTATTCATTTATTGCTTTTTATTCAGATTTATTTTTATTTGTATTTATTTGGTGCCGATTGTTGTTATTTGTTTGTTTGTTTGTCTGTTTGTATCTTTTTGCTTTGATTTCGGACTTTTCGAGTGCCGGCCACATTAGATAAACGCGCGTAATAAATCCATGCAATAGATAATCGAATGGTTTGCGATACTCCGAACCAATTTACATGGCATAAAATGGGGAAATTTTTATTTACTTCACCTTCGATTAACATTCGTAACAAGTTATAAAAACAAAAGCAATTAACTGCTTGTGGTGTGAAAAGCAACTTCGACGGATGATGGCAATTGAATGGATGTGATCTTAACACCTCTACGAATGCAGTAAAATTTCGTGTTGCATTTACTTGATACAGTGTTGCCGGATCAAGAGATTTTACGGAATAATATATGTATAATATTCCAGGGGTTGAAATAAGAAAAAATTATTACTGCAGAATTTTTTTTGTTTTTATTTGCAATTTTTTAGCAAAATTTTTTAAATGGCTTATTCAAGTGATTAATATTAAATATTAATATTAAATAACAGATATCATGGCTATGATTCAATTTAAAATTGAAAATTTATAGTGAAATTTTCTTCGAATGCATCTTCATTTTCACTATTTTCATTTCTCTTTTACCCATAAAAATATATTTAAAGTAGAGTTGCCGAGTACTTATTGTGGTTGCTACATTTTAACCCGGATTGGTGAGGTTAGACAACTTAAACAACGGTTATATACAAAATAAAATGAGTATGTATTTAGTTTCAACGATTAACGCAAAACAAACTAAAATGAATTTGGGTGAAAATTATTATTACAATTTTTTACAATATTCTGATGTTATTACTGCAAATTTGAAGTTATTAAAGCAGAAATAGGGTATTACTGCAGCTTATTTCAATGCCTGTAATATTCTGTAGCAAGTAGTAGGCACAATATCGGGAATGTCGAGAAAAGAGATCACGATGGGCCGTAAGAAATGATGAGTAGCACAAAATAGACGAAAAAATCTGAAGATGGAATTCTGCTTGGCAAGGACGTACACATAGCGAAGAAAAAAGCATAACTTGCGTTGCTAAATGAGTTTCTACCACGTTCATGAGTGTTTTGACTACGTTTCGTTGTTGATCTGGATTTAACAACGCTCCAAGATCACATTTGTATGGTGCGTTGCTAAATCACTCACGAACGTGGTTGAAACTTATTTAGCAATGCTAGTTGCCAAGCGTCGTTAAATCCAAATCAGCAACGAAACGTGGTCAAAACACCACGAAACGTAGTAAAAATAATCACGAACGTGGTAGAAGCTAATTTCAAAACAAATAGACTTTTAATCAACCTCACAATAATGATGGCAGTGGCCGAGTTCGTTAACGTCCGCATCTATCACACGACAGGTTCTAATTTGCCCAATACAAAATAAAAAAATATTTATTTAAAGCAAAACTTGAAAATTAAAAAAGAAAATAATGTCAGTTTCATTGTTGTTGACAGGAAAAAATTAGAATTAAAAACAAAATATGGGTGATTCTTTTTCAATCCCACCAATGCACACTGGGGCTATAGAAGTGATTTGGTTCAAAACCACCCAGACATCACAATTCTCATCGAAATATAAAAATTCTTAAAGTGGGATATTCGTTTTGTCATACTGAAGAATGGTAAGAAGCTTAATTTCCTAAATGTGACTTTATCAATTTGCCGAGTGACCTTGAAAAATGTAATTCAATGTTCAAAAAATAGAGATACCGTTAAAAATCTTTTTTTACTCAAGAGGAAAGCATCTTACGAAAAAAGTGCACTAGGCAAAAAATGCTTAGAATTGTCCAAGCAATACGTGAGATTTTTTTGGATTTTTTTTGGAAACTTTTTTTTGAATAATTTTTAAAAAAAAATCTTTATTTAGAGTCCAGCATTGGCAAAACTGTTGTAATCCATTTGGCTTCAAAAGTAATGAGGGGAAAAGTTTGCGAAGAGTGACAAAAGAAATGCTTGAATCTTTCCCAGATCTATGCAAAAAACATGAAATATGTCACACATGTAGGAAACATGATTCGAGGAAGGAAAATGACGATTCACCAACTAACGTCGATTTGGAGCAAGAGCAATCACCAAATCAGCATTTAGATAATTCTGATACAGAAAGTGTCGATTTTAGAAGTGAGCGTGAAAAAGGTCTGGAAGGCATGTTGACGCAATTAAAAACGAAATTTAGTTCATTAGAAAAAAATGATCTCTTGCGTTTCAGGATTTTGACGATTGCTAGCGAATTTGAAACTGACAGGCTTGTGGTGCAAAGGGCAAAAAAATAAATTAATGAATTTGGTATCCTCGGAGAAGAGCGGTCGAAAAGAGGAAAGAACCTGAATCAAGGAATAGTCGACTCTGTTGTTAAATTTTTCAACTCTAATTATCATAGTAGGGTAATGTCGTCGATGCAAGATTTCGTCAACATAAAAATCGACGAAGAAAAAAAACAAGTACAAAAACGCTAAATGTTTTCAATTTAAATGGATATAAATGGTCTGCTTCAATGGGCAACACCCAAGTATGATAAGGACATAAGGACTATTTATTACTCCAGGGTGGATCACGATCGAACTCAACGAAGTTTGAATGCAAGATTTAATGAGGCTCAGCAAGTTGAACGAATAATGATGAACCATTCATTCAGAATATCCGGTGATAAAACTATATCAATTCTGTGAAATAAAAAATTACAAATTTGTCTCGTAATATCTGCAGTTCATAGTTTACTTACCTGTTTCCTAATGACCCATTTTCACCATAACCTCTGCAAAAAATTATCCGGCTGAAAAAATTTTTCGGCCAAAGTTGGCTAAATTTACTCCCTGAACCCGAATTAGCAAAAAAAATGGGGTAGCTATTTTAAATTTGAAAGTCAATCCCACCCCTAAGGTGGGGGTCATGGGTTGAGGGATGAACGATTGGAAACAAAAAACCAAGCATCTTTTGTACCAAACTTATTTTTTGAAAACCTAATAAAAGTTCCAAGTTTTCTTTTGAGCCCTGGTATACATATATAACTAAATATCGTACGAAAGTAAACCCGAGGTCAGTCGTATAGAAAATTTCCTGCGCTACAAAATTGTCTTGCAATATTTTTTTGAAGAAGTCACCGTTAGGGCGATATTTGCAAAAAACTAATTTATTCGACCTTTGACCTTGAATAATTTTTTATACGACCTTGACCTTGACTTTTCACAGTTCATTTACCAAGCATAAAGACTTTTTAAGTGACCTGGTACGTTCAAATTGGTTGAGGAATAGAAAGAACAGAGCCATTGGTGGGATAAAAAAAAGAATCACCCATGTATATTTTTTTTCTATTTTATTTAGCAACGCGCGTTGTTAAATTACTCACAAACGTAGTTGAAACTCATTTAGCAACGCGCATTGGTAAAACTGCTGCGAACGAGCCATGCTCAAAATTAGGGTCGCAACGCTGTTAAAATAACCACGTTTCTGCCACTTTTGACAATGTCGTTTTCTCTGTTTAGCCAGGGGAGGGATTTTTAGGGCTCAACTAACCCCCCCTCCGCACGAGAATAAAGTGTAAGGGGATGTCTCAGTTACACAGATCATAAATATGATTTTTACAAGGAAAACCAACACGATCAAGCAAAAAACTAGTAAGGGTGCTATATTCGGCCTGGCTAAAATACCTTATACCAAAGCAGTTTAACAACTTTGCTTCTAAGTTATATCCTACGCCCTCTTGTCCAAATTCAGCTAGTTCTTGCCCTGAGCTTGCTTCGACTTGCTTCAAGTGCCTGTACAAAATCTTATTAGGGGTATTCACGATCTGGAGTAACGTCCTGAGTAACAGAGTAATAGGGTAACAGTGCACAACCCCAACAACAAAATATATGTAAATTACTCTGTTACTCTTTTAACCTTTTAGTCAAGCTATTTTCTAGTGTAAAATAATCTTACACTTTTGCCTTTTTTACTATTTCTATTTCTATAGAAACGTTTGAACTTGTTTACTATTGAGAGAAAATTTTCGTTCACCAAAAATAAAAATTAGAATGAGAGCAAAATATTAATTTAAAAAAATTTTGTTTTTGTTGTCAGTTGAAATTATTTTGATAAACAGAAAAAAAATGTACGTGCAAAAGTGTTGAGTACGCTCTCAATTCAGAGTAACCGAGTGCACTTTTACCCTGTTACTCTGCTCGTTACTCCAGATCGTGAATAACTCTATTGTTTTATCCCATATAACGTTTGCACTACAGCATTTTGAAAAAATTTTCTCATTGCGAGGTGCCATGCCCTTTTTCCGAATTCGCCAAGTTTTTGTTTATACATACATATCTGTGGACTTTTGACAAAACAACCTAACTCGAAATTGGCAACTTTTCAGGAGAGCCTAAAAACTGATTAACTACTTTTCAATAATGTGGCTCAATTTCGTTGATGCAGCGTTGAATCTCCTCTTTTCATACATTTTTACTAATCTTTAAGTGTCAGCTATGAAATTATTTTTTTCTTTTGGTTAATAACATTTAACCGCACGAATGGCGCTAAGTTCAAATCTTGCGTGAACTATGAGACACCCTTATACCTCTGGAACAAGAAATCATAGAGACATGGCGATTATACCAAAAGAAACGTATTTACTATTAAGGACTAAAGTCCTGGAGAATTCTCTTTTCTTGACTAAGGTTGTTTTATCAAAAGTCCTCAGATATGTGTGTATTCTCCTTTAACTCCTAAGAGGAGCATAGGGCCAATATGAAACGTTTCCATTTGTTGCGATCCCTTGCGATGACTTTGATCTCTTGCCACGACTTTCTCGATTCTTGTATTTCCTTTTCCAGCGACCTTTTCCAGTTGCTACATACATATGTAGTTCACCCTTTTTGTTTCTAGCATTAGTATATATTTTGGTTTCATTTCCGCAAATAAAGCTTAATATATAGGGTTTTAAATGTTTTTTGTATGGGCAGTAGGCGTGTCCGTTGATCGATTTCGATAATTTTCAATACTACAAGCTAACTTTGACGAGGGAGGCAGCGTACAAAATTTTAACGAATTATTTTGATTAGTTTTCCCTTGAAGTGAAAATTTGTATGCAGCTTAGTCAATCGTTCATCAAGTCTAGTAAACGTAGCGATAAGAAAAAAATTCTCAATGGGTTAAATTTTTAAAATAACGATGCAACCAAAAAGCATAAACGGCAACACTAAATCAATTGTTGTAAAAGCAGCGCAGCGCATCTTCGATTACCCACAAGTGCGTTTCAACGCATCACTTCGACGCGCACATGTGGTTTCTGTTATCCGGCACTGGGTTGCTATAATGTTTAACCGATTTTCCACACCTTAGCGTAAACAAGCTGACGAGGGCGTAAAACGCTCGCTCGCTCGCTTCTTAATTACCGCGTATAAATTCTTTGTAAACAACGACGAATGTTTTTGGCTGGCAATTGCTCCTCCATGCAACCAGGGAAAGGAACCAATAAATAATTTGTTCAATATATGGGAAATGCGTCGGGTACTTGAACGTAACTTTGGCGATGATTTTATTTTATTGTAATCCTCTGTAGCTGGCGCATGGTGCTAAATATTGCTTCCGTGTTTTCAAGCGATCCGAGTTGATACACCTTATTGTATAAATTAAATTTTAAATGGTGCGAATGATGAGTAACGAAATTTTATTATGTTGATCATTTCAAATTGAAATTGAAACATGTAATTGAGATCGATCCTACGAAGAATAAACAAATGAAATGTTTTAAGTCCTTTTAAATTCTTTAAGTTATTTTTAAGTTTGATAAATTTAAAATGATTACACTTTTTCGGGGTTTCCTTTGTGAAAGACAGACTGGTAGTAAAATATGCATTTTTTGTCCTGCTTAAAACTTATTTCTTCAGAGCAGGAATAATAACAGAAAATAATCAATTGGAACAATAATTCTTCAGATTCTGATTTATTTCCACAATTACAGTTTATACTGATAATCAGACAGTAGATAAAGTTTGGAAAACTTTGGTGGCATCTCCAAATTCAAAAAATCCCAGGGAAATTAGGAAATTTCCCTTCCTTCTGACAAATGGAAAATGTAAATAAATAAAACAATTTTAATAAAAAGCAAATTAAAGCTAAAATCAAAAATGTGTTCGCCTCAATTGTTTTAAAAAAAAATTTAAATAACGAAATATATAAAAAAATTTTATTAAAAATATATTTGAAAAAAGTGTCGTGATTTGGTAAACGCCAAAAAAGTGTGATTGAAATGATAGATGACTCATCCAGATGAAAGGTGTGAACGTGATTCTGTGATTATCAAGATTTTCTGATTTTAGGCTGGTTAACCAGGCAAGTAAGAATAGGGTATTAGAATCAGTAGCCGTATTTCTTTTGACGTCTATATAAAATTTTGTTAATTTTCAAATTGTGGTAACTCATGAAGTGTAAGTCGCACGATTAAAAGTGCGAGGATCAGTGGTGTCCAGGGTCAGACTAAAAGACAATCAACTTTCAGTTACAAAATTTATTTTATTGTTTTTCCAATTTAATTTATACGTTTTATAAAATTTCCTTTATGCATTCTTAGTTAATTATTCAATTATAAAATTCTTTTCGATTATTAATTTTGCGTCGGTTTTCCGACGACTTATGATGATCCGCTCCTCAGTGATCTTGCGGTGGCAGGTGATCCTTCTTAATGCCTCGTTTTTCTTTCCTCGACTTGCTGCTTTGTAATACGGATAACTTCTTTGTTGACTGCTTTCACCTTATAAGTACTATAAGGAAGTATTTGGCGAGGCAGATAGAACAGCTCACACCGTATGAATACTATAAGGAAGTATTCGATGTGGCGAGTAGCACTGGTTGCCCAGGAAAACCTTATGATACTTTGCTAACTCCTTTCTAGCCTAGGAATACTCTACACTTAAATATACCTAGCTGCTCCTACCTTATCAGCACTATAAGGAAGTACTCGATGAGGCAGGTAATATCAGCACACACCGCATGAATACTATAAGGAAGTATTCGATGTGGCGAGAAGCACTGGTTACCCAAGAAGGCTTAAGGATACACTAGCTACTGACTACCCACTTTCTTAGGAATACCCTAGGAATACGAGGCCTCTGCACAGTTCTTTATGCTTTCGATGCTTTGGATATCAATATTATTTGTATTTAATATTGATGCTGTCGCAACGAATGCCAAGACTTTTTATCGTGCGACTTACCATTCATGAGTTAACGCAATTTGAAAATTAACACAGTTGAGGAGTGGCCGTACCAAAGGGCAAAAATACCTATAGAAGGCAAAAGCTGTGTATGAATCGAGGACATTTTGTTAGAAATAATTAAAATTGTTTTCTGCGTTCCCGAAAAATTTACTGATGGTTTGGAATTGATGGCATTATGTTGAAAATATGACACATAATATGTATGACATTATTTTTGCCTCGTGATGGTACTTAAGACTTTGGTACGGCCACTCCTCAATTTAGTCTATTGATTAGGACGTAAAAAACATACTCAAGAGGAAGTAAGACGTTCACGGGTTTTTATTACAGAAATCTTTCAATTGGTCATTAAAGATGAAAGAACTGCGGAGTGTTATTACATTACAGAGTGGAAATCGGGAGGAGGGGGGATAAGTATCCTTTACAGTTTTTTCAAAATATCTAGCGAACGAAGCAAAAGTTTGATATTTTTTTAGAAAACTTTTTGTAGAGAATTAATTTTGCCATCGAAATAGCTTATTCAAAAAATTTAAAAACAATTGAGCCAAAAATTCTGAAACACAAAAAAAACGAATTCTTGTGTTTTTTTACTCTTTTGCCTATAACTTTCTTCGGGTCAGAGATAGGTAAAGACATTGCACAATATAAAATAAGTACATAGTTTCCTTTAAAATGATTTATTAAAAAATGTCTAAGGTTAAAAATTGACCGAAATATGGCCAATGGAACATGGAAATTTTCTTTACCCGCTCGGAAAAACGTTTTTTACTCAAAACCAAGGCATTTTACGAAAAAAGTTTATACTGAAAGGAATGCTTGAAATCATCTAAGAAATACTTGAGCATTTTTTTCAGAATTTGTTGGAACTTTTTTATTTTTTTTAAATTATAAATTGTCCCTAAAAATTATGAAAAAAATCATATGTATTCCTTGAACAATTCTAAGCATTTTTTGCCTTATACATTTTTTTTCGTAAACGCCTTGGTTTTGAATAAAAATCTTTTTTCCGACCGCATAAACAAAATTTCTATGTTTGAGTGGCCATATTTCGGTCAATTTTTGACCTAAGAAACTTTTAAATAAACCATTTTAAAGGAAATTTCATCTTCTTTTTTATGTCTATCTCTGGCCCTAAAAAGTTATAAGCAAAAGTGTAAAAAAACGCAAGAAACCGTTTTTTTTGCTTTTTTTCTTCTTTTTGTTTCAAAATTTTTATAAATTTTTTGAATAAGCTATTTCGATGGCAAATTTAAATCTCTACAAAAATAGTTCCAAAAAAAATATCGTACTTTTGCTTCGTTCGCTAGATATTTTGAAAAAACTGTAAAGGGTGCATTCCTCTCCCCTTCCCCTCGATTTCCACCCTGTAATTTAATAGCACTCCGCGGTTTTTTCATCTTTAATGACCAATTGACCGTTTTCTGTAATAAAAACCCGTGAACGTCTTTCTTCCTTTTAAAATGACATAATCAATAGACTAATTGAATATACTTACGCGTCAAAAGAAACACTACTAGTAATACAAATGAAATGGAGTCCTAGGAAGCTTATGGACGCGGAAACTACAAAGAAGATCTTTTTTTAAATTGTATGTTATTGTCTGTAGAAGTATCTTAAAGGGGTGAGGTGCCGCTGAGGGGAGCGGGGGTTGCACTCCCATATAAAAAAATACACAAAATGCTATATCTATGTGTACCTATTCAAGCTACGATTATAAAAATTGCTGGATCTTTTTATATTGTGAGTGTCTGTAGTGTTTCTACTTTATAATTTCCACTTTGTATTTTCAATTTTAAATTAAGGGCATGTTTTATTAAAATGGTAAATTAAATTTTAAAAATCAAAATATTATTTTTATTGAAAATTTTGTTAAAGCAACAATATCTAAAAATATTATTAAATGCTAAATAAATAAAAATATAATTGTAAATACGCAACACAAACCACAAACCATAACTTCAGTACTACACTCAAAGACAGAAAGAAGCCCTCTCCAGATACGACACATCGTATTTATCTCGCAATTCTCCAACGACATGAGACACATCAAAGGTTCAGAAAACATTGTAGCAGATGCACTTTCAAGATCCGCGATCGAAGCTTTCAAAAGTTCAGATCTCGATCTTAAAATTTTACACCATGAACAAAAAATATTAGACAAAAACATCTACAAGTTTGAAAAAGTTGATATTCCTTTTCTCAATTTTAAAATTTGGTGCGAGCATACCACTTGGACAACACAAAATTTACACAAAAAAGTTTTCGATCAAATGCACAACATATCCCATCCCGGAACAAGAGCAACTAGACGTTTGATAAGTCAACGATAATTTTGGCCAAACATGAACACAGTAATCAATCAATGGTCAAAAGAATGTTTAGATTGTCAGAGATCAAAAGTACATCGACACACAAAAACACTTCCTCACAAAATTCCCATTTCACTTGGACTTTTCGACCACATTCATATTGACTTGGTTGGTCCTCTTCCTCCTTCGAATGATTACAGATACCTTCTAACTGTTATTGATCGGAACACACGTTGGCCTGAAGTGTAGCCCTTAAAGAATGTAGAAACAAACACTATTGTTAATACATTCCTAAGAGAATTCGTTTCGCGGTTCAGAGTACCTCTTGAAACAACTACCGATCGAGGACCTCAATTTACTTCAAGTACATACAAAGCATTCAATAAGTATCTTGGTAGTCATCAAATTATGACTTCTTCACATCATCCACAAGCCATTGGGATGATAGAAAGATTTCACCGACAGTTAAAAGCTTGCTTTAATGTCTTCTTTAACTGAAGATCGTAGGCCTAAGAGAATTATTGGTAGCTCTTGATACCAGTTTTGTGAATTATTCCTTGCCATTAATGATCTGCAGAAATGGTTTTTGGTCAAACACTCAAAATACCCCACCAACTTTATTGTACGTAATTCCTAAGTGTTCGATCCATCAGATACTTTGTCAAAACTCAAAGAAAGTGTAACCAATGTTCAATCAAATATCTTTCACCTTTCAAAATAGCTATGTTCCTTCAACCTTAAGAGACTGTAAGTTCGTATTCGTCCGTTTGCATGGTAATAGGCACTCTTCATAAAACCCATACGAAGGTCCTTTCGAGGTAATCGAAAAATTTCCAAAATACTTTACTGTACTCGAAAACAATAAAAAACAACATTTCAACATATATACTTAAACGGTGCCGTGACATAGTCCCCACGGACATAATCCCCATTCACGAAATGGGGATTATGTCCGCCAATGATTCGGACATAGTCCCCATTTCTAAAATGGGGATTATGTCCGCAAGTGTTTCGGACATAATCCCCAGGAAAAAACGGACATAGTCCCCATAACGATATTTTGTTATTGACAAAAGCCGCAGCTCAGAATTTACAACTCCCAAAAACTCCAATACCGTTTCCGCGGCGGCCTTCAGCCGCTGATCAGTCTATAATATATCCAACACCTAGTTTGCTAGCCACAGTAATTTTACACAAGGGTAGAGGTAAGTGGGCAGCCTGCGGCCGTAGCTCTGGATTTAAAACTCCCAAAAATCCAATATCGGCTTCACGGCGGCCTTCGGCCGCGAATAAGTCTATAATATATCCAACACCTACTTTGCTAGCCACAGTAATTTACCATAAGAGTTGTGGTAAGTGGGATTTAAAACTCCCAAAAATCCAACACCGGCTTCGCGGCGGCCTTCGGCCGCGGATCAGTCTATAACATCCAACACTATATAAATTTTTTAAATGGATTATTGCAAAAATTTTGTTCAATCTTAATTACTTTTTTCGGACATAACCCCCATTGGGATTATGTCCGAAAAATTTGCGGACATAACCCCCATGACCAAAATGGGGACTATGACCGAAAAATTTTCGGACATAATACCCATTTACGAAGTGGGGATTATGTCCGTTAGGACTATGTCCGATAACCTACTTAAACCAGCATTCATTGAAAGAGTTCGTTTCAATATATTCGAGATTCACTTTTATAAAAATCGAGAGGGGTAATAATGTAGTGTTTCTACTTTATAATTTCCACTTTGTATTTTCAATTTTAAATCAAGGGCATGTTTTATTAAAATGTAACTTGAATTTTAAAAATCAAAACATAATTTTTATTGAAAATTTTGTTAAAGCAACAATATCTAAAAATATTATTAAATGCTAAATAAATCAAAATATAATATTAAATACGCAACATTTTATTAAAAATATAATATCACCACATATCTACCATTCACCATACAAAATATGGGGGGGGGGTTATAAGGGGGTGAACTGCACCATCCATAGAAAAAAAAAATTTCCAAAATGCTTGGTCTCTGCACCTATGACAGCTATGTATCAGTAAACTTGGTACATGAATGTATATTGAGTCACGTTGCGAGATTTAGGGAGATTGATTCGGGGGTATTGCGCACCCCATACAAAAAATCAAACAATCGATTCAGAATTGTTTGAAGTTGTCACAAAACATATGGCTTATGTTCCATGCGGTGAAATAAACATGAATTCACCGTGCATGATTGATATTAACCCTTAAATGCATAGTGGACCATATATGGTTCATGAACATAATCATGGTTGAATTTAACAATGGTCAATTAATGATTTAACCATGATTATGTTCATGAACCATATAATGTCCACTATGCATTTAAGGGTTAAATGTTCGAAATGTTACCCAAGAGCATTAGTTGCAGAAACTGGTATATCGTCGTCGACCAACAACCATTATTGCCAAAAACAAAGCCCATATACATAAATGTTGAATATTGGAATTCAGTGAAATCTATAAAACACATTTGTAAATATTTTTGGAGTAGTTGATGAAAACACAAAAGCTGAAATCACTCGATTTTAATTGAGATGAGACAATATGGCGAAATTTTTCATGCTCAATACATGAAAAATAGTCAAACATTTAGCAGTTCATCTTGAAAATGGACAAAGCGTATTTTAAAGCACTAAGCATTGCAGAGAACAATGGAACCACCATCTACAACATAGACTGCTTTTTTTACATAAGGGGTATTCACGATCTGAAGTAACGTACTGGGTAACAGAGTAACAGTGCACAACACCAACAACGAAATATACGCAAGTTAGTCCGTTGCTCTATTACCTTCTTAGTCAAGCGATTTTCTAGTGTAAAATAATCTTACACTTTTGATTTTTCTGTCAGTTTGAATTATTTTATAAATAAAATAAATATCAATATAAAGATTTTTGTAATGTTTCGTATTGGGAAAATTAATAAATTCAATAGAAAAAAAAAAAATAAAACATTGATTTAAGTGAGTGAAAAAAGCAAAAATTTCGCCGAAGTGAAGAAAAAGGATTATTTTTTATACAATGAATTGAACGTGTGCTCACACTTTAGAGTAACCAAGTACACTTTTAATCTGTTACTCAACTCGTTACTCCAGATCGTGAATAACTCTATTGTGTCAAAACGTTACCTTACTCAGAAGTACCAGAATACTACACTTGGAATCAATCGTTGAAAACCTTTCAAACCAGTTAAAAAGAAAAACCATTTGAAGGTCTTCCAAATGTGTTTTCATCAGATACATTGGGATGAACGTACACACTTCATACTAACAACGCGGAATGTTTTTACTTGGTTTGGCTATTGATTAATGTTTGAGGTCCAACATCATTTCAAAATTTAACAAAAATCGATAGATGATTTTGCGCGACATATCGTGAAGCATATCAGGGATTGCATTTGCTTGAAGATGAAACACATTGGGATGTAACACTCACACCATCTTCATCAAATACGTGCTTTCAATTATAATATCAACATGTTTTCCTTCAAATCCACTTGAATTTAAACAAACTATAGAGATTACATGACAGAAGAATTTTACATCAAATACGGCACAAAACTTCAAATCTAGAATTGTTAATCACATTGAAAATGTTTAATGAAGCTTTGATTTTGGTTGAAGACATTTGTTTAGCGACGGCAAAACTGGGCAAACACAATCGTCCAATCTAAGACATATTCAACAGAGATTTGGAACGTGAACAACTATTTACGTCCAAATCTGGATAATTTCTTACCCACTATTCCTGATCATTATCACCATCTGTGGAAAAAATGCATATCTAAGTCGTCACCGGTCTCTTCGAAATCTATATCCCTTTCGTTGTCCAGATCAAAAACAAAATCTATTTCCTTAGCACTAGCCATTTTCCGTCAAAAAAAAATCAAATCAATCAAGTCAAATCAAATCAAAGAAAGCAAAAGTCAGGGCCTCTAACCTAAACTCGCTAACCTTGTATATCAGAAATCAAAAAATTATTAATCAAAGGAGCTAAAACTCGCTTATTAAAATCAAAAAATTAAAGAACCTAGAATCAATCAAACTGGGCAACAAGAATCTAATCTAGAAGAATCTACAAAAAAAAAATACTACTAGAGTAGAACGGGGTAATGTCGTGCAGGGGGTAACGTCGTGCACTGGCTGTTTTAGCCCAAAGAATTGAATGATTTACCAACTGTTTGTAAGGTAGGGACCTGCTGACCTACTGAGCTTATGCATATAAAACTAGCAATTTTTACCAGTTCGTCTCTACAGAGTAACCTTTTTTTCAAAACGCACGCTTTCGGGACGATAAAAGTGTTTTTTCATCGGGTTAGAAAAATAATTTTCCACGCGGGAAAATATACCAGGTAAGTGTTTTCTGAAACGAAATATCCTGCCAAAGAAAAGAAGTATTTGGTTTTCGAAAAAAATTTTGGGCTTCACCGAGTTATCGAAGTTGACCTTTAAAACGACCATTGGGGCAATGTCGTGCATTTGATGTGGGGCAATGTCGTGCATTTGATGTGGGGCAATGTCGTGCACTATACAGAAAAGAGTGATTTGAATATAATACTGATAATAAAGTTTCTTTTAATACAAGAGCGCTTATGGTAATTTTTTTCGATTGAATATTATTTTTTTTTGCATTGAACAATTATTTGAAAAAATTAATTGTAAAATAAATCGAGTATTCTAACGGTCGATATGAAAATATTGTTTACATCCAATATTCACATCAATATCTATCAACTCAATATTTTATGTTTTCATTCATTGCTATTTCTATATTCTCTATGCTTTTTGAATGCTTATTTGTTTTGGGCTCGATAATAAGCCTCGCCCGACTTTTGGAGCTCTGAAACGTTGAAAAAAGTGCGGCTTATGTGCGAATAAATACGGCATGCAATTTTTTCATTTATAAGTTATCAATAATTTTTGCAACAATTTTTCCATTCAGGAAAATGCGCAATCGACAAAGGAAGACTGAAAAACGAAATTAAAATGACAAAAACTAATGACAAAAGAGCATCGGAGAGAAAACGCGGTCGCCCTAGTGTCCGAAGACAGTGCGCAGAAGAATAGACATGAAAGTTTTTTTTCATGTCAAACATTTTTTGTAAATTTGCAAAGTGTTTTGTTTTCATATTTCATCTGGCAAATAGCCAAATTTTACTCCTTTTTCCTCTTCAAATCGTATTTCTTGACTGTATAATTTTGTACACAATATATTATGTACTTCAGACTTGTATAAAATGAATAAATACATAATAATGCTAAATTTCCTCTAAAAGGACCACTACCTATCATTTCTCACACATTTTGGTACCTTTACTATACTCGGAAAGCAATGCACGACATTACCCCACAAATTTTGAGGGGGTAATGTCGTGCACATTTTTTTTCTTCACTTACACAAACACAATTTCTCGCTACACAAATGTTGTTACACATGGATGTAACCAACGAAATTATCTTTCGATCGGGTACTTAATCGTCGGAATTCGCTTGAGATGTACGGCTTTACGAGCATGTCAAAGTTGAGTGCACGACATTGCCCCGTTCTACTCTACTCTCTACACACAAAAAAGTTCTTGAGAGAAATTGACAGTATTTCAGTGTAATTTATGCACTAATTTTGGAGTAAATCACTAACTGACTCCAAAATAGTGTTAACTTTGCACTTTTTGATTATTTTCTACACTTCTAAGTGTAAAATGTGCACTAATTTCGGAATGAATCATTAATGACTCCAAAATAGTGGAGATTTTACACTTTTTGGAGTAATATGAAAAATTTTTAAATCGAAGTCAGCATTTTTTAAATGTCATTAAATTAATTGCGAAAAGAAAAACGAAAATGTTTCTTAAAAAAAAAGATAATGAAATAAAGTTTCTAAAAATAAAAATTGAAGAAAACATTTCACCAGATGAAGTTCTTTTGTCAAGTAAGTAGGGGAAGAGTACCGCCAGCGGGCAGGGTTCTAGTGTGGCCACCGCCCCGTAACTTTTGACAGAAAACAAACGCGCATCATACCTGTTGCCCCGAAACCAGACTTGATTACCTTCGGCCGATGACAGATCAATTTTTTTGCAAATTAAGCTAGTTAGGTGACGTAATCTCAAGCCCTTTTTGACATTGCTCTTTTACCAAGCATGCATTTTTTGTGCCAATCCATGTCCGCCATCTGCTCCTCGGTCTACTTGGCTGGAAACTCAATACCGATTTTTTTTGCAGTGTTATGCCACCTCAACACCCACACTTAATTAAAATAACTTTTTTTCTACGATGTCTTTAAAGAGCCTATTGGTTCTTTCCTTTCCACTAAAAAAACGTAAAATGGCATAAGAATACCATTTAGATTAGTAACGTTGGCATCCACGACGATATTTCAGTAAAACACACGCCCGGACCACTTGGAAAATTATTGAAAAAAACTTTTGTGTTGACTTTCACTTATTCAAAAATTATTTTCTTCTCAGCATCAAGCAAATGCGTTTGTTTGCTCCGGTAAAAGCACAAAAACTTCGTGCTGTCATAACACGCGCTTAGCATTTGTCAGAAGTTACGGGGGAGGTGCCCACACCCGAACCCTGCCCGCTGGCGGTACTCTTCCCTTATATTTTAAATTTTTTGGATTATTAGTATGTTTATAAAAATCAATCAATCTACCAAAAATGAAAACATAAAAATACGCAGCCGTTTGCATGAAAAGTAAAATCGCAAGTGAATTTAAATTCCCGCACCACTTGCTTTTTTGCATTCAAAAAAATATTTTTCAATTTCTCCATCTATGTATATATAAAAAAATGACTGTGTGTCTAGACATACATACATACATTTGAATATAAAAATTTGTTTTAGTTTCTTTTTCTTTCCTTTTTTTTTGAAGATTAATTCATAAGAAAGATAATAATGGTTCGATTTCTTTTTCACAATCTATATTCCTTTGAATGTCCCTTTTTGTATTTTTAATTATTGTTATTATTCTTTTTTTGTAATAGTTAAATTTTTCTTTATTTTTTATGTCTGGATAACCGGGATAGTAGTAATTAATTAAAAATTTTTTGTAATCCTCATCCTTGTTTTTATAATATTTGTTGTTTTTATTGTAAAACAATACATCAAACTTTTGAAGTGTTTTAAAATTTTTTTTTTTTTTCAAATGGGTGTACTAAAAAGAAACAAAAAATTAAATTGCTACTAAGAAGAAAATAAATCTATATAATCTATATTTTTCAATAATAAAAGTTGCTTCACACAAAATGCTTTAACTTTCGATACAATAGTCAGATTGCTGTCAAATCTTTACACGTATCGTTTGAAAGCTAATGCTAAGTAAAAATCATATGGAAAAAATTCTGTTATATAAAAATGTCTGTGTGAAGCATTATCACTCAGAAACCATTAGTCCAATTGAGCTGAAAATTTGAAATGAGTATATATTAGGTATGGGAATGTTTTTATGCTATACACGAAGGTTTCCGTAGACCATCCCAAGACTTAATAGTCAAAACGAAGAATATCTAGGTACACAAGAGGGAAAATATCTATGGCAAGCTTTCAACAAGTTTTAACTGATAGTTTTTTGGAATACCCGAAGTTTGCCGAAGGTCACCCGAAGGCTTCATAGTCAAAACGAAGAATATCTAGGTATACGAGACGGAACAAATCTATGGCGAACTATCAGCAAGCTTTAAGTGATAGTTTTTTGTGACACCCGAAGGTGTTCGAAGGTCACCCGAAGGCTTCATAGTCAAAACGAAGAATATCTAGGTATACGAGAGGGAAAAAATCTACCCGATGGTTCCCGAAGGTCACCCGAAGGCTTCATAATCAAAACGAAGAATATCTTGGTACACGAGAGGGAAAAAATCTATCTTCATAGTCAAAACGAAGAATATCTAGATGTACTACAGGAAAAACGTGACCAACCGTCCCGCATTTTGCGGGACAGTCCCGCATTTTGCGGGACAGTCCCGCATTTTTTCCTCTCGTCCCGCATTCAAAAATGTCCCGGAAATGTCCCGCATTTTCATGAATGTCCCGCATTTAAGATGGACGCTCATTGTGTAGATTATTACTATAATATAATTCTTTTATCAGGAATAGTGCAAACCAAATTTCAATTTCAATAAAATCGTGCAAAATCAAATGAAATTGTTGTTAATGGTAGTTCGTGTTATCCATTGAACACTTTTCGCAATAAAAAATAGATGGCAATACCCGCATTATTGTACTCCTTTTTACTTTAGTTTTCATCATAAACTTAGCATTTATCCCTCTCTGTCCGCAGCTCATGCATACTAGTAAAATGAGCAACAACCCAACAGAAAATTTTGATGCGCATTTCTTATTTTAAATATTTTTTATTGTCATCCAAAACGTATCCAAAGAGCATTTCTGGTAGCGAGAGCGATGCGCATCCAAAGAGCATTTCTGGTAGCGAGAACGAAGCGTTTTCGGTCACATATTTACGTAGAAAACAAAATAACCCAATAAGTCAGCTTCGTAAGAGCGCAAGGATGGAGCAGTGGTCTTGCGACTGGCACTGGCACTACAACTGTGAAGTCCTCGGTTCAATTCCGGCCCAGACCAAAACACAAAAGTTTTTCAACTTGCAATTTTTAAATTATAATTAATTTAGTGAAATAAAAATAATTATAATTACATCAAAAATAATAATAGTCTGATGAGTCTTTGTGGCGAAAGACGTAAAATATAAATTAAAAATTAATTTTTTAAATATTTTTATTGTCATCCAAAAAGCATCCAAAGAGCATTTCTGAATGCGAGAGCGATGCGCTTCCAAATATCATTTCTGAATGCGAGAGCGATGCGTATCCAAACAGTATTTCTGAATGCGAGAGCGATGCACATCCGAGAACAAAGCGCTTCCTTCCAATGACTTGCCAATGTTAATTGCGCTTCACTGCTACTTTACAGTACTTCAGAAGCGCTTTTGATGCGCTTCATTCCCCATTGGGAAGTGATGCTTTATTTTTTTATTTTCATTCCCTTCTTAATGAACGATCAAAGAGGTTTTTTTGTAGGAACAGAAATAGAAGTGGCATGTTTGTTCAAATTACTCGTGTTCAAAAGAAAATACGTTTTTTCTTTAGTATAAAAAAATAAATTTTCCCTGTCCCGCATTGGACGATTAAAAAAATGGTCAGCCTAATCTAAGGCAAACTATCAACAAGCCTTAATTGATGGTTTCCTGGGACACTCCAGCTATGCCATTGCCAATTTTTAAGATGGTTTGGAATGAAATTAACTTTCTCAAAATACCTAAATTTTTATTGGTGACGTAGCAGTGGCGTAAATCAAAATTTTTTTCCTGTATACCTTCTAAGCTATTGGGAATCAAAAAATAAAACAAACATGCCTGGCGAAGCGGGCAAAGAAGGCTAGTAAGGTTATATGGTCTGCATGTAATTTAATTGCCAAGAGAAAATTTTTTATTTTTTTTTTTTTTTCATACGATTTCAATTGTCATGAAAAAACGTAAATTTTTTGAAAAATACGTCTTTTTAACGTAAAATTGTTGAAAATTTCCGTTTATAATTACAAATTTTTTCATTCAAATTCAAAGTTTTCATAATTTTCATTATACAATATATCTCAAAACTTGGTTTTTCGTATGTAATAATTTTCGGAATTTGAGAAAGATTTTTAAATTTTCCCAAAAAGTTAATTTTTTCAATCTCTAATATTTAACGTTTCTATAATTTAGTCCCTCTAACTAATCTCTAATATGCGAGAAAAACTTATTCCCTGAAATCTCCTGTCTGTCTTTCCGATTTCTCGATCACAAAAAATGGAGTCCTGTGCGCGCGTTTTACTATATTCTAGTTTTAATCCTATTTGTTGAATACCCGCCCCGGCGGTAATAAAAGTAGGAGTAAGGTTATAACCCCTTCCGGAGTCTTCCCCCTATCCCTACCGATTGGCACTGCTGATAGACACTATCATAAATCAAAATGACGAATATTATATTTTAAATATAAATCAGCCACGACTTTGTAACGTTACAAGACTTGCAGTGAAAAAGCTTATGAATTATATTATTGAAGTAACTATTTTGAAAGGAAAATACGAAGGAGAAGACGTTTTGATCCCCGAATTCCACTGATTCCACACGATTTACCATTTGATTTCAAACAACTTCAATTTCCTGTTCGTCTAGCTTTTGCTATCACCCTTAATAAGGAGCAAGGCTAGTCTTTTTAGAAATTTGCGGAATAATTCTGGATTATCCAGTATTTTCACATAAGCAGCTTTATGCTGCATGCTCGCGAGTGGGCAAACCATTGGCGTTATTCATTTTATCAATATATGGAAAAACAAAAAAAAACTTTGTCTACCATAATATCAATTTTCTAAAATATCTTAACCTTTTATATCCTGTTTTTGTGGGTATTTTTAACCCATTTTCCCAAAAAGTGTGTTATAATAGATTAAAGTGTTCTACAAAAATATTTTACAAGAAATTTCACCAGGGGTCACCTAAGACAAGAAATGCGTTTAACGATGGGTAAAAAAGTTTTGAAAATGCAATAAATAAACACAAAAATATCATCACTACTTTGTTATGCTTTATATTTATTGAATTTTTATTACTTGTTACGCATTTATTAACCAAATTGACCTCAAGTGAAACTTTTCGTAGAATATTTAACCCATTATATCCTGGTTTTTGTAAAAAAAAAAAACACAAAAATGCTATAATGGGTTAAAATGTTCTATCAAATTGTTCCTTGCATAATTTTATGATGGGTATATGTAGCTGCTTAACAACCTAATCCCATAAAATCCCTTAGTTGCGCTGCTCTTCACATTAAATGCTATCGATAAAACCACATGCTAAATTTTGCATTGATTGTGGGAGAGAAGAAATGCAAAACTTGGGGTATTTTGTCGTTTTTAACAGTTTTCTATAATTTTCTCCAAAACTACAAGATATGCCGTAATACTAAGATTTCATATCAAATTTCAATTTTTAACCCAAAAATAAGTTTTTGCTATAATACTTGATTTCGATCTTTGAGTTTTTATAGCGCCGTTTTTTAATCAATGGTAATCAAAAGTGCTATACTAGAACCCGTTCCAAAAAAATAAAAAAACTTTTGTTGAATCGTGTTGTTAGTGAAAGTTTTGATTCTATCAACTTAATAGTATAAAAAGCATTCAATTAATAGTAAAACTATTGTTTTTATGAAACAATCTTTTTAATATACTTACTACTGAATTGATGTGACTTTTTTTTCTGAATTTAGGTAATAGCAAAATCGTCATATATAGTAATAATAGAGCTTGGCTATTGAAATTTGGTACAGATGTTTTTTACATTAAAATAATAAAATTCTGTAAATACGAACAAATTCCGCCAACGGACACGCCTACCTCCCTTACAAAGATAGAGCGTGGTCGGAATTTTTTTTCAAAATGGGTATCAATTTTCAATAATTTAACCTCGCTGATTTTAAAAATGTTAAAAATTCTGAGCTATCTTTTATAGTTTTCAAGTTATGCGAAATAAACGAAAATCTACTTTATAAAAACTAGATTTTGTTTGTTTGTGTATTTGTCTCTTATTGACTCGGAAACTTTCTTACCGTTTTTAATGAAGTTGTTACATTGTGTTAGCACAAAAAAAGGCTAAGTTATATGCTAAAAAAATGGGCGGTGCCACGCCCTCCAAAAAATCAACTAATCATATCTCCGAATCCCTTTGACGCAGATAAATGAGATTTGGAAAATATGTAAAAATCATCAGGACAAATAATGTTCACCGGAAAAAAGGGCGGTGCCATGCCCTCAAAAAAATAAATTCATTATTTCTCTGACAATATTTGCCACACTTAGATATGATTGGGTACATAAGCTAAGACAGTTAAAACAAATAGTTCTCACTGTAAAAATGGTCGGTGTCACGCCCCTCTGAATGCCAATTCATCATATCTCAGAAACTGCTTGACGTTGATAGACAAAATCTGGTAAATATGCAAAGGGCATTTGGAAAAACAATTTTCAATGAAAAAATGGGCAGTGCCACGCCCTACGAAATTAAAATTTGTAATATTACTAACGCTACTTGGCGCAAATTATAAGATTTGCTGAAATGCTTCGCTATGGTATGTCCAAGTAAAGAGAGTGCAATTTCCAAGAGGCTGAAAAGGGGTGAATATACCCCTTACCTACTACATTTTTGTTAAAAAAACATTTTCCGAATTTAAGCAGATTGAAGCTAGAAATCGATAAATCTATTGTAAAACGTTGAAGAATATAAAGAAATAAAAATATTTTTTTTTTTTTCTCAAAAACTGCAACAGGAAAAAATTCACAGAAAAAAAAAGTTCTCAAAAAAGGCAGTAGGGACTTTGCATTTCGATTAAGCATACTTGGCCACATATTATATTGGAAAATAATGAAAATCAGAAAATATGATTTTTTTTTTTAATGTTAAAGTTTTCAAAATTTATCGATTTTGGCTTTTCACCTATCATATATAAAAACTCAAGCAAATGTTTTTTTTAAAGGTAAATGCTTGTACTTTTTGACAAAATGCTATCTTGATGTATTTCGATGCAAACGAATTAAAAATAGCGTTCCAAAAAAGTCAACTTATTTTGTCCCATCAAAAACCACAATATGAAAAAGTTCATAAAAAAAAAGTTCTCAAAGAAGGCAGCAGGAACTTTGCATTTTGATTCAGCATACTTGGCCACATATTACATTGAAAAATAATGAAAATCTGAAAATGTATTTTTTTTTTATTTTAATGTCAAAGTTTGCAATTTTTTCATTTTTACCATTTTTTAAATATTAAATATTTGAAAAATCACTATAATTCACATACAAACGGCAAAAAAATAAAAATATATTTTAACAAAGTAGAAATAATGTTCTTTCTAACGATATGCTACATTAGTAGATCGGGCTTAAAATAAATTAACTAGAGCGTTTATCCAGCAGTTTCTAATTTTAAAAGTTTAGTTTTAGTTTAGTGGAGCATTTTTGCTGCTTAAAGTCCAACTTTGGGCCCACTGTGTTGCTAAACCAAAACAAAATTTTAAACCTTTATAGTTTTTTTTCCGTCCCTAAATATTATCTGACAATTGGTGTAAAAATTTTTTAAATCCATAGAACTTTCAAATTTTACCTATTTATGGCCACAATCTCCCATTGTGCCCCGTTCTGAAATCCGATTTTGATTGGAATCAGAATTAAATTCGCAAATAAGGTGCTCCATGTTTCTATAATTAACACCAAGTCGGATTGAAACTAATAGCAAATTGTATATATTGAAATTGATTTAATTCCGATACCGATGAGAATCGAACCACACTCGATAAATTGTAATAGAGGTTGGTCTTGAGAAAGCATGAACAGCCATCCAACTAGTAATAGAAGCTCATCAGAGGTGATGAACCCATCATGGAAGAGATAAATAGTTTGTCATTGGTAGAGTTTAGTTAAAAATGATACGGATGTTGCTATTAATACAAATGTGACGCAGTGTGATAAAACTCTACTTAGCTTGCCAAATTAAAATTTTTTCCAGCAGACGTTTTTACATACTTAAGTATCTTAAGATTAATTTTAAAGTGATGTAAGTTGATATATTAATCGATACATACTTATTATACAAATTTATTTCTCCGAGCCCTATAAAATTTTGGGCCGAAAATTTCCAAGCTTGATTCCAAATGTTGTCATTCTTTCATCAGGCAGAACCAAAAAGTCAATTTTGACCTCTGGCAAGCTGAGTATGGCTTTTTAAGACCACGTTACAAATAGAAACACTGAACATTCTCCACATTTTCAATTTGAAGTATTTACTTTGCCCGGGAAGTTGCATCAAACGTATACAAATGATAAGTCAACTTTTCGTTTGTCTTTATTGACATCTAAAACCAAAAGTATTCGATCGTTTGCTACACTTCCTACCACAATATCTATCTATAAAGTTATACAGTATCATTGTAAAATTTCCTCAACGAAATAAATAAACAGATAAAAGAAAACAATTTAGCATAACAAGCCAGAAAGGTTGAATAAACAACAATAAAAAATATTGTAGAACTTAGAATGAAACACTTAAATCCATCCATGTAACTCTTTGAAATCAAAAGAGGAAGGAATTAATTTCGACAAGAAATGTTTTCGTCAAAAACAATTGCCAACTGTTGTAGTGATATTGCGATTGTCGACGGGTGTTTTGGAATTCAAGAAACAATATGGATGCACATGACCGAATATTAAATATGGAGTAGCGACGCTCATAGATATACACAAATTATCCAATACCAACAATACAAATATTTGATTATTTTCTTTGGTTTCTATTGTGCGATACGGATAATATTGAGGAAATACAAATGGAATCACTAAAGATAAAAGTGAATTTAAACTCATAGATTAATATTTCAGATTAATTGTTTACATATATGTATGTACGTATGGGCAAAAATTAAGTATTGACTGATCAAAGAGTAAGTCGATTGACAGCGACATTTTGCAAGCCTTTGGTTGTATTCTACTTGTACTTGTACCTACATACCTAAACATTTCTTATGACTGATTTTCTTTATCGGTATGTTGTTCTTTATATTTGGTGAGTGTTTTGAAATAAATTGATCATATAAAAATCTTTGATAACTGAGGATAATTCAGTATGTAAATAGTAAATACCCATGATTCTTCATAAATGTTTTTAGGAAGCAACTTTTTTTGGTAAGATTAACTTCAATGATGAGCAATATTTCATATATAGAAAAAATATGAATCTCTCCATCATAATGTATCTTTTCTATTCAAAAATTCATCAAAATTGAAATCCTTGAAGTTAAGGTGGTTCAGTTGAAGAACTTTTACCCATCTTGCTATTTTTATATACATTTTTGTATCACTAAAAAAATTTAAATATATGCAGTAATTGCAAATAAATCCATGCATAGTTGAGCTTCAATTTGGCCCTATCAATTAAACTTGCTGAAATAGATTTGATTTACAATGAAGAGTTTGTAATAAAATAAAGTTCATACGAATCGGTGCCCGATACAATGTTTAAATGGCTGTAATCTGAGCGAGATTGCAACCGAATAGGGTAAGGGAGGGGAATATGGGCTACGTGGGTAATATGGATCACACCGTTATTTCCCACTTCATACATAGGATTTACCGTTATTCATGTTCAAACTTAACGCTAATACCTAAAGCTTATAATAGGGCGATTTTAGCGTTCGGTGAAGTCGCATGTTTCTGTAAAGTTGATTTTTCTAAAAAAAAGATCAGTGATAATTTTTTTCTAGTGAGTATATTTCATTTAATTAAATGGTTAATTATATAAAGTCAGTGAATACCATTTATAATTTATTAGCACAAATAAGTTCATTAACCAAAAGAGTTTTTGATAAAAAAAAAAACCATTTATTTCATCAACACGTGCTGTGGGTAATATGGACCACCAAAGAAAAAAGCCTCAAAAACAATTGTATTTATCATCTTTTTCAGATGGGGAATCTATGTAGTTGCAGTTTTCATGATGAATCTGATGGTGATTATATGTAATTCGTTAACTACAAAGGAAAAAAATGTGTAAACTGACGTTCTTGGAGTCATGTAAAATGTGCCGAATGTGGAAGTGACGTTACACTACACTTTTTTTATCTTCATTTTGAGTATTTTCATTTTTTTAATTTTTTTTTTCTTTATCCTGATCAGATATTTATCTAAAAGTGAATCAAAATAAAGGTAAATTGCTTCCTTTACTGAATGGCATAAAATTAATTGTTTTGTTTTATGTATTTTGGTTTTTATTTAAAAAAGAAAGATGATTGGTCCATATTATTTCCCTCCCTTACCCTACAATTAAAAAAAAAAAAAATTGAAAAATGCCGCGATATTGCTATTTTTGTTTAAAACCTAAAGATTCGAAAGATAATGAAAAAAAAATCACATACTTATATGACGTACCCATATTTGAAATGGGAATAAAATCTGGATTCCTAGGAATGATAATAAAAATATATTTGCTCTATGTACAAAAGCTTAGTGCCTTGATCAATCGTACCTCCGTACGTACAAACTTACTCAAGATTGCTTGGAGACCTTTTTTAGTGCAATACGATCAAGAGGAGGCTTCAACAACAACCCAAATGTAGTGCAGCTAAAAAGCGCATATAAACGTCTTTTGGTAAGGCACGAGTTAAAAGAATTTGAAAGTGGAAATTGCGAATTTGAAAATGTGAAAGTGCTTGGAGTATCTTCTGCACTGAAAACTAAGCCCTGTAATGAAACTCAGTGCGATATGCAAGAAGCTCATGATGTTTATTAGTAATTTTTTATAGGGAACAATACTGAGCGGATGGCTCGTATAGAAGGACGGATCAAAAATAATGAAGACTTCATCAGCAAGAATGCAAACATGAACCAAGCCTGGAAGTAAGTAAAAAAAATCGTGTCTAAAGAAATCGCAACTGCACCAAACATCTTTAGCATGAAAATTGGTAGTTTTATAAAGAGCGTGAAGTTAACGTTACTTCGATACGTAAACATATTCTTTGACTTTTTATCGTAGTGCTTACCTTCAAAAACCAGAATTTTCGAAATTTTAATGGTTTTTCAAAAATATCTTTAAGGCCATAAGTAGCTCGAACAAAAAACAATGTAGTACGGTATATAGAGAATTAAATTATCTTTTAAATTAGGTGATCTCGTAAGCTATAAGTCAAACGAAAACATGTTTTACGTACTTTTGTAGGAAATTTCATGTGATACAAAGACCAACATTTTTCTGTAAAAGTTAGCGTTAGCGAGGTATTTGCAAAAAACTGATTTTAGCGACCTTTGAGCCTTGACAAGTTTTTAAGCGCACACGAGTTTGCAATTTATTTTTCACACTTTATTTATCATGTATAAATAAAGATAATTCCGGTGAAAAAAAATCACTTGTAATTATTCGTACAGCAGCTCTTTTTTCGTCTTATTTCGCTGGGCTATTTATTTACACTGAATTTCGAATTTTCTTATTTTGTTCTTTTTGTACTATTAACTTTTCAGACAATGCCACCAAGAAACGAGTTTAAACGGCAGAATGTCAACAACAATTGAGGAGTGGCCGTACCAAAGGGCCTAAGTACCATTTCAAAAGTAAGGTCATACTTTTTATGTGCCAATAGTCTGTTATTTGACTGTTATAATTTTTTCAACATAATGACATGAATTTCACGCTATCAAGAAAATTTTAAGTGAAAACAGAAAACAATTTAATTAATTTCTAACAAAATGCCACCCGTTTCATATTATGACACTACTTTTGCCTCGAAATGGTACTTAGGCCCTTTGGTACGGCCACTCCTCAATCATAAATTTAAACAAAATATAACAATGGAAGAAACAATTATAACAACAATAATTATAACAACAAAAATAACAATTACAGATATAACAACAACGATAAAAACAGAACTAGGGCGAGGAGACCAACAAATTATAAACTACGTTACAGAAACTATAACAAACGAAAGTCCAGAATTCAAAAAAGAATTAGCCATCCAAATAAAAATAGACAATATAAAGAAAAATAATAAAGAACAATTAATAAAACACTACTACTAAGGAAAATTTCTGGAAAAAAAAGACGAAGAACAAACAAAAATAATTAAAATGATATAACTAGAACGTAGAACATTCATACGCAGAATCCGATACAATATCTGAAAGTTATAATCTTTTTCTTTAAGACCTAATTTAAATCATGTCGTTATCTTTATTTTTCTCCGAAAAATCGTAGACTGAAATTATGAGAAAATTTATTTCTTCACACCTATCGAATTTTAAAGCCCAATGTGTGGAAGCAGCACAAATTTTTACTTTAAAAAAGATAAATTACAAAAACTTATCAGAAATTTCAAAAGAAGAGATTCCACAAGAAAAAATTCACTACCAACAATGAAAACCAAATTATATATAAAAAAATCAATTTTGAATAAAAAGACCAAGAAAATAATAGGAATGTAACAAAAAAAAATAGTGATTTTTTAATTGAACTTTTAGTCATATATTTGCAAAGATCGATTTACATATAAATCTATCAATGCATTTTCTAACACATAATTATGATAAATCACGGAACGGATTAAAAACACGAGTATAGTGGCATATGTCGAATTTTGACCACTGGGCGATTCTAGTATATAGAAATAGAAAGAAAAATGCGTTCGTGCTTCATATGCCAGAAAACCACGAAAGATCGTGTGAAACTTTATGGATTGCCTGAAAATTATGAAGTTAAGCAAAAGTGGTTAATTGCAATAAGTCCACTGTACCAATTAAAACGAAAAGCAATATATATCTGTAGTAGACATTTTAAGCCAGACGATTTTAAGCCTAAAGGAAAAAAATTAAATACGATTGCAATTCCATGTATTTGAAATAAGAACTGAAATTGAAAATCATTCGGAGGAGATACTCCCGAACCCGCAAATAATACAAATGAAAAAGAAGATATTTCAAATTTAGCTGAAGCTTTATCGTCAGCAGAAATTGACGTTAGTATTGTGGAGGAGATACTCCCAGAATCCATTGTGTCAGAAGCACAATCGTCAGAAGAAATTGACGTTAGTATTATGGAGGAGATACTCCCAGAATCAATTGCGTCAGAAGCACAATCGTCAGAAGAAATTGACGTTAGTATTGTGGAGGAGATACTCCCAAAATCAATTGTGTTAGAAGCACAATATTCAAAAGAAATTGACCTTAGTATTGTGGAGGAGATACTGCCAGAATCAATTGTGTCAGAAGCACAATCGTCAGAAGAAATTGACGTTAGTATTGTGGAGGAGATACTCCCAGAATCAATTGTGTTAGAAGCACAATCTTCAAAAGAAATTGACGATAGTATTGTGGAGGCGATACTCCCAAAATCAATTGTCTCAGAAGCATTATCGTCAGGAAAAATTGGCGTTAGTATTGTGGAGGAGATACTGCCAGAACCAGCAAATAATACCAATGTAATAGAAGATATTTCAATTGCGGCTAAAGATTTGGTGTCAGCAAAAACTGACATTGGTAATGAAGTGGAGATAATGGCGATGCCTGAAGAATGATAACATTGGATTGGCTAGATTATAGTTCAGTTCTGTTAAATACGTAAAATGTTATGGTGCTGGTTTTAATGAATTTGTCGAAAAAATGCTTTCGGAACTAAGTACTTTTCTCGAAATAAATGGATTTAGTAAAATTTGCATAATTAAAATAGATGAAACTCCTACAACAGCAAATTTACAATATAATGAATTTCGTAAATGCATAGAAGGTATTGTGAAAAAGTTGCATGATAAACAAATAAAATCACTCGCAAATAATGTTTGTGTTATAGTACTTTCTGGTATCACGGAAGAGTGGGAACATACCCACAGCTACCATTTTAATGATGGATGTTTCACTGCAGATCGAATTTTTGAAATTTTTGTTTATTTGGTTAGATCCGCATATAATTTCAGTATAAAAGTAATAGGCTTTGTATGTGATCGGGCCAAAACAAATGTGACAGCATTAAAACACATTATAATGATCATAATAATAACTAGTCTGACGTATCATGAATGTCATCAACATAAAACTAGAATAAAGATCTTTGATGAAAAAATTGATAATTTCATTTTATTTAAGGCTGTGATCATCTCACTTTTGTCGAAATTTGCAGTTGGGTTCTCAGATTTTTATAAAAATTCACAGAGATGTTCTAAGTGCTTAGCATGGAGACCTCTCATTATTAGTTTTGGGAAAAAACTAGTTATGGGCATGGAACTTCAGAGTGTCCAAGTGGTGTTTTTGCGAAAAATCGATGCAAATTTTTCTAAGTCATTTTGTCAAAAATAAAATTTTTTTATTTTTGTTTTCAGATTCTCATAGCATTTTAAACGTTAATTTAATTTCCATTTTTAAATTTGGAAAATTTTGAAAATTTACAAAATGGCGGCCATTGTATGAAAAATCTTAAAAGTTGATTATCTCAAAATAATATTTTTTTTTTATTTTTTTATTTTTTTTTTTTTTACAAAAAGGTGAATGAAATATAAACATTTTGTAGAAGACTTGTTTTGCGCTAAATGGTTGTGAGAGCCACAGGAATTTTTTTTCTAAAAAGTCTCGTGACAATTTTTTTCACTTTGTTTTGTGCTTTCATTTACACCCACTAGGTGGCCAAAAAAAAAAAAATCAAAATACAAAGATATAACTTCCATTGCTTAGGAAATAGAAGCTATACCAAAAAAAACAATATTTCCTATATGAATCATAAAAATAAGTATTGACGAAATGATGGCCATGTTTTAAAAAATCTTAAAAATCAATTTTCCGAAAAAAAACTTTTTTTTCCTTAAAATTTTTTTTATAGAAATCTTTTGAAAGGTGATGATAAACATTCGTTTTTCAAAAGACTTAAGTAAAAAATAAAAAAAAAATTTTTTGGAAAATTGATTTTTAAGATTTTTCAAAACATGGCCATTATTTCGTCAATACTTATTTTTTTGATTCATATAGGAAATATAGGTTTTTTTAGTATAGCTTGTATTTTCTAAGCAATGGAAGTTATATCTGTGTATTTTGAATTTTTTTTTTTTTTTGGCCACCTAGTGGGTGTAAATGAAAGCACAAAACAAAGTGAAAAAAATTGTCACGAGACTTTTTAGAAAAAAAATTCCTGTGGCTCTCACAACCATTTCGCGCAAAACAAGTCTTCTACAAAATGTTTATATTTCATTCACCTTTTTGTAAAAAAAAAAAAAATAAAAAAAATAAAAAAAAAATATTATTTTGAGATAATCAACTTTTAATATTTTTCAAAAAATGGCCGCCATTTTGTAAATTTTCAAAATTTTCGAAATTTAAAAATGGAAATTAAACT
Source organism: Calliopum simillimum (assembly GCA_951812925.1). Taxonomy (NCBI): domain Eukaryota; kingdom Metazoa; phylum Arthropoda; class Insecta; order Diptera; family Lauxaniidae; genus Calliopum; species Calliopum simillimum. The sequence goes on along the minus strand of OX638369.1, from coordinate 86,029,470 downwards.
AACGCTTAAAATGCTATGAGAATCCGAAAACAAAAATTAAAAAATTTTAATTTTGACAAAATGACTTGGAAAAAAATTGCATCGATTTTTCGCAAAAACACCACTTGGACACTGTAAAGTTCCATGCCCATAGCTTGGAAAAAATTTTTTTTTTCGCAAAACTAATAATGAAAGGTCTCCATGCTAAGCACTTTGAACATCTCTGTGAATTTTTATAAAAATCTGAGAACCCAACTGCAAATTTCGACAAAAGTGAGATGATCACAGCCTTAATAATATTAAAGTTTTCATTATTTATGATTTTAAACATTTGATAATATGTTTAATAAATTTTTACAAAAGAATGAGTTCTTAATTGCCAAAGATAAAGCTAGTTGGAAAGTTATCGAATGTGTTGCGAAGAAAATGGAAAAATCTACTTATATCAAAATTAAATCGTACAAATTAATCAATGAAAAAATTATTTGCTATACATTTGCAGATGATATTGACAAATGTATTGAAGAAGCATTTTTCGACACAAATGACGGAATGAACGCGAATATGGCCAAAGCAACAAGTACGCTCATAAGACAAATGGTGCATTTATCAAATCATGGTGGAAAAACTTCTTTCTCATCAAAAAATTAGCAATTTAGAAAAATAATTAATCTGATGGATTACTTTTTAAAAATTAAATATGGATCTATAAGCGAAGAATATATCCATCATGATTTAAAAAAGTGTACCAATGCTTCTTTAAGACTAAAAGTGAAGATACCAGTCATAAAAATATTTACATAAACGCAACAACTATCCAATTCGAAAATCGTCTATTTAATGAGATAAAATTAGTTACTGAGTTTACTTTACAACGTTTCAGACATTATTGCCCAGGAAAATTAGAATATTTCTGCGAAAAAATTCCAAGTGAATTTTTTTCACCAGAATTATATTTATTTATGCATGGTTAATAATGTGTAAAAAGTCCATTGAAGTCCATGGTGCGCATAAAAAAGTTATTCAGGCTCAAAGGTAGCTAAAATCAGTTTTTTACAAATATCTCGCTAACGCAAACTTTTACAGAAAAATTTTTCTCCACAATTTTGTAACACAGGAAATTTCCTATGTAAAAAATGTTTTCGAATAGCTTATAGTTTAGGAGATAACCCAATTTAAAAAGTTGTGCACAGTTTTTATTTGTAAATGCTACGTATATGTTCATTAGACTGGTGCGTTTTGGACGAATGTTTAAAATTCGTCGCGCAACCGGCAGAATTGTAAATTTAAACTTTCGACATGATGATTGCCGCCACCCTAGCTCTGAGAGATGACGGGAAGAGGTGTCGATATATTTTTGAAGGTTGAAAAACGTGGTTCAAAAATGCATGCTCATCGGTCCGAAATGAATCAATTCTCAGCTTCGAAGTAAGTCGAAAATTGAAATCCAAGACATGGATTCTGGTATATTTTTTCCCGTAGAATTGAATGCCACCATTAGTTTTCTGATTAGACGTCCATTTTTGGCATTAAGTGAACTTTTCAGCTCAAAAAAGCCGAAATTTTTCGAAAACCCCCTGTTTGAGCACTCCACAATTGAACAGAAAAAATTTTGAAATGTAAAGTTTGTTAGGATTTTTCCTGACGAATCCAGTGGTACAATTTTTTTGCGCTATGACATTACTTTAATTCATGGAAAACAAATTTTTTTTTTTCGGTGGCCCCTAGTAAAATTTTTTTAGACATTTTTTTAACCCATTATAAACAAATTAAAAGAGAAAAAAATTTTCGATTTTCCTCTGCACGAGTTCCTTTTCGCGTTTTTCAAAAAGAATATCTTGTAATTTACAAAAACATTCGTTTCCTTCATCCATATCTAAATATTCCTTGAGAATGAAAAAGGCCTTACCGGCTTCTTCCCTTTTTGGCTTCGTTGATCTTACTTGTTCAACATCAACCTCTTCAGTGTCTCCCAGTAGGATTTCATTAACCCATCTTTGCCCGCACCAAGAATCCGTGAACAGATTTCGATGAAACTTAATACAATGTCTTAAAATGGTCTAACTAAGATATATTTTAAGTTTAATCAAAATGGTATTCGTGGTTTTCGAGTTATGAACTGGTAATTTCACTTACCAGTGGGCTCATATGTATAGAAATTTCGGCAAATTTAAACTCATGTTATAATACGTACATACGGCACAAATAACAACGTAAAACTGTTAAAATTGGTTCCAAAATCGAAACATACGAAGTGACGAAAAATACCAGCCTACTATGAAATTTGAAATTGAAAATAACTAATTACTAAATCTTTGTTATATTCGTAAATTTTCGCCGAAAACCGAAATATAAGACATGACGTAGCATACGGCCTACTTGTTGATGAAATTAATTTGAAATTTGACTTTAAAAATATATGAGCAAAATCTTTTATACATGCGTATAATGCACGAATTACTACGTAAGCTAACAACACTTCATAAATTGTCTTCAACAATGAAACATACGAAAAGACATGACGTATTGGCCCACTGGTAAGTGAAATTACGACCCAACTTTTCAGCACTATAAATCATACAGGGTGATTTATAGATAGTCCCACGAATACACATTTGAAAGATTGCACCAAGCGCTATCTGAATAACACTTATGTGATAAAAAATATTTTTTTAAATATTTTTGTTTTTTTTTAAATTATATGATTGTTAGTCCTTCAGGAAAACTCATCTAACAGGGGAGAGGGGGTGCAAGAAAAATTTCCTTCAATTTGTTTTTAGTAAATAGTCCATTTATCATTAAATATAAAAGATATTTCCCATACATGAGCCTATGCGTCAAATGGAGAGCTGGTAAGTGAAATTACCGGGTGGACAAAAATGGGTTGATGAGTTCCTCTTCGTTAATTTCACCAAAGCAGTCATTATTTTCTTCATCCTCAAAATCTTTACAGAAATATTCATCATCACTTCCATCACTTTCATTACATTCATCTTGAGACTCCATCTTTTCTGAAGAAATTTTTTATGGCTTGAGGGTCACTAACCACCAAGGCCGTTTAACAACATACAGTACCCCGCCATTGAATTATGAACACTGCAAAAATTTAGAATTTATTTCGTGTTTCATTTAAATTACTAGTAAAACACTTTAAAAATTTTTTTTTTTTATTTAACATGTTCACTTTTATTAAAAGGTGAAAACAAATCCAAAAATTTAGTATTTAGTAAGCCCGCCTTTATTTATAATAACATCCCTTGTTCTACGGGGATTCTACTAATACAATTTTTTATTATTTTCTTCAAATCTTCATCATTTGTCCAAATATCTTGAATGTTTTGGCGAAGTGCTTGTAAGTTCGTGTTCTTACGAGCATATACCTTTGATTGAAGGAGCGCCCAACAGTTTTCTATAGGATTACGGTCCGGCGAATTACCTGCCATGGGTAAAATAGAAATATTACTGTTATTAATTAAGTTCGTGCTTTTTCTGGAAGTATTGCAAGGGGCTCCGTCTTGCATAAAGGTGTAGCCATCTGCAGGACAATTTAGGCTTTCCATATAAGGCAAAAAAACATTTTTAATAACGTTCATATATTGTTCGCTGTTCATTGTCCCTTCTACAAAATATATTGGACCCGGACCTTCATCGCTTATACAGCTCCAAATCATTTAATATGGCGGATGCTTTACTTTTTTTTGAACAAACTCTTCGAAGAACCGTTCATTTGGCTTCCGCCGCACAAATTTCACTGATTCGGTTACAGCTTCCAATCGACACTCGTCACTAAAAATAACCTATGAATGTATGAAAAAATACGTTATTGATATGCAACAAGTAAAAGATAGAGAACTCAGGCATATGAAGTATCATAATTACTCACCTTCTTCCAGTAGTCCTCCTGGTAATTAATGTGGAGCTTTGCCCAAAGGAATCGCTGTTTTTTCATCAGCTTCGTCAATTTTGGGTTCTTAGCTGGTCGTCGGCACTTTAAATTATTCGCAGCAAAAATACGTTCGACGCTTCTGAGAGAAATTTCAACGCCAGCATCGTTAACTTCTCGAACTATTTCTCTTGCTGGTTTTGCACGGTTCTGAAGAGCCAATCTGACCACTTTCCTGACTGTCCGCTCTTGTATTTTACGATTCCCACGAAAGTTTTTCCTCTTATTAGTCAGTGAATCAGAATTATTCTTGGTTTCTGATTTAGTTTTCGCAATATTGGCGACAGAGGCAGCGCTAATTTTGACTTTTTCTGCAATTTGGCGATAGGATAGTGTTTTGTTATCCAAGTAAGCAAAAACCATGGCTTTTGTTGTTGTTGAGATATCTTGTTTCTTTCCCATTTCAAATTAAAAGAGCTAAAAGGATTCTTTGTTAAAATCTCAGGCAAATTTTTTTTAAGTGGTAAATATTTACTTGAATTGTACTTACCTAAATATCATATTTACCACAAAAATTAATTATTTAAAAAAAAAAACAGAAACAAAAAAAACACGTTAGAGTTATTTAAAGTTAAACGATCAAAAGTATTTAGTTTGAAAAAACCTAATATTTGCATTTATATGGACTGCGTAAGCTAATGAGTTAATTTTTTTACCGGAATTTGTCGCAAATAGAATTCTGTTGAATGCCTCTAACTGAGAAAAAAAAATTTGACTTCAAAATCAAATAACGCCTGATTGATTCAAAAACTTTGAGTAAAATGTAAGTGTTCATAATTCAATGGCGGGGTACTGTATAATGCATCTAAAATGCTAATTTTTTCAAAAAAGTGTCCATATGACCATTTTCAATTGCCAGTATTTGCTTGCGAGTTAAACATTTTCTATATTGGGCTTTAAAAGACTGGATAATGCGTGTTGGAAAAAAAATACAAAATTTACTAACGATGTTAAATAGTTTAAACACAAACATCTTGCCCTGGTCCAATAGCTGAATGAGGCTTGTGGTACATGGTGGTAAGAACTGTATTTCAATATTTTCTGGTGTGAAATTCAATTTATGGCAAGACGCAATATCAATAAGCTAAAAAATTTGTTTCTTCTTTTTTGCAAAGACTTCGTCTAGCTCCCTTATAATTTCGCACCATCGCACAATGGGAGGGTTTGTATGGAACGGCGGTCATATATAGTAATAATAGAGCTAGGCTATTGAGATTTGGTACAGATGTTTTTTACATTAAAATAATAAAAATCTGTGAATATGAACAAAATCCGCCGACGGACACGCCTACCTCCCATACAAAGTTGGGGCGTGGTCCGAATTTTTTTTCAAAATGGGTATCAATTTTCAATAACTTGACCCCGCTTATTTCAAAAATGTTAAAAATGTTGCGCTATCTTTTATAGTTTTCAAGATATGAGGAATAAACGAAAATCTACTTTATAAAAAATAGATTTTGTTTGTTTGTGTATTTGTCCCTTATTAACTCGGAAATTAAGTATCCGATTTTAAAAAAGTTTTTATGTTATGCTAGTACAAAAAAAGGCTAAGCTATATACTAAAAAAATGGGCGGTGCCACGCCCCCCAAAAAATTGACTTATCATATCGCCGAAACTCTTTGACGCAGATAAATGAGATTTGGTAAATGTTTAAAAATCATCAGGACAAATAATGTTCCTAGGACAAATGGGCGGTGCCACGCCTTCAAAAAAAAAAACTCATCATATTTCTGAAAATATTTGACGAAGATAGATATTATTTGGTATATATGAAAAGACCATCAGAACAAATAATCCGCACTAGAAAAATGGGCAGTGCCACGCCTACCAAAAAATTAATTTATTTTAATTAGTTTTTTCATTTAATTGCAACACCTCTTGAGCTTCTGGTAATAACTCTTTACATTTTTTATCACGTTTTACTCGGATTTGGCTAATAATCGGATCAGAAGAGATCAGCATGTAATGCAAAACGTCTTCGTTGTTTGCTACTCTAGAGCGTAATCTGCTGTTGTGTAACCTAGCGCTTTTAAAAACTTTGTTTGATGCTTCCTGAGCTTTTTCGGAAAGACTACCAATTGGTATTTGAAGTGATTCTATAATATTATACCAATTATAATGTTTTTTGTATAGCCTTCAATATGCTCTTGGCTTATTTTAAGAAAGGGTGAGTCCCAAGGGGGATTTAAAGGAGGAAATATACCCCTTACCTGTCACACATCTCTTAAAAAAATTTTTTTTTGGAATTTAAGAAGACTTTACAGTCTTAAAAATTATAAATATATTGTAAAACGTTGCAGAATGTAAAGAAATAAAAATATTTTTTTTCTCAAAAACTGCTACAGGAAAAAATTCATAGAAAAAAAAGTTCTCAAAAAAGGCAGTAGGGACTTTGCATATCGATTAAGCATACTTGGCCACATATTATATTAGAAAATAATGAAAATCAGAAAATGTGTTTTTTTTTTTTTTAATGTCAAAGTTTGTACAATTTATCGATTTTGGCTTTTTGAGCTTAAATTTTCGAAAAATCACCATAATTCACCTATCATACATAAAAACTCAAACAAATGTTTTTTTAAAAGCTAAATGCTTGTACTTTTTGACAAAATGCTATCTTGATATATTTCGATGCAAACGAATTAAAAATAGCGTTCCAAAAAAGTCAACTTATTTTGTCCCGTCAAAAACCACAATATGAAAAAGTTTATAAAAAAAAAGTTCTCAAAAAAGGCAGTAGGGACTTTGCATATCGATTAAGCACACTTGGCCACATATTATATTGAAAAATAATGAAAATCAGAAAATGTGTTTTTTTTTTTTAATGTCAAAGTTTGCAATTTTTCCATTTTTACCATTTTTTTTTAAATATTTGAAAAACCACTATAACTCACATAAAATCGGCAAAAAAAAATAAAAATATTGTTAACAAAGTAGGAACAATATACTTTCTAACGATATGCTACATTAGTAGATCGGGCTTAAAACAAATTAACTAGAGCGTTTATCCAGCAGTTCCTAATTTTAAAAGTTCTGTAGAGCATTTTTTCTGTTTAAAGTCCAACTTTGGGCTCACTGTGTTGCTAAGCCAAAACAAAATTTTAAACTTTTATAGTTTTTTTTTCCGTCCCCAAGTATTATCTGACGATTGGCGTAAAAATTTTTTTAATCCATAGCACTTTCAAATTTTACCTATTTATGGCCACAATCTCCCATTGTGCATCGCACTGGTCATCCAGGCTTTAGTGTTAAATTTGTACGGCACAGGAATCTGTTTCCCACGGAAACATCTCGGTTGTTTTGATTTTCCAATTGAGAACACATATTTGTCGGAACCAGTTACATTACAGATAAAAAGCAATGCTATGCGATTTTTTGGAATTTTTTTGTGCTCGGATGTTTTTATTGACTGGTACATATTTCCCATTAGGAAGAGCCTTGTACATTAAGCCGGTCTTATCCACATTGTAGAGGAAGGCATCTTACGAAAAAAGTGTACCAGGCATAAATAGAAAGGCATAAAAATAAAGAAATACGTGTGAATTTTTTTTGAAAAATTTTTTTTTTTTAATTTCTTCAAAAATTATTCAAAGGAAAGAAAAATTTTTTTAACTTTCCAAAAAATTCCCAAAAATTTCACACGTATTTCTTGGACGATTCTCAGCATTTCATGCCTAGTACACTTTTTTCGTAAGATGCCTTCCCCTTGCCTGCCGCGGGAGTTCAAAAGCCAAAAACTCTAATTTAGCGACCGAATTCCTGGATTCAATACAACTGTCCCAATGTATTCGTAACACTGGAACAGGGTCTAGATATAAATGATATTAAAATCTTGTGGAATTATCTGGACGCAAAAGTTCGCCATCACAATATTTGTTCAAAAACTGAACTGAAAAGGGTATTCATGGAAAATGGGAAAAAATTTATCCGAGCTATTGTGAAAAACTAATTCAAAGGATGCCAAAAGGACTAAACATGACAAATAAAAACAAAATAATGTATAATAATTACTGAACCCATGTAAAAATTATAATTTTGTTAAGGTGCACGACTTTGGCTTTGGTACTGAATATGCTGGATTTCTGTAACTTTTTATTTATTTTCAAAAATAACGGAAAATTTCAAGTTTGGTTTTTTATTAAAATTGAAGGATTAAATAGGCTATTTAAAATGTACTTCAAATTTCTTAAATTATTTTTGCGTACTTAGTTTTGGGGCATTGAAAAATAGTTTGTTTGGTGTATGAATTTGGCTTGGACCTACTGTATATAGAAACATATATACAATTTTAGCTCGTATAAGAACAGAAGATTTTTAACACATTTTCAAAAAAATTGCAGATAAAATAACAAAAGCTCGTTATCCTGGCCACGCAATCTATGATTATATGCAACCATCACAAACTGCAAGAATGCAAGAACAAATAACTGAATTTGATTATGTTGCGTCGTCTTCCAGATTAAAAACCTATAAAAATCTACAACAACAGCAGGACCAACAACGCATTGAACCGCAACAATTACTACGAAAAGCAAGGACTTAAATTTTTTGAAACGGACATTCCAAAAACTAACTTGCTAAACTGAAACTTTTTTTGGTGGTTTTTGAAGAGTTTTTGATCAAGATTATTGCCCTATACTTTTTTTTTAAATTTAAATTTTAAAGATGATTTTGGCGACCACTTAAAATATGAAGAAAGTTTTTGCAGGCTTAAGGTCAAAAATAAAAAACGATGCTGCTGTTTTTTTAAAATTAATATTTTAATAACCAATATTTCGACTATCGTTGATAGTCATCTTCAGGGTAATCTGTCAAGAAAAATTGTTACAACAGTTAAAAATAAAATAAATAAAAGTACCCAAAATAACTTACATCAATATTGTCAGGATTTAAACAATTACTAAAATAAATAAATAATTACTAAAAACTAACAAAACGGTGGACAAAACAAAACATAAATATTGCACAGAGTATATTGCACAAATTTTTTATGTTCATATAAACAAATCACAGCTGATGTTGGTGGTGATCTATTGTCCACTGATCTTATTTGTTTTGTTTTGACAACAGGTATCTGTAGCTTTGAGCGATGTTCTCAGTGTCCGTTTTATAGTTGAGTCTTTCTTTGTGTGGTGTGTTCATTATGTGGAGCATTTCTAGAGTGTAACGTTTTGTGTAATTTGTCTCCTGTTGTAGTACATTTACATTATCAAAGTCGGGAGAGTGCTCGTGCTTTGTACAGTGGGCCGAAAGTGTTGTTCTCTGCTCCATTGGTTTGTCATGCGATTTATGTTCCGATTTGTGCGATGATACGCTTGTCCTTAGTTTATTTTTGGTTGTGCCAACATACGCTTTGTTGCAACATTCTGTGTTATTACCTTTACAAATTATTTTGTAAATTACATTCGTCTTGTCATATTTTTCCGTTTTACTTTTGGTGTTGCTGTATATTCGTCGCAGTGTATTATTTGTTTTTAATGCTATTTCATATTTATCTTTGTCCAAAATATTCGCTCCTGTCAATCTCTCAGAAAATTTTGGTATATAGTCCATCGATTTATAAATTTTAGGGGGTTTTTGATTTTCTCGTGTCGTCTGATTGTAGTTTTTATTTATTAAGTTTTGTATGGTCTTTTTTGGGAAACTATTCTGCTCTAACGTGGTTTTAATTTTCTTTATGTTTTTCTTGTGAAATATTTTGTCCGATATATTTAAAATTCGTCGTTTAAAATTGCCCGCAGTATTCATTATTATTCCTTTTGGGTGATTTGAATAGAAATTTATCAGCCGACCTGACGCTGTTGGCTTTTGATACCAGTCTATCATCAAGGTGTTATTATTTCTTACAATTTTTGTGTCCAAATATGGCAGTATTCATTGTCTTCTTCTTCTTTTGTGAATTTAATATTCCTGTGGTATGAGTTTAATTTCTCCAGCGTTTTGTCTACATAAACATAAAAAATTTGTGCAATATACTCTGTGCAATATTTATGTTTTGTTTTGTCCACCGTTTTGTTAGTTTTTAGTAATTATTTATTTATTTTAGTAATTGTTTAAATCCTGACAATATTGATGTAAGTTATTTTGGGTACTTTTATTTATTTTATTTTTGACTGTTGTAACAATTTTTCTTGACAGATTACCCTGAAGATGACTTTCAACGATAGTCGAAATATTGATTATTAAAATATTAATTTTAAAAAAACAGCAATATCGTTTTTTATTTTTGACCTTAAGCCTGCAAAAACTTTCTTCAAATTTAAATTTTTTTAAAAGTTGTAAGCATGTGAATTTTTATGTACGTCTTTTTTCAAATTGCGATTTCTCCGTAAACATTGGGCGAAAATTTATGAAACTTTGGTGATAGGACTAAAAATAATTCAAAATTTAAATGAAATAAACTTTTCATAAAAACTTTTAAAATATATTATAAATAATGCACTTTTTAATAAACAAATGCATATTTAAGCTATACCTATAGATTAATACAAAAAAAATTTTTACACAGAAATGTTCTCTGAAATCTGCACAACATTTCTATGAAAAAAATTGGAGGAACTTATCACTAATAAAAAATTTACGCGTACTTAAATATCACTACATTTACGCTCGCTGCGCGTTTTAACGTGCTTTTTCAATTTCTGCATAAATTATGGTTTGTTGTTTTGAAACGGCATGCAGCAGTGAAATGCGAAAATCGCATAGGCAAGGCGCTTGTGTGGCGCCACTAAAGCGTGTGTTACTTTTCTATTAATGATAAGTTCCTTCATAGAAATGTTGTGCAGATTTCAGAGAACATTTCTGTGTAAACATTTTTGTTTATATTAATCTGTAGGTATAGCTTAAATATGCATTTGTTTATTAAAAAGTGCATTATTTATAAGAAATTTTAAAAGTTTTTATAAAAAGTTTATTTCATCTAAATTTTGAATTATTTTTAGTCCTACCACCAAAGTTTCATAAATTTTCGTCCAACATTTACGGAGAAATCGCAATTTGAAAAAAGACGTACATAAAAATTTACATGCTTATTATAACTTTTCAAAAAATTTAAATTTTTTAAAAAAAAGTATAAGGCAATAATAATCTTGATCAAAAACTCTTCAAAAAACCACCAAAAAAAAGTTTCAGTTTAGTTTTTAGTGTGCCCGTTTCAAAAAATTTAAGATTTGTTGTTGCATGAAGAAATAATGGAACAAAATAAATGACATTTACTAGAAAGGGATCAACTTTCCCGAAAACAATGGCATTCCATGCAAATTCCATAATTTAAGTATACAACACAAAGCTAAAAATTTTTCAAAGAATCCAATAGCTACAATTTCACCTTTTATCAAAAGTGCAGCCGAAAATGTAAAGTTCTCCATTGCAGACAGTAAAACATTAAAACTCCTTGCAAAGTTCTGCTATTCAGGACATTTAGAAATTACCGGAGGCACAGTTCAAAAGTTGCTAATAACAGCTGATTCACTACTCATGGAACCTGCAGTCAACACTTGTGGTGATTTCCTTGGAGAGCACTTACACCCAACAAATTGTTTGGGTAAGTGGATGCAGTGGCAGGCAGTTTTGGAAGATGATCTTTTCATAGTGGGAGGTCAAACTTGTGAATTTTTAAATACGGTTACTTGTTTAAACCGCGCAAAACAATGATTGTGAAAAATGAAAATCCAATGAATGATGCTCGTGCATTTCCTGGTGTGGCAGCAATTAATGAATTTTTGTATGCGGCAGTTGGTCGCAGCGAACGAATGATCAACTCTGTTGAAAAATCAAAATCAAATACATGGGGACCATAACATATATATATGTAGTATATAAATTAATGTCACTAAATTAAAAATTATCTAATCAAACAAAAAACGATTTGGAATTCGAAAACCCCTAAGGAAAGGAAGATGAAAAATGCTTATACTGTAATACCCTTTACTTAGAAGATCGTGGAGAGGTTTCGTTTGAATAAGCCGGATCTGGAGTTTATTAAATGTATCATTAAATTTTATATGGAATTCAGAACTTATTAAAACCGCCATTTATATAGAGTTAAATTTTTTGAAACGGACACACTAAAAACTAACTTGTTAAACTGAAACATTTTTTGATGGTTTTTTGAAGAGTTTTTGATCTAAATTATTGCTTTATACTTTTTTTTTAAAAATTTTAATTTTTTTAAAAGTTATAAGCATGTGAATTTATATGTATGTCTTTTTTCAAATTGCGATATCTCCGTAAATATTGAGCGAAAATTTATGAAACTTTTGTGGTGGACCAAAAAAAATTTCAAAATTTAGATGAAATAAATTTTTTATAAAAATATTTAAAGTTTCTTATAAATAATGCACTTTTTAATAAACAAATAGATATTTAAGCTATACTATAGCAAAATAAAAACAAAATTTTTATACAGAAATGTGCTCTGAAATCTGCACAACATTTCTGTGAAAAAAAATTGGAGGTACGCATCACTAATAAAAAGTTACGCGTACTTAAATGACTCTACATAGGTGCCTTGCCTATGTGATTTTCGCATATCACCGCTGCATGCCGTTTCAAAACAACAAATCATAATTTATGCAGAAATTGAGAATGCATGTAAGAACGCGCAGTGATTGTAAATGTGTGAATCGCATAGGCAAAGCACCTATGTAGAGTCATTTAAGTACGCGTAACTTTTTATTAGTGATGCGTACCTCCAATTTTTTTTCACAAAAATATTGTGCAGATTTCAGAGCACTTTTCTGTAAAAAAATTTTGTTTTTATTTTGCTATAGGTATAGCTTAAATATCTATTTGTTTATTAAAAAGTGCATTATTTATAAGAAATTTTAAAAATTTTTATGAAAAGTTTATTTCATTTAAATTTTGAATTATTTCTAGTCCTACTACAAAAGTTTCATTAATTTTCGCTCAATGTTTTCTGAGAAATTGCAATTTGAAAAAAGACGTACATAAAAATTCACATGCTTATAACTTTTTAAAAAATTAAAATTTTTTTAAAAAAAGTATAAGGCAATAATTTTGATCAAAAACCCTTCAAAAACCCACCAAAAAAAGTTTCAATTTAGCAAGTTAGTTTTTAGTGTGTCCGTTTCAAAAAATGTAAGTCATACAGAATTGTTTTATGAAAAGTCTAATATTGGCCAAAAATTTTTAAAGTGAGCCACCTAAGGACTTAAACTTTCACTTGAAGTTTGTTGATGGTTCGCCATAGATTTTTCCCCTCTAGTGTACCTAGATATTCTTCGTTTTGACTATTGAGCCTTGGGGTGGTCTTCAGAAACCTTCGTGTATAGCATAAAAACATTTCCATACCTAAGATATACTCATTTTCAAATTTTCAGCTCAATTGGACGAATGGTTTCTGGGTGATAATTTATTTTTTTCTAAGTAGCAATTTAATTTTTTTTGTTTCTTTTCAGTACAGCCTTTTGAAAAAAAAAAATTTTCAAACTACTAACAAATTTCAAAATATTGTTCGATAAGAGAACACCTGGATACAGGAAGAATAAGGACAAGTATTATAAAAAATTTTTAGAACAATATTACAATGCACAAGATGTTGATTTAGAAAATGAGGAAAATTTTAAAAAATTAAAAACTAGAATAAGGGCCAATTTCACAATGTTCAGTTAAGCTTTAACTAGAACTTTAACTGGAACTTTGACATTAAATTTCATACAAAATTTGTATTTATCTGGAAGTTAAATTTTAACTGAACATTGTGAAAATGGCCCTAAGTCAAATTATAAAAATTAAAAGAAGGGATATTCAACGTTTCCTTAACGCTGACAAGGAAATCGATCCGATATTTAAGTTTTTTAGGAGTTAATCTTAAAAAAAACAAAAAGAAGTGAAAGAAGAAAAAAGTAAAACAAATTATTACTTTGAATTGCTACGTATGTTTCCTATAGAGTCCATTTTCTTTATTTAATTTTTTTATTTTATAGAAGAATGCAGCAAAGAAAAGTATCAATGACGATTGGGACGAATTTACAATAATACGTCCCTTTGCTGCAGCTGAAATTCCTACTACAGATGAAGCCAATGATGTATGTTTTCCAACATAATATATGTATATGAAGCAAAACACGCCAAGTGTACCAGGTTCAAATTTTTTTGTCTCCGATTTCGCTCAAATTTGGCAATATGGTAGATCCGGTGTGCAAGAACAACAATCCGGGAGGATTTGGTCCTAGTAACATTTGTTGTTAAAATACAGGGTGTTGAAGTTGGCGTTTTTAGTAATTTTCATGCAAAGGTTGTTTTTTCAAAAATTTTTAGCTTACACTAAAGTTTGTAAATTTATAAATTTTAGTTACAGGTCCTATTCACTTTGAAGTGTTCTTTTTATAAAAAAATATTTGTTGGTGAAAAAATTTTTTTTTCACCAAAATTTTTTACACTTAAAAATACTTTTGAATTTTTGTTAAAAAAACCCCCTTCGATTTTTTTTAAAAGTACTTTAAATTAAAGCAAAATTTATAATCTTTAAAATGATGTATGACTCAAGATGGGATTCAGACGCTACATGGGTGTTTTTGGCTTTTGAACGCTCGCGGCAGGCAAAAATCTTTTTTTACTCGAGAGGAAAGCATCTTACATAAAATGTGTACTAGGCAAAAAATTCTAAAAATTGTAAAAGCAATACGTGTGAATTTTTTTTGAATTTTTTAAAACTTTTTTTTTTTAATAATTTTTTGAAAATTTTTTTTTATGTAAAATTTTTGCAAAAATTATTGGGAGGAAAAAAAATTTTTTTTTTTAACTTTCCAAAAATTCCAAAAAAAAAACACACGTATTGCTTTTACAATTTTAAGAATTTTTTGCCTAGTACACATTTTATGTAAGATGCTTTCCTCTCGAGTAAAAAAAGATTTTTGCCTGCCGCGGGCGTTCAAAAGCCAAAAACACCCATGTAGCGTCCGAATCCCATCGTGAGTCATACATCATTTTAAAGATTATAAATTTTGCTTTAATTTAAAGTACTTTTAAAAAAAAATCGAAGGGGGGTTTTTTTAACAAAAATTCAAAAGTATTTTTAAGTGTAAAAAATTTTGGTGAAAAAAAAATTTTTTCACCAAGAAATATTTTTTTATAAAAAGAACACTTCAAAGTAAATAGGACCTGTAACTTAAATTTATAAATTT
The DNA here is from genome assembly GCA_951812925.1 of Calliopum simillimum. Lineage (NCBI taxonomy): Eukaryota > Metazoa > Arthropoda > Insecta > Diptera > Lauxaniidae > Calliopum > Calliopum simillimum. Next base: position 86,014,400 of record OX638369.1, on the reverse strand, counting down.
ACAAACTTTAGTGTAAGCTAAAAATTTTTTAAGAAACACCCTTCTCATGAAAATGACTAAAAACGCCAACTTCAACACCCTGTATTTTAACAACAAATGGTACTAGGACCAAATCCTCCCGGATTGTTGTTCTTGCACACCGGATTTACCATATTGCCAAATTTGAGCGAAATCGGAGACAAAAAAATTGAAACCTGGTACACTTGGCGTGTTTTGCTTCATATATATTTTTAAGGCTAAAAGATATTGGATAATTCAACTATTTTCTACCGCTGTCTATTGAAGCAGCGAAGGAAGTGACTGAGGAGATAGCTGTTGCCCAAACAGATGAAAAGGAAAGTCAAAGTATGTCACGTTCTGTTGATATACATATCATAAGTTCTATGAATTTGCCTAAAATAGAGCACCTAGTCAGCTTTCAACTAAAAGCACTAAAAATAAAATTACAACAACTGCAAAATAAAATTACAACAACTGCAAAAACAACAGCTACGAGCTCAAAATAAAATAGATGAATATTTAAACATATGTCAATTAAATATTAATATTTTAACAGCAACAGACTCCACAACAACAGCCTCCACATCAACAACTGCAACAACTGCAACAACTACAACAACTGCAACAACGAATTACAGCAACAACGACAAAAACGACGACAACAACAAATACGAAAATTGCAGCAACAACAGCTGAAGCAAATACAACAACATCAACAAAAGCAAGAACAACACTTGCAGCAGCAACAGCAACTGCATCAATTACTGGAACAACAGCAACAACTACAACAAGAACTAGAGCAACAACAATTGCAGCAACAACTGCAATTGCAGCAACAACATTTATATACTTTGTTTTATTGTAATCGAAGCTAATTTATTTGAAAATGTTTAATCAAAAGTGAATGAATTCTAAATTCAAATATTTTATTTTTAATTAACTAGATTAACAATTTAATTTAAGAGTTAACTAATTACTTAATCAATATTTCACATCTGATTACTTAACTTTAACTTAAATATTTGATTAATCTTTAAATTGAATTTAATAATCGATTTTCTCACTATCTTTAGTTGTTCACTAACATTTTTTAATTTTTCTTATTCTTTTAATAAATTAAAACTATTATAGGGTCATTTCATCTCAAATCGTCCAGGCAGTATTTTTTTTTTGCATATTATTTTTTTAATAGTTTCTACATTAAAATCGATGAGACACGTATTTTTTCCTTTTGCTTGATTTTGAGTTCTTTCGTCGTGGGGAATTTTTTAAAATTCGTCTTCAAACTCGAGTTTGCGCTATTGTCGCATGTCAATTTTCACGGAAAATGTGATAACTTTGCGAAAAAACGTATGTTTGTAGCTAAGAGGTTCCTCTAAAAGAAAAAATATGATACAAGGTATATTTCAAAAAATAATTTTTATATCGTCATTTGAAAAAAAAAAAAAAATCAAAAAATTTTTGACCTGAAAAATTTCCAATTGCATTAGTTTTTTTTTTTCTTCATATTTTTTTTTTAAATAGCAATACATATAAACAATATTATGTAACAGCCTCTATTAGCCCAAATTCGTTGTTTAGGAATTATGATTTTTTGAAAAAACAGTCCCAATTATTTAGTAATTTTGGGCTTCATTCATGATATATGTTATCATTTCATCAAAAGTAGCTCAATCGTTATGATATTTTGTCTGTCAACAGTCAAAGGTCCGTTCTAGAAGAAAGAATCATGAAGTGTAGTACATTTTTGGATATTTGTTTTATAACCGTCTTTAAAATAGAAAAAAAATCAAATGACTTTTAGCCCAAAAATTTTAGCATTGCTACGATTTGTCCATTCTTTATTACTGTTTTTGTATATCAATTTGAATGTAGACAATTTTCAGAAGCATTATTCATGCCTTAATTTTGTTTTTTATTCAATATTATTTTTCAAACTCCATGCAAGTAGGTACATTTATTCGAGTAATTTCATTATTGCTGCAACATTGTTCCACTGGGTCTTCTTGGTCTTTCTGAACTTTTGTACGTCACGAGCTTCAAGTAATTTGACAGCCACATATGGAGTATGCTTCTGAAAATGGTTTACTTACAAATTGATATACAAAAACAGTAATAAAGAATGGACAAATCGTAGCAATGCTAAAATTTTTGGGCTAAAAGTCATTTGATTTTTTTCTATTTTAAAGACGGTTATAAAACAAATATCCAAAAATGTACTACACTTCATGATTCTTTCTTCTAGAACGGACCTTTGACTGTTGACAGACAAAATATCATAACGATTGAGCTACTTTTGATGAAATGATAACATATATCATGAATGATGCCCAAAATTACTATATAATTGGGACTGTTTTTTCAAAAAATCATAATTCCTAAACAACGAATTTGGGCTTATAGAGGCTGTTACATAATATTGTTTATATATATGGCTATTTAAAAAAAAAATATGAAGAAAAAAAAAACTAATGCAATTGGAAATTTTTCTAGTTAAAAATTTTTTGATTTTTTTTTTTCAAATGACGATATAAAAATTATTTTTTGAAATATACCCTGTATCATAGAGGATCCTCTTAGCTACAAACATACCAAAAATTACGAAGATCGGACGTTTTTTCGCAAAGTTATCACATTTTCCGTGAAAATTGACATGCGACAATAGCGCAAAATCGACTTTGTAGACGAATTTTTTAAAAATTCCCCACGACGAAAGAACTCAAAATCAAGCAAAAGCAAAAAGTACGTGTCAAAAATATAATACTGCCTGGACGATTTGAGATGAAATGACCCTATAATGAATTTGTAATTCAATAATCTCTTAATTATATGAAGATGAGATAGTGATTACATGCTTATCTATAGAGCTAGAAGATAAAATGCGACCGTTTTGGGCCCATTTTAGTGAAAAAATTTTATTGCACCAATCGATGGGGAAAGGTCGAAAATAAATTTTGAACATGCCCAGGGGTGTCCCCAAAACCTCTAAGTGACCGATTTGTCACATCGAATTAATTTGATTTAGCATGTCTTGGCATCGCACTTGAATCGGGTGTTGTTTTCCAATAGAACACTTACTGCACAATGAGAAATGTTTAAAAAGGATTCACAATCATTTTCAACTAGTCGAAAAGTGCTTTAAGAAATCTAAAGAAATTAAATGATCTCTAAATTTTTTCTGAGAATATGAAAATATCGGAAATATTTTAACCACGATTTTTTTGGCTTAAACACGAAAAAGTGTAAATAACTGCTATTAAAATGAAATTTTCGTTGCTGTAACTCAACCAATTTGAATCGGCTCTTAGATAATGGTACACTTGTTGGAAATTGAAGAATTTTTCTCTATAATAATGTAAAAACATATTCGATCAAAATAGGGTTTCTCAAAATATGTTCGAAAAAATGGAGCTATAACCTCAAAAATCGAAAAAGTCGATTATCTCGAGAACGGCCCCTAGGAAAATAAATAAAGATGGGCCTCGTCGTGGTGCCAATGAATCTCAAATGGTTGGTGCGGTTATTCCTTGGGCTCCTCCACAGCCAAATTGGAACGCTTGGAATGCCTGTAATATAGATGAGCTTTTATAATATGTTACTAAAATTATGCATTAATGATACAATTTTTGGAAAAATAGTGCTTTAAAAAAAAAAATGGTCAAAATTTCTGAAAATTTGCAATATCTCTAAAACCACGACTCGGATTAAAATTTTTTGCAAATCAATTTTGTAGCAAATTAACATATCTTTCGTATGACACTAATATTATTAAAATCCTTTCAGGGGTTCCCAACTTATAATAATTTAAAAAAAAAAATATATCTCAATCTTCCGATGGCTATATCTCCGAAAGTAGGTCCGACAAGAACTTTTTGTTTTTGTTGCTGTTGTAACTAATTTTTAGAGCTCTACTTGAGCAAAAAGAAAAGAAAAGAAACAACAACAGTTTTTAAAGTAAAATTTTTCTAAGTTTTAATTTTCCTATGCTCTAATTTACAAAATATTTTGTGAGTAAAACTGGAATAAGGGCCGTTTTCACAATGTTCAGTTAAAATTTAACTTTTAGATTAATAAAAATTTTGTATTAAATTTTATGTCAAAGTGTCAGTTAAAGTTCCAGTTAATGCTTAACTGGACATTGTGAAATTGTCCCTAAGTCATACAAAAGTCTAACAAATTTTTAAATTTATTATAAATGAAAGTGGAATAAGTTCATTCAGACCAAAAAAACTCAACTATTTTCTATTACACTTGTAAAAATTTTTACAGCATAACAAAATTTGATTAATTTACAGTGGTAAACACTTAACACCGGTTTAATAACGCTTGCCAATATTTTTAAATTGATTTAAAGGCAAAATCTTCTGCATAGCAGTAGATGAAAAAATGGACTTATTCCACTTTCAAAAATATCATTTTTGTAAAAATGTTTTTCATGAAAAATGCTTTTGAGTAATTTTTGATGAAATCGTGGTCTAACGAGTCTGTAATTTTCAATATAAAAAGAGGACATATATAGATAGCTATAACTACCATAACCTCAATTTTTCCGGAATTGGACTTGTTCCACTTTTAAATAAACCCATTCATATATAGTATATGTATGCACCAGCCCAGTGTGCCAGACGGTTCATATCTCCGCTATTTTATCCGTTACTGATCCGTTTGCGGGAGAGATTCCCAAAAAAAAGCGAATCGTTATGAATCGTCTGGCACACTGGGAGGGGTTGAAATGAGAAAAAATTATTACTGCAGAATTTTTTTTTTGTTTTTATTTGCAATTTTTTAGCAAAACTTTTTTAATGGCTTATTCAAGTGATTTATACTAAATATTAATTTTAAATAACAGATATCATGGCAATGATTCAATTGAAAATTTAAAATTTATAGTGAAATTTTCTTCGAATGCATCTTCATCTTCGCTTTTTTCCATTTCTCTTACATTTATAAAAATATGTTTAAGGTAGAGTTGCCGAGTACTACATTTTAGCCCAGATTGGTGAGGTTAGACAACTAAAACAACGGTTATATGCGAAATAAAATGAGTATTTAGTTTCAACGATTAATGCAAAACAAAGTAATATGAATTTGGGTGAAAATTATTATTACAATTTTTTACAATATTCTGAAGTTTATTACTGCAGAAATAGGGCATTACTGCAGCTTATTTGAATGCCTGATATGTATATTAGATAGTACAGTTAGTAGATGACGGATATAAGAAAGTCCAAAAATGCACAAAATTTCTTTGTTATGTCCATGTTTTTCTTATATAAGGTTTATTTAGCATGTAGGAAATCATCAAGTATAGTATATCGCTGTAAATGTCTCGACGTGGACTATATTTCATTTATAGATGTAATTTATCTCAAATGTTTTTTTCCACTACTTGTACTCATTATCTCAGTTTCCATCACCCTAAGGTGCCAAGTACACATCATAAAATTAAAGCCCATTAAATATCATAAAATTTATCTCTACAAAGTTTTCTCAAATTGTTGAAATTGATGAAGCTACAGCCCCACTAGAAATTTTACTTAGGCATGCCTAAAAATACATTAGGTCCAATTGGGAAGCAATGGTGAAAACTGCTAGAAGTAAAAGCTTAAGATAGCTTTGATGATGAACTGCAGTTTATACTTTAGCAATTGGGTAAAAAATAAACTTTTGGTAATAGAAAATCAGCTCAAGATATAACTAGTATTTTCGACAACATAAAACACATTTCTTTTCATGCTGATTTATTAAAGTTTTTGCAAAATTATGCAATTGATCATAATGAAAAACGAACTGTAATGCGGTATACCATATAAATCGTATGCTCGTATTCTTGAAGTCTCGATATCTCAAAAACGAAGCCAGGCATTGAAAAATTTTTGGACTTCTTTTGGATCGTTTTATGAGAAAACGTCGTAATCGTAAATCGTAGTCGTGCTTGAAAGACGGGAACAATTTTAGATTAAGAACTGTTGTTTTTTTTTTTTTTTTGCCCAAATAGGTCTCTGCTAATTAATAACAACAATAATAACAACAAAAAAAGTTCCTGTCAAACCTTTCTTCGAAGATGGAGCCATCGGAAGATCGGGATATATCTATATTAGAGTGGTCCAAAATCCGAAAGTGTTAAAAAGTCAAGGTGCGCGCGACTTTTCTGAATCCTTGGATCCTGCTGATTACAAAAAGTGCTTTGGAACCAAAAAAAAATTGCGTTTAGATATTCCGCAACGAGCTTGAAGGTACTTTTTTAGGAATTTTTGAGTTTTTGAGTACTTTTTTTAATTTAAACGCTACATCTTTTTAACCAGATAAGGTATTTGCAAAAATTAAATTGCATTTTTGTAAAAATATATTGAGCCAAATTTTGCATCAATAATAATAAATCTAGTCTTTCCCAATTTTTTTTAGCAGCACTTTAAACTTCAAAATTTGTTAATTTTTTGAGGTGTTTGCACATTCAAGAACTGATTTTTTTCTTATTTTGCTCTAGCAAATTTTTTTTTAAATTTTTATATTTTTAAGCATTAATTTATCTTTAAAATAATTTCAACAACTAAGCTTTTAGTAACACTTTTACTCACTAAAAACAATTAAGTATAATTAAATTGGGCTTAAAAAAAAATTAATTTTCATGTTTTCAAGGCATTGAAATAAGATATCTTAATGGGATGACGTAAGGTACCACTTTTTTCTTATACATTCATTAGTTCCTAATCTTTTGAGTAAAACAACATTCTTCGCAATATCGAAACCTTGGCAGTTCATGATATTTTTGGGAAAATAGGTTAACACTTAGTTTTCATAGATTTTATAAGGAAACTAAAAAAATAAATAAATCAAAAAGAAACTAAAATAGCCATTTTGGATGTATTTATTGACGTTGATTCTGAATTCAGAATCAAAATTGCTGTATCTTGTACGGTTAAGGAGATATCTTTGCATAAAAGTATAAGAAACACCGTTTTTGCTCTTTTTATAGTGATATTACAAGTCAAGGTTACTTTCAGCCACAAAAAGTGGTATAGTGGTTAAAAGTGCCAGTCTGTTTCTTTGAAATTCAATTTAAATTATACCGATATCTTTTTTGTTCTTGGAGTTATTCTAACCTAAAAAGTTGAAAAAGTGCAAAAAACACGCTTTTTTGTTATTTCTGCTTACGATATTTCGGAGGAACAAAGAAATATCGATATAATTTAAATTGGGTTTTGAAGAAAAAGGCTGTCACTTTTATCTTCCATACCAGGCTGAAAGTTACCATGTTGTGATATAACAGCTTCAAAATAGCAAAAACGATGTTTTTTGCATTTTTAGGTTAGGATATCTCTAAAACCGTTCGAGATAGAGCAATTCTGAGACCGGATTTAGAATTTTCATGAACACATACATCGCAAATGACTATTGTTGTTTCTGTTTCACCACGAAAATTTTAAACTCAAAGTTTTTTTTTTGGCCAAATTTGATTATATTTTACGGTTTTTAGTAAGTAAAGTGAAGCTTATAGCTTAGTTGTTGGAATCATTTGATAGATAAATTAATGCATAAAAAAATAGTAATATAAAAAAAAATTTGCTAAAGCAAAATAAGAAAAAAATCGGTTCTTGAATGTGCAAACACCTCAAAAAATTAACAAATTTTGAAGTTTAAAGTGCTGCTAAAAAAAATTGGGAAAGACAAGATTTATTATTATTGATGCAGAATTTGGCTCAATATATTCTTACAAAAATGCTATTTAATTTTTGCAAATACCTTATCTGGTTAAAAAGATGCAGCGTTTCAATTAAAAAAAGTACTCAAAAACTCAAAAATTCCTAAAAAAGTACCTTCAAGCTCGTTGCGGAATATCTAAACGCAATTTTTTTTTAGTTCCAAAGCACTTTTTGTAATCAGCAGGATCCAAGGATTCAGAAAAGTCGCGCGCACCTTGACTTTTTAACACTCTTGGTTTTTCCATACAAAATTTGGACCACTCTAATCTATATATATAAAAATTACTGTGTGTTTGTGTGTCTGTCTGAAGCATTATCACTCAGAAACCATTCGTCCAATTGAGCTGAAAATTTCGAAATGAGTATATATTAGGTATGGGAAAGTTTTTATGCTATACACGAAGTTTTCCGAAGACCACCCGAAGGCTTAATAGTCAAAACGAAGAATATCTAGGTACACTAGAGGGAAAATATCTATGGCAAACTTTCAACAAGTTTTAACTGATAGTTTTTTGGAATACCCGAAGTTTGCCGAAGGTCACCCGAGGGCTTCATAGTCAAAACGAAGAATATCTAGTAATACGAGAGGGAAAAAATCTATAGCGGACTATCAACAAGCTTTAAGTGATAGTTTCTTATGACACCCGAAGGTGTTCGAAGGTAACCCGAAGGCTTCATAGTCAAAACGAAGAATATCTAGATGTACTACAGGAAAAACATCTAAGGCAAACTATCAACAAGCCTTAATTGATGGTTTCCTGGGACATTCCAGCTATGCCATTGCCAATTTTTAAGATGGTTTAAAATGAAATTAACTTTTTCAAAATACCTAAATTTTTATTGGTGACGTGGCAGTGGCGAAAGTCAAAATTTTATCCCTGCATACCTTCTAAGCTATTGGGAATCAAAAAACAAAACAAACATGCCTAGCGAAGCGGGCAAGAAAGGCTAGTCTTTTATAAAAAATGGTATATGTTGGGAACCCCTGGATGGATTTTAATAGTATTTGAGGTCATATGAAAGGTATTTTAAGGAGCTATATAATTGATGTACAAAACTGTTCTGGCATTGTTGTTGTTAAAAGTTCTAGATTTCAAGAAATTTGATTTCAAGAAAATTGATTTCAAGAAAATTGATTTAATCCTTTTTTGTTTTTTTCTATAAAAATTTATTAATGATGCAATTTCAGATACATGTTGCATATCAAATGAAAGGAACTAATTTAGGCTTCCTAATATGATTGTTAAAAGGTTTTTGTATGGTGATACTATTAAATCTAAACCAAAATAGTGTAAATTGTATTAATACTTTATTTCTATAAATTTTATACAAACAAGTATAAACAGTTTGTATACCAAGTTGTAGTGTAGTTTTAACTTGTTTAACTTATACTTGTAAATAATTTTATTATTTCAAGATGTTTTAATCATATTTAAAATATCAAATATTTTCAAAAATTGAAATATAATAATTTTACTTTCAATTAATATACACATGATAATGTATAGCCTTTAATTTAAATAATTGAATAAATAAATGTTTGTATGCTAAATTTGTATAAACTATACACTAAATATTTGGCGATCCTGCCAGGAGATCAATAATTAAAATATATATTTTTCCTGATGAAACTACAATACATAAAAGAACAAATACGTTCGAGCAGAAGTCTGAAGTTTTAAAAAAGCAATAGATCAACAGACTCCAAGATAACAAAAAATTTCAATCAAGGACACATTGAGTGTATATTACTAATACGCAAGCAAGTAGAAGAAACTATTTTAAAGAAATTGGCAAACATTCTCCGCAGTAAGCGATATCAATCAACAGCTCTATTTTAACGAATTTTAATTTAAATAATTACATCTTACATCACGAATTTTTGTTAATCACTTCCCCCAATTAGTTTAAAAAACTAATGAGTTAAATCTTACATCAATTTAAAATGTTAACTCATTCACCAACGCGATCAACACATACTACTTCTGAAAACGCACCAACAACTAACAGTCAAATTAACATGCAGAACAATAACCAAAGTCTCGAAATTTTTGCAACATCAATTAAATTGCCTCAATTTTGGGTCGATCTTCCAGAAGCATGGACCGATGAGAAGAAGAAAACCATCGACGAAAAATTATTAGTGACAAAAAAGGCGCTGAAAGATTTTTCAGCAAAGAAAGAAGTTATTGATCAAATAAGAACTGAATTCTTAACAGAAGAAGAAAAGGAAAAATTTGTGAAGGAATATTATTGGAAAAATTATTTTTTAACGCAGACAAAAGAGGAACAGCAAAGGGTTATTGAAATAATGCTAATAAAAATAAATAAAAGAAAATAAAATTATTATATTTCAATTTTTGAAAATATTTGATATTTTAAATATGATTAAAACATCTTGAAATAATAAAATTATTTACAAGTATAAGTTAAACAAGTTAACACTACAGTAGCATAGTTTTCATACCAAATTTTGTGTGGATTTGTATTCCTCCCAATTTGGTTTAAATTTTACCTCCAAGCTATTTGCTGTGCGTGGTGTAATGTCCCCCCTCGCCACACATGTAACAAATTAAAAGTTTTAAAGGAAGCGTGCGTTCAGCACCAAACTCACAACAATTGTGACATTCTCAATCCATAAAACGACGATCTTCTGTACCAGTGACAAATAGAGGGGGGCTATAGTCCCACCATAAGCTCAAAATTGTAACTGAAAAAGGAAAATGATCAATTAGATCTCAAAATCGATCACCTGACTTAAGCCTTCCCCATAGTCGAATCCTGGATCTGCCACTGTTCTGTACAAATTTTCCATAGGTTTCGGTTAGCTAATAAAATTCAAAGTCAATTTATTAATTTATAAATATTTTGCAACACGCAACACTTTTAACACACTTTCACTCCAAACAAACCTAGCAAGCGTAGCTACAAGCCTACTATTAAAATTTTTCAAAAATTGCTGAAAGTTTAATTCTAAAATACATTTTGTTTTAATTTTTTCGAACGATAAGATAAGAAAGATAAAATTCTCATTAATATTTGTATGTTTTGTCGACAACCAAAGCTGAAATTTTGTTAAGCTAGGTAATAAATTTTCCTTGACTTTTTTCATCGAATTTTAAAAATTTTTATAAAATTTTTTTCTAAATTAAATTTTTCTTTGAATTTTCAGCACATTATAGATAGACCTCGATATCGCAGAAGAGAATATAGACATCGCGGAAGAGATGACTACATTTATGAGGGATTAAAAAAAAATTTAGAGAAAAGTATAAGAAAATAAGCACTCCAACAGAAATACAAACATAAGGGTCGATTCCCTTTGTAGAACTGTAGCAGTGATGTCGCTTCAAAAAAAATCTCGGTACTAATTTTTAGATTTTTGGGGAGTATTTTGTGCTAATGGGGAGTACTATGCTAACATGTTTGTTTTTTGACTGTCTCCCAGAATAATGACGGTATCAATTACTAGTTGTTTATTGTAGAAGGTTTTAACTGACAATATTGCTTATTATTGTATATCTAAGCTCATATGTATGTATAGTTCCTTGTCTTATGTTATTGAATCATTACTTAAGGATAATAATCAGAAAAATTATGAGGGTAGTCATTAAAACAACTAAATGCTTCAATAATCTCTTAATAGTTGTCAAAACCAATATGAATTTTGACAGCTTTACGAGATTTTCGAGGCAGTTACACATTTCAAGGAAGACACTATCTAAAACACATACATTAAACTTATGTTATGTATTGCAACTTATTTAATAAAATGAGATCGCTTTTGATAGTTTTTGACAGGTATTGGTATCCAGCACTTTTTTTGCCATAAGTATAGCAATGACCATTTCGATCGCTTTTCATGCGTTTCAAGTTTTTGCATATATCTGAATCGGATGCTACCTTTTTTATTAACGCCATTAGGTCGGTTATCAACAAAAATGGCAAGTTGTGCTGAATTAGAAACAGAATTGTTTGGAGCTCACAAGTTTTGACTGCATTATTTTTAGCATCAAATTTTAGAGATGTCAGTTTGATTTTCCAAGCTCAGCACAACCTTGGAATTAAATTTTAAACTTTCATGTCTTGTCAATTGCCTTACGTTGGTTGGAATCGAAACTTGGCAATATTTTCAAAACGACTTTGCTACATTCTTTGGACCCATCCTTGATTCGAGCCAACTAAAACTTTCCAACCAGGCAGTCCAAAATTTTTGTGCTCTTTTGTTGCTGGATACTTCAGCACGTCTGATATCGTTTTCCTCCACGTTTCTGGTGATTTGCTAGTATCAGTGGAGTTCGCAGCTACTTTTTCTGCTTTAACCATAAATCTGTTATAAATATATTGAATTCGTAAATTTAATTGCAGAAATATTCAAACTTTTTCACTTACTTAACCATATTTCATTAAAATCACATGTTTTCAAGGCTTTTCCAAATAATCGCCATTCACTTACTGCGAATTTTAAATATATCAAAAACTAATTTAAAAGTGGGTATTATCAGACAACATTAAAATCTTTGTGCAGTATGTGTACTTCAAAACCATTAAGCAACACATACATTAAGACAGACTAAATTGTCTGTCATGTGAACCAGCTCTAAGAAACATTGAAAATTTTAGTTTGCATTACACATGTCTTATGATTCAAAAATTGCACCAAGTATTGAAAAGGAGTACAAAAATGGTTCAGGGGAGTATAGGAGTACGGTTGCTCAAATAGGAGTAAAATACTCCTATAGGAGTACAAACGACATCACTGAACTGTAGCGCTGTTGCGTGAAAATGGCGAACCAGTGCGTGCGGCTGCAGAACCACTTGCGGCACCAGTTGCCGCAGCTGAAGAATTGTAATTTTTAACACCAAAACAGAAATTTATTTTAAAATATAACAAAAAAATTGTAATTTAAATTAAACAAAATTTCCAAAAATGAAATGTAACTATTTGAGTTTAAAGTTTGGGTTGTAAACAAGAAAATAAAAAGTTAAGCTTGCCTATTTATCTAGCACGTTATTTCTAAATGATGTTAAGTTGTAACTTCCATTTCTTTTATCAATTGTGAAAACAAAATTAAAATCGCAAGAAAGTTCAAAGTTTAAGATTTTGGCTATCATTAATGTTGAAGGCCTTTCTTTTGGTTTGTTAAAAAGTTTTTTGGTATCACCAAAGACCATATCCATACTTTTGTGGTATAAAACTTAAAATTATTATTTCTTAATTTTACCAGAAATTGTGAGACTGAAATGAGGGTCAAAAATTCAAAAAAAAAAAAACATGGCCTTTAATAATGTTTATTTAATGTCTGGAAAAAGAAGTGATGAAGTAGAAATTAGAAAGTTGTTGTATAAAAAAACATTTCGCAGTGAAAGCACAGATCCTACTCGTAATTGACGCACGTTAAGTTGGTGCGGTTGGTCATATCGACGCACTGTAAATGGAAGGGTCGGTCGCAGATGTCGCACTCCATGGAATTTTTTTTTTTTGTGAGCTTTGTCGGCATCAATTTAGTGCAAATCATACAAAAATCAATGTCTTCATCTGAAGAAGCCGAGGACTTTCTTTTTTTGTGTTTTTTCACAGCTGGTTGTGAACAATTGACGTCTTTTGAATCTTTTGTAGGTATCTGCGATTTTTGACGCCGTGCAGCTTCTTCCGCGACCTCTCTATGTGGTTTGCGGCCACGATTGCATTTCTGCTTCGGTGTGACATAATTAAGTGGTCCAATAATGTCCAATGTAGAACGTGTCGCTGTTGTAGACACAGTTGAAGTAGATGTTGTTGCCGCAGGCTCTTCTTCAACTCTAACAACAAGTTGTTGGAGTTCGTCATCCTTCTGAATAACTTGATTTCCAACAACATGGTGCTCTCCGCTGAAGGTTGCAGCCACGAAATCGTCCTCGTCAAAAATTTCTGGATTAAATGGGAAAATTCCAGTTCTCTCAAAACCTACTACGATGTTCCGAGTACTGAGACTGTTGCGCAGGGCAATGGCAACGATTTCAGCCACATGCTGGACTTCCAGCTGCAAACCAATATGGTTCTTTGACCATGCATCACATTGAGTGTAGTTGGATCTTTTGACCGGTCCAAACACACCCGTATGCAGGACGTTCTTGAAGGAGATCCAACAATTGTGTATCGGTAACAGCGGCAACATCCGGAAATCGGTTGATAGCAAGTTTCAAGTAGCTTTGAAAAGTTGATCTGCTTACATCGGCAGCAGCAGAAGCAACACATTCCGATGTTTTATTTATCCTTGCTTGCTTTATAGCAGCAATCAATTTTTTATAATTTACCACTTTTTTGGTGGGTTCATTCTTTTTTTTTTGGAGGCATAATAGCAAAAATAATAAAAATGAGTAAATAAGACATTTGCATTATTAATAAAAACACTTTACTGTGCAAAGAACGGCATTACTCAAGTGGCCCATGCCTGTCCACAAATAGTGGCCCACTTCTACCTACAAGCCCCTTTTTTTGCATATGCATTGCACAAAAAAAAACACAACGTGAAAAATGGGCAAAAATCACTTTGCATTCCAAAGATAACATGTTTAACTAACATATTGCATATTTACCTGAGTATTTCTCGTTAAAATTCGATCACGAATCGTATGAAAGGGTACGAGGGTAAAAACTTTCTCACCAAAATTTGCAGCACGTTTCTCAGGACAGTGCGAAAGCAGGTTTATAACCCCCAAATGCTTATAAAAAGTGACCTCGCGTCAAAATACGATAATTAATGTGCGCGGTTTGATATAGATGTCACTAATCTTAAAATTACTTGGGTGGCCCAAACCAACCTGTGGCCCACATCTGTCTACATCACCCTACTTTCGTGTCATTGAATCTACTAAGATTTAGTAAGAGATCTGATGAGCTTATTTATGCTTTTCGTGAGCAGAAAAAAAGTTTAATTGAATACGCAGAAATTTTTCTGACTGTATGTAGCCTTTAAAAATTCAAAACCGGAAAATCCTAGAAGAAGATACATAAGGCTGATAAAAAATTCAACCTTTGAATTCATATCAACAATTGATTGCGATTATTCAACAAAACCTGTTTATCCCGTGAAAGCTTCATAAATTCATAAAACTGCAAAAAATTCTATTAATTTTGGAAGTTTTTTGAATTTTACAAATATTTCGGAGGGAAACACCCTCATTATGTTTCCAAATTTATCTGCGCTTACCTTGATCACAGCTGTTTCCTATTGCACGGATTGGCGTAGGTCGTACTACAGACTTCATATCTGAAAATGGTCCACATTGCTGCAAACTGCTGGGAGGATGACATGAAGGCACAGCCTGCAAAGTTCCCAAATGAAATGGCTGACGATGTATATCATGTTGAGCACCAACTAGACAACTCGAATAAGCACAACATGAATAAACACTTTCACAACACTTTCGCTTTGAATCCGAATACGGACTTTTGAATTTTAATTTCGACTTATTACTGCTAGCGGGATTTTCACAATTCAAAAGACGATCAACGCTAAAACTCAAGGCAATCTTGGTTTTACTAACATTTTCAATGCAACACCTTTCGTTGGAAGGTGGTGTAGCTGTTTTCACTTTTTCTTCCATTTCAAAGGACGAATCCAAATCAGTTTCACTATTACTATTACATGCCATATTGGAGGATTCTTTTTCGATTTCATTATTCGTTATGCTATCCATTATCTTGTTTTGAGACTCATCATCTAGGACAGCCATTGTTTGGTCTTGTTTTGCAATCATTTATGATTTGTTTTTTTTTTTTTTTAAATTAATATTTGTTATAAATTATCAAATACAAATATTACTTTGGATTTTAATTTTTTTGTTTTTGTTATAATAAGAGCATGTGGTTTTCCAGAAATATTTTACGCAATAAATGCATTGCCAATTATATATCAATTTATTTATATTTTTGTTTCAGTATTGATATAATTTTTATATGAAATTTCATTGAATTCAAATAAATATCACAAATTTAAACTTTCCGTCGCTACGTTCTTTATCCAAATCGTTAAAACGTTACACGCTGCACACCCAAATATTCGAACGAACCGTTTAAAGAGACAACCCACACAGAACTAAATTTTTTTGTTGCATCGATCGATCTGCGGTGAAAAGATCAATAAAATAATTATCTCAGCGAACTGTGAGGAAACATTCATAAACATACTGTATATAGGCACAGTGGAATGATTACTCGATTTGACGATAAGAAAATGATGATGGCGATGTATTAAGATAATAAAATTATGGAAAATTAGAAGTCTGCAAAATTGGAAAAATTGGATGTGTGGTGAAATGAATTGTTGTTTCTACTTAGTTTCAAATAACTTGATTTAATTTTAAAAATAAAATATATAATATATATAATATATTAAAAAATTTGACTTGAAAAATTTTTTGAAAAAAGTATTTAGTTGGAAAAAATATTAAAACGAAAAATATCAAATTTAATTTTGTTAAAAAAAAAGTAATAAAAATTAAAACGAAATCAAAATTATTTTATTACAGATGCATTGCTTGCAGAAGTGTGTTGGTGGAGTCATAAGATATCACAACATGAAGATGAGGCTTAATTATACCCTACACCCAGGGTATATTCACTTTGTCCTTCCGTTTGTAACGCAGAGAAGCAGGCGTGGCAGATATAGAAAAGTATATATATTCTTGATCAGCGTCACCTCTTGAGTCGATATAGCCATGTCCGTCTGTCTGGGTGGCTGTGTGTTGAAATACACTTTTTGGGAAAACTGAGCAAGATAATTCAATGAAATTTGGTACACTGCCTGCGTCGTCAAAGTTAGCTCGGGGGTTTGAAAAAGAGCAAAATCGATCAACGGACACGCCTACCGCCCATACAAAAAATGTATTCAAAATGCAATTTTAGGAGTATTTTTCACGACAATGCAACCAAAATACACATAAATACTACAAATTGTAAGCGCAAGTTCTGAAAAAAGACTAAGCGAATTCGAACAAGAGGTCGTGACACCTCCCATATAACCAAATGCATCAAAACGCTACACTAAAAGCGTTTCTTGAGATATTCAAACCATATTCGACTCAGACACTAAGAATTATAAATAAAAGCTCTCAACAAAAATTGGTTGAAATCTGACAAGGGAGTGTGGCACCTCCCATATAATCAAATGTACCAAAATGCCATACTGAAAGAGTTTTTTCAGATAATCCAACCAAATTTTACTGAGACACTAAGAACTATAAATGCAAGCTCTGAGCAAAAGCTGGGTGAACTCGGACAAGAGGGCGTGGCACCTCCCATATGAGCAAAATTTCAAAAATAATGCAGTGTAGGGTATTTAATGTTTGGCCAGGCCAAAGGTTACACCCTTACAAGTTTTACTTTAGCAACTAATGATGTTTTTTTTTAAACCTAGTTTGGTTTGTTAAGCTTTTAATTCTTAAAAAGAATATACAATCCACAATGGTAGGTCGGATCTACTTTCAGAGACATAGCCATCGGAAGATTGGGATATATCTTTTATAAAAACCGGCATAAGTTGGGAACTCCTGGATGGATTTTAATAACATTGGTATCATATGAAAGGTATTTTAAGGAGCTATATAACGCATATACGCAAAATTTTTCAATGTGAGTCATAGTTTTCGAGATATCGTTATTTTTCCCAAAAAAATATATAACCTATAATATAAAAATTATGTTAGGATGACCAAATAATTTCCTATCATTTGATACGCGACACGTGTATGAAATTGCATCACTAATTAATTTTTATAGAAAAAAAAAACAAATGTTCCAAATCAGTTTCCTTAGAATTAGGTACAACAACAACTACTTTACAACAACAACTACTTTACAACAACAACTTTAGTACTACTACAACAACAACAAAGAGAACCAGCTACTTCTGCAGTACAGTAGCTACTTATTTTAAAAATATGAAATTTTTGGCCTGTAACTCTTACTTATCTGTATGGTGTAATTGTCTTTTGACAAATAAATCCATGCTTTATTTGGATTCAATTACATTTTCAGTTAAAATCGAACTCGAAAAACTTGCTTCTTTAACGGTTTGCTTAAACGCACGTAGATAAATATGATGAAAGTCTTCGGTGAAATCATGATCTTGTATTCTTTAGCGTAATGTCCGAAGTATTTCATCACACGCCAAACATTTAAAGTCATTTACTAAAATTTTTATACTTTTTCTTAAAAAAATTTGCAAAAACTTTGAGATAAATCAATTTAATTTTTATTATGAATTTTATTCGAAACTACCAAAATTGCTTCTGAAAATGTTGTTGGAAATTTATCACAAGATAAAAGAGAAAAAAAAACGGTTATTTCTGGAAGTCAGATATACATAAATAAATTTCCTCTAAAATATCTTGATTATATTTCTGAAAATGTACTGAATCTATTTTTATATTTTCAATAAGATCGTTTAAAAATAATCTTAATGATCTTATTGAAAATATAAAATTTTTAAAAAGGTTTAATAAAGCATTATTACTACTACTAAACGATCTTAAATTGTTTAAAATTACTTCATATTTTTTTTACATTTGGCAATATTTGTAAAATATTGTATTTGGAACAATAACTCGTGTTATTGCGCAGAAGATAATTTATATCTTGAAAAATTAATAGCAATTTGATAACTAATGCATTAGCATCCTTAGATTGGTTTTTTCTGATCATTAAATCTGCAATTTTTTTATTAAAAAATTTTCTCTAACGATTTCTTTCTTGAGCTTGGAAATTTTTTTATGTATGATTATAGATTTTAAGCGCTTTGGAATTTCTTCCAAATCACATAAATCTTCCAAAACTTTTTATTTTATTGCAGAGTTATCAAATGCAATGTCATTTTTTTGAAAATTTGTTATTAAATTTAATAACAAATGCGTAAAATCAAAACTTAAGTAAATTTTTTTCTGATTTTACTATGCCACCTTTTTTATAATTAAATTCAAAAAAATTTTATTAAAATCGTTTGACAAAATGTCATATAAAAATTTATTACATCTGTCACTTATAACCGATTTTACTGTCACTATTGAATAAAAGATTGATGAAAGAACTTGTCTCAAAAGAGACAATCTTTCTCTTTCTCTAAGGGCTTATACACGAAAATGGTAGCTATGGACAAAAACCCAGTCACCATTAACGCTCTCAATAGCAAAAGTTATTACAGATGTAGATAATCATCTCCTTCATCTGCATAACCTTCTACAAATTCGCCATTAAACATAAATTCTTCTAAAATTTGTGCTTCATCAAATTTTAAAATGCAAAACCTGTCATTAAAGGTTATTGCCTTAGCAAAGGCCGTTAAATCATCTTGCATTTTTTTTTTTTTTAAAACAGGAACGTTTGGGATAAGTTAAATTAAAGTCTTTATATGGAAAACCATTATTTTGGTCTTCCAAATACTCCTGATATGGAATTACAATGTTATCATTCATTTTCATTTCTTTCCCGCCTTTTTATAAGTTTTACTTAAAGTTTTTAAAAGTTTAGTTCTTCCTCCCTTAATTTCCCCCTGAAATATTTATTGGTCCTTCGAGCCGGATTTCATCTGCTATTGCTTCAACCATTGGAAAAAGCTTAAAGGTTTGTATAAATGTGTCCCTCCAAGCCTTTTGAAAACTTTCATTTGTTGCCATTGCAAGGTTTATGGCAATAGTCAAGGGTCCAAGTGACTGTTTCAAAGATGACTGAAGCATTGGGCTGTACGTTAAACCACCAAGATAGGGAGTATGTTTAGAATCGAATCCAAATGCCTCAACTTTCAGACCCTTTATCTCTGTGTCTGTTTTGCTTGTTGTTAAAAAATTCGTACCTGTCCTAACTTCAGCCATTCTTGCCTTGAAGGCCGTAAAAAGAGCCAGGAGAGAACCAGTAGTTCCAATCACTGATCTGCCAAATGAGGTTTTTTCATAGGTCAACGAGTAGAGGACTGAGTACTTTGAATACATACACTGTCATCTTTAAATTTCTGAGCCATCATTCCATTTCCATTAACCTGTTGTCTTTTAACATGATGCAATGTATACACTATGGATGTTATTTCCGCTACACAGTCAACATTAAAAGTTACAACATTGAAAACTTTGCAAAAAGCTTCATTATATGAATTAGAAAACATATTACTTTAGCCTTCAATTCTATGTCAGACAAAGCTCATAGCCTCTTCGGATCGGAAACTTCACTGCCATTTGATGACACTATTCTCCTTTTTGCCACGGCTTGGGTTGCAACAGCTACAACGTAACTTGGTCCGGCTTCTTCTTCAGTACTAACATCCATAAGATTTGAACCAGTCTTTCCAGTCATTTTTCCAATTCAATATTCTTTGCTTCTGGGGCGTGTTTCTACTAGAAAGGGAAGTCAATGAATATTTCCGGGGGAAATTAAGGGAGGAAAAACTAAACTTTTAAAAACTTTAAGTAAAACTTATAAAAAGGCGGAAAAGAAATGAAAACTCGCGGAGTTCGACTTTTAATTAACTTTATTGCTTCAACGACATGAGAACAATGTCGTTTTCAAAAAGGGAGCGAAAAGCGCTGCCCACACATGAATTAAAGGAGGAGAAGGAAGAAGGAAAAATAGACTAGAATAAACACCCTGTGCCCGCATAGCTGTGTTTATTGCTGGTGTTAACAAGTAGCATTCTCGTCATTATATTTATATGTGAAGAAGTCAGTAAAGAAAAATTTAATATTTCATTACTACAAAATATAATTTTCTAATAGAGCTGAAAATGTCCCCGAAGACTGCTGTGGACTGGGCTCCATTCCACAGGGAACTAGCCATGGAGGCTCGAAAACAAAAAATAGGTAAAATTTACGCATAAAAATTTCAAAATAGTTTGAGTATATAAATATTTATTCTATTATATAACTATAGAAGGCGTCGAAAAGATCGTCGAAATCGACGAATCAAAAATTGGGAGAAGAAAATACCACCGAGGATATTGCGTTGGAGGACTATGGATCTTTGGTGGTGTGGAAAGAGAGTCAGGCAAACGCTTTCCAGAGCCAGTGGAAAAAAGAGATAAGGAGGCATTGCTGGCTTTTATAAAGGAGTGGATTTTGCCTGACACCACAATAAAAATATATACTAGTTTAATTTTTTAGGCATACATACTACTGTTTGTAGGATGAAGGTTATCGGCACCAAACTGTTAACTATTCAGTACAATTTAAAAATCCGGAAAATGATGTCCACACAAATACTGTGGATGGATTGTGGCGTCATGTTAAGGACAACCTTCCGGAATACTCACGAAAAAAAAATTTATAAAGGCTACTTAGCCAAATTACGTTTAAAAAACATTGCAAAGCAATAGGAGTGCATCCTCTAAGGAATTTTTTTGGCGTGCGGGACAGCTGTATACAGGAAGACATGGAATGGAATCCACCAACGGATGATGAGGACGATTACGTTTAAGAAGAAATTTTATAAAAAATTAAAAAATAATAAAACCTAGTAAGGGTGTAACCTTTGGCCTGGCCAAACATAAAATACCCTACACTACAGAATTTGAAAATTTCGCTTATATGAGAGGTGCCACGCTCTCTTGTCCGATTTCACCCAGTTTTTGCTCAGAGCTTACATTTATAGATCTTAGTGTCTCAGTAAAATTTGTTTGGATTATCTGAAAAAAATTTTTCAGCATAGTATTTTGAGTAAAATTTAGTTCGATTATATCAAAAAACCCTAACAGTATAACATTTTGAAGCTTTTGCTTCACGCCGTCTTGTCCGAATCGGCCCAATTTTTTCTCAGAGTTTGCGCTTACAATTCGTAGTATTTATGTGTATTTTGGTTGCATTGTCGTGAAAAATAGTCCTAAAGTTGCATTTTAAATATTTTTTGTAGGCGTGTTCGTTGACCGATTTCGTTTATTTTCATTAATGTGTATTTTGGTTGCATTGTCGTGAAAAATAGTCCTAAAGTTGCATTTTGAATATTTTTTGTAGGCGTGTTCGTTGACCGATTTCGCTCATTTTCAATCCCACGACCTACAGTCTGTTAAATATGAGCGTGGTCACGATTACTCGCGATCGGTAAAGTATAATGCTGTGCACACAGAGGGCAGTATTGTCCTTCATGCTTCGTGAAAGTGAATCAGCTGACCACTCTTTTCAATGCGTTCTCAGCATTTTTCCAAAATGAGTACCGCGTACGCGTCGCGCTTTGAAGCCGCTTTTGTGTTTGCACCCCAAAGGTCCCAAAATGACCCAAGCGGCGGCTGCGAAGTATATGCAAAAGTCGAAACAGTTTGTGAGTAAGTGGGTGAATCGCTTCAAAGAAGAAAAAAATGTCGATGACTTTCCAAATCGCGGGTCTGTCGGTGTAGTGACGGAAAAACAGGAAAAACTGATCTGTGCTCTATTTTCGAAAAATCCAACATTAACTTTGCGTGAAGGTGCTTCGAAATTGTCCCAAAAAGGTTTGAATATCTCCCACGGAACTATTCGTAATCATTTGATTGCAAATAGTGTGAAATACCGAAGTACCTTGCAAAAACCGATGCTCAGTGAAAAACATGTCCAAAAACGTCTTGAATGGGCCAAAGACGTGACTTTGGATTGGCCGTCTCAGTCGCCCGATGCCAATCCAATTGAAAACGTTTGGGCGCAAATGAAGATGAAGCTTCAGAAAAACCGACCCTGCAACTTGAAACAGCTGGTTCGACGCATTCACAAAATTTGGAGGTCGTTTTCAGAAGAGTATTCGCAAAATCTTGTTCAAAGTATGTCGCGAAGATGTCAAGCTATAATTGATGCTGGGGGTGATTGGACCTGCTATTAATGTATTTGCATTGAAGTTTTCGATCAAATAAATCAATATTAAAAAGAATTTTCGCAATGGGTATTTTCATTTTCTCACAACAATGACCACGCTCTTATTTAACAGACTGTAGCTTTGACGACGGAGGCAGTGTACCAAATTTCATTGAATTACATTGCTCAGTTGTCCCGAAAAATGTATTACCACGCACAGCCAGTCAGACAGACTCCCTTCTTTCAGGAGAATAGTATTGTTCTGGCTTCATGATTTTCATCTTAATCGAAGGTTCCAGTTTTTAAGGCGAAATTCGTGAGTTTCGATGATGCTATTCCAGCTAACTCATTTATGGAGCCGAGTAGCCATTTTGCGTCTGGTTAGCGCCGGGCAATAGCACAAGACGTGCTATACAGTTTCTTCCTCATCGGGTTCGGAACAGTTTCTGCACCAGTTGTTTGATATTAATCTTATCCTGTATGCATGGTGTCCAATTAGGCAGTGTACAGTTGTAACACCAATCAACAGTCTGCAATTAATTTTTCCAAGAGGAGTACATATGTTGTTTTGTTATTAATGTAAGAGTGCCAGAATTTGTTGGCCGTTTTGTTCTTTGTATTGTTAAGCCATCTATTTTCTGCCAGAATTTCGAGATGCTTAGTATTTTGCGTATAGTAAAACTTATGTGGTACTTCTGCAATCAAGGGAGCGTTGAGTAACTACACCCCTTGTTTAGCAAGCTCGTCAGCCCTTTCATTACCCACAATATCGCAGTGCCCAGGTACCCACAGAAATCGAACTGAGTTCTTATTGCTCAGATTTTGGAAAGACTTGTAACAGTTTGATATCATTTTATTTAGAATCAATAATATTCCTTATGATCCAATGAAAAGTTTCCAGTAAGTTTTGAGGAGATTTAAATTTTTGAAATTATGTAAAGATTATCAAAAATATTCGTAGAAACTCATTTAAATTTTAGCTTATTCCCACTGTTATGATTGTACACGGAGCACCAACTTATGTACCCACACAACTCTCTCTATCTAAACAAGTTCTTCTGTATCTGAGGAATAGGTTATTTATGGATGCAAGCAGCCGGTTGTGTTTTTTGTTTTTCTTCTTATTCTCTTCACCTACAATGGCATACAAATCAATTTCGTTGTGATCACCAATAAGCGATCAATGACAATATGAGGGGGTGGAGTCAACACCAATACTTAATCGAAATTTGATTTGTTGAAAGTGTTGGTGCATTGTTAAAGTCAGAAAATATCTGATTGGATATTGAATTTTAGATGCACAATATACATACATCTGTTTGTATGTATGTCCACAGCCAGATATAGATGCATACACGTACATATAAGTTAACTTCATTTTTGTATGCAAGTCATCTTTTGCAAGGCCATACCGAGAAAATCTTTCGGAGGGATTGGGGTAAAAATTTAGGTTTCGATAATAAAAAATAAATATGTAGCGGAGTTCTTAACAAGGAAATGAAACTAGTTGTGAGTTAAAGATATTTAGAGTTTTCCTTAAAAAATGCCAATGTAAAAAGTAAATAGTTAATGTATATTGGATATTTTTGATCTGAAAATAAAGGAATTTGGAGGATAAAGGTAGTACCTTCATGATTAGCTGATGGCGAAAGCGGACTAGAAATTATTAAAGTTGCCGAAGCAACTGATGCAACAGCAACGGCTAATGCTGCCTCTTGCGATGACAATTGTTGCACCAAAGCTTTTGGCAAAAATTATTGCTGCTGCGGTTGCTGATGATGATGTGGTGACATACCAACAGTCTGCGCTGCTGCAGTAGCAACATCATCGCTAGCATCTAAATATTTCCTGGCAAGATATTGGCTGCAATAAATTAAAAACAGTTAAGTATTGCGAAACGAGTATATTAAGTAGGGTAATGTGGTATATTTATACTAGATTTTCGTTCCCCCTACCGTTTAGTATCCACGAAAAACTGCATATGGTTTAAAAAAAAAACCAGTTTGACCTTTCCCGCTCCATCTGCAGTGTTTGCCACTTTTTGATCCATTTTGTTCCTTAAATTTCAGTAACAAAAAAAAATAATAATTTATTTGATATTGCTGCACAACCAAAATACCTACTTAAATTCCAATTTTTCCCGCTATTTCGCACCAAGCTGCTTTTTTACGCTTGTACTGCTGGTACAGCGGACTGCCTCTGTCATATATTGCTGGATAATTTCTCACGGCATTTATTATTTGCATGGCAAAGAAAGTTTCCTGTTAAGAATAATGTATTATCCGTATTCATTAAATTAAATAGATTTTCGTTCCCCCTACCGTTTAGCATCCACGAAAAACTGCATATGGTTTAAAAAAAAAACCAGTTTGACCTTTCCCGCTCCATCTCCAGTGTTTGCCACTTTTTGATCCATTTTGTTCCTTAAATTTCAGTAACAAAAAAAAAAAAAAAAATAATTTATTTGATATTGCTGCACAACCAAAATACCTACTTTCAATTCCAATTTTTCCCGCTATTTCGTACCAAGCTGCTTTTTTACGCTTGTACTGCTGGTACAGCGGACTGCCTCTGTCATATATTGCTGGATAATTTCTCACGGCATTTATTATTTGCATGGCAAAGAAAGTTTCCTGTTAAGAATAATGTATTATCCGTATTCATTAAATTAAATAGATTTTCGTTCCCCCTACCGTTTAGCATCCACGAAAAACTGCATATGGTTTAAAAAAAAAACCAGTTTGACCTTTCCCGCTCCATCTCCAGTGTTTGCCACTTTTTGATCCATTTTGTTCCTTAAATTTCAGTAACAAAAAAAAAAAAAAAATAATTTATTTGATATTGCTGCACAACCAAAATACCTACTTTCAATTCCAATTTTTCCCGCTATTTCGTACCAAGCTGCTTTTTTACGCTTGTACTGCTGGTACAGCGGACTGCCTCTGTCATATATTGCTGGATAATTTCTCACGGCATTTATTATTTGCATGGCAAAGAAAGTTTCCTGTTAAGAATAATGTATTATCCGTATTCATTAAATTAAATAGATTTTCGTTCCCCCTACCGTTTAGCATCCACGAAAAACTGCATATGGTTTAAAAAAAAAACCAGTTTGACCTTTCCCGCTCCATCTCCAGTGTTTGCCACTTTTTGATCCATTTTGTTCCTTAAATTTCTGTAACAAAAAAAAAATAATAATAATTTATTTGATATTGCTGCACAACCAAAATACCTACTTTCAATTCCAATTTTTCCCGCTATTTCGTACCAAGCTGCTTTTTTACGCTTGTACTGCTGGTACAGCGGACTGCCTCTCTCATATATTGCTGGATAATTTCTCACGGCATTTATTATTTGCATGGCAAAGAAAGTTTCCTGTTAAGAATAATGTATTATCCGTATTCATTAAATTGTGATCCGTATCTTTAAATTTGATCATGTCATAACTTTCAAACCAATTTTGAAAATCCGTATTTTTAAATTTGATCTTGTCATAACTTCCAAACCTTTAAATGTACTTTAATAAAATTTAGTATACATACTGCCTATCAATGCCCTTTAATAGACAAAAAGTGAGCGGGATCGAAAAAGTGCCACGCCCACTTTTTACCCCTTGAAAATTTTGATTCAATTTTATTGAAAATTTAAGAGATGTTACCTGTGTAAACAAGAATTAATATGTGACATGCCGTTATATTGGGAAAACTCGTTGAAAAGCGTGGCACCACCTACAAAAATACAAAACGGTATAAAAAGAAAAATAATAAAGCAAAAATTCTGAAATTAACTGTGAGGAGCTTAATTGCTATAGGGCATCTCTGATCTGAAAGCGGGCGAAATATGTGATATGTCGTTATATAAGGAAAATTCGTTAAAGGGCGATGCACCGCCCACAAAAATATAATACGCTGCAGAAAAAACTACTAGAGCAATCTTTATGAATTTAGCTGTAAGGAGTCTACTTGCTATTAGGCACCTTCGACCTGAAAGTGGGTAAAATATTGCCGGTGCGCGTGGAACATTCCATACAAACAAAAAAAAAAAAAAAAAATTAAATGATACAATATATTTTCATATTTTTCTTATCAAAATATCCTTACGGATTTTTCCAAAAGGACTTTTTCCGAGTTATGATCCTTTGAAGAAAGATATTTCAGCCCCCGTACAAAAAACGAAATGTTTTGGGTGCATGGCATATCCCATTTATTTATTTTGGGGCATTCTATTTCACCAAAAAAAAATTTGAGTTTTGATATTTTTCTATTATTATTATTTTCTATTACCGCAGCACCGAAAGTGCCCGTTGTTGGATCTGCCAAATTACCAAAAATTGTTGAATGCAATAAGAAATGCTGCTGTTGCGTTTGTTTTGTAGTTTTACTCATTTTTATAGCTAAATTATTTAATACTTTTATGCGAAATTAAATAAAATTCTTGGATAAATCGTTATCGATTCACATTTAAGCCAACGGTCCATATAGTACGTCGAGTACGTCACGTCGTTTTTTTCGACTGACAGCTAAGTTAAAAATATGAGTTTAAGACCCAATCAGACGTCGTTTGATTTGACAATCGTAAAATAAATTGTATATACAACATGCAATATTTGGTAAAAAATAAGTTCGTCACTTTTTGTTTAATGTGTGCTTTTTATCTTAACTGCATGAGCTACGTTGCCCCCTTTTTGCAATTGGTACTCACTGCGATCAATACAATATGTACTGATGTAGTAGTTAGAATTTTCAAGAAAAATCTTAAAATTTCTATATAGCAAATTAACAAGAAAAGGCACCTTGTCTTCACAAAATCAAAAACCGGTTTTTTACATTTTCTAAAAATTCACCTCATTTACTGAAAAATTGCAAAAACTTTGGGGATGTGAAACTAATACAGGGTAGGTAGAAATCGATAGAACACCGAAAAATGTAAGATCCGGAT
Organism: Calliopum simillimum; assembly: GCA_951812925.1. Taxonomy (NCBI): domain Eukaryota; kingdom Metazoa; phylum Arthropoda; class Insecta; order Diptera; family Lauxaniidae; genus Calliopum; species Calliopum simillimum. The sequence continues at coordinate 85,986,978 of OX638369.1, read as the reverse complement.
GCGGACTCGTTTCGAACCCGTAACTTACATCAAAAACAAATTCAAAACAGGTTTGCTATGAGCCTTACATCTATATTTTCCAATGGAAAACGACATTAAATTCTGAAGGTTATAAAATTGTTTCTTGGATATATGGTTAATTTTAAGTTCAGGAGATTCTGCATAAAACTAAGTAGGAGCTCTTGCAAATTTTTTAAATAAAACTATATTATATATATATTATATTATGACAAGTAAAAAGTCGGCAAATTGGCATTTTCGAAGTCAGTGTTTGTGTGAATTATTTGACATTTCATAACATCATGGTGTTAGTAAGAATAGTTCGAAAACAGGATGCCACCTGATTTTATTTCTTAAATTGCAATAAAACATCTAATTAACCCAATAAAATGCACTGAGCATGAAAAAAACTTTCTGAAATTTCCTCAAATGAGAGGAAACCCCATAATTGGGCATCTCGTCTAATAAATTATTTTGACAGACAAAATTGCGAGCAGTTGTAATTTCAAGTGCATTGCAGCAGCCGTTGTTAACGTGAAACTCAATTCAAGTTAATAAATTTAAAAAAAGCATTTTTATTCATAAATCTTGTTTACTTGTGTGCATTTTGAAGCTTTCCGTCCTCCACGATTTGCATTTGCCTTAAAATATCTTGAGGTTCTGTACAGTTCGGAAATTTTAAGTGCTGTTTCCCGGGAAACTCGGAAATTTTGCTTAAACTGCAGGTTTAAAACTGCATTATTGAAATAAATGTACAGCAAAAATTATGATAGACTCGTACCTCCTTTTCCCCATAATTATTTACTACGTTTTCTACGAAATGTTGGACTCTGTGCATATTTCCTTTTAAAAGTAGTGATTCCAGTTCTTCATCTGAAGATGACGATGAAGATGAGGAAGATGATGAAAATCATTTCCATATTTATTTTCGTTTGATTCCTATTATTCCTATATGTTTGAATTAAACAAAATTAATTTGAAATAAAAAATGTTTTTTTTCATTGTTCACCTTTTTTGACTTCAAAAATAATAATAAATTCTAATTCATTGTCAGATGCTGCTGTCTTTTAGGCAACTGCCTTATATGCTTGTAATAGTGTCAAATGAAATCTGAGAAAAAATCTAGATTTGAAAAAATTTATCTGAGATCAAAAAATTATGCTCTAGATTTCCCAATGGAACGCAAATTGTAATAGATTTCTCGGAAAGGAAAAAGGCCTCGCAAAGCTGGATTCGCCGACGTCTACATTTGGTCTAGCGCCGCGACTGACATAGAATGTATAACAGTTGAGCAAAGAGTTTTGCAAATAAAATAATATTATTTTGATTGTTTATTGAACCTTTATTTCAATGGAATTGAAAATTTAATAATAGTTACGTATTTTTTTGCATCACTTATATGATATAAAATATGGAAACGATATTTTTAAAGTAAAATATTATATCATTTATTTTACAAAATTTTTGTAAATATGTATTGTAGAAGCAGAATAATCAAATTGCATATAACACAGTGCAACATTTTTCAAGTCATTGACGGTGAACTAAAATCCGATATAAGGCGTCGAAAGTACTCGCCGAAACAAGTAATTCTGACAGAGCGTTTTGCAAAGTTGACTCATATAAGGATTTTATGGTCATTTTTGCGATTTTAAGGCACTAGATGAATTTTTTCGGTTAAGTTCGTTCGGCATTTTTTTTTTCTATACAATAGCTACAACATTGCTGAAGTCATCAAAACAATATCTCGGCTAGTTACCGAGATATAGCCATATGAAAAAATCGAAAAATCGCTCAAAGTTGCAATTTCCAGCTGGATAATTATAATTATAATGCTGAAAATTGCAACTTTTTGCCTCAAATTGGATTTTGAGCGATTTTTCGATTTTTTCATATGGCTATATCTCGGTAACGAGCCGAGATATTGTTTTGATGACCTCAGCAATGTTGTAGCTATTGTATAGAAGAAAAAAAAAAAAAAAAAAAATGCCGAACAAACTTAACCGAAAAAAATTCATCTAGTGCCTTAAAATCGCAAAAATGACCATAAAATCCTTATATGAGTCAACTTTGCAAAACGCTCTGGCAGAATTACTTGTTTCGGCGAGTACTTCGACGCCTTATAACGCATTTTAGTTCACTTTTCATGTGTCGCACTGTGTAATGAAATATTGCTGTCATTACATCATACGAACAAACTTTTTACTGATTTTGAATTTTCGTTATCCAAAAAGCCAGCCCCAGTCGATTTGCGCCAGTTGTTTGCCTTCACAAAAGTTTGCCTAAAATATCTCATTTTAAACTTTATTAAATCCCACGTTGCATCAATTTTTGTGTCTGCAAGAAGCCTTTTTTAATATATTTGGGCTGTGGGCTTCTATAAATTTGTAATATAACTTAGGAGGAAGTCTAAAATTATTTTCAATTCTATTCTTACCTCAAAATTTTGCTTTTCATGGACATATTCAAATATTTTTTGATTCTCCTCTTTTGTCCCCGTACCGGATTCAGCTGTTTCCTTGAAATTTTGGTTTGCGGATTACGCACTTAAATATAAATATTTTATTTGGATTAAGTAACAACATGAAATTCCACAAATTACTTACTTTTGCACGTTTATTTTCTTTTTGTTTATCGAAATAATTTTAACTAACAAAAAAAAAAAAAAAAAGTTTTTTAAATTAATATTTTGCTCTCATTCTCATTTTGATTTTTAATGAACGAAAATTGCTCAAATTTAAATTAAATGTCTCTCAATAATAAACAAGCTGAAACGTTTCTATAGAGATAGAAATACCAAAAATGGCAAAAATGGAAGAATATTTTACACTAGAAAATAGCTTGACTAAAAGGGTAAAGAGTGACTTACGTATGTTTTGTTGTTGTGGTTGTGCACTGTTATCCTTTTTCTCAGGATAGTACTCTAGATCGTGAATACCCCTAATAATACAAAAGAACATTGCATCACCCATTACTGCATTGAAGAAATAAATTCTTTCTATGTCTGCAGCATTGCGACTTGGAGCTTCGTAAGCTGCTGCGGTGTCAAATTCGCTGCATTGGTTTGTTCTGCCAGACCTGCAAAGAAATGGTCGCAAAACGTCTTTTCCATTGGAGGGACTGTCGGTGACATTAAAACCTCTTTTGCCAATTTGACCATTTCGCCGAATTCAGCACGCGATTCAACCAAAATTTCGTCAATGCTTCGCTTCCTTGGCCTTCGACCGGCTGATGACGTTGAATGCAATATATCATTTTCTACTGGATTTTCTATCCTCAACGGTGGCTCGAAGGCAGGGAGCTCTGCTTCTTCTAAAAAATCGTACAGGCAGTCTTCCTCATAATCATTGTCGCAACTTCCAGTTGTACTAAAAAAAGAAATGTACATAAACAAACTTGTTAATGTAAAAAGTGTTTTGATCGAACTCTTTTATCTTTCTTGGGGTTCGAGAAATCCACATCTTTAGGGAAGTATGGATGATGTAAACACTTCAACGTTTTTATTACTTCGTTCCCAATTCAATTCAATATTTCAAATTAATATTTATTCATTATTCTCTTTACAAAATAAACATACAAAATTAAATACATTAACAATTTTAATTAGTAGAGAATAGTAGTGACATTTGTAATTTGTTTTATATAAATTAGTGATAAATGTCACATCATAATAATTTTTTCAACATTATACTTATGTATTGTTGTGAAACTACCAGTAAATCGCCTGCTGGCCAAAAATCTTAGAATGCCACAGTGGTTGTTTGCTTGGTGTAAATAGGGGTAGAAATTTCAAGCGTCAATAAAGAAAAATTGACTATATGATCCTTCAGCTACTACCGCGTGCACCTTGCTTATCCCGGAGCTTCAGTGTTGTAGGTTCGTTTCTATAATAGCTGAGAGGACTCGCAAACAACTGCACAGTCTAGTAGTCCCAACTAGAAAATTTGTGCACACGAAAAGAAAAAAAAAATACAGAACCAGATTCACAAATAAAGGAAAACTATTTTTATTTCACACCTACTATGTCATGAAACCAAGAAACCTAAATATGTGGTAGCTGAATGATATTTTGGCTACCCTGGACCCACCCTTTTCCTTTGGTTTTCATAAGCTGGTACTAAAAACCCCATTATTTCACCCACACAACCGAACTAAATAATTTCGGACCACAAAATCTTCTTCAATTTAGTTCATTATAATTTTTATTAAAAGTAAATTAATTAAAAATAATTCTTATTATTAAACATTTGTTTTAACACAAAAAAAAACAATGTAAAGCAAAAAAAAAATTTAAAAAAAACGAGGAAAAAAAAAATTGTTTTAGCAATTTTGTTGCAATTATGTTTAAGCGCTAATTTACCCCTTTACCCATATGTTTTATTGCTGTTGTTAGACTTTTTTTTTTTCATATAAGTAAAGTAATTTTGGTTTAAATCTGTTTATAGTTTTTTTTTTATGTTTTATATGTATACATACATATATATTTTTATGTATATGTATATATATATATATATACTTCGTTTTAAATTCGTTTCTATCGATTGATGAAATATATATGTATATATATATATAATTCCAATTATATAAATTCAACAAAAAAATGTAGAAAATTAAAACACTTACAACTTTTTTTTGATTTTTAATCTGTCTGGAACAAATCCATAGAAGGCCTTCGATGAACTGCTGCAGCTGACGCTATGAAAAGTTTTTTATAATTATTTTATCATGTTTCATTTAATTCCTTCACTTTACATTGTCTTGCACAATATATATAACTTTTAGCTTTAGTTTTTTTTTTCAATTGAAATCTTTAAATTATTTTTTTTTTTTTTTTTTTTACTTTACTTTTCTTTTCTAAAATAAAAATTCACAAAAATGGATTTCGAAATATATGCTTATAGCAATGAAAATGTATAAAATGTACAAAATTTTTTTTTTCCACTAACTACTCGCGGCTAATCACCAAACCGGTACTAACAACTAGAGCAAATAATTCAAGCGGTATTTCTGTAATTTACAAAACAAAGAGGCAATTTACATACTTTGTTTTGCTTTTATGTTTCATATATGTTTATTACAGAAATAAATCTTGGGACAAAATTTAAGTTTGGGACAAACTGTAATTTTATTTTGTTTTTCTTGAATTTTTCTCTTTGTTTTTCTTTATTTGCAATTTGGTATTTAAATTTTAGAATGACTCTTTTGATTGATTTTTTTAAGAGAAAAAATCTATCAAAGCGAAAAACTGAATTTATGCTTTCTGTTTTATTTTTTTTTTAATTTACTTTTAGTTCATGGACAAAAAAAATTAATTTTTAACTCGATTTGAACTTAAGAGTAGCAAATTTCTTATTTAAAGAGCAAAATTATTTATACATTAGCATTTTTTTTCTCGATTATATTTTTTCTTTCTAAAATAATTGAGAATGATCTTGTTTTCTGAACGAAATTATATGAATTTAAATATATATTAAATTTTATATTACGGTTTCTGCATAATATTATGTAAACCTGGCCGGAACGGGTATTAAAGAAAAATCTGCTTCGTTCAATAAAAGTACAATTTTGGAGTGTGGATCTTCTGAAAACTTGTCGTCTTTGTACTATTGAAGACTTCTGCCGGAGTTCAGGCCTTTTTTTTTTTTTCGATGACTCTAACTCTTTCTCGGGCTTAGCGAATTGACTGCTACTCACTTTGACGAAGTGTCGACCATATACGAGTATAGTAGATTTTTATTTTTTTTTAAATCGTTCACACGATTATTTGAAAAATGTACTGATTTTATTTTTAACTTTAATTTACTGTGTGTAACTTTATTTTAAATAAAAAGAATAAACGACGTCTTTTGAATACGTGTTGCAGGTTGGATTTCTCGATCAGAAAGAAAGATGACTTCTCCAGCGGAAACTAATATTGTACCTCACGTGTCTATCGAAAAATTTTAAGCTTATCGATAAATTTTACTTAGACCATAATCGTAATTTACATTGCAGAAAACCTTGCTTTCGTGTAATGTTACACTATAGTCAATGTGGATACCAGATCGTGGGAATTTTAAATGAAAATTATTAATTTCATTTTTGAAATTTTTGAAAATTTTTGAAAAATCTTATGGTTAAGGCAACCCAGTACAGTATACAATTAAATATGTGGGGTAGACAGTAAAAAATTGTGTCAAGTAAAAAATGGAAAAAAGGTGTTTATTCAAAAAGCGTACGATATAAAAAATTCTATTTTATAATCCTTGTGGTTTTCACAATTTTCACCCCCTTGTAGAAGGTAGTTTTTTTTTGACTCTATAGAATCTTTTAGAGTCCGCCAATGAGCCTTCAGATTTTTGGCTGAAAACAAATTTTTAAAAGTTGCGTACTAACAATTAACAACCACGTTTCGTACCAGGCATTTTCAGCTTCTTATAATGCTCTTCGAACTTTTGTTCTTTTAAAAAAGCATTTTTGTAGTTTGGACCCATCTTATTATATAAAACTTTATCATTTTTTACGAATTCAATCATTTTTTTCTCCATGATTTCTTTTTTTTTTAGTTATTTTAATTTTTTGAAAGTAACTGACTGTCAAAATTAAATTTCGCAAATTTGAATTTCGAAAAAAATTCAAAATTCAATATAAAAAATGAAATTGGGTCTATTAAGGAATAAACCAAATTAGGTGCAATCCGAAATACCTTACAAAATTTGGTTTCTTCCAAATCAAAAGAGCAGAAGAACAATGCAAACGGTCAACGACAAAATAGTTGGTATGCATATACAGTAGGGTGGGCCAAATTGTATGGACGAAATTTTATCGACCTCGGCTACCCCCCTATGTGAAAGTTCATTCAATTCTATGAATATTTGCCCAAGGAACTATACCTCTGCGTTAAACTTTAGTTCGGCGCATTTTTGATCGAAAATTTCACCTTTTACTAATTTTTTTTTTATTTTCATACAAAATTTTTAAAATTTTTATAAAATCAAAAGTAATGTCATTACATGATTTCGCTGGTATTCTGTCAGTAATCAATTAAATTGGGTTCTGTTTACATAAAAAGTTTACTTGATGGTGTGGAATTGATGCTATATATTTAAAAAAGTGATATGGGTCAAATAGCCGATTATTTTGACCGACATTCAAAATAAACGATTCATATTTTTTGATGCATTTTTTCAAACAAAATACCAATCTAGGCTAAAAGTTCATTCAATTCCATGAACATTTGCCCAAGAAACCGTACCTCTACGTTCAACTTTAGTTCGGCGCATTTTCGATTGAAAATTTTACCTTGCGTTTAATATTCAATTTTATGCTTAGTTTTCAAAATTCTTATAGAGCCAAAAGTAATATCATAATATGTTTTGGCTGGTATTATGTCAGTAATCAATAAAATTGGGTTATGTTTTTACGAAAAGTTTACTTGATAGCGTGGAATTGATTATATTTATTTAAAAAATTATATCGGTTAAATATAATACCAGCCAAAACATATTATGATATTACTTTTGGCTCTATAAGAATTTTGAAAACTAAGCATAAAAATAAATATTAAACGCAAGGTAAAATTTTCAATCGAAAATGCGCCGAACTAAAGTTGAACGTAGAGGTACGGTTTCTTGGGCAAATGTTCATGGAATTGAATGAACTTTTAGCCTAGATTGGTATTTTGTTTGAAAAAATGCATCCAAAAATATGAATCGTTTATTTTTGAATGTCGGTAAAAATAATCGGCTATTTGACCCATATCACTTTTTTAAATATATAGCATCAATTCCACACCATCAAGTAAACTTTGTATGTAAACAGAACTCAATTTAATTGATCACTGACAGAATACCACCCAAATCATGTCATGACATTACTTTTGATTTTATAAAAATTTTGTATGAAAATAAAAAAAAAATTGTAAAAGGTGAAATTTTCGATCAAAAATGCGCCGAACTAAAGTTGAACGCAGAGGTATAGTTTCTTGGGCAAATATTCATAGAATCGAATGAACTTTCACATAAGGGGGCAGCCGAGATCAGTTTTCAAATCGGCCCACCCTAATATACAGTGTGTCATAGAAGTATTTTGCTTACAAAAAATATTCAAAAATTCGAATAAATACTAAATTTTTAGCCGTTTCATTCTTAGAAAAGTAATATTTTTTTTATAAACTTCGAGTCAATGGAACATTAACTTTGATACCACTTCATAAAAAAAAATTTAAATAATGCGTTCTAATCCCCTAAAAAGCAAAGAAATGATTTATTCATCTTTTTTATAAAGTCACAAAAGTATTTTGCTTTTTAGTAATATTTTACTTTGAGATTATTTATCAAGTAAAATAAGCTTTTTTAATAATAACCATGGTAGCCATTATTTGAGGAGACATCATTTAAACATCTTTGCGAGGATTCTATCCCTTTACGACATTTTCGGTCGGTGTTTTTCTCCATTTTTCTTGCAGTAATTGTTTGAGCACATTTTTTTGATAAAATATGGTATTTTTTGACCTTTCCACTAGATAAGACCAAAAAAAATTCTATCGAATTCGAAAAATAATACCGCGGTGGTATTTTAATCTCTTGGTGTTGTACAGAAGTGTCCCAGGATGTGTATTTAGGGTCATTGTCTTTTGAAAATAAGAAGTCATCTTGTGGTAAACCCATTTTTTGAAGTACTGGGTGCCAATTTTTTTGTGGAATTCGGCTGATGTTTATGTCTATCCATATTGCCACCAATAAGCTTAAGTTTCCTCATTCCATAAGCCGAGAACAGCCCACTATACTCCATCATGTTAAATTATTGGTTTTAAGTTATAAAAGGTTAGGGTTTTATTTGCTTTATGCCAGACCATGCGGCGTCCATCGGATCCGAAAATATTATTTTTGCTTTCCAATAATATAATATTTGCTTTCCATCGGATCGATAGACGCCATATGATCTGGCATTAGGCAAATAAAACCCTAAACTTTTATTACTTAAAAGCAACAATTTTACATGATGGAGTGTCGTGGGCTGTTCTTGGCTCATGGAATGGAGAAACTTAAACTTAAAGGTGGCAATGTGGATAGACATGAATATCAGTCCCATTTTACAAAAAAATTTGCACCCAGTACTTAAAAAATGAGCTTACCACAAGATGACTTCTTATTTTCAAAAGACAATGACCCTAAATACACATCCTGGGACAGTTCTGTACAACACCAAAGAGATTAAAACACCACCGCAATGTTCTTTTTCGAATTCAATAGAATTTTTTTGGTCTTATCTAGTGGAAAGGTCAAAAAAATACCATATTTTATCAAAAAAATGTGCTCAAACAAGTACTGCAAGAAAAATGGGAAAAAACACCGACCGAAAATATCGTAAAGGGATAGAATCCTCACAAAGATGTTTAGATGATGTCTCCTCAAATAATGGCTACCATGGTTATTATTAAAAAAGCTTCTTTTATTTGATAAATAATCTCACAGTTAAATTTTATTAAAAAGCAAAATACTTTTGTGACATTATAGAAAATATGAATAAATAATTTTTTTTACTTTTAAAGTGATTAGGATGCACTATTTTAATTTTTTTATGATGTGGTATCAAAGTTAACTTCCCATTGGCTCGAAGTTTATAAAAAAAATATTACTTTTCTAAGAATGAAACGGCTAAAAATTGAGTATTAATTCGAATTTTTGAATATTTTTTGAATGCAAAATACATCTGTGACTCACTGTAGCTCTAAGTACGACCTTTCTATTGAGCATAATTTTTCCACCGTTATAGCTGAAACACAATGCGGCAGTGGCAGTTGCAGCGGTTGTGTCAGTGATCAGCTGTTTTTTTTAGAAAAAGTGTGTTTCATGGCCTGAACACAATGCGAGCGGAACGTTTTTTTCGGTTGCCGACAGAGCGGGAAACAATAAGAAATTGCCTTGTGAAAGCAGCACAAAAAATTCTGTTATTTCGGCAGCGTTTTTTTCTATTTCCGTTTAGATTTTTGAGTAAAAAAAAATTTTGAGAGAGTAAACAAAACGCTGCTCAAATTCAGTTTGTCAATAGCCAAACGATTTTTCACAAAATTCGTCTGACGAAAAACTAAGTAGTGTTGGTAGTTTTGTATTTTGTGGCAATCGGTTATTAAAAGTATTTGATTAAAATGGTTACGTTTTTAAAAATTAATCGAAATATAGATCTAAATGTTAAGAAATAAAAACAACTCATCTAAAACAGAAAAAGGAAGAATCATCGTTATTTAAATGTCCACCAAATGTTGCATATCATCGCAGCAATAGCTACAATGCAACCACTTTGCCACATGGCAATGATGAGACTTATCAAGCTGATCTGGAAGAAGATGTCATACAAATGGATTTGCTTAAATCTAGCAGTAATCAACATCAATATCCCATGTCTCCGGTATCGCCAATGTCTCCTTCTAAAACTGTTTCGAGACAACGAATACGAGCAACACCAGTATTTGGACAACGACGGAATAGTTTTGTGGGAAATTCACCTACACAAAAAAGCCAATTACTACAACACGTTAAGAATTTATTTAATATTTTTAATTGATGATGAGACTACTGAAATTTTTTTCAGCTTTTAATTATTGTTTTTCAGTTTTTGATTCTAAATAATTAATCATTTTATATTTTGTCAAAAAAAGTAGGTTTTTTGTATTAAATGTTATTTTAATTCAGGAAATTTAAATGAACAAACATTAAGTTAGGTACAAATATTTTGTGTATTAAGCAACTAGCTGGCCTGGTTGCGACTTCGTTCGCCCATTCCCGATGCCTTTACGTACGAAGTCCTATCCATCTCCATCGTCCCTCTCTTCCAATCACCAAGGTTTTTAAATATCCATGTTTTGTAAACATAGCTCCCATAGGCACAGAGATATAACATTTTATATATTTTTTGTATGAAGGGTGCAACTTCCCCTTCTCACCCCCCCGCCCAGGTTTTTCAAAGTGAATGGTAGATAGAATGTTCATGTATGTACCAAGTTTTATAAAGATATCTACGATATGTGAAGAAATATAGCATTTTGTGTATTTTTTGAAAAGTGGATGCAATTCTCCTACACCCAATATCCCCCAAGTTTTGCATGGTGGATATGTACATTATGCGTAAGTTCATCAACTTTCATAATCATAGCTTGTATAAATGTAGAGATATAGCATTTTTTGTATTTTTTTCGTATGGGGGGTGCAACCCCCGTTCCCCTCAGTGGCATCCCACCCCCTTTAGAACCTTCTACAGACCATAACAAACAATTTAAAAAAAAAAATTATGTAAATCGGCCTTGCTGTTTCCGCGTTCATAAGCTACATACGGACACCATTTCATTTTTATATATATAGATAATAAAAAGCTGACCTAGAAAAAATAAATAAAAAAATAGTTGCTAAGGAACAAAAATTACTCTGCTAGCCGAAAGCAGAAGGAGAATGAAATACAAACAATCAACAAAATTTCTCCAACCGAAAAAAACGTTCCGTCCGCATTGTGTTCGGGCTATCAATGGTAGCACTCACATAAGAGCAGTAGCAGGAAGCAGTACTGCCATGCTTAGCTCTATTGCCGCAGTGCTACCAAAGAAACAAATGAAAAAATTAAGGGAGGCAACATTGTAATAATTAAAAGACAAAGAAAAACAGCTGATCACTTTTAAAAGGAAATTAAACACAATGGAGGAAAAATTTATTGAATTTGTTGGAAATAATAAAATTTTGAACGATAAATCTCACGCAGGCTACAAAAATATAATTTCGAAGGAAAAAAAAATTAGAAGAAATAGCAAGACAAGTGAACCATCCAGGTAAGTGCCAAAATAAAAAGAAAACAGAAAAAGAAAAGAACACCGTTCATTGAATTTTGCATATTTGTAGTCGAAAAAGTGAAGAAAAGGTGGAAGACGATTCGCGTTAGATATTATAGGATTTTGAAAGATGACAAGTGTCCCTCAGCGTCTGGAAGTGGCCAAAAAGTTTCGGCATCCAAAAAGTATAAATGCTTTGATCAATTGTGTTTTTTACGCGAATGCGAACACTTCAATTCGAGGTGTGTGCTTGTTGGGAATTTTGGTTGATGTTCGCTTGGTAATAACGCTTGTTTTTCTTGTTTTATTTTAACACTGGTGGAAATATCGAAAGCACTGATGTTTTTGAATGAGAACTTGCCATCGTGGGAAGTTTCAGACTAAGAAAATGCCCGTTCGTCTTACACACCCAGTTCGTCTTCCACACCTCGTTCGTATTCGACTAAAAAGAAAGCGGCATCGGAAGTTCATAAAGAAATGCTAAATGCCATATCCAGTTTTAAGAAAAGGGATGAAAAATCTAGCCCTATTATGCGGTTTATGCAAAGCGTCGCCATGCAAGTTGAAGCTGCGAAATTAAGCACATTTTAAACTTTGTTCGGGATGTAGCATCTGATACAGCCTTTGAGTACATTGAGTACGAATAGGGTGTTAGTGCAAACAAAGTGTATAATACATATGGGTATTTCCACAGGTTACGGACGCGACATTCGTACGCATATATTTTAAAAATAATCAAGTCCAGAGGAAACTTTGACTTTTTATTTGGTGCATAATTTAGTACTAGGGGAGGACTATTATTCGAAAAAATCACGAGGTCGGTCGGGCATGCAGTACCAAAATACTAGCCAATAAAAGTCCATACGGACGCGACATAAAATGGAAGTACTTTTGAGGTGCATGTACGAAAATTAAAAATTCAGCGAAATATGTAAGCAAATTTTTTTTTCTAATAATGTCAAAACTATGCTGAAACATGCTTCTTCATAATGCACTTTTCCTTAATAATATATCCTCTTTAGTTTCACTTACATAAGCTAAAATGTAATAACGGACGTGACATTCCGGACGCGACAAATTTTTCCTTAGCAATAATTCAAGTAGTAAAATTTTAGTTGTTTTAATGATATTAAGGTAGCTATTGATGAAAAGTGTCTAACCTCCTTTGCATGAATATAAAACCAATTTACTTCATGAGTGTTATGATTACTTAGCGCATTCGAAAAACAAAAGCATTTTCTAAAATAAATTTTTGGCTTTTAAGTCGTTTCTGTCAAACTTTTCTTTTTTGTACGTGTCCAATTTTATCGTCTGTATCTAAGTACGTGTGCGAAATTACGAAATCTAAGTATTTATAGCCAAATTCAATTACAAATTTACCAAAATATTGAGGTGATGTAATGAATTTTGATTTTTTTGGCGTGGACAGCCCAATTTCCCAGTGGTTATTTCTCTCAATACTCTTTACATATGTACCAAATGCCATCCATCTGCATTAAATAGTTTCAGTGTTATGACGAATTATGTTAGGAGGAGGTCGTGACAACGCCCATTTTTTCAACCTATGATCGAGCATTATCCAATACTAACAAACGCACTGTAAACGTTTGATGAATTCAACCGCACATTTTCTAAATCATAAGGGATATCCAAAGATACATACAAAGTTTCAGTTTTATTTATATGGATTTATTACATATAATTGCGGACGTGACACATTTCAAACACTTATAACTTTCTAGATATACTTTGTCGAGACTTACTAATTACGTATTTTTTTAGCGGACTATGATCTTACTGAAGATATAAAGTTTCGATCAGGTGTGACCGCTAATACATTAATGGTAATTAAAAATGATGTTTTTGGACTACGGACGCGACATTAGAACTTTACTTAAGACAATCCGAAAAATACCGTTATTTGAACTCCAGTTGCAATTTTAACATTTTATTTGTATAATTGCTATTGTTAGGCAAATTTAAAGGCAAACTAATACAAAATTAAATTTTCTTAAGCTCCTCTACCGCATAAAGAAAAAAAGACTAATAAATTTGTTAAAAATTAATTAGAGAAATTTAATTTTGCAGCCATTTTTTATGCACTACAATTGAGAAAAGCTATTTGTATTATTTGCATATATAAATTTGAATATTTTTGCATAGGTACCGGTGGTTAAATCAAACTTTATAACATATTTAATTTTTCACACTCGGTAGACTTTTTTTAAGAAATACCCATATGTGACCTGTTTTGTGAAAATATAAAAGAAAAGTTCAGATGCCCTACATATGAGACATGGAAGTGCTCCGATTTTGATATTTTTTTTTTTTTAAATGTGCAGAAATAAAAATAGTTTGACCTCCATAATTTAAAAATTTGTGATCGTGTTTATCTACTATATAAAAGACAGATTTTGTTTGCATATTTTTACCATGTAGACTCAGAAGCTAACAGACAGATTAGAAAATGCTACATCAAAGGCTGAAAAATTGAGCGGTAACATGCCCCCAAAACAAAAACTGATACATCATATCTTTGGAACTACTTGACGCTGATAGCTAAAATACATGTCGTATTTTCATCCATTTTTAATTATTTTAACAAAAACTTCGTATTTTCTTTTAAATTTAAATTATTTCATTTTTTAAAATTCAATTTGAAAATTATTTTTTTTGAATTTAAAAACGAGGCAGTCTCGATCTCGCCACTACCGTTTTTAGAATAATTTTTATATGTTGCTTTCTCAAAATTATTCAGTAACGCCAGTCGATTCCACCCAAGCTTTGACAGAAGAGTCGCCGCTTGTCGTTTTGTATTTAAAAGCACACAGTACTACGGCACGGCCATCCTGGCGTTTCGCACGTCCTCGTGCGACTCATCTGAAACAAAGACAAAATTCTTTACAGTATTTCATTCTACCACTCGGCCAATTCTGGCCAGAATAAAATTTTCATTAACAAAAAAAAAAAATTTATTAGCTTCTTCATACATAATTTAACAACAAACTTAACTTCTATTACAATTTCATAGTTCATCAACAAATCAACAACAGTCCTATTTTATTAAACGATTCAAATGCCATTTGTCATGTCCCATATAGTATTACATGAAACACCAAAAATAAAAATAAAAATCAACTTCAAACATAATAAACATTGATCAGTCAAGTAATTTCTCTCCAATTACTTAAAAAAAATCAATTATCACATCTATCCAGTGACAACATAGTAACCTCTATCCGGTTACTAAACTCAACAATCACTTCTATCCAGTGATTTTACAATGCCTCTATCCGG
Source organism: Calliopum simillimum (assembly GCA_951812925.1). Taxonomy (NCBI): domain Eukaryota; kingdom Metazoa; phylum Arthropoda; class Insecta; order Diptera; family Lauxaniidae; genus Calliopum; species Calliopum simillimum. The sequence goes on along the minus strand of OX638369.1, from coordinate 85,971,884 downwards.
CACAAACAACTCATACCACCTCTATCCGGTGATATTTTTACAATTTTACACATTTACATTGCCTCTATCCAGCAATGCAATCACTTCTGACCACTACAATGCATATTACATCCTTACATTTCAAATTACATTAATCATACATAAACAGAAAAATTCAATTATTCTGCTCTTCATCATTATCATCATCAATTTCAACAGGGACGTGACCTTCAGGCATTCGTCTCATACGGTCATGAGCATACTTGTACGTCCGATTACAATTTAAAGACTTAACAACATATCGGTCACCGTCCAAAACTTTTGTCCAGTCTTGCTTTAGTACTATCAAATCTTATTTTATCATAGCATGCATTTTTTTCTATATTAGAAATGGCCTTATTTCGAGCTTCATCGAGGTTTACTAATGGTTCACTTGCATCAGACACTAATATTTCAATAGGTCTAGCTACTTTACCTATAAGCAATTCTAAAGGACTATGTTTGGTAACTCGACTTTGGGTACAATTAAATGCTAACTGAACATCAGGGAGAGCATCCTGCCTGGCGCGATTACTTGTTTCAACTGCAGTGAGCATGTTCTTTAACGTGCTCATTACACGCTCAACTTGGCCATTTGCACGAGCACTACCGGCTGCAATCAAATGTAGATTAATATTGTGTGATCTACAAAATTCACTAAATTCTCGACTCGCGAAACAACGGCCTTGATCAGCTATAACTCGTATTGGGGCACCAAAAAAAAGAGATAGCTTGCTTTAATGCTGCAATGCTACTAAGGGTATCTATGTTAGTTGTATGATACAACAACACGTATTTTGTGAACGCATCAATCAACACAAAAACGTACTCTTTTCTGTCACTTTTTCCACTCAACTTTCCAGTCGCGTCAATATGTAGAGTGTGCCAAGGAACTGCTATTTCAGGTATAGAATGTAATTCAGCTTGGATTTTACCGGAGTGAGACTTGGAAATTTTACATGTCACGCAATTATCCACAAATTTCCTCACGAATTTCGACATATTTTCGAACCAATAATTTTCGTAGACTTTCTCTAGGGTTTTCTCATAGCCCAAATGCATCAGTGCTTCGTGAGTATTATTGATGATTGACCATCTTAAAGACCTGGGAACTGGGCGAACTGGGCAAACATCTTGATCTACCATTACGTTGTATTTTTCTATAAAGAACTCCTGATCGAATGTCATAAGTCTGAGAAATGTCGTCATTTAACCTATTCTCATTTAAATCAGATACAATTTTTACAATTTCAGCATCTTGCTGTTGCTCTGCCAAAAGCCAATTATCAGACAACTCAGTTATGTTAACATACTTTGGCTCAATTTTCTCGTATACTTTAGCAGAAGAAGGTAGTGAATTCCTTGAAAAGAAGTCTGCATGACACATGTTATTTCCTTTTCTATAAACAACCTCAAATTTAAAAGCCTGTAAGAAAGCCCACCACCTGTGCACTCGGGGAGTAAGGTCAAGTTTTTTACGTGAATCTTGTAAAGAGTTACAGTCAGTAACAACAACAAAGCTACGCCCGTGTAAGTAGTGTCTAAAATGCTTAGTTGCATTGACAACAGCAAGAGTCTCCAACTCGTACGAGTGGTACTTGGATTCAGCAGACGAAGTACGCTTGCTATAATAGGCAACTACAAAAGATTTTGTATCTTTTTTCTGCATTAAAACACCACCGTATCCAATAGCACTAGCATCTGTGTGAAGCTCTATTGGACATGAAGGATCAAATATTGTTAGTACAGGCTCAGAAGTCAATACTAATATTATTTGCTGTCTTATAGCTTCATGTACAGGTTTCCAATCAATTTTACTCTTACTAGACGTCAAAGTATACAATGGAGCCATAATTTGAGAAAACTTAGGAACAAACTTCCTAAAGTAAGATGCAAGTCCTATAAATTGCCGTAACTGAGTAACAGTTTCAGGTGGAGGCAGAGCTGTTAAAGCTTCAATTTTTTTGGGGTTTGGTTTCATCACACCAGCACTGACCTCAAAACCAAGGTATTGTACTTTCTGTTTAAGGAAAGAACACTTTTTCAGATTCAGTGAGAATCCTTTATCGGTGAGCACTTGAAGTACAATACGGAGTCTTTCCAATGCCTCTTCAGCATTATTGGCTACAATAAGGATATCATCCATGTACACAACAACAAAAGAATTGACCAAATTACCTAAAGCATTCATGACCGCACGTTGAAAAACTGACGGTGCATTTCTGAGACCAAATGGCATGGTCATAAATTCATATTGACCGTCAGGGGTTACAAAAGCTGTATATTCAATTGAGTCAGAATGGATAGGTATTTGATGAAACCCTGAAGCCATGTCTAGGCTAGTAAAGAAATAAGAACCATGCAGCCGGTCAATTTGATCTGAAATGAGCGGTAATGGAAATCTGTCTGGAATAGTATTATCATTTAATTCACGAAAATCCACACACATGCTATCTATCTCGAACAATACTACGCTCTTCGATACTTAATCGATAGGGTCGTCTATAAACTGTTTTGTTAGGATCTTTAAGTCGTATCTGCATTGGTGCTGTATCAGCATGAGAGCTAGGGATTCCCGTTATAAAATTCCGTTTGAAAGAATTCAAAATATCTATCAACTTTGGTTTAAGATCCTGGGAAATGTCTGTATCTACTAAATTAAAATTTATAATTTCAGGCGGAATTGCTTCACAAGAATAAACAAAATTTACCTTACTGAAACATAGTTTGTCTGAGGTCATATGCACAGCAATTATAATATTATTTTATGACGCAAATACGAATCTGGCAAAACATGAAACAAAATTTTGCAAACAATGCCATCAACTTCAATAACCGTAAGAATTTGAATTGTACTGTTTACACTCGTTTGTCCTATTCCTGTCATTGTCACTACATTAAAACAACGTTTACCACGAAATTTAGAACTCACTGATTCTTGAATCAACGAACATTCTGAACCAGAATCATAAAAAAATACAAATTTCTCACCAAAGTGATGCAATGCTCCAGCAGGTGTACCGACAACACATAAGTCCTCTCTTCGATCAGTTAAAGAAACTCCATCACTATCACCAATTCTTTTCCGCACAATTTTGGGGCAGCTGGATGCGGAGTGACCAGTATCTTGACAATTGAAACAGGTAACACTTGGCTTCACTGGATTTTTAAAATTATTATTGTTGCTCAAATTTGCAACATGTGTGTTGATGTTTTTTAATCTGCATTGCAATGCCTTATGTCCGGGCTTGCCACAATTAAAACATTGCACGCTTGATGATGATGTTGACGCCTTGTACCTTTTTGTGTCAGGACCACTTACATCATTCTGCGTTACTGCTTTCTTCTTAAGGAAAGACATAGCCTTCAGCTCTTGTTGTAGCAGATTTCTTGTGCCAATATCTGTAGTAAAAGTCAAACGATGCACTCTAGGCTCAAACTGAGAAATATGGGCTAACACTGTGGATACAGCTATCTGCTCAGTAGACAAGTTTTTCCATCTAGCCATCAAAGACGTTAGCAGGGTAGCAGCATATGCAGATAGGCATTCACTGTCCTTAGGTCGACTGTTGTTTAAATTCATCAAAAATGCAGCTGCGGTTTCGGGGCAATCGTATCGCGCAGAAAAAATTTCCTTAAATTCTGCCCAGGTCATTTCTGAATCTGACACTTGAGATAGCCAGACGGATACCTGCCCTTTGAGAGCACGACTTAGAATATTCATCAAAGAGGCATTTTTCAGAGACTGCTCAGAGATGCACATGTCCGCCATTTCGATCCAAGCTCGAGCGTCAGCATTCTCAACATCTGGGCTGAATTCCGGCAAATACGTATTAACGCTGGACGATGGCTTGAGTGCTTCTACAATGGCCAAAAAGCTACGATTTTGTTGCTCGAACAATAGGCGCCATTTTTCTTCGCTTGCATCTTGTAGGGAATTTTGAGTCAATCCCACTTCTGATGTCGTATTTTCATCCATTTTTAATTATTTTAACAAAAACTTCGTATTTTCTTTTAAATTTAAATTATTTCATTTTTTAAAATTCAATTTGAAAATTATTTTTTTTGAATTTAAAAACGAGGCAGTCTCGATCTCGCCACTACCGTTTTTAGAATAATTTTTATATGTTGCTTTCTCAAAATTATTCAGTAGCGCCAGTCGATTCCACCCAAGCTTTGACAGAAGAGTCGCCGCTTGTCGTTTTGTATTTAAAAGCACACAGTACTACGGCATACATATGTAAAAAGCACCATGACAAATAATGACACGCGCTTAAAAAAACTTCATATTCCCATGGTATAATTATAGAGGTAGCGCCAAATTGTTAAAACGAACAAAGCGGAGACAAAATTGGCAGCAAGTTCTGTCAATAAGAGCAAAGCGGAGAACAAAAACAACCAATTAAATCGCCTAGAGACAAATGTCAAAATCTGAAAACTGTAAAATTGTTGGTGTTTTGCTAGTTAATTTTGACAGTAGTGGCTACCAAAAAAGAAGAACAAGAATTGTGTCAGTTACTGACGTTACCTTGTTAATTGTATCATGCATATTCCTTTAAAAAAATTTTGACACAACGGATGAGTTTTAGAAAATATTTAACCCTTTCGAACCGGTTGGGACAATATCCGTATATCCCAAAATTTTTTGAATAAATACATACATAACTCGGTTACTAACGTCACTTAAATTGAATGAATTAATTAAAATTAGTGCAATTTTCAGTACCCACTGTTTTTTCTAATAATCACTCCAAGGACATTATATCCCAAAAATTCAAATCAAAAATATCTGTTGGGGGTATAGACCGGAAGCGCCTCTGGTGGTGAAAATTTGAATTTAGAGACGGTCAAACATTTTACTTTAATTAAGTTTCTAAGGTTAACCTAAGACAAATATTGTGTACCCCACAGTTTTTTTCGGGTCGAAAGGGTTAGAGATGAAATAGCACCGGGATATGCTGGCTTATTTTTAATTTAAATTTTATAAAACACATACGAATATTTTTCCAAAAGTGTAAGTCAGATATTTCTGTTTGGTATTTATCTACCAAATTTCATCAAAATAACTTGTATAGTTTGCGATTTATGACGTGTTAACGTAGTTAAAAAAAAGGGGTGGGGCCCTTATCTGATTATATCCGTTTTTCGACCAGCATATTTTATTCATGGTTGGCGCTTTGCGAGATATAACATTTTAAATTGTCTATTTATGGAAAAGTAAGCGTGGCACTCATTCGATTTTGTTCATTTTTCACCAGTGCATCACGTTCGACATTTCCTACTAGATTTCATCAAAATAGCTTGTATAGCTTGCAAGATATAAAATATTTTTTGGTTTCTTATCATGGAAAAGTAGACATGGCCATCATTTTTTGTTCAGCATATCACGTTTGGCACCTACAATCTACTAAATTTCATCATAATATCTTGTATAGTTGTTACAATTGAAAAATTAGCCCTTTAAAATTAACAATTACAAAAATTTGTTAATTTTGAAAGTGGGCAAGTCCATTTTAGTAAAATAACACCTTTATTTCTTGCACTTCCTTTTTAGCCAGCACCAATATTTTTAAATTAACTAAAACGCAAATCTCTAAATATCTCGGAATAACAAAAAGTGGACTTGCCCCATTCTCATTTTAAACGGCTCATTTATTGAAAATTCAAATTCAAATATAAAATTGATGTAAATATGATAAATTACGTTGATTCTTTTTTTTTAAAATCGCGTACAGCAAAAGGTTCTTTAGGTGCATTAAATCGAGAAAAACGTTTAGTTTGCGGTAGAGACTTTGTAGATTCTCTCCAAAGTCCATAAACTTCATCGTTACCATCGAAGTGACTTACAGCATTTATAGAACAATATTCTCCGTCATGCATTTTAACGAAATAATGTTAAAAAACCACAGCTTTCACAATTTTTAGAGCATTCTCCGAGAAGCATTGCAGACCATCCTGCAGTATACGCCAGCGCATGGTCGAAATTCCAAAAGTGTTTTAAATTTTTGACCTAGCCCTGGAAAGTGTTTTATTGAAGTTTCCCTAGCCGTCTGGAAGTAAACGTCCTGGATACGGTCGCATTATATTCATTCTCAAGGGGAACGCTGCATTCGCTACGAAGAAATATATTAGTATTCCGTACAATAGGCTTGGCTAGCAAGTCTATTTCATTTCTCAAATCTTGCTTCTAAACGCGCTCAATTGTAAAACCCTTCCGTTGCTTTGGCTTTCATATGCCCCAATGTCCACAGCAGTAAAACTATAAATTCTGTCACAAGCACCTAAGAGCACGATGCTATTAAATGATTTATAATTGTAATATAAAGATCCCGAATGAGGAGGACACCTTATTTTTATGTGCTTTCCGTCTATAGCTCCTACGTAAGTAGTTTGGAAGTCCAGTCATATTGAAAAAATCCGCAGATATTCTCTTCCATTCTGATTAATTAGGCGGAGCAAGGTATATCAAATGAAGTTCATCCCATATGTTATGACAAGTTTCCAAAACTATGGATCTAACTGTCGACACTCCCATCCTAAGCATCCAAGCAAGAGATTACCATTTAGCACCTTGCGCCTAAGACCTGTTAAAAAAGAAATACATATCACTAAATCACTGCATCAATAAAAATAAAAGTTTATCATTACATCAATTCGGTTTCAATTGAACGCCGAATGGAAGTTTTTTCCAATTTGTTTTTAATAAATCCAAAAAGCATATTGAATGTTGGCACACTCATCCTTGTGATTTTCCTAAATTCTTGCGGGTCTTTCTCCTTTATTATTTGATACGCTTTTTCGAAAAATTCAAGGGCTTGCCTTTCCTCCTGGGTATATATTTCTCTCGTCCATATTTTGGTAGATTTTTATTGTAAATATTTTAAATAAAGCTCATAAAGTTGAACTAGATCTTTAAACGAATTCATTTCTACTTATTTGACATTTGCCAAAAAAAAAGAAAAAACAGCTGATTACTGCTGCTACCGCTAACACTGCCACTGCTTTATTGTAAGTTGTAAGCAGTAAAATACAAAACAGCTGATTACTGCCACTGGCTCCGACACTGCCGCTGCCACTACCGCATTGTAATTCCGCTATTAATGTACAGTTCTAAGTAAAGCAACGTCCGAAAGTCACGAACAGATTTTGTAAAAATATATTTGCCGATAAGTGTATTATTTATGCATTATAACCCCTGAAAAAGTTTTTTTTTTTTTGAAACTGAAATATCGATAATGCCTTCGATGCGTGATGATAATGTTTTTATAATGATAACACAATGGAACTCCTTAAGACTTTCAAGTTGTGATCTCAAAAGTGATACTTATGGATTTTGGTTGACCTTTTTTAGGAAAAAGTAAAGGTAATGCAACCATATTGAAAACAGATACTTTGAACAGTTTCCGTAAGATCTGAGGGTATTTAATTTTTGGCCGGTCCAAAGGTAATACTTAATAGTTTTTTTTTTACATTTTTTTTTTTTTAAATACTTCTACGTTAATTACAATTTTTGGTTTTCATTTATACCAATTTTTAGTACCAATAAAATAAATCGAAATTGCATGTTTATATCTTATTTGTTGTGATAAAAAATTAATATTAATAACCAATTAATTCGAATTATTTGCTCAAATACAGCCAAAAACACAGTTGTACATCTTCAACAAAAACATTCAAAACCAATGTAATTCCTCATTTACTATAGGATTTCACATAAATCATCCATCTGTATGTAGGTATGATTATTATAAATGGTATATAGTATAACGATTAAGGAGCGTGATAAGTAGAGTATCCAATTGCATATCGACATTTGCCGCACCAGTTAAGTTTTATTGCTGCACAAATGTACAAAAGTCACGGGCTCCGTGTGCTAACTAAATGGAAAACTTTTTCACAATAAAGTTTTTCTATAAAACGAACACGAATTATACGATGACTAAATATAATGGAATTCCCAAATTAAGCCGTTTAAATGTAAAGGATGTGTTGCACTGTGGAAAATTCTTTTGTAAAAACTAATAACAATGCAAAAACACTTTTTACTATCAATGAGTTCCTTAGAACTGGAACTATTATAGAAGGGTCAGTCCAAGAAACGGTAAATGCTGACAGAGGGCTCCAACTTCGATTAGTTGGTTGGTTGAAGAACGTTTAGCTAGGTGTCTCTCCGTATATAGAGATAAATCCAAGTGAAGCCAATTCCTCTATGTTTTTATTCCCTTCTGGCTAGTCATGAGTAACCCTAAGACTGCTGTAGTCTTGGTCTTCGACATTTAGTCTCGGTTTTGACCTTAGAAACAAAAAATTGCTTAATTTTGCATAATGAATAAACTGATGCAAAATATGTAAAACTTTTTTGGAAATTCCCAAAAATCTGAAAGAGTATTCAAAAAGTGAGATTTTTTTTAAATTTTCTTGAGGCGGTTTTTATTTTATTACGATCACAAAAACGATCTGAATGAGTCGTACGATGGATCAAATCTTTTGTCTAGATTCAAGGTAAAGCTTACTTGCATAAGAAAAATAATAACTAAAACTTAAAATCGACCACATATAGTTTTTTTTAGCTAAAATACCCACAAAAAACTCTTTTTCTAAATTTCACCCCACTGTAAAACTCCATAGCTTAATTTTGTATAAAACTTTTTTTCCAAGGTTATCATGAAATCACGCAACGAACAATTTTTTAGAAAATCTTAACCCATTATATCCAGGTTTTATGGGTGTTTGTGTTCCCCTTTTCATCTCAGCTCACTTTTCTGACACCCTCTTTCAGATTTTTGGGCGCAATCGTGGAATTTCCAAAAAAGATTTTTTTTTTATCAGTATACTTCATACCTCTTTCCGAGCCTCATTTTTTTTTAAATCACTTGGATTTACCGTAGGGGCGCAACACTCCTATTAACTATAAATGACCAAGACCAAATATCAGTCTTGGTCTGGCTTGTGGTTTTGAACGAGACCATAGCAAAAATTACACAGACAAACCTTCTTAGGCCAAGATTGATTTTGGTTATCACTATCTTCCTTTAAAAAATTAGCCAGACCAAGACTGATATAATTTCAAGACCAAGATCAAGACTGCAATGGTCTTGGTCACGATGATCATCAAAATCAAGACTGCTTTTCAATCTTGGTAATTTATAGTTAATTAAAAAAAAGAATAATAATAGCAACTACGTTCCACTGTGCGATATCAATAAATATTTATATTGCTTTTACACGTTTACATAAATCGCTTCTAAATCAGAACGTATCGGAATCCGGTTACTTTGAATGGATTTTTTCGCAGCTTTGTTTAAGTTTATCATAGTGAGATATTTAGTTTTGTTAAAATTACACTTTTATATATACATGGCGTAATAATTACACAGGCCCACAAAAAAAAAGTACCATGCGCGAAAGATCAGACCACCTGAACTTTATGTTTTCGGGTTCGCTGAATCCGAATATGGTGCCAGAATAGCGAAATTGGTTCGCGTTTTTTCAGAAATCAACAATAATGCTGAAAATTACTGATTTTTGCATAAAGTTCAGGTGGTCTGATCTTTCGCGCATGGTACTTTTTTTTATTTTTTGGCCTGTGCACAGGACTACAAAAAAAAAATTCCCTGCGCGAACGATCAGACCACCTGAACTTTATATTTTCGGGGTCGCTGAGTCCGAATATGGTGTCAGAATAGCGGAGTTGGCTCGAGTTTTTTCAGAAAAATTTGAGATTTTTTTCAGCATTATTTCTGATTTCTGAAGAAACTCGAGCCAACTCCGCTATTCTGGCACCATATTCGGCTTCAGCGACCCAGAAAACATAAAGTTCAGGTGGTCTGATCTTTCGCGCATGGTCCTTTTTTTTTTTTTGTGGGCCTGTGTTAGCAGAAGGAAATTCACAAATTTCGAAACAAGGGCAGCTCATAACACTATAACAATTTTATGTTTTTTTGTTTTTTGGAACAGATGATGATTAACATTCTTAGCTACCAACAATGCAAATACATTGATGGTTGGAGCTTACTGTTCAGTGTTTTTGAGTAAAACAACAATAAAAACACAAAAAACAAGGCAAAAATACACATAAATAAAAAAAGCAAAAAAATGTATCGGAAGGCTGGTTTGCGTTACTAGTTTCGGGACCCACCACAGGTCAAAATTGACTATAATGCAAAAATAGTATAATATCGATGACTCACAACGGCAGGGCAATGCATATAAAAGGAAAAAACAAAGAAATTGGAATTTTTGCATGTGCTGTGTTTTTCTTGTAGCTGTGATTCTCGTCTAATCTATGCTAAAAGTTAAATAAAGTATGCTTGCAGAATTCTATAAGACGTCGGCAAAGCGTCTGATGAGGAATTGACTTATTATAGTCAATTTTGACCTGTGGTGGGTCCCGAAACTAGTAACGCAAACCAGCCTTCCGATACATTTTTTTGCTTTTTTTATTTATGTGTATTTTTGCCTTGTTTTTTGTGTTTTTATTGTTGTTTTACTCAAAAACACTGAACAGTAAGCTCCAACCATCAATGTATTTGCATTGTTGGTAGCTAAGAATTTTATGTTTTTTCCAAAATAACAAGGTTATGACAATGGATTTTAATAAAAGAGACCAAAAAAAACTATACGTGCTTGGCGTTTTGAAAGTTTGCATCTGAATTTTTTTTAAGGGTGGGTCTAGACTTCCCCCTTTTAAAGCATTCTTGTGTTAAATCGACATATTAAACTAGACGATCCTAACATCAGAGGTATATGTGGAAAGCTTTGACCCTCTACATCCCCCAAACATGGGTAATTTTTACCTTTTTTTTCAAAAGGTGTAAAAATTATGCCTTAAACGGGGAAATATGGAGTCAGTATGTACCACAGAAATATTTAGTATAAAATACAAATCGCTGAACACCAAAAAGTCGAAATTTCATACCTGATAAAGACTTCTCACATCTTTATTACACTTTATTTGCGCATTATTCTCTAGTTTTAAGCATTTCTTGTCTTGGGTGACTCAAAGTGAAATTTTTGTAAGGTATTTTGTAGAGCATTTTAGCCCATTATAACTTTTTTTTTTAAATGGGTCCAACAGACCTTCAAAAACAGCATATGTGACCTGGTATACGAAAAGAGGGCTTACGTGTCAAAAATTTATTTTCCACTTTTTTGCCGATTTACATAGAATTTGACCTTTAATAGTTGTTTTCCAGCTGTTTTCTCGAAAACTTGTTCTCGCACGTGAGCCCCCTATTCATAGACCAGGTCACATATAATAGGTTAATGTTTTTTCGGTAAAATGTTCCTTATGTGATATTGACATTGGGACAGCAAGTTTAACCCAAAACGTGGTATTCAAGTTTTACAGTAGGGTGAAATTTCGAAAACACATTGCTTGTGCATATTTTAGACAAAAAACAATATGTGTATAGTATGTCTTACATTAAGTATCAGATACTATTTTTTTCAAGTTGAAAAATTTGAGACGTCGCGACGAAGATTCATTCCGAGATTTTTGAGATCGTAATAAAATAAAAACCAAGCCATTTTATGCAAAAACTCGGCTTGATATGGAGATATATTGATTTTTGAATTTTGGGGCGTGACACCGCCCATTCTTCTAATGAGTGTTATTAGTGGTCTTAGTGCCCTTAACGTATGTGTCAAAATGCATTCCTTTGCGTTGAACAGATTCAGAGACATAACAAATTTAGATTTTTAGGGGCATGACTCCACTAATTTTTTTTAGCCTATATACATCCCCTGATCTATACTAACATACTGTAAAAATTTCATCAAAATCGGTTGAGTGATTTGCGAGTCTATAAATCACGAACACACAGTCAAACAAACAAACTTTAATTTTTGTATAAGTGGTAAGACTTAAATATTTGACAAGTGCTTGTCCATATACACACCTCTTAACAATCCGGGGGGGAGTAGAAAAGTATATATATTCTTGATCAGCGTGACCTCCTGAGTCGATATAGCCAAGTCCGTCTGTCTGGCTGGGTGGGTGGCTGGTTGTGTGTCGAAATACACTTTCAGGGAAAACTGAGCAAGATAATTTAATGAAAATTGGTACACTGTCCGTCGTCAAAGTTAGCTCGGGGGGATTTAAAATGGCCAAAATCGGCCAACGGACACGCCTGCCGCCCATACAAAAAATACATTCAAAATGCAATTTTAGGAGTATTTTTCACGACAATGCAACCAAAATACATAAAAATACTACGAATTGTAAGCGCAAACTCTGAGAAAAAACTGAGCAAACTCGGACAAGAGGGCGTGTTACCTCGCATATAAGCAAAAGCTTCAAAACGCCATACTGAAAGCGATTTTTGAGATATTCGAACCAAATATGACTCAGACACTAAGAACTATAAATGAGAGCTCTCAGCAGAAATTGGGTGAAATCGGACAAGGAGGCGTGGCACCTCCCACACAAGCAAAAGTTTCAAAATGATATACTGAAAGAGTTTTGTGAGATAATCCAACCAAATTTCACTCAGACACTAAAAACTATAAATGCAAGCTCTGAACAAAAACTGGGTAAGCTCGGACAAGAGGGCATAGCACCTCCCTTACAAGCATAATTTTCAAAATTCTGCAGTGTAGGGTATTTATTTTTTGGCCAGGCCAAAAGTTGCACCCTTACTAGTTTTTGATTACACAGGTCGATAAGAACAATTTTTTTTCACGAAAAATGTTACGTTCCTAAGGTATTTGCATGATTTTTTTGTTTGAATTGACCCTAGTAAAACTTGCTATTTTGCGACAAATTTGGAGATAAGTATATCACACGTACTGTAATCATCCCCTTTAAACTTTACTTTTCCAATTAGACCATCTATCTAAACTTTATGCAGAAGACAAAACTATACATAAGTTTAAAAAGGAAGATAAATGCTATGAGTGTTTACCGGCAAAAAATAAGTAGTTATGCTGTTTACAGAAAGTATGATATAACTTTAAACATGCCTCGAAACATCGAGTTCTGCTAAGATACCTTCAGAACTAGAGACAATTCGGCAAATCTGGTATTAAGTATTTTAGTATACAATAGACTGTGATTATCTAAAATCTACTCCAAAATCCACGACACAATTCTTGTTGTCCTGTGTTATTATCGACTCTTCCAAATTTTTATGGTTTTTAGGTTTAATCGACAATTTCGGCATTTACCGATTTTTTAAGACTTTTTTTATGATGCTTTTAGAAGTTTTTTTATCTTTTCCTTTAGATATTTTTCGAATCTTGCTTTATTTTTCGGTAATATTCGAATTTACTTTGGATTACTTATTTGATATATTTAGACTTTTTTATATTTATATAGACTTTATAAATCGATCATAAAAATTTCGTATTCTGAAATTCCTTCGTATTCGGTTTATTTCCGTGACTTAATTTTTACCTGGCTTAGTTTGAAATGTATGGTTATTTGCAAAAATTGTGGTTCCGAAATGATATCACAGAGTAAGACATCTGTAGCTTTAAGTCATAATAATAATCCGTAACCCTAAGCTTACTAGCATTATTCAAAAACTAGTGTATTATCTGATGGTTCGTATTTTTGCTGCCGGATTTTAGACTATAAGCACACACACTCTGCATAGTAAGATGTAAAAAAACCGGGTTCCTTGAAATAAAATAAACGACACTGCGCGATATTGCAATATCCTGGCAAATGAATTTAAACGCCACAACATCATTGAACACATCAAAATCATTTCAAGTCTCAAACAGTGCACATCTTCATTTCAAAAGAACTCTCTGACTTTAATAAGATCTAAAAAAGTCTTGTTTTTTTTGAAATTTATTTCAATAAAAAAACAAACAAAAAAAAAAACATATTTATTTTATATTGAACTTATTAAAATGCGATATCTTTACGGTTTAACGGATGAGAAGTTTGTTAAGGTCGATTTTAGTGATAAAACTGAAAAAACCGGACCTTTAGATACCTATCAGTTTCGAGTTCATAACTTTCTGAAAGGGAAAACTGCATTTAATCGAAATGTTGTGCCAAGCGTTTTTAAGGCCACACCCGATACTCTGCTTAATTTATGTGCGCAAATAGTTGATGCATTCCCACTGCCGCCGGTATACACATGGACCAATGGAGATGTCTGTGTCTGGTTAAGAGAATACGGATATCCTCAATATCGGGTAAGACGCCGCCAATCCACAAAGTTCATCATATAATACGACCCAATTTCGGGCTTTTGTCTTTTTACAGGAGACTTTTATAGAAAACATGATCAATGGACGCACTCTTCTGCTCCTAGACGCATCTGCACTTTCTGCAATGAACATCAAAAACTTTGATCACATTAAGCACATTTCTCAGGGCATACGTGGGTTATTCTTTTTTGAACTGACGAAATTTTCACGCAGCATATCCCTTGCGCCTCATTTTCATTACGAACTGTACAAACTGTATCGCGTTAAAAGTGGTCGGAAATTCGAGCAAGTCCGCCGCACAGACCTATGGCGAATGATGCAACTAATACGCGAAAATCCCCCTGTACTTTCACATTGGCAAATACTAGAAAAATGGCTATCGCTCAAACGGGATCCGATATTTCAAGAGTTATTCGGTGGCTTCCATCGCCATAAGCTTTATAGTTGTAAGATAAAAAAAGAACCAAAATCGCCACAGCTCGCACGGCCAGTAAGATGTCGTTGTGTACCACCCTGTGAATGTTATTGGACAGAAGATCAATTGCGACGGCCATGGCGTCTCAAAGTACTGGAGCCAAAAGAAGAACCGCCATATAAGGAGTGCACTAAATGTGTTCCACCGTGTACATGTGGCTGGAAATCAAAATGGTACAATGATGGTACGGTGATATCATGTCTACTTGATACATTTCCGCAGAAGTATCAACATCGTGCTCAAAACATGAATATCAAATTTAGAAATTCTGGCCTAAAGAACTTTCGTGCTTCGATTTTTGTTCGTTAATTTTGAATTAAGAAACAAAGGAATAATAAAGCATCGGATCCAAGAACCAAACTGAAACAACAAGTATCATCTTATGATTCATTCGTTGAAAAGACTAAAACAGAAAAATGTTGCCTAGGGTCAAAATGGTAGTTACAAAGTAACGATCAAGTAATAAAATCCAATCTGCTTTAAAATGTTTTAATTGATTTAATTCCCTTAGCTCCATGACACGGACTTATTTAAAGGCTTAAGAAATGATGTTCTCCTAGATCTAATCGACTTTCACAGTTACGACGATGGAATCGGAAAGAGCATTCCGATGTATCTTTCGTTGATCACAACTTAGTTATATAGTGTTCTTAGGGTAGTGGCGAAAAGGCAAGAAAAATACCTGAAAAGCGAAGAGGGTTGAAAGTACAAAACAAGCATAAGTAGCGGATGGGGGTGGAAATGGGATGAGGGGTAGGGATAGAGGTAAAAAGCTGAAAAAAGGCCCAAAATGGTCCTTAATTGATACAGAAATGACGTGGAAAACAGAAAAAAACTTGTGAGCTTTAAGAAGAAAAGAACGGGAAAAAAATTGAAAAATGGAAAAAACTAGGGAAAACTCAGACAGACATAGGAAAATTTAACGAACAAAAGTATAAAATATAAAGAACTTGAAACTGGAGGCAGGAAAATTGCACTTTAGTGTATGATAAATAAAAAACACATACATTATGACAATCAAGAGCTGTCAAAGTCTACCCGTTTACTTGTATCAGGCCCTACGCTCTTGAGATTTTAGTCGTAGCAGTTGAAGTCATACAAGTTGTCCAAAATGCGCACTTTCGTTTTGGCGGAGATAACGGAAGAAGACCATATTTTGTTCAGTTAAGCAAACGTGTCTTTCGCTTTTGATATTCTTGAGTTGATATCCTCTTTTTCTCCACCATCCAGCTTTAAAAGTGATGTCATTTCTGTTTGCGTTTAGCTTTATGCTTTCTTAGACTTGGATGCGTTGATTGTAAGGCCGGCTTTTTTAGCGATTGCAAGGCAAGGTGTTCAAATTTGCTATATATGTCTGAGTGTTTGTACGATATAAGGCTAATTTCAGCGACGAGATCTTCTAGATGTTCGGTTAAGTTTCATCGGATAACTCTTTTCGCCTAATTAAGTGCTTTTTCCAGAATATCGTCAAGAACAATAAGGAAGAGAGATAGTGACAGGAAACAGCCCTGCCGGACACCTGAATTAGTGTTGGAAGTCGGTGACTGTGCATTAGGCATGCGCTTATTTTATGATTTTCTGATTTTCGTTGATGCCAATTGCCGCAAAATACCATACTACTACATATGGTATTTTGCGGCAATTTTGCTAATGTCGATAAAAGAAAAATTCATAGAATTCGTGTTTATTACCCGATCTTAGACAATTATAGCTTGTTGGAAAGGTATTCAAATATGCTATAAGGTAAAATTATGCTTTGACTTATTTAATTAAGTTAAAAAAAATGTTCATTATTTTTTGCCTGAAACCTTAACTTGAACTTGACCTCTCTTGAGGGCCGGGTCATCGTTATCCGATTGCCGTGAAACTTCATAGTGTTTGTTGTTATGACCAATGGAAAGATTTCAGGGGGTGGCATCAACGAAAATCAGAAAATCATAAAATAAGCGCATGTACTAATTTGAAAGCCGTTGCGGCAATACCCCTTCGCTGCAGTTTTCTCGGGAGACACTGTCGAAGGCAGTTCTATAGTCTACGAAGACAAGTTGACGCACAGCACGCCACACACATGATTGTTCAACAATTGAGCAGTGACCGTACCAAAGGGCCTAAGTACCATTACGAGGCAAAAGAAGTGACATAATATGTTAGAAATGATTTAAATTGGTTTCTGTTTTCACGAAAAATTTACTTGAAAAAATGACACCGGACAAATAACCGATTATTAAGGCATATAATAAATAAATAAATTATATGTATGACATTACTTTTGCCTCGTAATAGTACTTAGGCCGTTTGGTACGGCCACTCTTCAATTATTCGAAGGGTGTTAATTTGATCCACGCATGATTGGTTCGCTGGATTCTAGTATGTTGCTTTTGGATGGTCGAATCAAGTTTTTCGCTTAATCTGTTTAGAATAACTGAAAGCAAAGTTATGCCTCTATAATTTCGGCACTCGCTAATGTCGCCTTTTTTTGACAATTTGATTAGTATACCATGTGGCAAACGCTCTTCGCTCCAGATTTTAGAGAGCAGTGGATAAAAAAATTTAGCTGATGTTATGTGGCATACTTTCATGTCTTGGATAGCTTTCTTTTTTTCATCTGCGAGTTGCTGTGGTAGTTGTAGTTGGTGATTCTGGTTGAGAGGTTGTGGTACATGTGGGATTCAGTATATCACAAAAACACGCTTTCCATCGCTTTAGATAAACATCCGCGTATGGTTAGAGATATCTTTTTTTGCCTTTGATAGGGCGATTTTGTTGTAGTTTTCTGCCAGATAGTCTGCGGGTGATATCGTAAAGCTGCCTGAGGCTTTGTACATTTGCGGCAGTTTCCGCTTCGCTCGCGTGATAGTTATACATTCTTCTTTTGTTTTGTCTGCACGATCGCCTGCCTGAATTCTTTACTAAGAGAGTTAAAGACTTTTTCGGCGTCGTTTTTTTGTCTTCTAGTTTTAGCGTCGTCTTTAAGTTTTTTCGCGCTTCTCCATTTTTCAACAAGTCACCACGTTTCCTCGCCCATCCAGTGCTTCTGGTTCGAGGGTCGGAGCCCAAGTATTTTTCACTGAAAGTTAAGAAAGCTGTTTCTCGGCCTCTCGCGGCCCTCTTTACTCGTACGTTCAGAAGACTCCCTCACCATTTTCTGCTCTTGCAGAAGTGGTGGATTTGGTTTGCGGTGATGTTATCTGGAGATACCCAAGTTAATAGTATAAATAAAGGAAATTTATGCTTTGATCTGACCAAAAACTTAATTCCATTCACATGAAGAAAGTGAAAATGGTGTAAATGCAGATACAACAATACAGAATTGCTTTAAAAAAAATCCTGTCTTGCAATGGCGTGTGCGGGACGTTCTGCTTTCCTGCTGAGTAGATCATAGGGGAATGTCGTATAGGTTGGGACGCCGTATAAGTTGGGACAGCCGTTTTTTTTTTTTGAATTTTCGATACTGGCGACACCCATGTAATGACTGTCGAAGTTAAGTCTGTTTACAACCTAACGTTTCATGTGCTTTACATCGAACAGCTCGTGTTATTTATGTCTATGCCAAACAAAGCATAAATTGTCATAAAAAAAAGATATTTTCGATAGTTTCTGCGTGTTCGTAATTTACCGAATTTAAATCAATTGTTTCGTGTAAGTGTGTTCAATGTGCCTTGTATTTAGTGAATTTTCATTGAGTGAAAGCGTAATGGAAATGTAGTGTTGTGGCAAATATTATTTTTTGGTTTTCACGAAATGGCTACTATGTAAAGGTTGGGACACTCATGTCGTATAAGTTGGGACAGCACTTTTTTTTATTCCAAGGCATTGCGATACCATTTAAATGATATTCTTATAATATTTGATGGATTTTATAATAACTAAAAAGCATTTATTATTGGATTTTTGTAGATTGTGACGCATTTAGTTGCCTTTAATTTTGCAATATCACTGTATGTAAGACAAACCCATCGTGGAATTACCAATTTTAACACATTGGTCACAACCATCAAGGAAATAAAATTAGATAATAAAAGCATTCGATCCACTGCAGAAGCATATCAAACCCCAAAAAGCAGTTTGGCAAGATATATCCTAAAATTGAATCATGAAATTGAAGACATTTCAGATATTGATGACGATGCATTTTTGAAGCTTGTTAAAAAAGTTGCTTTGTACGCCACTCCATTGATGGTATCCAATAGATACTTGCCTCGCGCAAGAAGTTTCTTATACACAAATTATCTGATTTATCTTTTGTAGGTTTTCTCGCCTGAACAGGAGGAAGTATTAATTACCTACATTAAAAGATGTTGCGATCATTATTATGGCCTCAGTATATCAGACCTCACATTGCTTGCCTACCAATTCGCCGTAAAAATTAATGCCCATTATCCGCCAAGCTGGGAGGAAAATAGAACTGCAGGCCGAGAGTGGTATTATTCATTTATACAGAGGCATTCATATCTCACTCTAAGAGTGCCAGAACAAACCAGTTTGAATCGCGCGAAAGCCTTATGCAAGGAAAATGTCAGAATTTTTTTCGGACAAGAAAAAACGGCTTCAGAAACAACCTGCATCAAAACGATCGTAGAAAAGATCAGCCAGCGCTTCTTCAGATGACGATGCAGATTTTTGTATCATTTGTTTAATAGCAATGCTACGTTAACTCAGCCGTACAAATTCCATTGAGTGCAACACGTGCACTTTAAATGCGCTAATATGCGAAACAGTTTCTTCACCTGTACAAACTGCGAATCATATTAGGCGGAATGATATATTTTTACCCAAATTGTTTCTTTGAAACATGACGTTTCAATAATGTTCTAATGAAAATAATATCATGCAGATTAACTTAACTTTTTGGCTTACTTTGTAATTTTTGAAAGTGTCCCAACTTATACGGAACATTTTTTTTCGGCAAAAAAATTTGTCTTCATTAAAATGGCTATAACTTTTGACTTGATCACGATATTAAATAACTTTCTGTGAAAAATTTGTAGCCGATGACTAAACCTTTTTATTGGTTTATTTAAATTAACAATTTTTCGATCCGTTTCAAAACCACTGACCAAAAACAAAACCCGTCCCAACCTTGACGACATTCCCTTATATTTGAAATTCAAAGGTTTTAGACTCAATTTGTATTCCACTTTAAATTTTTTATTGTTTTCAATTCTGTTGACAGTTATTTTATTACTAAACGAAAAGCGCACGTTTGATGCCATTCATTTCATTACATCAATGCTTTTTAAACAGTGAACTTAATGCTTATTTGAGGTGCTAGTAAATAAGTTGGATTATTACTTTGTAAAAGGATTGAGACTTCTAAATTTAAATAAATTCAGAGTGCTTCAGTGCTCTCATCTCGTGAAATTTTCATATTCGTCTACATATCATGATAGATATTAAAAAACTAATTTACATAAATAAATCCAATCTAAATTTCCATATTTTATCATTACGAGTATCTTGCAGTATGTTTGTTTTATCTGTAAGATGTCTGATTTTTATACCTTGTTATTGAATTTTTTTTCTTCTCCAGCTTGTTTGTTTTCTTAATTGTTTTTTATTTATTTTTTATTAATTTAACATAATTTCTTTCTTCTCCGATCGTTCATAGCCATGATCACGTGTTAAAATTTATTGATTGTCCATGCGGCGGACATCCTGCTGTGTTGCATGGGAGACGTACGTGTGGCCGTGTATCTCAAAGAATGGCCGAGAAAAGACTACACACATTTTCGTTAAGTTAGCGACTTGGCGTGTCTATATCGCATCTCGTGTTTAGAATGTTAGTAGAAATATTAGTAAGTATGGTACCGAACTGGGATGTGTTTAATTTGCTCACAAAGTACAAATAAAAAATAAAATTATTGTTGTATGTACTCAGGATGACTTGGTAAATGAGGTAAATTTCCTGAAAAATGCCGCCTCTTGCTTCCTCTGATGTCATTCAGTATATGCGAGATAGATAATGACCCGTCTAAAATCCTGAATAAAAGAATATTGACTTAATTATGTACATATAACGTTTTCAAATGCGATTTTCAACTGATCGACTTTTAATAAATTTATATATTGCCGCCAACAACATTATTTAGTTAGTGGTCGCTTACACCGGGGAATTTTTCGAACAAATTCATATAGTTTGTTTCGTTGCTTCCTCTTGTTTACTCACTAAACTAAACTTGTTTGAAAAATTTCCCAGTGTAAACGACCATTAACTAAATGTTTGCGAAAAAATGCGTAACGGGTTTTGCAGTACTAAGACCTAACGCTGGGGTATATGGAGAAATGGAGTAAATGCAATCTTTTTTTTTATGAATTTCTTTGAAAAATGTTGGTTTTTCTGTCCAAATTTTTAAACGATTTTCGCTAGTTTCCATATACCTCAACGGCTGTCTTAGTGTCCTATAAAACGTATTGAAAGTAAAAGAAAAAAACTGTTTTTTTCGAGATATTTTAGTTTGAATCTTATTTCCTTTGTTCAGAATTTCAAAAAATTTTCGCTAGCTAAGTTAAGGCGGCCAACAGTCCCGGATTCTGCGGGACAGTCCCGGATACGCTGCCTTTGTCCCGCAGTATTCTTTCATCCCGGAAAGTCCCGGAATTACATAACTATGTCCCGCTTGTCCCGCATTTGCTCATATATGATATTTTTTACAATCTCTTACCTTAATACGCCTAATCTCTGCGTTCACATTATCATTTTTGAAAAGGCTGGATGCATTGGCTTTTTTAAAAGTTTTCCGCCTTAAGCTAAGTACAAAAGATAATGAAATAGAGTATGTTCTGAAATCCGTTTTACTTCGGAATCAGAATGCAAGCAATCTTCAAGAGCTCTGCATTGCGACAAACAAGATGGAATCGGATATGTCTTTCAACAATTAAAATTTGCTAATGGATCCTATTCGAGACATAAATCTGATTTGGTGTTAATAATCGAAATGCGGAGCTCTTGAAAATTGCTTTCATTCCGATTCCGAAATGAATCGGGTTTCAGAACATGCCTGTATAACTTTCGGAACATGATTAACCCTTTGGCGGACTGGTCGGAAATATCGGACAAATTGAATAAATAACTAGTAAGGATGTTAACTTTGGCCTGGCCAAACAATAAATACCCTACACAGCAGTATTTTGAAAATGTTACTTATATGGGAGGTGCCACGCTCTCTTGTCCGAATTCACCGAGTTTTTTCTCAGAGTTTGAAATAATAGTTCTTAGTATTTGAGTAAAATTTGGTTGGATTATCTCAAAAAATATTTTCAGTATAGCGATTTAAACTTTTTGCTTATATGGGAGGTGCCACGCCCTCTTGTCCGATTTTATCCAGTTTTTGCTCAAAGCTCCGAGCTATCTTTGATGATGGAGGCAGTGTACCAAATTTCATTGAATTATCTTGCTCAGTTTTCCCAAAAAGTGTATTTCAACACACAGCCATCCAGACAGACGAACTATATCGACTCAGGAGGTGGCGCTGATCAAGAATATATATACTTTTCTATATCTGCCACGCAAAGTGAATATACCCTGGGTGTAGGGTATAATAAATAAAAATATTTTACTTTTTCCTTAAGACCCTTTTGTACATTTATTTCGTCTCGGGTACCTTCTCCACATATTGCTGAAATTTATTAATTTTTTGCAGCAATATTACTCCTTTAAAGATCAAATTTCATTAGAGCCCAATATCTCTCAAAAGGTCGAAGCCTTGAGCAATTAAGTGGATTACTATTTTTCTAAATTTTACTCCAGAATGTTTGGAAAGGGGCTCCGTAACATATCTACTACTTCTGAAATATTTGCTCTCCCGTATATTATCGGAAAATTTCGATTTTCCCAAAATTCAAAGATAAAAAGACCTCCTGACACCCTCTCGGGTCGAAATTTTTTTGTTCACCTATTGGGAATTTCATTTTATACGTCCACCACATTTGGTTATTGAACATGAAAAAAAAAAATGTTCTTAAAACCTGGGTCATATACGAGGAGATTATTTTCGTATATGCCCATATGGCGTGGCGTGTTTGAAATCTGCCTTAACGTGTGTTTCATCGTCCATTAGTCAAATTTAGTCAGAAAACCTTACTTTCGGGCTTGCTTTTAAGCCTCCCACCGCCTGGAACGATATGGTACTTTTCGAAATCTATAGGTCTTCAACTTACGTTTTTTCTTTAGTCTTTGTATATTAGATTTCGAGGCACCTGAATTTACAACAATATCTCGTATTGAAGTGTCGGAATTCTGCTTAAAGAGTTGTTTCGCCTTTTTGACCAACAGTGGGTCTAAGCATTGCTTTCTATTTGTGATAATTTTTCGTGCGATAGATAGACGCTTTCTATAATTCAAAATAACCCTTTGAACAGTGCTTTTTGATGCACCTGTTTTTTTGAGCTACAGCAGACGACGGATATAAGAAAGTCTCTTATAAGAAAAACACAGTTATAGGAAACAATTTCTAAAGCACCATGCGCATTTCCATATAGCTACATGCTTAATAAACCTTATATAAGAAAAACGCATGTAAGAAAAACTGCTATAAGAACCATATCTTGACGGAAAAATGTATTTATTTCATTCTTAATTAAACATGTATAAGAAAGTATTGTCTGAAGCTAACTTTTTGTCCATTTAGGAAAAAATTTGATTCTTTCGGAGGAGTTTACAATTTACATCGATTTACATGTTACCAATATTAAACAATTTTGTATAAAATATGTACTCTTAATATGAAATTTTCTAACATACATACTACTGATACATAAATAAATATTAGAAATTATCTCTATTATATGCGTGTTACTGATATAAAGAAATAATTTTCTTATATCCATTTACAGTTTATAAGAAAACACGGACATAAGAAAGAAATTTTGTGCATTTCCGGACTTTCTTATATCCGTCATCTACTGTATCACTAATTATTTTAAAACTAATATTTTGAAGAAAGTGTACAAAATCAGTTTTCGACCTTTTATTGATTGCTAGACATATTTTTTGCTTAATTTTTTAATTGTGATGTTATATAGGAAGAATAGCCCCCATCTTTCGACCTTTGCGATCATCAGGTAAATCATAACCTTAAAAAAAAATTTTTATGGGACAGTCCTTATCTAGTCTAGAACTCAAGAAGTCATTAGTGAAGTTTTGCGAACTTTTTCGAAAATCTTGTGTCCGCATATTTATTCTTAAAAAAATTGTTATAATTGGCCTACTGGAACGGAAGTAATGAACATTTTATTTAGCCCATCTTTGAAGATCGAAAACATTTCCGTGTTCCTGTCATATGGCCCACAGATCAAGAAAGCCGATTTCGGACAAAATAAAAAAATATAAGTCTAGTAAAATCAAGTAAAGTACCGCGCCAGTACCAGTATCGGCGCGATCGGTGATTTTCGACCTGAAAGTTGGTTCGTTCTCTTATATTTCCGAACGAAGCGGAAAATTTTAAAATTTCCGTAGCTGCGCATTTTAACGTTAGGGGAGTGGCATCCATTTTTGACTGATACAGTAAAATTGCTAAATGTGACCTGGTCTATGAAAAGGAGGCTTACGTGCCAAAATAAGTTTTCGAGAAACAAACAAATATTAAAGGTCAATTCTATGCGAATCGGCAAAATATTGGAAATTTTTCTTTTTGACACCTAAGCACCCTTTTCATAGACTAGGTCACAATTTTACAAAATTGCTATTTTACTAGTAATTTAAAAACAATTTAACTGATAGCTTACTTGTTGGCAATTTTTTCTAATTGATGATCTGGAAAACGAAAAAAATATCAGTCAAAATCGGTTATGTCAAAATAACAAGCATCGACGTTGAAATAACCAGCTTTTGAAATGAAATCAAAGTACTAGAAATTACGAGTAATACAATTTTTGCATATTTCCTTAAGAAATCCAAAATCATAAAAAATTTCATACAATTTCACGTAATCGTATGGAGGAGCTTCTTATGCCCAGCTCTCGCCTTTTTCCGCATTTCATTTGATGGTGATACCTTCGTATTTAATGCGATTATTGATTGTTGACACCGTTGCTGTAACTTACAGAACACGTTACATTTTCCTGATGACTACAACTGCGACGATATGGTAAATATCTTCGTGCATGTATCTGGATAAGCGAAAACATGCTCCTCCAAAGCTCTGCTGTAGCACTCAGAGGCAACCAACAACCAGTATTTGTGTCGGCGCATGTGCCCCCTATGGTGCACAGAACCAACGTATGGGCAGCATCTTAACCGCGTCACTAAGTGAAAACACGGCGCGTACGAGTTCATAATTTTTATTTCACCAGATGATCATCGATATGATTTGTCTGTCGGAGGGCAGACAGTTAACCACTAATTAAATTTATCAAAAACATTTCTGTTTATTGACTTACAACGTCATACATAGCACACTCAACCGAAAAATATGGAATAATCTCTTTGCCCTATGCAACAGTGAGTTACAATCTTTTAAAGCTCTTGTGCTTTTTAGGTGCCATTGGCTTTAATCGGGTCTCACGATACCTGAAGTAGATGTAGTCATTGTCGTTATTGTTGTCATTGCATTCAAGAGAAAAACTCCAAACATTACCACTTAATTTTTTAGAACACCCTACCGTTCCATATCAAATTGTATGTTACGCATATCACTTACGTTTGTGGATTTGCCATATCTCACTGCAATTTTCGCACTTGTAAGTTTTAAGGCCATCATCCGAATCATATATGAGTACCTTTTCTGAGAAGTAGCTTTTTATCATATTTATGAGATAAATTGGTGCTTCCATATTAGTAAGGGTTTCTATTATACTATTCCACTCTGCGCACTATTGCGCACTTCTCCCCAGCGAGTTCGTTCGTGAGTCTGATGGGCTATTATACAGACTTTCGAAATCAATTCTGCTGCGACTTCTTCTCCAAAACTAGTAATTGAGGTTAACCAACAGTTGGGTAGGTCTTGCTGTGCTAAAACCATACGTAGAGTTCTCAGGGAGCATGATTTCAATGGAAGAGTATCTCGAAAGAAGCCGCTTATAAGTCAGAAAAATCAGAGAAGCCGTTTAGTGTTCGCTAGAGAGCACATGTTAAAGGATTTTAGCTTTTGGAAGAATGCCATATTCGCGGAGAGTCCAAATTTAATATTTTCGGCTGCAACGGGCAGTCTTACGTATGACGAAAGCCAAATGCAGAGCTCCTAAATTAAAACCTAACGCCAACAGTCAAGCATGTCCGAGGTAGTGTCATGGTTTAAGCTTGCATTTCGGCAGCCGGCACTGGAACTACTCCAAAGTGACACAAAACTCGCGATATTCAGACATTTCCGCTTCTATCAGGATAGTGACACTAAACACAAATCCAACATTGTTCAGACGTGGCTACAGTGGAATTGACTTCACATAATGGCAACGCCGGCCCAGTCTCCTGATTTAAATGTGATTGAAAATTTGTGGTCGATTTTGGATTAAAACATTCGTAAACATCATATTTCATTGAAAGATGACCTGGAAAAAGCTTTGAAAGAGGAATGCGCAAAAATTACCCCCTAAAAGACTCTGAAGCTGGTTGAGTCGATGCCAAAAAGGCTTAAGGTTCTTTTCGAATAATAGGAGGGCCATACAAAATATTAAAAATAAAATTTTTCTGTAATAACTTGTAATAATACTAGTTTTTTTGTTTGGTTGAAATAAGCTGTTGTATATTGTTTTTCACTATTTTTTGTTTTGGAATACAACTTTTTAAATAACAATTTTAAGAGAATAAAGATGCTATTTTGTTACAGATAAAATAAAAACCTACAAATCTGCATTTAAATTTTTTCGGTATTCCTTTTTGATTAGAAGATATACTAACTTAAAATTCTAAACAGGTGCTGGTTGGTATAAGCTGTGAGCCACTGTTATGCTAGAAGATTCGAGTGAGTATATTTTCAAGCGTATTTCTAAACCCCCTTACTATGGATAGTGAGAATAAGGACTGTGATATACTAATAAACTTCGCTATTAACTCGACAATAGTAGCCAATTAGATGTGCCAAGGTCTGTCGGTCGAGCGAAAAAAGTTCTTTCTAGCTTTGACGATGTTCATAAGCGTCAAATGCTGCTAGTAGCCACCATCCAATTCAACCATATCTTGGCCTTAATTGAGGAATTGGCTTAGGATCTAATGACATATATATTATGAAAATTAAATTTTTAGTCATATATTTGCAAAGATCGATTTTCATATACTTAAATGTATCAATTGTAGCAGTTGCATTATTCATATATGTTTAATATATTGCACAGGGAGACAAAAACATTTTTTATTTCTGCGGCCTTAGTTTTGTAAGTAAATTCAAATTTCCCAAGGTCAGGCGATACCTAGGATATAATTTATTTGTCAGGATTGACTCTAGATCTCCAGATATCCTTGCTTACAATTGCAAAAGTAGCTGTTTTGAGGCATATTTGGAAGAGTAAAATAGTCACAGCAAACGGTGTAATTAATTTTTGTTATCGGCATCAAAAAGTCATAACCTTCCTCATTAAACTTTACCTTTCTGGAGAACTCTAGAGTCAATTCAGACAAACAAACAATACCCTAAGTATTCAATAATCTCAGGGAATCTGGATTATTTCAAAAAACTAAGGCCGCAAAAGAGAAAAACATTAGTCCTTTGTAAGGAGTTGATATACCATTGCTTCAATGGTTGATAACTCGGAAAGTAGGTTAGGTTAGGTTGCGAGGGCATCGTTGGCATATATGTAAGTCAACTTCCACTTAGACCATTCTGCTGGTCCATTGTGATCCCATTGTGACGTTTGAAAAAATCTATTTTATTTTTTTCGCATTTTCTTTAAGTTTGAGGTCTTAAGAACACCTGGTGAAAACGGAAAGGTAATATCTTGATAAATAAGCGAGTTACAGCCTAAAACGTAAACGGGAAAGCAAAAAAACAATTGAAAACTTTCTGTCATGATTATGCTGCATTGCCGCAAATAGTATTAGATGCCATCAAACCAGTTTACGAAGCTTTCAGCAATGACAAATTGTTTGAACGCTATGTTGGCGGATATACGCAAAACTGTAATGAGAGCTTCAATCAATTAATTTGGGATAGCTCCAAAAACAATGAACAGCGGGTCCAAAATTGTTAACATTGCTCTTTTTCTGGCAGCATGCACGTTCAATAATGGTGTCACCTCACTACTCGAAATTATGAACATGTTGGGAATATCGGTTGGGTCAGGAGCGCACTTATTCGCTACGCAAGAAGATGAAACTCGCATAGCGAAAGCCGAGCTGCAAGCGCCGGAACCGACAAAAAAATGTCGAATACGGCGCCGACAACAAAATTTAGAAGCCATGAGCATTCCGTCGACCGTAGATGACCTACACTATGGGCTTGGTATCGACGATTCCATGTATGTTGACAAATTTTATCATTTATTCATTCCTAAATTTTCAAACGCGTTTTTCTCGAAACCACGTTTTTCAACTCGGTACCCAAAATTTCTCCAAAACCAATGAACCGATTGCCTTGGAACTATACACTATTTTCTGGTAGATGTCATAGGATTTTTTTTTCCTTACTTAGTTTTTTTTTATAAACAAAATAATTATTGATTTTTGGCCCAAAAATCATTAATTATGTTCAAACGTTCGCCATTTTGTCATAAATCGATATTTTTAAAATCGGCTATGACAACCACTTAATTATAGTATCTATTTTAATAATCTTTGTGGTTTTTTGCTTTCAGATGATTTTTCAAGAAACGCCAGTGGGTACCGTGTATGAAGATTTTTTCACGGCGCTTCAAGAAACATGCGATATCTCGAAATATTTTCAATATTTTGTAATAAACAAAAATTTAACATATACTTAAATGTGTATACTTTCATTTAGTTTAAACTCCGATCCGAAATTTAATATAGTTTTCCTACAAAAAAATCA
Organism: Calliopum simillimum; assembly: GCA_951812925.1. Taxonomy (NCBI): domain Eukaryota; kingdom Metazoa; phylum Arthropoda; class Insecta; order Diptera; family Lauxaniidae; genus Calliopum; species Calliopum simillimum. The sequence goes on along the minus strand of OX638369.1, from coordinate 85,943,309 downwards.
CAAAAATTACCTTTTTTTGGCCTTCTAGGTGTATATCTCCCCTTAAAAGGAAAGGTTACGACTATTTTATTTCATAAACAAAAATTTATTACACTGTCTACTGTAAGTGTTATACTACGTGAAATATGCCTCAAAACAGCTATTTTTGCACTTTCAAGCACGGATACCTGGAGAACTAGCGTCAATTCGGCGAATTTGGTTTTATTTACGTATTCTGTAGGTCGTGATTACTCGAAATCGACTGCGAAACCTTATGCCGCAGAATCAGTGTTGCCCTGTGTTGTTATTTGCAATATTATTGTTTACTTTATTTAATTTCACCTTATTTGTTTATTTAAATAATTTTATTTAAATCATAACATATTTTGTTGATGTTTTCAAAATTAGAAAAACGATAAAAATATTTTGTCATCATATGAGTCGCCCAGAAGCCAATGCGAATAAGTCCATTTTTTCATATTCTCTGATTTTTAAAAATTTCAGTAGAATAAACAATATTCTTCTCGGTTATTAACGGATCTGGTCAATTCTTTGTACTTTCTAGGTCAAAAAGCCCTTTTTTTTATAGCTTCTGAATGTTTTGTAATAAAATTTCAGTTTTTTGGACTTATCCGCATTGGCTTCCGAACGACTCATTTAATAATACTTCTATATTGTAACTGTAGCATATTTCTGTAAACCAGCATTTAAAATTTAAGGCATAATAAATTCTACTGCGCATGACTGAAATTTGAAAAATTGATATTGATGAAAACAGTAGCGGTTGATTTTTTTATACTTCAATTTTGATTTAATTTGAATTTGAATTACATTGTGCATATTCAAATAAAATTTAAAAAAAAAAAATTAAAAAATGTCGCGATATTTCTATTTTTGTTTAAAACCTAAAGATTCGAAGGATAATTTTAAATTGCACAAGTGAGTAAAGTTTTAATATGTTTTACGCACTGCAGCTCACCAAATTTTTTCAATAATTTCAAACAGGTTTCCAAGAGATGAAACAGTGCGGCTGAAATGGATTTATTCTTGTGGTTTGATCACTACCGACAATTTCGAAAACACAAGGATATGTTCAAAACATTTCCACCCTAACGACTACAGAAACAATAGATGCTTGCGTTCAGAAGCAGTGCCCTCGATTGGAGTGCCATTCCCACATTCGACGTACAAAACGAAATATTAGGCTTGGAAAAAGGAAATAAATCGTGTTAAAGCAAATATTTCAACAAAAATGTGTCAAACTCTCGTAAGTGTGTAGAAAGTTGTAGTATTAAGGTAATATGTATATGTATATCTGTGGACTTTTGACAAATGAACCTAACTCGAGATAAGACAATTCTCCAGGATTTTAGTTATAAATATCAAATTTAAATACGCTTCTTTTGATGCAATCACCATATCTCTATTTTTTCTGGTTCCAGAGATATAAGGGTGCCCCTTAGTTCACTCAAGATTTGAACTTAGCGCCAATCGTGCGGTGATGTGTTGCTTAGCAGAAGAAGAAAATAATTTGGCAGCTGACAGTTCAAGATTATTAGAAATGTATCGGAAGATGAGATTCAACGCTGGATCAACGAAATTGAGCGACATTATTGAAAAGCAGAGAAACATTTTAGCTCTCTTGAAAAATTGGTAATTTTGAGTTAGGTTGTTTTTTTAAAATGCCACAGATATGTATCACATGAACTGTATACTATATGGTTATATAATACTTGGTCTTAATATCATTGCTTATAGGACCGGAGATTTTGCACACTCCAATTAAACGCCGCTTTACAGAATCACATTGTGAAGTGGAAGTGAAAACTCCTGATAAATCTTTAAACAAAGAAGAAGAATCAATTTCTAGTAAATGCATAAAATGTTATAGTCCTAAGCTTATATAGAAATATTGCTTTAATTTGGTTAAAGTTCCGGAGATTCTGAACACTCCGACAAGACGTCGCTTTGCAAGACCACGATATATAATGGAAATAAAAACTTCTGATGTGGCGACTCCAAAGCGTGCCAATCGTATCATAAACTTTTTGAAAGAATCAATAAAAAAAAGAATAAAATCTCTACGAAACACCAACCCTCTAAGAAAATAGTAACGAAAGCGTAATGCTGACGAAGTCTTTAAGTCAAACAAGACTTCGTAAACGTACCGCTTTGGCGATACGAATGCGAACCGTAAATGTTAGAATAGGAACAGTAGAATTAAAAACGTAGTTATTTGTATGTATTGGTACTACGTTTAGAGCACGTATCGTTAAAATAAAAGATTACATTTTTAACTTTTAATAATTTTCATTATTTATTGGAAAAAAAAAATATATACAGGGTGGGCGGGAACCAGTAGAACATCGGAATATCTAAGACTCCAAAAAATACAGTGTTAGCGAAACGCATTTCTGGTATCCACAATCCGATTAAATCACTCCTTGCAAAAAAATTTTTGTTTTGTTGACTTTTTTTTATTTTTTAATATTTTTGAAAACTGACAATAATAACAACGTTTACGTGTTTGAATGTGGTAGTGAAATCACAGTTCGTAAGCGATTCGCTTTGGGTACGCAATTTACAAACCGTCAATTTTTCTTGGAGAGAAGCGGTATAAGCAAAGGTGAATAAATACGTTAGATAAATTGATAGCACATTTGCAAGAAAATAATTTATTAAATGTCGATGCTGTGCAGATGATGGTCCGTACTTATATAGAAACGATGATTTTTTTACACCAATGTCTTCGTCAGTGTTTTGTTGAAATAACGTTTTATTTTTGTAGGATAGTTAAGCAAAAATTTGATGAATCCACCGATGTTTTTATTTGCAAAAAAAGAAGATTATTTGCTCAAATGCAGGAAAAGGTTACGGAAAATGTTATGATAAACATGATTTATTCTCAGTTGTTGCCTCCGACTCGTGAACGCGTTGCACGGGACTCTTTCCACACGTTCCAAGATCTACTGTCAAAAGCTCGTGACGCGGAAATTCTATTAAAAGAAAACCAAATTTTCCACTTAGAACCGCAGCAGAATGTTGAAACTTTTGATAGAAATGGAAATCGTTGCTAATACTGTCGAAAAATGAATCATTCAACTGAAAACTGTTTCGAAAGAGGTTTGATCACCACAACTAAGCCGAAAACCAAAATGTCATGCTACGATTGCTAATAATCCAGAGCAGTTAGATTTCAACACGTTTCAAACATCAATAGTTGGAAGGAATGTCCCAACTGTTGAAATTTGTATAAATGGCCTTAAAGGTGAAGCATATTTTGATACAGCCGCAAGAACCAGTCTTGCCAGTTTCCATTTATTCAACAAATTAAAAGAAAAGGAAGTAGATTTTTAGAAGGTTAAAGCTGAAATTATATTAGCCAATGGAATTCCTAAAACTCAAGAAGTCTTTTGTACAATTGAGGAGTGGCCGTACCAAAGGGCCTAAGTACCATTTTGAGGCAAAAGTAGTGTCATCATATGAAACGGGTAACATTTTGTTAAAAATTAATAAAATTGTTTTCTGTTTTCACTAAAAACTGACTTGATAGTTTGAAATTCATATGACATTACTTTTGCCTCGAAATGGTACTTAGGCCCTTTGGTACGGCCACTCCTCAATTGTTGACGCTATTATTGGCAAAAGATTCAAGAAGATAAAATTCATTTGTTATGGCAAATAGTACAGTCATTTGGTAGTTTTACCTGGAAAGTTTTGCGGGATTTTTGCAAATGAGTTATTTTGTAGATTTCAATGTGCTCTTTCACAATTTCAACTTTGCTACCTCTAGTCGTGTTCGCTCGCGCCGCCATATTGGAAAAATGGAGTCCAAAATCAGTTTTTTACAAATATCTCTTTAACGGTTACATTTAGAGAAAAATATTGTGGCGCAATGTTGTAGCTTATAAATTTGTTCCTCGTAGAGATGGCCCTTATCAAATAACATCGCGGAAAGGCTCTTCAAGTTGTGTAATTGTTCCTATAAGCAACTTATATAAACCAATAGGAACCTACCATGCATCTGCCCTCACATTATAAAAAGGACCAATTCAACCTCCAACATACTTAAAAAATAAAAAAACGTCCAAAAAGATATTTAAAGTAATTGAATCCTGACACATCGACGGGACATCTCCAGTATCAGAGGGGGAGTCTGTAGCAGTTGCATCATTCATATATGTTTAATATATGATTATTTGTAATATTGTCGTTTACTTTAATTATTTTCACCTCTTTTGTTTATTCAAATAATTTTATTCAAATCATAAAATATTTTGTTGATGTTTTCAAAATTAGAAAGTGATAAAAATATTTTTTCATTCGGTTACGAGAATTTGAAAAGCAAACATTAAAATAAAAAAAAGAAATAAAAACAAATTTATATTTTATTCTCCCGAAATACTAAACAATGCATTTTCTAATACATAATTATGACAAATTGAGGATCGGATTTAAACTAAATGATTGATCATATGAATTTCACAATAAAACATACATATTTTTCTCATAAATAAATAAGTACATATAGGTATTATTAACATTTAAATAAAATCTAGTTACCTTAATCTTTCGTTGGCCATTTCTGACCAATAATTTTATTAACTTAAGCCGTTAACACTTTATTGTGTTCATGGGGCATAAACTTGAGGACCAACAAAAGTTTCTCACATTAGCATTACCGACACCATGTAGCCATATAAGAATCCGAACCACTGGTTGTTACGTTTGGGCCCAGCATGCGATGCGCGATGCGTGCGACGATGCTCGAGTGACGATTATGATTTATCGCATTTAAATCAATTTAAAATGTTTATTCGATATCAATCGGAAATTATGGCTACGATGCGATCTGTGCAGCTTCGCAGTATGACAACAACAACAAAAAATTCAGTGGTCAATTTGTATACAAATATGAGAAAGAACATATGCGAGAATCGTTGGACCTTTCAGCAAACCGAATACATATCTACATACACAAGTTGTTGTTCATTTCTCAAATTTCATCCACACAGTTGCACACCCACTGACCAGAATCAAAAGTCCTATATTGAAATTTATTTTGAATGCTGTGAACTTTGAGACAAAACAGTTTGTGCTTTTTGTATGTATGTGGGAACACTAGACTACAAAATATATATTACAAAAATAAATTATTAAGGATGTCATCTTTTGGCTTACTGAAAGTTAAATGCCATGAAGAAAGTTTACATTTGAATTTGGAACGTTATCTGGATATGTTAAATGACATAAAATGATACCCGAAATGCAAAACTTTCCCGGTTATAACCAAAGAACATGCTTTCAGCAGAATGAAGTTGCGAAATTTTCCATCACATTTAATATCTAAGGCACGTTGCCTTCTTCTTGTGGAGATCAGTACCTATGTGCAATCTTAAGTGTATGTCAATAAACCCATTTCCCTGAGGCAGTTGAAAGGTAGTGAAATGGCACCCATAACAGAGCCTAAATGCTAAGCAGTCAGACGAAATTTTGCTGTTCCTTTTACTGAGTGTCATGAGCGTGATGGGCCGCATTTAGATAACATTATATGTAAACTGTATATTAGACTGATCCGAAATAATAGATTTTTGAAAAATCTATCGATACCCCCAAAATCTAAAAAAGGTGGTCAAAAAAGAGAAACAGACTTACTCAAGAATATCTTGAGTCTGTTTGTTAGCAAGTAACTTATGTTATATCTACGGTGACCATTTATTGGAAATTGAAATACAGAACAATGTGTATGTATGAGCCAAATTTTTCCACGACCAACCTTCTACCGGAAATATGATCTACAGAATATTTTTCCAATATGATATGATGATGAATTTTAACATTTGTTATAAAACAATAAATAAAGATTCCAATCAAAAAATTGCTGTCTCTAAATTTATTATCATTTTTCAAAAAAAAAAAAAAACAACCTCCAATATTCATTCAAGATAAAAACAGATTCAGAAAGTTGCCAAAACCAATGATATTCATTTTTTTTTCAAGATGATACAATAGTGTTTATCAAAGAAGGTATAATTTTAATAAAAAAATGTTGTAGAACAATCTTCACGTTAAAAATCGGGGGCTCGATATTCATTTTAAACCAATGTTTCACTGAGCAAATTATCATTAGAGTAAACACTGTTACCGACACCTCTTTTTTCATATAAATTTTGTGTTTGTATGCCATATTTATATTCACGTTGGCAACATTATTTCGATTTTGCTAGTTTTTTTTTTTTTTTGATTTAATTTTTTGGTGGAAACCGCTTTACCAAACAATTTTGTGAAATACAGAACAAATACAGAACACTTTCTGAAATACAGAACATTTCTATGTTAAAAAATTATACAGAACAGAGGCCTCAAATCCAGAACTGTTCTGTATAATACAGTACGGTTGGTCACCGTAGTTATATCTCTTTTTTAAGTATTGGAACAACAACTTAAGCGAAGAATTGGATGTCAACACACCCTTTTGAAATTTTACCAAACTTTTCTTCTGTGGTATTATAGGCGAACTCATTACATCCTTCATTTTTTGCAAAACTCTTCTTTCTTGGTAAGGTCTTTGCTGCACAGTTTTTGTGTAACGATGTCTTGAGGATTTGTTAGTTATAAATTAAAAACGTCGAACCAGTCGCTTACAAGCTTTAAAAAATTAGCCGTTGGACTATAGATTTCTTTTCCGCTTTCAAAACAGCGCAAAATTGCGCATGAACTAAATAGATTGAGAAAAAGCTAAGTAATTTTACCTTCTGTCTTTTTATAATTATTAGTTAAATTACGTTTAGAAATTTATTTTTAAGATGGCTTCATTCTTTACAGTCAAATATCTTGTGAACAATTGAAACGTCTGATTTCGAAGTGTGGTATAATTTTTTGTTATGTTAAAATTGTATTATCAATTATAAGACTGGAGTTCAGAAAGTGATGCCGTATTAATTTTAAAGAATAAGGCACTTCTGCAAAAACGAAAACTTCCTCACCTGGATTTGTAGGGCTTTGGAACCAAGTTTTTTCTAAGGAAAAAAATTAAAAATTTTGATTAACAATGTCAAACATTAAATATTTATATTTAACCCACCAACACACACGCCAAGTTCTTTCCATAGACCTTGATTCGTGGAACCCATGTGGGAAACGATAGGTTACAAGCTTTTGTCATTTTGCAGTTGAAGTTGTAAGACTTTAACGCTCTACGCATAACAACCTGGACGTTGTCGCAAAGTTTTCTGTCCATGTCATTAGATGGGTCGTGCTCATACGTCGAGGAAATTTTCATTTCGTCGAAACTGATCACGGTAAGTTTGTCTTCTTTTGAAAGACCAGTTCCATGCTTCATGGTAGAAATAGAAAAATTAAGTAGACCCTCCTCGAATCTAATGGTCTGAGCCCATTGTTGCAACGCCCGTACACGTGGTGCAGGATACCCTTTAGAATGTAAGTGGTTGTATTCTCTGGGCCCAGCAGCATGAAGGCATTAGAGATGTCTTCCCAACTCCAGTGGATTCGTTTATTTGGATATCTAAAAAAATAAGAATTCTTTCAATACTGAAAATTATTATTTAAAAATAATAGAATCATACTTCAGTCTTTGAATTTGACCCTCTGTAAATATTTGTTTCAGGCTCTCTTCAAGAACAGCGGTCTCTTGAGTCTTTTTTGAGTTTTTTCTTTAATTGAGCAACTTCTGCTTCAATTTTTCCGATGTGTTTTTTCAGATCAATTATTTCCAATTGATCTGAACATTAGAAGCTGAAAAGATAAACATGAATATTTTAAGCTCAATTCCTTAATGGATTTAAACGGGTAAGGAATGTCTACATTTTTCCATTCTATTCAAAGATAATTGAGTTTATGTCTCTTAAATTATTGTTCTATGAAAAAATAAATATAATTCCTTTCGTGTACGATTTTATGAAGGAAATTTTTCTACTCTACTCAGGGGATCTTTCAGAATATATTTTTGAATACATATTTAGTTTGAGTTCCCACATCAGCATGTGCAGGTGGCTCTGAAGCTTGTATCGCTGAGTTCTCTGCAGGCACATCCATTGCTTCAAATACATTTTCTACAGGTTCCATTGGAAAAGCTATAAAAGTTATTATGGGAGTCAGAAGCACTGAAAGATATGAAAAACTCATAAGCCTTACCGGATCCATCATAAATAATATTTTGTATGTCTATGTTTTGAATTTCCCTGAGGGGCTGAATCGATGCGGGTGTATTTAATAATTTCGCAGTACCAATGGCCGTCTTATATTTAATGCGTGTCTTCTATCGCCATGCTATTCACTCACCTTTTAATAACTATTTAAAGTGAATTGTACACTGAGCCAAAAAACGCATAGTAAAATCAAAGATTTTTTCTTCGAATAAAATCTGAAGGCATGCATCTTCAAAAAATATTTTTTCATACATAGTCTAAATACGCATATCTTCAAATGTCGTGTGAGTTATTTTTTTCATTTTCGTTTGCTGAATGCGTGTGTTTACGTATACAATTAAACAAACGAACACGATGTTAACTTTTCGAACAAATGGCACGAGCAAATGAAAGGTGAAGAATAAAAGCAATTAGGTGGAATAATAAGGTGACGGCATTCTTGTCATTTTTCTTAGTTACCTAGTTTCAATCTATTGTCATATTTTTGCGTTGAATTGATGTTTTTGCTGCTTAAGAGCTGAATTATTTTGGATTTAATAAAATTCAATTTTGTTTTATATTTTGAAGCAGTTTTCATCAAATATATGATACGGTAACAGAAAAATAAATGTTGGGCGAAAGTTTTGTGAACAATTGTATAAATCGACCTAAAATAATTGAAATAAATAAAATAGTTCGATATATTGTTTCGTTTTCAAGATATCACGGCTTTAGGAATATGATAATATTGAAGAGATTTCAAGAAAAGTTTGATTTGACGATATTTTCACATGAACCGATCAATAATAATACGAGAACTTTGAATAAAATTTTTGGATATCTCGCTTCGTTTTGATAGTATTTTTGTTATTTTGAAATTTCTTTGGCATTCTCATATTTTTAAGCTCCGATACCTCCAAAACGAAGAGAGATATCGGAAAATGGTCTATAATTATTTCGAATTATTTTGGGTGATTTTAAGTGAAAACATTGTCAAATTTAACTGTCATTGGTTCGAGGACTATCAGCAGGTGAGCAGGTGCAGTCGAAAAATCAAGTAAATAAACAAATCAGCTGTTGACTTAATGCAGAAACTGTCAGGGTCAAATTTTCATTTGCATTTTTGCGCCTTAATTGCACATTTAAGCTGCCGTCTGTCTATGACATTATATGGGAACATAAAATCTATTTATTCTTGAAATTTCTTCACTATTCGCCAATTCTTAAAGCTATGATATCTGAAAAACGAATTGAGATGGAAATATTTTACATAATTTTATCGCCTTAATTTAGGTACGACAAATATATTTTGGTCGCATCACATCAAATCGTACGACTAGTACAAAGACATAGATATTAGCTGCGTTTTTGTGGACACTTTATCTGGGCTTATGTAAGCACATTCTGATAAATGTATGAGAAAGCAACAACAAATGTGCTTAACTTTATTCACATAAATGAATGTGCTTAGGACAAGCCCAGATAAAGAGTCCACAAAAACACAGCTATTGAAAAATTAATTATACTAATTTTTGTTAAAACATGTTTTGGCCGTACGACAATAGCTATTGACGAGATATTTGGACATTTGTGATTTTTTTCACTTTGACCTAGAACAACTTTTGATGTACCCATAATTTCGTAATGTTCTCTTTATACTTTATTTATGCATAAATTAAAATATTTTTGATGAAAAAAATCATTTGGAATTATTTCGCCGAAAAATCCGTACTTTAATTAAATATTTTGTATTTGATTAAAAAAACCACTACAAAAATAAAAAACATAACTTCAATTTAGCTAAACCCAATATAATTTAACAATTTAGGAGCAAATTCGATACCAGTGCTATAAAATGTCAGTGCTGTCAATGTCAAAAATTACAAAAATGTCGTCACCTTGTTTTTCTTCCATTGCTACTTTTATTCTTCTTTAATTTCGTGCGCTCGTGCCAGCAGGCCGGTAAAAATTTTTTATTTTCTCTAATTGTTTGCTTTAAATAACAAAATTTAATAAACATGTGCGAAAAGTTAAAAACAATTTTAATTGAATTTAATGTGAGTGAAATTTATGAAGAAACTATATTAAAGTCATAAACTTCTTCTGTTCGCCACCATTTGTTAAGGAGTCATGAATGTGGATTAGGCTGTGTCAAAATGTATTGACGTGTTTTAGAACCCAATTCCACACCCGAATTACGAAGGAAAAACCATTTATTCAAAACCATTTATGACTTTAATATAGTTTTGTAAAAAGTGGCGTACAAAACAGCACAGCACAACACACATGAAATGCATGTGGTCGGGTTTTGTGTTTTTCATAAAAAAAATTTTATTTGTAGCGGCAGGTATACAATATTCCGATCTGGAATATTTGAACGAAAGGGACATTGCTGACGCCGCCCAAAAAATTGCTCCAAGAGCTAAGTTCAGGGAGAAACTGTTCGCTTGGCGAAACCAAAATGTGAGTATAACCTCAATTGATAGCAATTTATTTTTTTTACTAACGCCATAATATTTTGTATTTATTTCAGAGGGATAATATTCCAGATAAAGAACATCAATTTATGTTTCACCTTAATGTAATAAAATTAACATATGAATGGGTTTATTTGAAAGTGGAATAAGTGGAAAAAGTGGACTTATTCCACTTTCAAAAAAACCCATTCATATTTTGGTTTTCGAAATACCTAGTAAGCAAAATATGCCTAGTACTTTTGATAACCCTTATGAATTTCTTTTTCTAGCCACTTGGAAAGATTTTAGAAGAAACTTCTTCTGGCAGAGCTGTTTTAGAGTTCCAAAAATCTCATAAAAATCTGAATGACTGTTTGCGATACAATTTGGCTATGAGGTTTGAGGCAAAACATAAAGAAAGTAAAATTTACTTCCAAAATATAACCTCTCGTATAAACTGTCCTACAACTATAACAATTAAGGCATCTTATAAATTTTCTTCAATCTTAAATAAGTATAAAAACGGACTTCCATCTCTATTCGATACTAAAAATTTTCATAAAGAAAATTTGGAAATATGGAATATTTTAAATATGTGTGTGCACAAGACATTCAATTTGATTTTAAAAATGTATATGTGTCAGACAAGATTGTGTATGGCAACTTAACCTATAAAAAAGATTATTATTTATGCATTTTCACGGAAAAGCCAGAGTTGCTTAAAATTGTCCAAATCTTGCTACAGGACGAAAATCTTTTCATTCAAAATAGATGTAAGCGAATATTCGCGACATTTTTGTTCTTTTAAAGTTGGTTCATCAATTAATAAAATTGAAAAATTAATATTAAAAATTTCACATCACGTCCCATGCACTGACACATGTCAAACAATGGCAATAATTATTTAATATATCTTAGTTTATAAGTATTTTGATGTTACTGTATTAATAAAAATACAAATTTCTGTAATAAAATAACAATTTTCATACAAAACCTGATTTTAAATTCGCTTATCTTCAATAAAACTATTTTTATATTCGACCGGATTTTAAATTCGCATGTTTTCAATAAAATTATTTTCATCGTCAATCGGATATTAAATTCGTGCAGCTTCAATAAAATTATTTTCATCTTTAACTCGATTTTAAATTTGCACACCTTCAATAAAATTATTTTCAGTGTCAACCTGAATTTAAATTTGTGGATCTTCAAAAAAAATATTTTCACCTTCAACTTGATTTTAAGTTTGCCCAACTTCATTTTGAATAAACTCGTTAATGTCTCTCTTTCTTAGATAAAAATAATAAAATTAAGGATGTTTTTCTTCATTTTTATTATTTTTTCTGCTCAGTGTACCCATTTTCTTCGAAACCCACTTATTTTTTCGTGTTATATATATAGCATAAAGTTTAATAAAACTTACCAAATCCACGACTATTTTCCGCAATATTTTTGGCAATGCACCAAGCAATAATCTTCATTTTTTATTGCCAGGAGGACCATTAATAAAGTCCCCTTGGTCGAAATGCAATTGACAAATCCCAGACGATTCTTTGAAATCTCTGCCATGGATTTCAATCCCTCGGCGACGCCGAAATTCATCCTCCGGAACGAAGAATTAAGAAACGTTTTCTTTCTCAAACCTTATGAGGCATAACGCACAAAGCGACGACATATTATTTTACAAATATTTTGAACAAAAAAAATATCAAGTCAAGTTTTCGTAATTTATTTTTTTAGTTTTTTTTTTTAAAAAGAACAATGAAGGTCCCCTGGCGCTGACTCTACCTTGTTAATGGGCCTGATGACAAATTTTTGGAACTGCATTTTTAGTGCACATATATGTATGCATACGCGTCTCTTATTTCTGCAAAAAAAAAACATTTTGTTTGTATTAAATTAATGTTAAATAGCAAATTTTTGCATTTATTTACTTACTTTGAAGCTTGCGCCAAAAACTCTGTCAAATATATTATTACGTCATAGTTATGTTACCGATGCCAGATTAGGGGTTCATGACTATTTGCCACCTTCAATTTTATTCCATCTTTATAAGAAATAAAATTATATAAATTCTCTATAATATCCTGAAATATTTAATTAAATTTTTTTCATTATAGTACAGTCATTTGGTAGTTTTACCTGGAAAGTTTTGCGGGATTTTTGCATATGACTTATTTTATAGATTTCGATGTGTTCTTTCAGAATTTCAACTTTGCTACCTCCAGTCGTGTTCGCTCGCGCCGCCATATTGGATAAATGGCGTCCAAAATCAGTTTTTTACAAATATCTCTTTAACGGTTACATTTAGAGAAAAATGTTGTAGCTTATAAAATTTTCTAAAAAAAGACCTCCTCATTGTTTCCGTACGACTTGTAACTCAGGAGATATCCTAATTTAAAATTTGAAAAAAATAAGTAAATTGTGCATGCCGCTAATGAGTAGGCACAGTGATGTGTTGAGCTTAAAATTACAATAACTCATGAACGGTTAGCCACACGTTCAAAGTAAAAACACCTATGTATTTATAGGGAATTACTTCCACTGTAAGCTTTATTTTATTCTTTTTTCACATGACCTATAGTTTACGAGATATATTTTCAGCAAACCTAAAATTTAGAAAAAAATCGTTTTTTCAAAATAGCTCCAAAACGGTTCGTTCTAGAAAAAAAAAAATGTCTCGCATTTTGTAGAACGTTTAGTTCCCTTAAAGGATCTCTCCGAACTGTTTTTTCGTTCGACTTATCGTTCATGGGATATCGCGTCTTGAAAATTATTCAAAATTGAACATTGTACTATGCTCCATACTATGTTCAATTTTGAATGATTTTCAAGTCGCGATATCTCATGAAGAGTAAGTCTGAAGAAAAAACAGTTCGGGGAGACCTTTATAGGGAATTGAACGTTCTACAAAATGCATGAAAAATTTTTTTTCTAGGACATACCGTTTTGGAGCTATGTATTTCGAAAAAACGGTTTTTTTCTAAATTTCAGGTTTGTTTAAAAAATATCTCCTATACTTAAATCTTTTAAAACTAATTTCAATGATTTATTTAATCGAAATATGAAATCATTCAAAACATTTATAAAACGAGTATTTCCACTATATATATAAAATTATCAAATTAAGAAAATAATTCCGAAATATTCGATTCTGTACAAAAACTTAGTTTCCTGCGCAAAACATTATTTATATGTATCTTTTATTATCATAATAAACTCTCTTGTTGCATCGGCATTCGCTGTAACCCTAACATTTTGAAAATGGTTTTCTTCCAACAGTTTAGTTATTAACCCAGCCACTTCTTCGCTAAACAACATTTCAATGTTTTTTTGGGAGCTTATCAATTTTACAGAACTTGCCACATAATTTTTTTTATTTCCGAATTTAATATTGGATGCTGTAATGAAATATCTAACACTTGCAATCAAATGAACAAAAAATCAAAAATAAGGAAAATCTGGTGACTAATTGAATTCTTATCAATGAATTTAAAGAAATTGAAATTAAAATAACAGTGTTCAACGAATTTCAGACTTTTGATTTTATCTTAGCTCGGACTACTTAATTACTTATTATTCATTGCTATTGATATAGTAAAACTGCATTTACAAAATTTTTCCATCACGTCTCAGTTTTCAGATAAAATGACAAACCCAAAATCACGATTTACATCCGCGCAAAAAATAATTGAAAAATTTTTAGCCTCCAGAATTTACAAAAAAAAAAAAAATGTCAAACGGTGCAGAAAATAACAAGAACTTCAAATCTGAAAAAATGTTTAGATCGGTCTGACAGACTTTTTTTTATGCCAGTATTGATGAGAAAATTTACTGAAAAACCAAAAAGCACCTTCTTTTAATTACATTTATCTTGCCTAAAACAAAGTAAAATTCATAAAACACTTCATGGTTTTGAGCTCAATTTTCACAGCTTTATTTTGACACCAAAAGCTTAAAGATTAGATCATACATAACAAACTTGAGTCTTTTTAAATGAAAAATTGAAATACAGGCAGTTGCCATTGAACTGAATTGAATCGCTCATTTTTAAAAGGGGATATGTGTACGGTGACCATTTATTTGAAATTGAAATATAGAACACCCAAAAAAAAAAAAAAACAAAGGCATGCATTTTTACTACTTGAAAACAATTGGTATTTATTTTTTATAATATTTCTATGTACCTATATGTACAATAGTTTGGGACAAATTTTCCCACGACCAACCGTCGTGGGAATGTTATCAACGGAAAATTCTTAGAAAATCTTTCCAATAAACCATGGGCCTAAAATCAAAAAAACAATCTTCCCGTTAAAAATCGGCGATCGATATTGATTTTAGACCAATGGTTTATTGGTCAAATATTCCATTAGACGCATGGTCATATTTTTTCCACCCCAACAATTTTGCCCACACTAATGTATATTTGATATTATTAGAGCAAATCTTCTCCTCTTATACGAGATAAAATTGTATGTACTTAAGTATGTACCTATTTACTTATGTATGTATGTTTGGAACGGGCAAATCTTTTTCTCAAAAACGGCCGCAGCGATTTTAATGAAACTTCGGATAATGTTAGATATTGACATACAAAGAAGAATGAGCAAGATTTGAACTTTGCAAATGCTCACCAGGGTCGTGGCACCGCCCTAAATTTTAAATTTGATTTGGTCATAACTCGCAAACCATACAAGGTATTTAAATGGAATTTGGGGAGCAGGTACTGCTTAATAATACCTTGAAACAAACGAAAAATGGGCGAGATCGAATAAGTGCCACGCCCAGTTGTTAACCCTTGAAAATTTTGATTCAATATTTTTCGAAAACGACTGCAACAATTTTGATGAAAATTAAGGTCTTACCTCTACAAACAGGGATTAGTATGTGATATGCCGTTATATTAAAAAAAAACTCGTAAAGGGCGTGGCACCGCCCACAAAAATATAAAACGCTTTAAAAAGAAAACTACTAAAGAAATCGTTCTAAATTTAACTGTAGGGAGTCTACTTGCTATTAGGCACCTACGATCTAAAAGTGGACAAAACCTAGAACCTCCCATACAAGTAAAATACATTAAATGCTATTTCTCGCAAATGGTTCAATATATTTTGATTAAATTTTGTAAGAGGGTCTGGACCATGAGTATCTAAAGCATAACGAAAAGTATGTACTTTTCGACGCTGAGTCCGTCTTCATCAGCAGAACTGTCATTATAACTTCAGTATTTTGAAATATCCTTGCTTGAAGTTGAAGAAAACGCTGTGTTCAGTCTTACAGCGTAGCTACAAAAAAAAAGGTGATATCAAAATATCCTTTCGGATTTTTCCAATGGGTCTCTTACTTTTCAAAACATAAAACGAAAAATTTTGGGTGCGTGGCATATCCCATTTATTTATTTTAGGTAGAATGCCCCAAAAAAATGTTAAGTTTTTGATGTTTTCTATACCATTCGACACTTTGCGAGATTTTTCTTATTATTATTCTCATCGGTTAATATATCAATTTGAAAGCATGACCATACGAGTATCATAACAAAAAAAAGCTATGAATAAAAACTAATAAGATCAGATAAAAAATAATAAAATAAGATCAGATTGTTGACCGAGCAGGGATCGGTCTCCAGGTACTTATCATTAAAGTAAACAATGTAACCAACAACTCTTTTTTCATTTCAAATTAAGTGTTTGAGTGTTAAATATTTGATTTTTGGTGGAAATAGCTCCACATAACAATTTTGCGAAACACAGATCAAATACAGAACATTTCTTATTTAAAAAATTATACAGAACACAGGCCTAAAATACAGAACTGTTCTGTATAATACAGTACGATTTAAATTTTTGGCTTATATATAATTTACTGTAACGCAAATTATTTGACATGTTAAACTTTTAAATTGAATAAATAGAACTAAGGTTATACGTAGATTGTCAAACAAAAGTATCCTTCAAAATTCAATGTCCTAAATCTCCGCCATTTTTGAAAATTTTTAAAAAAAACTTCGTGGTAATTTTCTTCAATATTACACTGTAGCTTAGCCCAAATTAGAGACAGTCAGCTGTTTGCAGTATGCAATTTGTTATTTGTTAAAAGTTCGTGAAGTTAAATAGTCATGATTTCCGCTCTTTTAGCAAAAAACCGATATTTCAAGAGGCTGTACACATAAGGAAAAATTTTTAACTAACTCTATTATAACACAAGACGATAGAGCTATCTTCTAGCATTAGGAATTGGCAAAAAAACGAACATGTCAAAATTCATGACTTACGCCCTTTTAACATTAACAGATTCATATGTAAAAGGAAAATTTATTAAAAAGTTTTGAATCTGGTTAAAAGTAAATGTTTTGGTACAAAAACTGAAGATCAGATGGGGAATCTGGAAAAGTATAAAAGGCTTAACAGCCACAACACTATAAAATAGCGGTAACATTATGAATAGGTGAATAAAACTAGTTGCACCGCATGTCTAAAATATAGCTTACATACTAAATTTCACTGTTATAGCTATACTAAGAGCACAGATATTTAAAAAAAATCTTTTCCTGTAAAATTTACTTTTTTGCAATTAAGGCTCGATATAGTTTATCACTTATTTCAAAACATGATATCTTTAAAGTCAAATAATGAAATTTACTTAACCAAAAAAAATAATCACCAGTGGCGCTGCCAAATAAGGCAATTTTGCTACGTTGCTCCAGATTTTGAATGCGTATGATCAGCTGAATTGTTTCTATAAATAAAAAGTGAGCCACTGGATTCTACAGGTTTATTTTAAAAATTTATTAATTAAACGCCGTACTCGGGTGGCTGGATATAGCTCGACCCAAATTCAAATTATATTTTTGATGGTTTGAGGCTTTTGTCATGAAGAGCTAAAGAGCCACTGCTTAAATGGCTAAATTGATTTAGAATTGCTTAAACTACAACTATGTGTGTTTATTACCACCCTTGTAACAAAAGTGAGCAGACCAGAGGAAATGCTCGGCAAAAAATAATATTTTCTTTAAACAAAATCGCCTTAACTGGCTTAAATCCTTTAGAAATAAGTTTTCTATATTTTGAAACGTTGTTCAAGTGCGTAGTGATGCACTGCGCTGTTATTTAATTGGTGGTTTAAGTTATTATATTGCGTGAAAAAGCAACATGTGTCCAAGTAACATGTAATTTTTAAAAAAAGAAAAACCTTTAGATTGGACCACCTCTTAATTTTTGATACGCACTGATCAATACTCACTCTTTTTTAGAAAAAACCACTTCACAGACGCTTAAAACGCTTTTTCTTGCCTGAGTTCGTCTGCTTTTAAAGATTCATTCGCACAGTTTCAATCCGTCCAACTACATACTCTGACAAACAACTTGTTTTCGGGAGTCTTTTTATCTTCTCTTGTTTGCACAACCTAAAATTTCTTGAAATTAAAATTCTTGAAGGCACAGTGTTAACTTCTGCGGTGAGCAAATTTTCAAGAGATTTTGTTGCACTGTGTAATCCCCGACTGTGATGGCGAGTCGCGTGCTACTTTATTGCGTACATTTGTGTGTTGTTCATATTAAAACCCATCAGATCGCCTTGATAATTGTAAGTGATAAGCAAAATATTTTTATAATATCACATATTAGCATAATCAGCACGAGGAATGAAGACGATTTAACATTTTAACACAAATACTCATAAATTTGGCTCCGCAGTTTATAACAAAAACAAATAAACGAAGAAAATATTTCACAATTATGTAGGAAAATAATCGTGGGACAAATTAGTGGATATTTATGATTTGATAAAGACGGCTTTATTTATTTTTAGGGCTTAGGAACATCGGTTAAGCCAGATCTGAATTAATAGACACCTCACTACTAGCAAAATTATTACGCAGAGTCTTGTTTTGCCATCGAATTTCATATATTTACATACTATGCTGCCTGATTTTAACAATAATTGTGACTTTAATTTTTTTCATAGTTTCACTTTCGAACATCTGCGTTCGCCAGATAATTGTTAAAAAAATAAACAAAGTAGACCTTTAAAAACAAAATTTTAATATGACTTCATTTTAGTTACGCGGAGCTATTCATTTGCAAAATGCTCCTTGCAAAATTTGGTGTTTCGCTTTAACGATTTTTTCAAGGAATCTGAATGTGTATTTCCCGTAAATTAACCGAGAAAAGAAAAAATTTATCGCTCTCATAGTTTTTTCATATAAAGTATTGACCGATTTTGGTTTTCTTAAACTTTTTGAAAAAATTTTACAAAAATTTTGATGGGGAATTTCCCGTAAGTTAACCAATAATTAACCGTGAAAAGTAAAAATTCACCGCTCTCATAGTTTCTGAGGTATAGCTCAAATATCCTAAGTTAAGAAAACTAAAAAACACTGTTTTGCCTTATGTTTGAAGTCTTATAACTAGACAAGTAAAAAATAGTTATATGACAGTTAAAAGTAATTGTCTTTTTCTTCAAATCCCAATTTAAGTTATACTAGGTTCCCCTTGTGTCCGAAATTCGACCATAGCCCATTTGAAAACAAAAAGGCCATATTATCGTTCGTTAATGTGAACTCTATGTCCATACCGAATTTGATTTAAATTGTAGTTTTTACTTGTTAATAATTCGGGTATATTAGAATGTAGTTATCGAAAGTTTGTCAGTAATAAAAAACAGAGGTGTATTTATGGGGAGGCTTTAGCCACCGCCAAAATTGTTTTACTAGATTGCAAAAAGACTAACATGACTGACATTTATTTCGTGATTTTGAACAAAAAACATTGTCGTGTTCTACCGAAATAAAATCTTATCTACGCCCTTGATTACAAATAAATGTTTATGTACACATTCATCAAATCTTATTCATGTGTGTTAAATATTTTCAGACATATGATGAAGTGATTTTTGTGGGGGCATTGTACCCCCAGTCTTCGCAATACACATTATTTGTCTTGGTGCTTTTTACATATGCATTAAATTCCATCCATGTAATAAAATTTTTTGGCTCACGGTTTACTTTTCAATGGAAATACCCATACACAAAATGCGTCTGTCCTTAAAAAATCAACCTGCAAAGCGTCTGCCATATTTTAATACTTAGGGGCATTCGAGAGAACTATTATGATTAGCGACAGACACGCTGCATTGACTGAATAAAGTGATTTTTTTTTCATTTTTACAAAATTGCTGTTGTTTTTTTGCAGCTTTTTTTATTACTAATCACGACATTATCTTCAGAAAAAAAATAGTCTGTCTGACGATCACATAGTTTTTTTATGTCAAAAACAAGGAGGCGGTGGTATGATTTCTTGCGCAAGTTCCACACTTACGGATGCGAAGGAGAAGCTCGGTGACAATCCTAATTATAATAAAATATCACCGGTTTCCTAATAACTTCGAAGCCGGGTTTACAAATAGCTACATGAATGATATCTGTTTTATTCGTGTTTCGCAGATAAAAACACTTTTCAAACAAATTTTGTGATTTTTTGACTATTGTACAGTGTCATTATATAATACAATACAAGGGTGTCAGCGTAGAACAAAAGCGAGCCAATTTTGGCTCGACCAACAACATCAATATTTCTGTACAATATTCACAGAAATAATTTTTGTTGTTTTTTTTTTTCACGCTCGTCAAAATTTCGCGTATTTTTGCTTTGTTTGCGTACACACAAAATTGAACTTTAACCAACATAAAACAACAACAACGACTACGTCGCATCAGAAACAAGAAACAATATGGGTATTAATACGTTGATGCGCAGTTGCAAAAATGCAAGTCTTTTACGCACTAACGCCTGAACGTTCAATTTCTCAAGATGGAAATATTCACAGTAGTGCGAAATTTTCGGCAATGTGTTTGATGTTTTACACTTCCGCAACGGCGCAAGAGCATTGCGCATCAACGCGTGAATACCCCTACTTTTTGTATGTGTCGCAGTTCTTAGAAATTTTGAAAATTGTTGAAATATTATTGTTGTTGTAAACGAGGCATGAAAAAACAACAAAAAATTGTTTTTGTGATTGTTTAATTCGAACTTGAAGTTGTTGTAAAAGCGAAAATTTGTGCTGACTGCGCTGCATGCGCTTGGCTTAGTGATTTGAAACGCTGACACCCTTAATATAATAACTTAAATACTTTCATTACTTGATGGAGTTACTGCTTATTTAGACGATGTCATTATAGCAACTTCTACACTAGAAAATAACTATAAATTATTAATGGAAGTTATGAAAAGATTCCGAGAACATGGTCTCACGGTAAATTGGACAAAATGCGATTTGTTTCAAACCACAATCAAATACCTTGGTCATATTATTGATAACGAGGGCATTCATCCAGATCCGTCAAAAATAAAAGCAAAAATTATTTCAAGCCTTTAAGCAAATTTTAATGTCCGATCTCCTTCTAACACACTACGATCCATCTCTTCCAATTGTTGTAGCAGCGGACACGTCGATCACAGGAATTGGAGCACAAATTTTCCACAAGATGTCTGATGGATCCAATAAGGTAATTTGCCATATTTCACGCGCCCTTACACTAGCCGAAAAGCGATATAGTCAAATTGAAAAGGAAGCATTAGCATTAGTGTTTGCTTGTACAAAGTTCCATCGTATGATTTATGGGCGTAAATTTACACTTTGGACGGATCATAAACCATTGATAAACATTTTTGGTTCAAAAAAAGGTATACCAACACATACTGCAAATAGATTACAGAGGTAGGCATTAACCATGATGAGCTACGATTTTGAAATTCAGTACATTAGCACAAAAGAATTTGGCAATGTTGATGTTTTATCGCGACTTATCGATATTCAAAGACATGGCGATGAAGACTTCGTAGTCGCACGTGTAGAAAGTGAAGTAAGGAATATTCTTCAGGAAAACATAGATTATTTACCTGTCACATTTAATATATTACGGAAAGAAACCCAATTAGACTCAACACTTTGTAAACTATGTCGTTATATTGAAACTGGTTGGCCGAATACATCAAAAGATATTCCACTCGAAGTGCAATCGTTTTTCAAAGGACAAGAAACACTCAGTATTGTCAATAATTGCATTTTGATGTCAGATCGGATTGTAGTTCCATTCAAACTTCAGAGAAAAATCCTAAAACAACTACACAGAGGACATCAAGGTATTGAAAGGATGAAATCCATTGCCAGATATATGTATATTGGCCTCAAACTGATGAAGACATCAAGAATTTTGCCAGACAGTGTGAAAATTGTGCTGTTGTTGCAAAATCACCAATTAAAACTACACTAAGCTCTTGGCCAGTTCCAAAGGAACCTTTAGAGAGGATTCATATTGATATCGCCGGACCTTTTCGTGGCTATTACTACTTTATAATGGTTGATGCTTTTTCAAAATGACCTGAAGTAGCTCAAATAACTTCAATTTCGTCACACACAATAATTAATCATTAACATGAATTTGTATGCAGATATGGTCAACCAAAAACAAGTGTTTCTGATAGTGGAACAAAATTTATCAGTTCAACTTTCAAACGTTTTTGTGAAGAGAGAGGAATTATTCATATATTTAGTCCTCCATATCATCCTCAGTCAAATGGATGCTTTGTCGATACCATTAAAAGAGCCTTGACAAAAGCTTATGGAGAATGTTCTAAAGACGACAAGACGAATCTTCTCATTTTTCTAGCACAATACCGCTCCACACCAAATACAAACACATTAAATAGCAAATCACCATCTGTGTATTTTATAGGTAGAAAATTCACAACTCCATTAGATCTTATCAAATTCAAAGATTTACCTGCTACAGAAAGGAACATTTCAATGGAAAGAGCTTTTAATAAAAAAAATTGGGCTTTGCCGCATGAATATACCTGCGGTGATAAAGTTTACGCCAAAATTTATAAGCAAATCAAAATGTTATGGGTGGAAAAGTAGTTTATAATGTACTGGTGGAATTTAAAAATAGCAAGGACTTAATAAGATCGCATTCAAATCAGCTTCGGAAATGATTCACCAAATGTAAACCTGATGATGCTACGGCTGATGACATTAATTTCAATAACAACAATAACATTACTCCTCGAAGATCCGAAAGGGAAAGAACGTCTCCAACTCGTTTCCAGGCTTCTTAAAAACAAAGAGAGATTTATTAATACCTGTTCACTTTTTCACTTATCAATTGTTTAATTTATTTATCATAAAAAAAGCAAAACTTGTTATTTAGATCGATCATAAATTTTCAGTCTAGAATTGGAATTGAATAAATATAGTTTCGATAATAAAATATTATATAAAATAACAAATTAACAATAACAAATATTATTCTTTATGGTTATCTTATTAAGATAAACCAATTTGTATTTTAGTCCTTATTGCCTAGGACGTATCGCCATATGAACATATTTAAGCGAATAAGTATACCCATGCCATGCATACCAATTAATACCAAATCCATATTTAGTGCTGCCATATTTTCCATTTAAATTACTAACGAATATATTATATGCATATCAGAAAATAGTAGCAAAGAAACAAAAATACAATAGAAATACCTGTGGTGACACTTCTTATACCACCATGCTCCTTCATTATACTTAGCACAATTACCGGAATGTTTATCATTGTCTTTGTCAAAAGTAGTCCACTTTTGATCTTCGTGATATCTTAAAGAGTCACCGGCAGTCCCGTCATAACGCCCAAGAGTTTTCAAAGCATATTTTTCATCTTCATTCCCAATGGCAAAATGACTATATTTCGCCCAACGTGTATCGCCTTTATGATCTTCCAGTTGTATCCAAAGCTCTTGTTGTGTTGATTTCGTAATGGCGTAAAGTTTATCTAATCCAATCCAGTAATTTCCTTTCAAAACACCAAATCCACTTTGGAACATATTCCATCCCTGATAAAAATTAGTGGTATTATCTTGTCTCCTTTGGATTATCAGCCATGTGCCATTGATGATATCTTCCTTTAACGACTTAGCAACCTTCTTCATGCAATATACATCAAAAGGACCGATATTAGAGTCAGTCATGTTTATTTGGTAAATGCCGTCTGGATTACTTTCTCCCATAGCCTCACCGCAATTTGTCGGCAAAGATTTTAATGAATTTGGAGTTGTGGTCTCTATTTTCGGAGGCTCAGTTGTATTTTGATATTGACAACAACAGAAAGGAAGTGTTTGTGAAACCGTAAAAATTTCTGCGCTACACTGAAAAGATTACAAGTGGTATCAGCTATTATTAACTGTTAAGTAGAAGAAATTAATCTAAAAACTAAATTATGAATATCGGTGGATCAATTATACTATCTCCACATGTAAACAACTCGATAGCTAGCATGATAACTGAAAAACTAAACAGATATTGAAGGTAAAACAAACAATTGCTGCTGAGAGAAATAGCAATCAGAGAATGTTGCCACCAAACACTTGGCGATCGGGTCGAAACATTATCTGCCTCACAAAAATAAAATGTTCTTTCTAAAATTAAATGTATAAGCAAACCAAACTCAAATATTTTTTCTAAAATATTTCTAAAAGAAAGTTCACAGTCCAAAAATTGTTCTTTTGCGCTAGGGTTGTCCAGATAAATTGAGACGTGTCCAGATAAAATTCGGACTAAGAAAATGAAATGATAATCATATAAAAATATTTAAGATATGAAGACTATTTTTGAAAGAGTAAGAAAATGCTCGAAAAAGGTTTCGGGAATTTTCAGTGAAGACAAATTATATTTTCAAAAAGAGATATTAGATATGTATACGGAGGGCTTAACAAAAGTTCGCTTAGTAGGTGTCATGTTATAAATTTTTAGTAAATCAAAAAATTGCGTACTATTTGTTATAGTCTTACGATATATCACTTTAATTTTCAGAAAGATCGGACTTTATGGAGAGAAAAAAACGTAAAATTCGTGAAACAATGTCAGCAGATATTCCAGTGCCAACGCAGCAAATTTACTATTCTTTTTGGATTTCGTCGTAAGCTCAAGCCTGTTGAAATATTTGGTGAATTCCAAATAGCATTTCAAGTTAATGCACCATCCCTTGTGAGTATTTCAAAGAGGTTCTGAAGATTCTAGACAGGTAATTTTTCTGTGGGGGACGAACCACGAGAAGGCTGCCCAAAATCTTCGACTGATTATGCAAGTGTAGCGCTGGTGAAGTCTTAAATTGACGTAGATCCAAAATTGACCCAGGAAATCATTGCTGACGAACTGGGCTTGAATGCCATGGCTGTATTGCGAATATTAAAAAATGATCTTGAATACACGAAGAAATATGCACGATGGGTTCCTAGAATTTTAAGTGATGCGGAAAAAGAGGCACGTGTACGTTTTGCTAAGTATTTTCTTGAAAAATTCAAAAACGAAGGGTCTAACACCTTCAAGAAAATTGTAACAGGTGATGAATCATGGTTTTACAAGTACGACCCTGAAACCAAACAACACCCCATGGTATGGAGCCCAGAAGGTGCAAATCCACCTGTTAAAGCAAAGCAACAAAAGTAATGATGTCAGTTTACTTCACCAGAGAGAAAGTTGTAGCTGCTATTCCTTTGAAGTAAGGTCAGACGGTTACTGCTAAGTGGTATACTGAAACCTGCTCACCAAAAGTTTTTCAAAGTTTATTGGGAAAATGCCAAAAAAGGAGCTACGCCGCTACTTTCTACATCACGATAATGCGCCAGCGCACACTGCTGAAAAAACGATAGATTTTATTGAGCTTTCAGGCGTCGAAGAAATTCGTCCAGCGCTTTATACCCCAGATCTAGCGCCTTGTGACTTCTGGTTGTTTCCAAAAATAAAAAAAAATATGAGAGGGAGAGTCTTCAACAGCAATGAGGAGATAATAAATGCGGTTAATGATGAAATTGTTAAACTGCAAAGAGCCGATTTTGAAGACTGTTTTTTAATATGGATTTATCGACTTCAAAAATGTATCAAAATAAATGGCGATTACGTTGAAAAAATACAAACAGATGAAGAATAAAGTTATAAATTTAAAAAATTTTGTATCTTGTTTTTTTCAACTCGACTAAGCGAACTTTTGTTTAGTCCCTCGTACTGCACATATGGAATTGTGCACTACCTTTTCTTTTGAACGGCAGTCGCATTGGAAAGTGCTTATTTTTTAAAAAAAAAGACTGAAATATGTCTTTGTAAATAAAATAAATTTTCGTCGCACAGAAAAATCCAAATTTTGTTTCAAATGTCCAGATAAATAAAACATTTTTCTCCAAAAGTTCGGGCGAACAAAGTTCTTTGAACGCAGTACAAGAACACATCATGCTGCCCTTAAAACTCAATTTGCCTCTTAGTGCAACTCCAACCGCCTCTTATTACGCTATTGCTCAGTGGTTCAAGTTCTTATAACCGCAGGGTTTGAATCAGAGTGTCTTTCTCTAAGCCACCAACATAGACTTATCTTACTATAACTCCTCTATCTCACACTCTTTCCACTTACTTATGCGTACTGTTTCCAACTATGGATTGAATGTTCGTTTACAAAGGAGTTGCAAAATTTCCGACAGAGGATAAACAAACTTGTGCAACAGTAACATGTGAAGAATTTAAAAGCTGACTCAGGAAAATGTTATTTTTTCATAAATTTCTTGGTTTTTAACTTACATTGTTTCCATAACGATGCTCAGATTTTTAATGTTATCCTGATTGTTAAGATCATTGGCATCTAATTTATCAAAACGTTTATTGATGTTTCTATCCATTTGATCAAATCGTATATTATTGTTTCCAACCATTTGATCCATATGGCTTTGAATTTGATCAAATCGTATTTTATTGGTTCTTTCCATTTGATCAAATCGTATATGGGATAAATTTTTTTATATAGTATTTTCTCATCAATTTAGTCGACACGTGTATCGGCATTTTGGCTAAAAAATTTTTTTTTTGCAATTAGAACCATTCAAAGTTTTGGAAAAATCGGATAAAATACAAAAACACCTTGTATTCAAAATGCATTATCTCCGGTTCTACTGAACGGATTAATATAATTTTTTTGACATATTTTTCCTTTTTACAAGAGCTTTTTATATAGCTATTTACATCCTTTCTATTTTGTTAATTAACTTGTGGTAATAACAATTTAATTGTTTAAACAATATTTTCATGTTCGCGCCCAACACGAAGAAAATTTTAAAAAATACTACCTTGTGCGCTGTCCTTTTATCTAAAAAACGCATATCTTAGAAAACTGGACACTTTAATAGATCCAAAGTTATTAAATATCTCACGGTGTTCAAACGACAGATTTAAATAAAATTTCAAATTACAAATTTTTTTTTTGATTTTATATTGTTAGTAGGTTAATTTTATGAAGAACAGTGCAAATTTAATGTATTTTGCAATGGTAAAACCGAATCTGGCCTTAGAATTGCTGTATCTCATACGGTTTGTAGTGCAACACACACTATACTTAATTTTACTTTGCCATTAATTTTATAAAATTGTTTTAAAAGTTTTTATATAAATTTTAAGAATTGAAAATTTGAATTGTATAAAATCATTAAAATAAAATATATATATATAAAATATATAAAGAAGAAGATGCCAAAATCAGCTAAAGTGTTAGTTAGTTCACGTATTCGAACGGATAGATGTTTTAATCCGTTTAATTTAAAGCTACATCCAACGACTTCCAATGCAAGTCTCAGAAAAGTTCAAAAAGAACATTTGTTGGCAATTAAAGGGCCTGTGACAAATGATTCCCTGAAACAAAAATTTGCGACAAATGTCGTCATAAGTTGTCTCGGTTTCCTAAAAAAATGAATGATGATAAAGAATTCGATGGAAACCAAAAGGTATATTATGTTTTATATTATATAATTATTATTTTATATTATATTTTTTTATCAGAAAATGTTAAAAAATTAAATTTTCTTTTCAACATTTCAAACGTTTTAAATAATATTATATAAATATATATAATTAATAATTATGTAAATATATCTTTCAGTACAAAGAAGTTGAAAATGTTCACTCTGATACCCTGTCAAGTGATGAAGAGGAAATGAAATGTAGTATGGAAAGTCCTGTATCATTTGAAAGAGAAAAAGAAGGGATTTCTGAGGCAATTTTTTCAATCAACAAAGGTTTGGATTTAATCGGAATCTCGCCCATCAAAAAGAACAAAGTTTCTCAAAAGCATTATTCGACTGAAAAAATAAAAAACATCAGTAATGCACTATCAAAAAAAGTTTTCAGTGCTTCTATTGATGTAAATGATGTTAGCGTTGAGGAAAGTGATGGAGATTTCGTTTTAAAAATTTTGAAAGCAGAATTTAATTCAACAAAAGACCGTGTCAAACAAATTAGAATTTTAACTCTTTTTAAAGATTGGGGTTTTCGAAAAATTCAACATCATTTTCCTTCCGCTACATTTCATATGATAATCGTCGCAAAAAAATGTGCCGAAGAAAAAGGTATTTTATGTGATCCGAATCCAAAAAGTCATCCGTCATTACCAGAAGAAGTAGTTAAATTGATAATCAACTTTTATGAACATGACGAGAATAGCCGAATGATGCCCGGAAAGAAAGATTATGTGTCTGTAAACGTCAATGGCGAACGTACTCAAATTCAAAAAAGACTGATTCTAATAAATTTGCGAGAACTTTATGAATTATTCGCTGCAAAATACCCACAAGTCAAATGTAGTTTCTCTAAATTTGCCGCCTTACGACCAAAGCATTGCGTACTAGCAGGTGCAAGTGGAACCCATTCAATCAATTGAAAAATTATCATGATTTTTTGAAGCGAATGATTTGCGTCGAGCCATCAGATACTTGTTATTTTGGAACGTGCTCCAAATGTCCTGGTGCAACACCTATGAAAGACGAATTAGGAATTATTTTTGAAAACAAATTAATAGAAAAAATCACTTACAGGCAATGGACAAACGTTGATCGAACCACATTACAACTAATGATTACTCCAGTAGATGAGTTTTTACAAAAATTACAGACCGGGTTAGAAAAATTACTATTGCATTCATTTCTGGTACAAAAACAAAATGAGTTTATGAATATTAAAAAAAAGGAGCTGAAAGAAGATGAATGCATTGTTGTCTGCGATTTTTCAGAAAACTATGCCTTTGTTCTCCAAGATTCTGTGCAAGGTGTGCATTGGAATAACAATCAGGCAACAGTGCACCCATTTGCGATATATTACAGGACTGATGATGGTGAAATTGGAATTAAAAGTCTCGTCATTATATCAGAATGTTTGCACCACGACACAATAGCCGTCCACGTGTTTCAGAAACATTTAGTAAATTTTATAAAGAAAAACTTGAACAAAATAAAAAAAATTACATATTTCTCCGATGGGGCAAGTGGACAATATAAAAACAAAAAAAATTTCGCTAATCTTACTCATCACGTTAAAGATTTTGGTTTAGCAGCAGAGTGGCACTTTTTCCCCACATCTCATGGCAAAGGTGCCTGCGATGGCTTAGGAGAAACTTTGAAAAGATTAGCTGCTAGAACTAGCCTCCAAAGAATAGCAAATCCAATACAAACGCCGCAAGATTTGTTTAAATGGGCATCCGAGTCTCTTCCAAACATTTCTGTGAAATTTGTAAAAAACGAAGAGTATGATAGAGAAGAAAAGAAATTGGAGGCAAGATTTAAAAACTCTGTAACCGTAAAAGGCACATTATCGTATCATTGTATTGTACCAATTACACAAAAGAAAGCAAAGGCGAAGCATTTTTCATTACAGAAAAAGTTCACCGAAGTTCAAATTATGGCTTAAGGACTGACTTTGTAAAATATGTATTTTTCTACGCTCTTGTGAATAGATATGTTTCTGAGAATGTTGTAAAGTGTCATTATTTATTCATACACACCGCGTACTTCATGATGTGCGCTCGTAGATCACGGTGTTCAAACGACAGACAATATAAAATCAAAAAAAAAAAATTTGTAATTTGAAATTTTATTTAAATCTGTCGTTTGAACACCGTGAGATATTTAATAACTTTGGATCTATTAAAGTGTCCAGTTTTCTAAGATATGCGTTTTTTAGATAAAAGGACAGCGCACAAGGTAGTATTTTTTTAAATTTTCTTCGTGTTGGGCGCGAACATGAAAATATTGTTTAAACAATTAAATTGTTATTACCACAAGTTAATTAACAAAATAGAAAGGATGTAAATAGCTATATAAAAAGCTCTTGTAAAAAGGAAAAATATGTCAAAAAAATTATATTAATCCGTTCAGTAGAACCGGAGATAATGCATTTTGAATACAAGGTGTTTTTGTATTTTATCCGATTTTTCCAAAACTTTGAATGGTTCTAATTGCAAAAATAAAATTTTTTAGCCAAAATGCCGACACACGTGTCGACTAATTTACTAAACTAAAGCAGTAAAAAAATTTTCAGACGATTCTAAAATGTGAAGTTTAATTTGCTGTTCGATTTGTAAAAGAATGTCCCATATTATTGTCTTTTTCCATTTTATCAAAACGTTGCAGTAGCTCCCTCAACATGTCCTTTTCATTATCATTTCTAGCTGAATACTGAAAGAAAGAAAATTTTTAGAATTGTATTTACCTCAATGAAAAGATTTTTATTATTTATAGGGTTTCCATACCTTGGCATTTGTCGTATAGGTTACGTCTCTCACAAGCAAAATAATTAAAGCGGTCACAATTATCACAATCATTTTGATGAAGTTGAACTGTTATTCTCTTACTAACTAAATATTTGAGAAATGAACTATTTATATCTGATACCCACGCACATTTTAACGTAAATCTTAATACATTTAACGCCACAATTTTACCGACAAAGTTGTTTTAAAAATACTTACATATAAAAGTGAACGTAATCAATAATTGTGTTCAAAGGGCCGCACCGAAAAGCGGACGATGTATGGTAAATTGCCCTTTGATGGCACTCCTAGAAAGGCCCCACGTTTTTTTCACAGCTTTTAGTTTCGCTCGATACAAAAGTTACGCAAATTAGAACAAGAAAGCAGGGAACAACCCATGCTTTAAACAATATACCGACAAAGCAATTCGTAACATTTATTAATTATTGCGTAAGGCATTTCATTACGGGCAAAGGAAAAAACTCCATCTTTTTCATCTATTTTGAGCTCTAAATTTCTTTATGTCACCAAAAATATATCTTTGGATTTTAACAAAAGTTTGTTTCTTCGGAAAAGGCCCATTGCTTTGTAGACCAAAAGCCCCAAACTAAACGTTCTGCTCTGCTTGTGGTGAAAGTTATCTTATATCCTACACTCATTGTATAAATTTCACTATAAATTTTTTTGAAATTTTTGAAAATTTTTTTTTTAGAAATTTTATTTTTTTGCCTTGTTTTGCTTCATATACTTGAATATACAGTGCTGTGCAAAACATTTGCAACCAGAAACACTTGAAACTGAATCACCAATTTTCGGCCACTAAAACAGATACAAATAAAATACTTGGTATGAGGTTTTATGTCATTTATATTGTTGTTTATAAAACAAAAATAAAAAGTCCATACATCACTTATACAAAACTAAAACTTAAGTGTAATATAAAAATGTGTCGGTATTGGCTGTGCAAAACATTTGCAACTATTAATCTAAATTAAAAATTAATAACTAAAAATCAATATTTAATGGAATAACCCGTGATTTTTATAACAGCAGTGCGTCTTTTTGGCATGGATGCGATAAAACTCTTTTCAAATGAGTGCGGAATGTCCTGGTACCGTTTTTTAACTTCATTAAACAACTCATCCTGTTTTCTAAATTTTTGATTGCATAATAAGCAATGCATTTTCGTGACTTGACGATTTGATTGGGTTTAGATCTGGCGAATCCGCGGAGCATTGATAAACATCAATATTTTGCCGATTTATCCAATCTTTTACTACTTTCCACGTGTGCTTAAGGTTGTTATTATGCAGGAATATCCATTTTAGTGACATTTTCCAAGTTGCATATGGCTTTATAGTATTTTGTGGTATGTCTTTATAATCATTAGGCTTCATTATGTGTTCAACTCTTTGAATTGGACCGATTCCTTGCGCAGAGATGCATCCCCACACCATGATTCTACAACCTCTATCATAGACAGTTCCTATTGTATATTTCGGGCTTAGCCTTTCTCTCCTTGGTCTTTTCATAAGCCTGTTACCACTCGATCCGCATAAATTAAACTTGGACTCGTCAGAAAAGATGGTAAAAGTCTTGTGAGAAGACCAAGGAGAGAATGGCTAAGCCCGAAATATACAATAGGAACTATCTATCATAGAGGTTGTAGAATCATGGTGTGGGGACGCATCTCTGCGCAAGGAATCTGTCCAATTCAAAGAGTTGAAGACATAATGAAGCCTAATGATTATAAAGACATACCACAAAATACTATAAAGCCATATGCAACTTGGAAAATGTCACTAAAATGGATATTCCTGCATAATAACAACCTTAAGCACACGTGGAAAGTAGTAAAAGATTGGATAAATCGGCAAAATATTGATGTTTATCAATGCCCCGCGGATTCGCCAGACCTAAACCTAATCAAATCGTCAAATCACGATGGTGCATTGCTTATTATGCAATCAAAAATTTAGAAAACAGGATGAGTTGTTTAATGAAGTTAAAAAACGGTACCAGGACATTCCGCACTCATTTGAAAAGAGTTTTATCGCATCCATGCCAAAAAGACGCACTGCTGTTATAAAAATCACGGGTTATTCCATTAAATATTGATTTTTAGTTATTAATTTTTAATTTAGATTAATAGTTGCAAATGTTTTGCACAGCCAATACCGACACATTTTTATATTACACTTAAGTTTTAGTTTTGTATAAGTGATGTATGGACTTTTTATTTTTGTTTTATAAACAACAATATAAATGACATAAAACCTCATACCAAGTATTTTATTTGCATCTGTTTTAGTGGCCGAAAATTGGTGATTCAGTTTCAAGTGTTTCTGGTTGCAAATGTTTTGCACAGCACTGTATATCACAAATAATTTTGTTCACATCCATTAATTTGGCTTGTTACAATTTCAACTGTTTAGTTTCAATTTTTACTACTCAAATTTCGTGTTTTTTAAAAAAATTTTTGGTTTTTTTTGCAATAACTTGAAAACTATGAGGGATAGCGCAAAATTTTAAAGATTTTCGAGTTCATGTTTATGGAAATTGATACCCATTTGAAAAACACGACCAAACTTGGTATGGGAGGTAGGCATGTCCGTGGATCGATTTCGTTCAAAATCACATATTTTTATTGTGTTAACCTAAAAAACATTTGTACTTAATTTCAAAAGTCTAGCTCTATAATTACTATTTATGGCCACTGTTCCCATACAAAAGGAATCACTGTGGGGTGGGCCATCGCCCATTTCTTTAGCCTATAATATACCACTGACCCATTAATCCAGGCAAATTTCATCATAAAGGACGAACACACAAAGAAACTTTTATCTTCATTTACATATTAGATATGTAAGTTCAGCAAACTTATGCAGGATATTGCGGGGAATATTTTTGTATAAAATTTTAACCCTATTTAACCGCCACATGTGGGCCATTTTTGCCCTTTTCTTAAAAAGGTACAAAAATGACACCTAAAACAGGGGAATATTAAGTCAGTATGTACTACAGAAATATTTGCTTTAAAATTTCACTACTAGTCGCAAAACACTTAAAGGTCGAAAATTTAGACCGAAACCAAAAAAATCGTTGAAATCAATTAGGACTTTTCACATTGCATACTTATTACATCCCTGACGCGCTTACCTTTAGTTTTAAGAATTTTTCGTCTTTGGTAACTCCTAGTAAAATTTTTTTTTAAATATTTTAGCAGAAATATTTAACCCATTGTGGCTCAGTTTTAGAAAAAGGGGTCAAAAAGACACATAAAAACAGGATATAATGGGTTAATATGTTGTAGAAAAATTATCCTTGTATAATTTTGCTATGATCTTGTAAAACGAGTTTTGTCCAAATTGTAGTTTTAGAGTTTTACAGTGGGGTGAAATTTTGAAAATATGGATTGCTAGAAGTGAAATTTTATAGAAAATATTTTTGTTGTACATACTGACTCAATATTCCACTGTTATAGGTGTAATTTTTGTACCTTTTAAAGAAAAGGGTGAAAATGACCCACATATGGGGGTTGTAGAGGGTTAAAATATTCTACAAAAATATTCCACATAAGTTTGCTGAACACATAATACACCTCAGATGTAAGGATCATATAGTTAAATTCATCGATTTAACACAAGAATGCGATATTTTTGTTTTTTCATGTACAGTGGATAAAAAATCTTCAAAAATCGATTAAAAATAAATCTAACGTTCTGGAAAAAAACGACGAGACACGGGTTTTTTTTTAACGTATACTTTAAGAATTTTTTCATGTGTTTTTTTTTTTTTGTGTCGAACGGTGTTACCATTAAGCAAAAAAAAAACAGTTTTTGAAAAGCGTGAACTTACGCCACTTTGTATTGCAATGAAAGACCTAGGGTTTAAAATAAAGGGATCTTTGAGATCATCTTAATGTAAAATGCTGCATTTATGGAATCCTACAAATCAAATTAGACAGTGCTACCAAACCCAAAAAACTTCATATACCTAGGGGATATTGTTGTTCTCATCGAGTACTTAATTTGTCAATACTAAAAAATTTTATACTCCGACAAAAACTTAAGTTACCATTAAAAATCGTGACTTTGCACTCTTAAAAATTTGTACCGCATTTATTTATTAACTGATATATCGTATAACGAAATTATGTGTAAATATTTTGAAGGTAGGGGAAGATGGGGTAGATTCGTACAGTTTTGACTTTATGGCTAAAAATAAAGCAAGCTAACAGCTTTTACAAAATAAATAGTATGCAGTTAAATAATTACAATATTAAGCTTTTAATGTAGTGTAAGCTAAAGACGCTCCGATTTATCAATTAAGAGTACTGACAGATTTTCTGAAGATACTCAAAACGTACGAATGTGCCCCATATGCGGGGTACATTCGTACATAACGGTGGATGCAGCAATTAAGGCGATGAAATCATGTGTGAATAGAATGAAAGAGTATCTTCTTAAACGTATAGAACATCTTTCGCTTGCAGATCTGACATAGAACTTGACTGGTAAATCCCAACAGATGCAAAATCTGGACAAAAGTTTGTTAGATGGCCATATTTTTGTTGTTTCAAATGCACTTGTAATATTTTTACCATGACATGTTTGAAAACTTTAGCCAGACGTGGAATATTGTACATAGTAGGAACTTTTTCATGATTATTCACACTCCAATCGCTGAATGCAGTTCTCAGTTTTCAATAAAAACGGCCCAATCAAGCCTCTATTAGTTGAAGACGGTGTGGAAAGTGTGGTAGGAGTAAGAGATAAACTATCCCGTTGTCCCAAGCATAATTAACTGCATCTATTGAGAAATGACTTTCATAGCTATCTACTAGCGGTATATTAAGGTTATCTTTAGAGTATTGCGTTTGTTTTTGGACGTGTTTCAATAATTCCATGAATTATAGCCACTCTTACTTTTGTTATTTTAAATAAATTAAAATTACTCTTCATAAGGGTAAATTCGTGTGTACGAATGTATTTCGTAACTTGTGTACGAATGTACCCCAAAGTGATTAATATAGGTTTTTGTTATTTTACTTAAAAACTATTAGCAAAATCGCAAAAATAGTAAACACTTAGTAAATAGCATATTTCTTTATTAACATAGCAGAAGTATTATCAAATTTTAGCAAAAAATCACTACCATTTAACGAAGTTGAAGTCATTTAAGAAAAATTATTTTTGCACTGAAAAAACACTCAAAGACTCTTTTCAGCTTAGTTAACAATTGCACCACCGCCACATTTCACAAGCTAAATGGTTGCAAGAGCATCAATATTTGTAATGGTCCGTTTCGAGAAATCATAATTTTTTCTTAAATTTTTTAAATTTCTATAATCGTGCACAAATTTGCTGATTTTTAAAGAAATATTTTTGATACTTCCCTAACTTGAAAAATTGGCAGCACTAAAAATTTGCTCAATTTCTTATACCTTCAGTGCTATCAAGTACCACTGAAGTGTAATTAAAAACTTCTTGCAAAAAAGATGTCCCAACTTCCTTCAAGAATGATCTTTCTTTCTTCTTGATTTACCGAGCAGTGCTGACATAATTTTTGAGAAGGAAAAATTGAATCAAGCAAATAATTTTCACCAATTTTCATATTATTTCAAAGAAAATTTAATGCTTTTTGAAATTTTCGGCAAAGAAAATTCGTCTGGGACATATACAAAATTTCATAAATCATTATCATTTGCAAAGGGTTTACTCATTTCAATCTTTCTGAGAAACAGTTTTCATCAAAAGCTTCACCAACATTGAGAGCAGCTTGGTGACAGGCGCAATCTGTTTGGCGATCACCATCAGTTGCCGCCGCTTGTTTAAACCACGATCAGTATTCACGCAATACAAATTATTGCCAAAAATACTAACAAAAAACCTCGTGTTTGTAAGAAAAATATAAAAACCCTAATTTCTTTAGAAAAATCGATGAAAGATCGTAAAAATCATATTCTTAATAGTGAAAAAATAGTTCTCCCTAAAATTAAATTTTCCTAAAAGTAAAATACATATATAATTTACTTAAATATATATACTTAAAAAACTTAATCTAAACTTAATGATAAAAAAATCATATACATGCATAAATAGTGCTCCAAAAATAACTGCAAAAAAATATTACGAAAAAAAAGACATCATAATTTACATTTGCTAGAAAAACTAAAGCTAAAGTGAAATATACCTAAACATAAATACCTTACCCTTTAATTTTCCCACATTTCCTAAAACCCCATAATCCTAAAATAAAATTTGGAAAAAAACATGTAAATTCTTTATTCCTAAATTCATATTTGTATTTGCTATATTCCATAAATCCTCCAAAATTCCCAAAAAAAGAAAAAAAGTTCACTTGAAAAAAGAAACGTTTTAAATAATTTTCATTAAATTTCCTTAAAAAAGTTTGATTTGATTAATCTTAAATTAGAATAAAAATAGCATGCAAAATAAAGTGTAAAATTGAAAAGATTTTGAGAAAAGAATATTAAAAATTATTAAAATTTAAAGTTAATTTACCTAAAATTAAAGTTCTTAAATACTAGTGAAAAAAGAAAAATCGAAATTAAAATTCTCACAAACTTAATTTGATTAGAAGAAATGAACCATAATTAAATTTTTGAAACTCCCTAATAAGTAGTTGCTGCACAACGCTGAGAGGCCTTTCATCGTTGGAGTACGACAACAACATGCATATACACAGGAAAAGCGATCTGTAAGTTTTCTTTTAAAGTTTGTTTCATTTCTTCGAAAAAGAATTTTCTTTCTCTTTATTCGAAAAAAAAAAAAAAATTTAAGTTAAATCCAATACTGGAAATAAAGAGAAAGAGATCATTTTTTGTTTTTGTTGTAAAAATAAAAATGAGAGAACAATAGAAATTGGAATAACTGCAAACATTAAGTGTGTAGAGTTATGCTAATATCGCGGA
Source organism: Calliopum simillimum (assembly GCA_951812925.1). Lineage (NCBI taxonomy): Eukaryota > Metazoa > Arthropoda > Insecta > Diptera > Lauxaniidae > Calliopum > Calliopum simillimum. The sequence goes on along the minus strand of OX638369.1, from coordinate 85,906,188 downwards.
GACTTTTTTAGCATACATAAAGCTTTTGTTTTTTTTTGATATGTAATTTTACATCGATCGTATTTCTCTCTCAATTTTATTTTGACATATTCTTTGTTTACTTTTGGTATTGGATATTTTGTCTTTGCGCAAATTAAAAAATCCACAGCGGTGGCTAAAATATTTTGAAACTTCGGTATTTAAAATTATAAGAAAATAATAAAATTTTATTTTTGGACAAAATTTAGTATGAGGATTATTTGCTTTTTCCTTTTTCCAATCCTTTTCTGCCTTTTCACTTAAAGTAATTTTTGCACTCTTAATATACTCAATTTGAAAATATTTTGATTGTAAATCTAAAATATTTAAATTAATATTTGTTCCATATAATCACGATTGTGTGATCTAGAAATATGTATCTTAATTATAAATTTCCCTGAACTGTTAAACAATAAATTTGTAATGAATAACTAAATTTTCTCTTTCCTTGAGGTAATGGGGATATGACTGTCTAAAGATCTTTGGGATCCTTAAAAACATATTGCGCTTAAAAGGATCAAGGCAGGGTGGGTTTTGACGCGCGTATCTCAACTTCCAACTTTGAGATACCAATCATCTTTCTGATAGTTTGCAATTAATATCATAGTTTTCTTTAATTTACTCGACCATTATTTAATTTTGTTGGCTACTATTTTAATATTCCCTGGTGGTCAAGCCTTTTCCATTTCCGGTTGTTTTTTTTATTTAGATTCTGATCCATTCTGGCATAGGGACTCTGAAATATTATTTTTGTGAGTAGGTTTTTTAGAAGGGTGTGCCAAGAATCCCCCCCAGCCGACTGTTTTTGCTAGCCGTATATATAGACGGGTCCCGCACCGGCTTATCCCTGATAAAATAATGGTTGGAAAATATCAACATTCTAATTTTTTGCTACCTGCAATCAACATCGTGAAATTTATTTCAAACCAACTACCAACCGCCTGCACGCATATCACATATTGTATATGAAGAAGCGGACATGCCAACGTCTATAGTTTTCGAAATAAAGCCACTGTACGAAGGTGCCCCGTGCACGAATCTACCCCGTCTTTCCCTAAGTTGAAATTTGCAAATATTTTTTTTTGTTCGAAATTATAATTTTTAACTATTAAAAATGCTTGCCTTATCTATTCCGTTTTAAAGATAAGATGTAGGAATGGTTCAAATACAACGATTTTGTAAAATTTTCCGTAAAATATTTAGGGCCATTTTCACAATGTTCAGTTAAGCATTAACTGGAACTTTAACTTCCACTTTGACATAAAATTTCATACAAAATTTTTATTTATCTGAAAGTTAAATTTTAACTGGACATTGCGAAAACGGCCCTTACTGGATTATAAAGTCCAGAAGTAACGCTCAAATGATAACGCTAATGAGAAACTAGTAAGGGTGGTATCTTTGGCGTGGTCAAAAACTAAATACCCTACAGTGCATTTCAAGTATATTATTAGGAGAGTATAAGAACAAATTGCTTATATGGGAAGTACCACGCCCTCGCCTCCGTGCTTACCTTGATTTCGCGTAGAGCTTGCATTCACTGTTCTGAATGTTTGAGTAAAATTCGGTTAGGTTTTCTAAAAAAAATCTTTCAGTATAGCATTTTGCAACTTTCGCTTGTATGGGAGGTGCCACGTCCTCTAATCCTACTTCGCCTACTTTAAGCTCAGAGTTTACAATTAAAGTTCTACGTGTTTGAGTGAAATTTGGTTCGATTATCTCAAAAAACACTTTCATTATATAATTTTGAAACATTTGCTTATATGGGAGGTGCCACACCTTCTCGTCCGAGTTTACCTAGATCTTGCGTATAGATTGCATTTATTGATCCGAGTGTTTGAGTGTAATTTGGTTGGGTTATCTCAAAAAACGCTTTCCGTATAACATTTTGAAACTTTTGTTTATATGGGAGGTGCCGAATTCGCCTAGATTTTGCTCAGAGCTTATACTTACTTTCCCTAGTATTTATGTGTATTTTGCTTCTGTTATTGCAAATAATGCTCTTATTATTGCATTTTGAATATATTTTTTGTATGGGCGGTAGGCCTGTCCGTTGACCGATTTTGATCATTTTCAATCCCCCGAGCTAACTTTTACGACGGAGGCAGAATACCAAATTTCATTGAATTATGTTGCTCAAAAAATGTATTTCCACACACACCCAGCCAGCCAGCTAGCCAGAGAGACGGACATGGCTATATCGACTCAGGAGGTGACGCTGATAAGGAATATATATACATTTCCATACCTGCCACGCCTACTTCTTTGCGTTGCAAACGGAAGGACAAAGTAAATATACCCTGGGGATTTGAAAAGATGAAGATTAGGATGCAAAGGAAGTTAATATCATCAAAATGTTTTAAAAACTATAGTTATATATAGTAGATATAAGTATCTTTATTATGTCATTCGTCATGATTCTATATTGCTCTCTTAAATATAATATCCGATATTTCGATCCTCTTAATTTTGTTTTGAGATCTTATTCAGCATTTTGGGGTCTCCTTAAAATTTTTTATTTTAATCCCTGAAACCACATATGTAAGATCAACCTTCGAAATCACGTGCTTTCTTCTTAACTTTGCTTCGTAAATGAAAATGTTTTTCACACCAAACACCAAAAAATCCATAAACTTTAAGCTCCATTCACCTTGTCTTGTCATTATACCATAAATAAAAATCTTCCACCACAGCAGATGTCATAAGTGATTATTTTTATTTACTGGATTTCAATGCTCCAGAGGCTTCTTCAGATGTATTTTACTTGTGCAACTTAGCGTATGGTTTGTCAGTCGGCGAAGTGAAAAGCCGTAGTCAACACTTTAAAGCAGGATACAAATTACTTTATGAGTTTATGCGGAGACATAGGTACATATACGTATAAATATGTCATTTAAGATGCTATGTATTAAGTATTTTCAAGTTTCATTTAGGTTTATTGAATTTCATTATGAGGGTGAAAAGTCAATCAGACATACTTTTATCGTTATCAGTTTATATGCATGTTTTTCCATTTTAATTCAGTTAAAAATTATTCAAAAAGAAAAAACGAGCAACCAAAAGTTTTGAAACCTGTAACTGACATTTGAAATTTGCTCTTGCGCCAAGTCCCTACAAACTTTACTTAAATGCAGAGTATTCTGCTTTTCAATTAGAAATTTCGGCTCAAAATGCAACGTGATGGCAGCGCTGACGAGCAAATTTTATTTCCCACAAAAGGTGCGGAAAGTTTTTCAGTTGCATTCCAACACAACCAGAGCACAAATGCGAATGACGCCAGCTAAAAATTTAAATCCCAAACTTTTTGCGGTTTTTGGATTTAATTATTTAATTACATCCATTACCTACGAGAAGCATAACAATTAAATTTTTATTTAAAACATTAAAAAGTTTGTTGGTTTTAATCGTATTGTTGACACTTTTGCTAATTAATTATCATTTTTTTATAAGGTGACCATAATTTGCCTTTTTTTTATCAAATTGTTGAAAGTACATACCAGTTTCTACGCGAATTCTGTATATTCATATAGGCACATATTAAAAATATACACCGAAGTTTGTAGGAGCAAATTTTAAATTTTCTTAAAATATTAAATCTATTTGCATTATTTTTCTGCTTTAAAGATAATTTGGATTTACCAGTTTTTCAGTTCTGAAAAATTTTTATTATAATTTTTAAAAATTTGTATGATCTAATGACTCCTTTGAATATAATTTTTAATAAATGAATGGGCTTTAACCCTTTCGACCCGGCTGGGACAATATATATATGTAAATTGGGATATATTGTCCCAGCCGGGTCGAAAGGGTTAAGTCAGTTTTTAAAAATTATTTAATTAATTCCAATATTTGGAATTCCTCCGGAATTCATTATTGCACAGAGAAAACAACGGTGCCGTGACATAATCCCCACGGACATAATCCCCATTCACGATATGGGGATTATGTCCGCAAGTTATTCGGACATAATCCCCATTTTTTCAATGGGGATTATGTCCGCAAGTATTTCGGACATAATCCCCAGGAAAAAACGAACATAGTCCCCATAACGATATTTTGTTATTGACCACAGAAGCAGCTCAGGATTTACAACTCCCAAAAATTCCACAGTAATTTTACATAAGGGTAGGGGTAAGTGGGCGGCCTGTGGCCGCAGCTCAGGATTTAAAACTCCCAAAAATCCAACACCGGCTTCGCGGCGGCCTTCGGCCGCGGATCAGTCTATAACATCCAACACTATATAAATTTTTTAAATGGATTATTGCAAAAATTTTGTTCAATCTTAATTAAATTTTTCGGACATAACCCCCATTGGGATTATGTCCGAAAAATTTGCGGACATAACCCCCATGGCCAAAATGGGGATTATGACCGAAAAATTGGGATTATGACCGAAAGTTGGGATTATGTCCGGTAACCGAAAACAACATTGTCAAAAGTGGCAGATACGTAGTTATTTTAACCACGTAGCGACCCGAATTTTGGGCATGGCTCGTTTGTGGCAGTTTTAACTACGCGCGTTGCTAAATGGGTTTCAACAACGTTTGTGAGTGATTTAACAACGCGCGTTGCTAAATAAAATACAAAAGAAAAAAAAATTTTTTGAATTACTTTTTTTCCTGTCAACGGCAATGAATAATACTGACATTATTTTCTTTTTTTATTTTCAATTTGTTTCAATTTCAATTCTGTTTTGATATTGAGGGATTTAAACCTGGAACCTGTCATGTTATAGATGCGGACGTTAGCAACTCAGCCACGGCTATTATTATTGTGAAGTTGACTGAAATTCCATTTTTTTTTTTTTGAAATGAGCTGATTTGGATTTAACTACGTTTGGTGAGTATTTTAACTACGTTTCGTAGCTGATTTGGATTTTACTACGTTTCGTGGTGTTTTGACTTCGTTTCGTTGCTGATTAGGTTTTAACTACGCTTGGCAACCAGCGTTGTTGAATAAGTTTCAACCACGTTTGTGAGTGATTTAGCAACGCACCTTACAAATATGAGCTTGGAGCGTTGATAAAGCCAAATCATCAACGAAACGTAGTTAAAACACTCACGAACGTGGTGTTTTCTTCGCTCTGTGTAAGGACTAAAAATAAAATAAATTAATATTTTCTGAGCATCTGCTTATCGATTATTAGCCCTAATCATCTAATTCGATTTCGATTGTAAAAATTTTCCATTCTAGATTCGATTCGATTATGCTTCCATATCATTTAATTCGATCGAATCCAAAAACTTTTGTTGTGGATGACGTTATAAATTTGAAAAATGAATTGTTAACAAAACCCTGTATTTCTGCTCCCCCAGTGCAGGACTAACAATTTCCCTCACTACTAGTAGTGGGGACTATGTAACTACTTTCCTTACTACCGACAAGTGTAGGTGGCAGTTCATGAGAGCATTGTTGGATTTAAAGTTACTGTGCGGGAAATACAAAAAATCTCAAAACTTTTCATCATATATATGGTAGTATTTTTTTTACAATTTCAAAAAAAAAAATATTAACGCGATCTGAGGTAACTACTCGCAATCACTTTTTCTTAATCACAAGGATGGGGATATCACTATATATATGGGGAAATCTCAGCAAGTGTGGACTTCGGTGTGAATAGGTCTCGGTTCGCCGAGTTAGCACCCGTTGCATTTCTCATCCATTCCAACATGTCTGGGACACTTATTGGATGATGTTAAATACAAAAACATGCGTGTGCTACCGCCTAGAAGCTTTATTTTTTATTTTTTTTGCCGAAATTCGAGCAAAATCCACAAATTTTGAGTGTGAATTGAATAAACCGCTTCCATTATTGAGCCATAACTTTTGAGGCGGTTCAGCAAATTGTTTTGGGCTTTTAGTATCTTTAACATGAATGTTAAGACGTAAGAAAAACTGCATTTTGTTGATGTGCCTCAGGTAGAACGCTAGATATGGGTCTCCAAAGTTGTGTGAATGGTTTTTACCCAAAATCTGGTAATTTTCGCAATATTCTTTATGAAATATGATTTCTTAATGTTATGACTAAAAGTAATGTCGAGATAAAAGGGTGTGCCACCACTGGTTCGGTGGTAACACACTTGAGAAGAAGCTCAAATGTCGATTTTCCATGCGAAATTACGTCTAAAAAAATTGTATTTTGAGGGGCACAAAAATCTGAGGGCACAAAATTGTCTCAAACCTTGCGAAATCATTGGACCTAGAGCCAATGAATATGTAAAAAAATCGCCCCTCAGAACATTCTTCAACGATGGCTAGTATGTAAAATTTTTTAAGGTTCATCAATATATACAACACACAGAAAAAAAATTGTATTTCCAACAACTTTATGTTTTAATTCAAGAATTTTTGTTGGTTGAAATCTTCCCAACAACTTTTGCTCTTGTTTTAAATACGAAATTGTCATGTTTTTAATAAAACGAAAAATTCTTGAATCGAGTAAAAAGTTGTTGAAAGTTTAAGAACGACAATTGTTGTTTTAAAAGCGAAACTGTTGACAATATTTAGAAACGAAATAGTTGCACGAAGAATAAATGATTGAAATGTTTGTGGTTATATTCATAAGTATTTATTTGCCATTTATCTTACAGCAATAGAAATGATACAAAATCTTGGATATTGGGTGCTGTATGAGATGAAGCCGTGTGCATGTGGACTGTTGCTTCAACGGCAGAAAAGGAAATGTTCTTTGCACCTTATCGTGAGTGGCAATAGAAAATGGATACAGTACGATAATCCCAAGCGTAAAAAGTCTTGAGATAAGTCAGGTCCATGCATCGACATCGTTCGCACATCCGAATATCCATGTGAAGCTTCTCTGCATATAGTGGAATCAACGGGGTGTAATTGATTATGAAATTCATATGCTGCCAGAGAGATAAAAGTAATGTTAAAAAAAGGGCAATAATTTGAGTCAAATGTTTCTTACCCTCATTCGTTAAATAGAGCTTTTTTAAAAAAAAAAACATCTAGAACTTATTCAGGAATATAAATTGCTTATTTTTTGTTTTATTCACAAAACTGGTGTTTGACGCTTTGTATTTAAAAATATTTTTCATATTTTTTATGACAAATGCGTAAAAATATTAAATATCAAGAATAAAATTGTTGGTTTAAGAATAAAATACTTATTCCAACGATTTAGAAATAACAATTTTTTGAGAGTGAAAAATTGTTGTTTTAACAATCTTTTTTTTTCTGAGTGAATGACTGTGTGTGTGTGTGAAGCATTATCACTCAGGAACTACTAAGCCAATTCAGCTAAAATTTTGGGAATGAGTGTATCTCAGGTATGGAAATGTGTTGATGCTATACACGAAGGTTTCCGAAGATCACCCGAAGGCTTCATAGTCAAAACGAAGAATATCTGGGTACACTGGAGGGGAAATATCTATGGCAAACTTTCATCAAGTTTTAATTGATAATTTTCTGGGCCACCCGAAGTTTGCCGAAGGTCACCCGAAGGCTTGATAGTCAAAACGAAGAATACCTAGGTATGCGAGAAAGAAAAAATCGATGGCGAACTGTCAAAGAACTTTAACAGGTAGTTTTTTTAAAATACCCGAAGGTTCCCGAAGGTCACCCGAAGGCTTCGTACTCAAAACGAGAATACGAGAAGGAAAAAATGCATGGCGAACTATCAAAAAACCTTAACTAATAGTTTTCTGTGACACCTGAAGATTTCCGAAGGTCACCCGACATGCCGACACTTAATTGCTCGTTGGATAAAAATAAGTTGGAAATAAAAAAAACAACAAGCAAAAATTAAAATAGTAATTTTTAATGTATTTGGCGATGCTAAATCGGCGCAGCAATGTGACCTTAAAAAAATTTTTATATTAGGGGCCACCCTTAATATACATAAATGCTAAATTTTTTTCTTCAGAAATATTCCCTTCAATTTCCATGCTTACTTTCATGAAAATCGGTGCAGCATAACCTTAAAAAAATTTTTTTGTATGAGGGCCACTCTAAATATGCACCCTTAATAAAAGTTTTTTAACCTAAGCTGTGCCTCTTGATATAAAAGGCAAATTCCATGTGAATTGAAAAAATACGATTTAAAAAATTGTGTGAGGGCCACCCTAAATAAAAGTTTTATAGTTAAAGCAGTGCAACTTAACACAAAAACCACGTGGTGTAGAATTAATGTGAATCGATTAACCGGTATGTGAGAAAATCCGATTTAAAAAATATTTTTGTATGAGGGCCACCCTAAATATACACTCTTTCGGAATGAAATATACTTTATAACCAATTTCCATATCTACCAAATACATATAAAAAATTTCATAAAAATCGGGCGAGCCGTTTCAGAGGAGTTCAAACACAAACACCGTGACGCGAGATTTTTGACGATATTGGGGGAGGCGATCGAAAAATGTCAGTACCGCTGGCTGTAAAGTACTTCTAGTGTATCTCAAATTAATAATTCGCGGTCCAAAAAAGGGTGCCACATGTTTGAAAAATAACTTCTTTTTTTTCGAAAAAGCCACACTTGCTGAGATTTCCCCATATATGTCAACGAGAATTTTATCATATAATGACATTGCTATCAAGGTCACTCTAAATGTTCCACAATTGCCAAACATAAAACACACAAGTATGAAAAATAAAATTATTTAACAGCCAAAGTGCAGAATTAAGTCATGTGCCTTGTGCCTTCCAGTAGTTAATGCAATGCGACTAAATTGCAAAAAATAAAATATCGTAGATTCCTGTACTTGAACATTTTGTAAAACATTCCATGAATGATTTATTATGTATATTTTGAACTTAATTTGCATTAATTTGTCGTCCCTTATTTGAGCTCATACTTTTTCTACTCGTATTTATGTTTTTAGTTATTTTTTGTTGGAGGAAGTTCAATTAAATCTCACTTAATGCCAGCGACCGATTTGCTGACATAATTAATGAGAAAACTTTTGAACCCTCAACATGGTTCCGGTGTTTGTTAACAATGGCTATTAACGAAATGTAAGGCGGGATTACAGTTAATGTTGCTGTCGGCATAAATAACTTGGTTATCACGAAACCATCTCGATTCCAGCGACATTTATTGCCAGTAATGATACACTTTGGTTTTGTTGCTGTTCTGCGAGTGACTTTAGGAGAAAATTGTGCTGTGGGCATAACTTTTTGGCATGTTGGTCAAATACAAAAGATTTTTTCCTTTGATAAAAATTAACGAGCAGCCAATACATTGAACCAAATAATTTGTTGCTACAAGTTGTATGCAGTACACGGCGACGTCTTATATGTAATTAAAAAACATGTTGTCAACATTAGAAAATATGTTTATAAGTTTCTATCCGTAGGTATTTGAGTGCTTGTATTCAGCTGAGTGAGATTTTAAGTGAACATTTTAATTTTGCATTAGAGATCTGATAACAGTATCGATTGTTTCGTATGTACATACATGACTGGCATGTTTTTATTTGCTGTCGGTGTTTCGATATTTATTGATGATTCTTTGAAGGTTCTCGCAATCGGATAGATTGCACTGAGATAAAAAATATTTTAAATAAGGAAATTTTTTGTTCTATGTTATTTTCACTTTTCTTTATGAAAAAAAGTTTTTTTTTAATCGAACTTTAATCTGCTTTTCTTTTTGCAAAAATCGTTATTCATGTAAAATCTACCTACAAATCATTCCTGTATTTTTCTAACATCAAAGAAATGACCAATTGAGAATCGACTTAACACGTCATTTGTGATTTATGTATGTATAGTATGTTTCGTCTTTTGCCATATGGACACCTTCAGACGACTTCTTTTCATTATAATAATTATAGATAGGTGCATTGGTTGCATTTGCCAAGGTAAAAGTCAGGAGTTTTGGAATCACATGTTAATTTTTCAAAGCAATCTCTGTATGTTTCTAATTTAAAACTGTCCTCTCCTTCAGTAACCTTTTTTAAATTCAAGCAGTATATCAGTAGCTGCATGTTTTGATGCTTCTTACAAACGCAGATGTTGTGCGACCCATTGTCATCAGCTAACACAATGTTTTGAGGACAAAGCTCACAGAATATGGAATTCCTACTTTATGGTCTGGATGTTGTTCTGGAAATATCGCATAGACTTCTCCAAGGTTCCCTAGGAATAGCCTTTTAGTTTTTCTTACCTTCACACAGTTTTCCTTGATAGAGACATAATCCTTTATCCCTGCTCATATCATCACTTTCATAAAATTTTTTAACGAGCTCCACTGTATCAGATGAAAAACTCTTCCCAAGCTTTAGTTTAGGCAATCTAAACATTCTCTTTTCCTTAACAATTTTTTTTACTTTTCGTGCCATGAAATTCGATAGACTGAATTCTGTCTCTATTTTTCGTGCCGTCCAGCTCCGAGGTAAGAGAGTTAGTAACTGCATTTTTTCACTTCTCTTAGTCAGCAACTTAAACTTTTCTTTCAATTGATGAATCATTTCATATTCTGGAGAAAACTGCGGTTCCTGATTTTCTATTGTTAAGTCTTCAAATAGGTTTTTCTTAATGGCTAAACTCACTTTCTGAAACTTTTTAATTTTGTAGTTTTTTTCTGAAAATCTCTTTTTTTTAATTGGTCATTCGCTCAAGTGTTGCAGGCTCTCTGGTTTAATTTTGAAAAGGCAATATGTTTCGCAGCAGGTTCTACATCAGAATGTTTACCTTTATTAGTTTTGTCCTCTTCCATTTTTAGTAGCTTCAGTTTTCACGTGCAGCAAAGTTTATTTGAAAGTTTTATATTTTTCTTTATCTCTTTCATCCACTATGTTTTGCTGGAAAGCCGTTTCTCACAGTGCATGTGTCCTTTTTTCCAATATCTTCCACTAAAACTCATTTTGGTATAATAACTCACTTTACAAAAACTGTTTTTTGTAGTGATTTTTATAAATATTTTGTGATTTCAAACGAAAAGCTGTAGGAAGACAAATTTTTTTCTACTTCATAATAAATACACTACAGTACTTAAATGGTACGATAGAAAAAATCTTTGGAAAAGCCTTTTCTTATTCAAAAACTATACCTGGGACTAACCAGGCACTCTCGGGTCAGGTCAGGAAATTCTCAAGAAATCAAAGTCTTCGGTCTTAGTCACTGTCCACAGATACGTTTGTACTGAGTTTTGCTTGAAAGTCTCAGTTTCGTCCACGGATGGTTGAAATATTTGAAGAACACGTATTACCTCGTTGCCGGTTGGGTTACTAGAGAGCGATGCCATCACCGGAACTTATATTCCACCATTCCGTTTTGATCCACGATCAGCTGTCTACTTTTATTGATAAGATTTGACAGTTGGCACTCACTGTTTCGGGATCAGGGTTGCTGGTGCGCGAGTTAAGTTTGGAATATATTCAATAGATATTTCGTTGTTCAATTTTTATTCAAATATTTATAATGTTCTTGCTTCAGGTTTAAATTTGAATGAAAATGAAATATTTGATTTCATACATTTCCAATAAAAAAAATAACAAAAGGATATTCGATGAAATTGTTCAAGTATTGTTGAGTATGATATAACGAAGTGTGTTGGTGTATTAATATTAAATTATATAACTATTAAAAATGTAAATTAAAAATGCTTGATATATTGCTGTAGCGTTAAACTGCTATCCTTAACAAATTATCCAGCGTTCATCAATCACTGTGCAATACCCTTTGAAGTGGCTGCTGTTGCTGTGACAAAGACGTGTAGGTTAGGATCGTTAACTCGCGCGATAATCATGTAATTCTCGTTCAACTGTTTATCAAGCGGTTGCACGATAGTTTGTCAAGCCCGTTGGATACGATTCTGTTGTGACTGTACGATTTAGATTTCCGAAAAACCAGGTTTCCAATATTTAATTTTTTCAAGGCGGAATACATTAGGATTTTCAGATTCAGTGTTTAAGAATCTTTAACAAATTATAAGTTTCTTTCAAGTGTTAAAGACTTTAGTAGTACAATATTTAAGTACAACTCAAATATCGATGCTTTCAAAAATACTCACCAGCACTATTTGTGTTACTTAAGCTCTTGCTCGCATTCAAATGTGTTTTCCTTTGCGTTTTCACTTTAATCCATCTCTGTTTTTGTGCTTGTTAGATATGTTAGTGAAAAGCTTAAGGACACAAAAATCCAGCTGTATTTATTAAATGTAACAACATGTATGTGTTTGTATGTTTATGTAAAAAACCATTTTCATTATCAGGACCAGAAACAACGCCATGATTATCATCATCATCATCAACACTATCGCTTCCACATCACACTTCTCTGCCAAAGCATTGCCAGTATATTTGAGTTGAACATGAAAGGATGTCTCGTGTTATAGATCCTGCCTGCAGTTGTGCTGCAGTTCATGTCAGGTTTTTGAAAGACTTTCATGCGGAACTCAAATTGAGGTTACATTTAAATTAATTAATTTTTTCTTTTAATTTTGCTGTGTTTGTATTTGTCTTATGGCGTAAACTCTGTGAGTCACACCAGTAAGGTAACATGTTAGTATTTGGTAGATGAATTTTATAAACTTTAATGATTGGAATAGAAAATCTACTGTGATTCAATAAACTAGCAATAGTACATACTCGTACATATACTGACTTGGGTAAGTTGTGCCTGGATGCCAAAGTGTTTGGTGATAAGAAGGCGTAAGTTCAGTGACTCCCACAATTTAAAGAGTCGAGGGGTTTGCTGAGGACATTTTTCATTACTAATAGAAACAACCTTGGCGCACACCCGATATGGACTCAAAGTGATCTGAAAGCTTGGCGAAGTGAAAGGTTTTACATAAGAAGCGCTCGCAATGAGCCTTGATGAGTTTAATGGTCTTGAGTGAAGTACCATACAATTTATCCTAGGTTCAATTTTGGTCGATGCTATCGAAGGCAGTGCTTTAGTAGATAAAGGTCTTGTATAACAAACCCTCTCACTCAAGAGTCTTTTTCACGATAATGCGACGAATGTTTGTATGATCAATATAGGATCTGTTTGGGCGGCATTCCAGTATGTCTTTTTTTCAAATGAGAGGCTCTAATTTCTCGCTTATTCTGGTGAGAAGGATTTTTGTCATCACTTTGGATAGGGAAGACAAAACTATAATGCGTCTGCAGTTTTGGTAGCCATAAGTCACATTTTTTGGAATTTCAGCTAACGTTCTTTTGAGCCAGTCTTCGGGTAAGCATTCTCTATCTAAATTTAAATAAACATTGAATATAAAAAAAAACTTAAGCTGCGAATTCTGTGGATATTTTTAATATTTCGATAGACCCTTAATGGCCTTAGCTACCTCAGTTAATGAACGTGGGTGTGAGAACAGCTGCTGAGGTGCTTCTCTGGGGAAATGACGTATTTATTTATTTAAGTTTGATTTACTGAGCTGTAATACCCTTATAAATTACAATAATGATAATTTTATATAATACAATTCAAAAATATAAACATTAATACAAATGAGCGAGACCAAAATTATAGTTTCGTATAAAAACAGCTCACAAGTTAGAGCAAGGTAACAGCCGGCTGGATCCGAAAGTAGTGGTTACAAAGAGGGTGGTTCAAATAGTACCGGAACAAAGCATTATTGAAATATCCAATTTGAAAGAATACTCGCAAGAGTTTCCTTAAATTGTTTTTCTAAACCCTTTGCCCAGGAACTCTGGCACGGCAGAGAATGGTGCTCAAGAACCACCCTAGCGCTAGATGGACGCTGTACATTGCAATCACTATATCGACGAAAGCGCTGGCAGGAGCGATATGGCCACAGCGTTGGAGGCTTTGTGGAAGCTGGTATGATGAATTGCCATCTAAATGAAATTAGTGCATGATGTAACGATGCATGTCATAAAATTCTTTGTATTTCTTGTAGGCTGGAAATGATACTGCAGCTTAGCGATGTAAAGAGTTGATACAGTTATGGACTGTAGATGCTCAAATTCAAAAGAACGCGTGCACAATGGACGCTTAGTTCTTAAAGAAAATCGCAAAGTAGCACTCCGTGACAAGCAGCTACAATCTTATGGAATGATGTTTTCCATGTAATCTATAATTTTTTTATTTATTTGATGAAAGGATTCAGTAAAATAGATTAAATTAAAAACCATGTTAAAGTCACTACAAGAGCGTCAAAGTGGCTCATGAAGCTTGTAGTTAGTTCTATGATGACGCAGATGGAAAAATTCAAAATTTCTAGTTGGGCGATAAGGTACATTAAAGGTTACCATACTTAATAAGTATTCACTAATAATATCGCCTTTTATAAACTTAATTACAAAGCATATATTAAGCATGGTTCTCCGATTTTTTAGAGTAGGTAAATTAATTAGCTTCAACCGATGTGTATAAGGGGGCAAATTGATGCTAGGATCCCATGGAAGATTTCTTAAAGGAAATAAAAGAAACTGTTTTTCAACTGACTCAATAGAATTGATATAATGAGGACTCCAAACGACAGAACCATATTCTAAAATGGGACGTACGAGCGATGTGAATAATAACTTTGTTACGTAAGGATCAGAAAATTCTTTAGACGAACGTGAATACTAACGGGTGGAAGTGGACAATTTATGAAAAAGTTGAAGAATTATAAAGTTTCAAACTCTCTCTGCTGCTTAATTTAAATATTTATCGAGTTTTTGTACTTAAAAAATATGCCATTGCATTTATGAATGTTTTGCTTAAAGGTTTTCTCTTAAATTCTTGAAAGTTTTTGTTACAGGCTCTTTTAAAACTTATCATAACCTAATAGCATACAAGTAAGACCGTAAGCGTCTTTTTTAGGTACAAATATTTAATCACTTTATTAAAGAAAACATTGGATACTTATTCCTTAAAATGGTTACAAAACGTTTCCTTAAATCTCATTATGCTTTTTTTATTTTTTTTGCTGTTGAAATACTGAACTTCTTATCCGACCGCAATTTGCTGTGTTAATCTTACACTTTATATTCCTACGTTATCTGCAGTTCGGACATCTTTGCACTGCTTCCCGTATTTGTCCTTTTATGCTGCTTCAGTGAACACTAGAAAAATTCGTTATATGGTAAAAACTCAGCAGAAATTTGCATTTGATGAATGCTTTGAAGTATCACTTGGGTAAGTAAGAGAGAATAAATCTATTGACACCTTGAAGTCATTGAAACCACGGAAGTCACCAAGGCACGCGAAATGGAATTGAAATAATTATTAAAAGAGAGCGAGAGGCAACTCATCATGTGTCCTAAGAATTTTAATGAGAAGGCATTCTAAGTTGGGTATTTAAACTCTCAAAATGAAGAAAAGTGTCTCCTTATGAAAATTTTCAGTGCGTTGAAATCGTGCAATTTTTATTTTTGTTTCATCTGTCATCGCTAAAATAAACAAATTTTGAATTTCAAAATTTTTTTTTTAAACTCGACTTAAAAATAAATACAAACTCGCCCAATTGAGTTTTTTCTTTCAATTTTTGAAACGAGTTTCCATATTGGATTGTTTTCTGCTCTAAGTTTTTCCGTAGAAACATGTTCTAAACTGACTATGGTAATTACAAAATTAAAGAGTACCATATCTTCTTAGTATTTTGCTAATAAAAGCCGGCTTTTATTAGGGACTATGACTGGGCTTATAATCCTTTAGAAAAAAGTGACATGTATTTTACATGTCGGCGTATACTTACATAATTAACTTCTCTGGCGTGAACTTCGATGTCATTGAAAAATGGAACTACAATTTTCCCTTGAACTGCGTAGAACTCTAACTTTTTAAACGTAGGTAGGTACTATTTTTGTGAAGTAAAGTTTTCACCAAAATATTTTGCAATATACCAAGGAACATATTTCAGTTTTTATCAAAAAGCACTTTTTTTATTGTATGTATGTAAGTACAATATATTACTATAAAAGTATACCTTACACTGAGCTAAAAAACGCATAGTAAAATTGAAGATATTTACTTCAAATAAAATCTCAAGGTATGCACCTTCAAAAAATATTGTTTCCATACAAATCTAAACTCGCTGATCTTCGAATGTTACGCAAGTTTGCCGGGTTTCCTTGGTTTGACTTCCGCCGCAGGGAAGATTTTTTAAATTTTTTTTGTATCTATTATTTTATATTTTTACTTTTTTTATTGTAGACCTTATATTTTTATGTATTTTTTTTTTTTTTTTTTTTGTTGAATTGAATTGAAGTTGAATAAAGGAAGCAATTCAGTTTTAAAATTTTCTTCATATATGTACAAGTATTATACCTCTTCATCACATTGGTCAATGGTGTAGAGGTCTAACGAGTTTGTAAGTAAAAAAAACATGTTTCTATCTATTATGCGGAAGGTCGTAGGTTCGAATCCTCCTGCGGATCGTTTATTTTTTTTTTTTAATTGAAATATAAATTCGTGTATCTTCAATAAAAATATTTTGATCTCTGACCTGAGTTAAAGTTTGCCCAACTGAATTTTTAATAAACTCGTTAAGGTCTCGGTTTTATATACGAAAATAATAAAGTTGAAGATGTTTTTCTTCATTTTTATTATTTTTTCTGCTCAGTGTTTAATTCCCTTGAGTTCTTAGTATAAAAAAGAACAAAAGAAATAATAATCCCCTGAAACAAAATTCAAATGCCGCCGTAAAAGTCAAAGTTTAAGAAATCTCCGCATTTATTACCAAGAAATTTATGTTTAAAATTCGTTCATTTGCTTCTTCAAATTAGCAAGCAAAACTCGAACCCACATCATCATTAACTTGGTCAGCGGCGGCGGAAACTTTACAATTTTCATTTGACTTGTTACGTCAAATTTTTGGGAGCGTGTACGTGAACATAATGCCAAATAATTGCGATATCCAGCGCTGGATAAAGTTTTTCATTATGTTTTAAGAACCAAATCGAATTGACAGAAAATTTGCCAAAAACTTTATAGAATTTTTTTTTTTGTGGGATCGTAATAACACAATTGTTGGTTTTACGTGGTATGTAACAATCCAACGTATATTTTCAGCCCTACCGACTACCGCCTTGGACCACAACTAAATTCAAGTGTAAACAAAATTGAATTTGCACCATTTGATTCATAAAAATGCAAAGTACGCGCAATCGCAGTGCCACTTGCTCGTTGTGTTGAGTGTCAAATTGAGTGAAATTGTGGCAAATTCCAACAGCAATGAAAGAAACGTACCCCCACCCAAGTGCATTCATGCACCCATCCATCCACATGCACTGATAAGCCGAGTGAAAATTATCGAGGAAAAGTTTCGCTGTTTCGCCAATGACACTGGCGCGCAATGGATTCAGTTTATTTTGTGCCGCTGATAGCAACGGTTGTTCTCGTCACTTGGTCGCCGGATGTGATTTCCATGTGCTCCGCGTCTCAAATGCGCAATTTACGGTTGTTGCGTCGGTATTTCAATGTCAATTGATTGTGGACGCGATTAATTGCATTTTAGCGAGTAACAAAACCCCACATTTACAGATTCGTCCCCTTGCGTGGGGAATGGTCAAGAGACATTTTGCGCTTGTAGAACATTCAACTGCATACTTAAAGTTTTAAATTGAATTAAGAACATTGTGTGCAAATTAAAATGTTCACACGTGACTTCATATGTTGTGTATTTCTTCAAATTATCTCGTTTAAAGTCATTACATTTTTGTAGTTTTCAGACGATAGTGTTACTTTTAAGTTAGCCTTGTGCTTCACTTTTAATGAAAATCTTTTAATTTCAACGGAAGGAGAAATTCCGCGAACATTTCAGCCATAAATTTAACTTTTTGAAGATCCATCAGCCTGTTTCCACCGAAGATATGGCTCTGCTTAGATTAGTAAATCATATTGTTGAATCCTACCCGTTTCCACCAGCCGAAATAGATTTATTGCTATCAGTAAATGTCAGAAGCAGTAAAATTAAACTTGTATTTCATTTTGTTCTTAATATTTATCTTCCATTTGTTTTGTGTTTACGCCAAATGTCAAAGTTCCAGGGGTGTCACTAGGTCAAAAATTGCCAAAATCGGTAGCCTTGCTATAATTAACTTTAAATCTCAGTTTTATTTTTGTATGGTAAATCCTGGCATCAACACCATATTTAGCGCTAAATTCATAAACTGCATTAAATCACCTTTTAAATCTGCGTTGGGAACAGGCCATAAGGTTTTACCGGACAAATCTCTTGGAGAAATCGAGTTTTTATACCCTACACCCAGGGTTTATTCACTTTGCCCTTTCGCTTGTGACGCAGTGTCAGAGGCAGGTATAGAAAAGTATATAATCTTGATCAGCATCCTCTCCTGAGTAGATATAGTCATGTCCGACTTGCTGGCTGGCTGTGCGTGGAAATATTTTTTACTGAAAGACTAAGCAAGATAATTAGATGAAATTTGGTACGGTGAGCGCATCAGATTGAAAATTTGCGAGTATTAAGTATTAAGAGTATTTTCGATAATGCAACCAAAATTACTAGAGATAGTCAATATAAGCTCTGAGCAAAAACTAAGTGAATTCGGACAAGAGGGTACCTACCAAATAAGCAGTACTGGGCACCACTACATGCAACTTATTTTTTGTCTCGTTTTGTCCTATACGAAAAGATACAAAAAAATCCTCTCTTTGATACGAAGCTGCCCTAGGGCAACGTTTTGCCCACCACCGCAAATAAGCAAAAGTTTCAAATTGCTGTACTGAAAGCATTTTTTGAGATAATTGAACCAAATTTCAGTCAGACATTAAGAACAGAAAGTGCAAGCAGTGAGCAAAAACTAAACGAGCTCGGACAACACACTGGGGACTCCATGTTCAAAACCACCAACAAATCGCAATTTTCATCGAAATATAAAAATTCTTAAAGTGGGATATTCGTTTTGTCATACTGAAGAATGGTACGAAGCTTAATTTCCTAAATATGACTCAAAATGGGATTCGCTAAATGGGAGTTTTTGGCTTTTTAACGCCCGCGGAAGGCAAAAATATTTTTTAACTCAAGAGGAAAGCATCTTACGAAAAAAGTGTACTTGGCATAAAATGCTTAGAATTGTCCAAGCAATACGTGTGATTTTTTTGGAATTTTTTTAAACTTTTTTTTTGAATAATTTTTGAAAAACAGAAAAAAAAAAATTTCAAAAATTATACAAAAAAAAAAAAGTTTCGAACAAAAAATCCAATAAAATCGCACGTATTGCTTGGACGATTCTAAGCATTTTTTGCCTAGTACATTTTTTTCGTAAGATGCTTTCCTCTTGAGTAAAAAAAGATTTTTAATGGTATCTCTATTTTTTGAACATTGAATTACATTTTGCAAGGTCACTCGGCAAATTGATTAAGTCACATTTAGGAAATTAAGCTTCGTACCATTCCTCAGTATGACAAAACGAATATCCCTCTTTAAGAATTTTTATATTTCGATAAAAAATGCGATGTCTGGGTGGTTTTGAACCAAATCACTTCTATAGACCCAGTGTGCGGCGTGGCATAGCCCATACAAGCAAGATTTACATAATTCTATAGTGCAAGCGTGGCACCTTCCTGACTAGCAAAATTTTCAAAATACTGCAGTGTAGGGTATTTAATTTTTGGCCAGCTCAAAATAAGTTCTCTTACTAGTTTTTATTGCCTCCGAGCATTTCGTTAAAAATTCTATAGTTCATACGTTCTTTGTAACGTAGTCCGTTTTCTCTTTGCACATACCCTAGAATTTTATCATAATTTTCGTCGCAGTCGCAACTTTCCGAAAGTGTAGTTTCGTCAAATATGCAGAATATTCCAAATATATGCTATCCTTGACGCGGAGTGAGTGCAGTTTGCTGACCAGAATTGTGACTGGTCATTGTCTATTTTGGCATCATGCCTTTAAATTGGGCATAGTCTCACACAACTGTTGCAGAAACTGTCACGAGCCTGAAGAAGAGGAAACAATTGAACATCTTTTATGTCTCTGCCATGCTTTGGCAAGAACTTGGCTAAAATGCTTTGGACAGCCGTTCTTCAATACTTAAAGAAACTCACTAAAATTCACCTAAGTGACATTAAAAAATTCGCTGTGCTGACAGGATCCTTCAGTTTGGACAAACATTATACTGAAAGGATCAGAGTTTATGAATAGATTTTAATAAAAGAGTTTGTGGTATCACTATGGACCCTTATGGTCTATGTGTGGCAGTATTGCCGCCACCCTTACCTGACCTAAGCACCATGTAAAATTTGGTTCATTTCAGAGAACATTTGATAAACCCGTTGGAAGCTAATTGAGTGTGGAATCCGGAAGTTCAATGGGAATGTCGATTTATATTATTATTAAATTTTTTTTATTCACCCTTATCATGTAATTCGATTTCGATTCGGACTAAATCGAATTTTTGCAATCATATATTTTGATATCCCAAATCGAAATCGATAATTTTTGCAATCAAAATCGTATTAGATGATAAGACTGATACGATTTTGATTGCAAAATTTTTCAATTTCGATTCTGGATATCAAAATATACGATAGCAAATCTTGATTCGATTTAGTTCGAATCGAAATCGAATTAGATGATAAGGGTGATTATTGATACTGATCACGGCGTGCTTGAACCAAGTTTAAATAAAAGTTTCTTGCATATGAGTTTTTTGACTGAATTATGTTACGTAATAACTTCACGAATCAAATGATCCCAAAATTAAAAAAATCGAATGGGCCCTTTTTGAAATAAGGAGCCTTAAGCAATAACTATAAAAAGTTAATACAACACAAAATTAAAAATATTTGTAACATTTTTAAACTATTTTTTCTAAACTAATTTGAGGTCGCTGAACACGAAAAACGCATTTATTTTTTTTTTCCTTGGGGTCGTTCCCAAGATATTCGATAATTTATAATTTCGAGGTTATAGCTTCATATACATCAATATATTTCTATGACGCCAAGTCCGATCAATTTTATTTTTCCACGCTTACAAAGAGTGATTAACGGCGCTTCTAACAAGTATACCAATAATTATGCTCCAAACAAAATTGACGGAGTTAAAGCAGGAAAAAGCTTGATATTTCAAAAATTTTTTTAAATTTTTCACATAACTTCAAATGAAACACTTTGTTTTTGGCACATATTTTTTTTTAAATAATTATTTTTAGAAATGTTATTTAATGGCGCATATAAAAGCAAACATTTTAAGCCTATGTTGAGCAAAATCGAATGAAATTTCCAAAATATATTAAGGTTTTAGTGCAATAGAGAAATTTCGATTTCTTTTGAAAATTAATATTTTTGATACAATCCGCAATGTTCTTCTACAGAAAATGATTAGAAGTTACTTAAATCATCTTTAAAGTGTTCAATAAGTGTAGGGTGTCCTATTTGGAGGCTGAAAAATTGGATCTGTTGACTCATGCCGAACATTTCGAAAATTCTCACATCTTCCTTATTGCACTAAAGCCTTTATATCTCTTGGAAATTTCATTCGATTTTGCTCAACATAGGCTTAAAATGTTTGCTTTTATATGCGCCATTAAATAACATTTCTAAAAATAATTATTTAAAAAAAAATATGTGCCAAAAACAAAGTGTTTCATTTGAAGTTATGTGAAAAATTTAAAAAAATTTTTGAAATATCAAGCTTTTTCCTGCTTTAACTCCGTCAATTTTGTTTGGAGCATAATTATTGGTATACTTGTTAGAAGCGCCGTTAATCACTCTTTGTAAGCGTGGAAAAATAAAATTGATCGGACTTGGCGTCATAGAAATATATTGATGTATATGAAGCTATAACCTCGAAATTATAAATTATCGAATATCTTGGGAACGACCCCAAGGAAAAAAAAATAAATGCGTTTTTCGTGTTCAGCGACCTCAAATTAGTTTAGAAAAAATAGTTTGGAAATGTTACAAATATTTTTAATTTTGTGTTGTATTAACTTTTTATAGTTATTGCTTAAGGCTCCTTATTTCAAAAAGGGCCCATTCGATTTTTTTAATTTTGGGATCATTTGATTCGTGAAGTTATTACGTAACATAATTCAGTCAAAGAACTCATATGCAAGAAACTTTTATTTAAACTTGGTTCAAGCACGACGTGTGATCTCGACCGAATGAAAAAACTGTTTTCAAAAATATTACATTTCAAATTTGTCAACAAAATATATTCTGATTATAAAAAGTTTTTCAAATGAACAAGTAAAATATGGGTTTTCACACGCAACGTTGTTATTTGTTATTCGTTGTTCGTTAAATTTTTTAAAATGTTATTCGTTTAGCCTGCATTTTGTTCAATTTACAAAAACAAAATACGTGTAAAAGTTAACCGAATAACAAATAACATCGTTGTGTGTGAAAACCCCTAATATTTGATATACAAATGAAATTAAATATCTTAATACAGTATTCATTAATTACTCAGAGGATAAAATAATTTATATAAAACTGTTACAATATGCAATTGTTCTTGAAAGTAAACGAATATTTTAATTGTTTTACATATCACATTTTTAATATCACTGAATTTTGAAATATGTATATTAGTGTGTATTGAAATATATGGACGAGTTTTAAAACCCAATTCCACACTCAAATTATGAAAGAAGAAAGATAAAAAATTCAGGAAATATAAATTTTTTGACTTTAAAATAAATTCCTAACTGGCCAAATGGCCATTGTTTATAAAAACCGAGTGATTTTGCACTGGAGCCTATCTAACGGTAAATTTTTTTCAAAAAAACACCATAGATATCGATTCGTGGTCTAAAATAACTTATGTGTGCAAATTTTCAGAGAGATCGTATGACGTGCAGGAGGGTCAGCAGAGGAATAAGAAACGATTATCTTCAATGAAACGAATACTTTTTGTACTGGAGCCTATCTAACGGCAGATTTTTTTCCAAAAAACACTACAGATCTCAGTTCGTAGTCGAAAACAACTTATGTATGCAATTTTTCAGAGAGATTGTATGACGTGCACTTATTTTCAATCAAACGTTTAATTTTTGTACTAGAATCCATCTAACGATTCATTTTTTTCAAAAAAACTTGTGGTACTTGATTCGTCATAAAAAATAAACCATGCACCCCAATTTTAAGATTGGTGGAACGACGTGTGGGAGTGTCAGCGAAGGATTAAAAAATGGTATACAGCCATTTCATGCCTATCGTTACAAGATCTGCCACACCCCTTCCGATTTCGCTGAAATTTGGTACATGGTAATCGTATTGCAGCACGGCGTATTTCATTTTCAAAATCTTTCGAGGAATTTAAAATGATGTAAATTACAAAAAAACCTACATTATACGAAATATTGCATGTACTGAAATGTTCAAAAAATCATTACTCCTATACCATTAATGGTACCATCCAAATTTTAGATTCATTTGAAAGGTAATTTTGTCTTCTTTTCTAAAAAATGGTTTTGGAAGGTCGAAAATAGGTACTATAGCGTTTTTAGTAGTTTAGTACTAAAATAGTAGTAAATTTAGTAATTTTTACCAAATACAAAACACTTTTACTTGTGCGCATAGAATGATTCAATCCCTTTCTAAAAATGATCCAAACATAAAAATGAGATAAGAAATGTTCCAGCTATGGGCCATTTTCTGATCGGACCTTTTTTTAAATTTTCAAAAAATCATAACTTCTAAGCCTCGAGACATACCAATTTTCTCTCTCTGTTTTGACTGAAAGATTATTTTTTTTTTCTTTCCAAAAAAAATATTTTGTAAGGTAACAAAAGTGTACTCGGGCACGTTTTTTGTAGTTTAGTACTAAAAAAGTAATAAATGTAGTACTTTTTATCAACTACAAAAAATTTTATTTTCAGCTTATAGCCTGATGCCTTTCCAAAACAGGTCTAAACATCAAAATCGGTTAAGAAATGGCCAAGTTATTGGTAATTATTTGAGGAGAGTTTGTTACATTTTACCTATTTTTCGACTTTTTGCACCCCTCCACAAGCCACAAAAAAAATCGCCAAATTTTTTTTTTGCCGTTTTTCAAAGTGTAAGCATGAAACGAAAGCATGTACCAAATTTCAGCGATATCGGAAGGGGTGTGGCAGATCTTGTTACGATAGGCATGAAATGGCTGTATACCATTTTTTAATCCTTCGCTGACACTCCCACACGTCGTTCCACCAATCTTAAAATTTGGGTGCATGGTTTATTTTTTATGACGAATCAAGTACCACAAGTTTTTTTGAAAAAAATTAATCGTTAGATGGACTCTAGTACAAAAATTAAACGTTTGATTGAAAATAAGTGCTTTTTTTTCTTTGCTGACACTCCTGCACGTCATACAATCTCTCTGAAAAATTGCATACATAAGTTGTTTTCGACTACGAACTGAGATCTGTAGTGTTTTTTGGAAAAAAATCTGCCGTTAGATAGGCTCCAGTACAAAAAGTATTCGTTTCATTGAAGATAATCGTTTCTTATTCCTCTGCTGACCCTCCTGCACGTCATACGATCTCTCTGAAAATTTGCACACATAAGTTATTTTAGACCACGAATCGATATCTATGGAGTTTTTCTGAAAAAAATTTACCGTTAGATAGGCTCCAGTGCAAAATCACTCGGTTTTTCTAAACAATGGCCATTTGGCCAGTTAGGAATTTATTTTAAAGTCAAAAAATTTATATTCCCTGAATTTTTTATCTCTCTTCTTTCATAATTTGAGTGTGGAATTGGGTGTTCGTTTTTCGATACACACTAATATATATCAGTACTTAAATATGTGTGGAATATGGAAAATTTCTTAAGAAAAATCAGTATGTTGAGTAAAGTAAAACAAAGTTTTCATAATAAAGAATTGAACCGAAAAATTGTATGTCAAATTAATTAAAAAAATTTAACATATTAAACTACGGTATGGTCATTTGTATGTATGTATGCAGATATATTTTGATTTTAATTATTGGCACTTTGTCACAAAAGTCCCATGAGCAAACGTTTGTCACACTCACGCTGCGTCCAATGACCAGAATCAATTGTTTATCTACCAACAGTTTCCAAGTGTCTGAGGCAATATGCATCAACATTGTGTTCAATTTGACAAAAATTATATGTCCAAATATGAGCTTCAGATATAGTAGATGTATGCATATGCAAATGCCCTCTTGGAACTTAAGATTTTGTGACTTATTTCAAAAATATTTTGAGTTGTATAGATAAAAATAAAGTTGCTTGAAATTGCGCTCCCATGCCACCAAAGTGTTGTCTGTAATGTAAATAAGCGCCATGTAAAATTTAGTCCATTTCAGGGATTATTTGATACATCCCAAACAGTTTTGAAAACCGAAAAGTGGAAAAAAATGTTGTTTTAAAATTTAGACTGTTGAACTACTCCTATGGAATTTGAACTGCTTAATTCGAATCTGCAATTTATTACCGCAAAAGCTCTGTTATGTTGGAGATATTGGCTATTCCATTTCATATCTTTATGTTCCACGTCAGAAATAAGTTGCAGATTTGAGTTTAGCTGCTCAAAATCGATTTAAAAATTTGGGTGCATCAAATGCTCTCTGAAACTGACCAAATTGTACATCGTGTTCATTTATAACAAAGAGAATACTTTGGTGCCACCATAATACAAATTCGAAAATAAAGCAATTTCCCTGCAGGACCCCGGACTATTCCATAACTAGTTCTGGTCCCATTACATGTAAAGTTCAATTTACGTTTTTGTCATTGATTGTAACCAATTGTCTCCTTATGCATTACAATCGAACCAGAAAAAGGTCAATTGTCTCCTTATGCATTACATTCTGACCAGAAAAAAGCCAATTTTTTTATTTTATTTATAAATTTCAACAAATTTTACTTTAAATTCAAATTTTACACAAAAATGTCAAAAGGTTTCATAGCCGAATGTGCTAAATTGTTTTATATATTTCTGAGCAATGCGTTCTGGGTTCGAATCTCAGTGTGGATGAAAATTTTTTATTAATTTTTTTTATTTTATACCTCTGCTATGTTGAACATATGTTTCATTTTCTGCTCCAAAGACTCTGCAGACAAATTTTGTATAAATTAATAGAAATTTAAAAATTGGGATTGAAATTCATCGAGTGGACGATTGGCTCTAATGAAATGAACCGGACTGTATGCTATGAAAGATTTCTTACATCTTAGGTGAGCCGGCCTCTCAAGGCGTCCAAAATTCAAAAAACTGTAAAAAATGGCGAAAAAAAAAAATTTTGATTCTCCCAGAATCAAACAATTTCGATTTATCCCCACAATTTGCTTTAACATTTTTCTGGAACATACTTACCCGTTAGTGGACCTATCATACAAAATTGATGTTTTCATATAATCGACTCACGCCGCCTCCAGAGAGGCCTGAAAGGGGAAAAATGTTACACGATCCTTGATATTTATCTTCCATAGAGATTTTGTTCTCATGTGGTTACCGCCTATCTTTTTCTCCAAGGGAGGCTCCCATACGTTCGAAGAAAATGTTGATGGTTCAGAAATAACAATTACAATTTTAAGTGTAAATTTTGACATTATAATGTCATGACTAAAATTCTTAACTCAAGCATATTTTGGCATTTACCGCAAAAACGCCGGTGCTTAATGTCAAATGGATGGCAGCTTCGTGTTCCCCGATAAAAACTGCTTGAAAAAAGTTATTATAGAATATTTTCTTTTAAACACTTTCAGTGCTAAAAATGATATTGCAGTTGGCCAAAACGCTGCACTTTGAATTTTTGCTAAAAACAAAAATCGTGACCTCTATATCTTAATATAAAGGTGTCATATTTCTATCATATGTCTTATAAGATTCCAAAGCAACTCTGAATATTCCAACACCTTCGATTTTTTTTGTGTCACCTAATGTATATAAAATAGTCTTTAATTATATAGCCTTTTATTTTATTTTTATACTCTCATAATTTTCATCTACGCATGAGGAATTGATCGCCTTGATCCAACTCTATATACATACGCCACTGGTTCTCTGCAATTTTTAATAAATGTAAACATTTTCATTAAAAGTTTATTTGATAGCATTTCAAAAATCGTTAAACTTACGGTGTGAAAAATAAAGCAAACTGTTTTTTGGGCCAACATGGATTGCAGAGTCAGATGTTCATTAGTGCAACACTATGTAAATTATCGATTCACTAGCAAACTTTCTAAACTTTCATTTGCTGAAAGCCCCTAAGTGCGCCAAAGCCTAAATTAATTTTTGAATACGAAAATTAAGTTATCCTTCCTACAGGGTATCTTGCGTATGTGTGTATAAGTTCGTATGTGTGTTTGGCGATGAATTTGCAATACATTCGCACATTTCAATTGTTGCCCAAAACGTGATTGGAAATCTTATTTGCATTCAAACTCAATCAAGAGGACTTCCTTATGATTAAGATGCTCAACTTGTAATTCTTTGATGAAGATGCAAATACAATGGTGTTTGTGGAATATTTTTGTGGTGCAAAATGATTAATTAACTTTAAGCCTATAGGCAGATTTACAAGAGAAATATCTTTATTCACTAAGTTCAGTTCAACCGGAAAACTTTTGAGGCTGATTGTGTCAAAAAGTGTCTATTAATCATTATTAAATTCACGTAAAATAAAAACTCATTGTGAAAAACTAAAGAAAAAAGAGCAGTATCCAAAAAGCAAAAGAATGTGTAGCATCCTCGCAATTGTTACATCATATTTCTTCATCAACCTTGCAATTGCATCTGGTAAGTACTCGTATTTAAAAATTACCTAAGTATGTTTTTGATTCATACTCAAGTTAACTTTTTTGTTTTGTATTAAAATAATCAATTTAGACTTCTAAAACATCTCTATATGATACATACAAGGCACTAGAGGCAGGCCTGACGAGAGGTGGGGAGAAAGGGTGGTATTCCCCCCGCGCCCGGATTTAAGCAGAAACAAAATCTTCATTAATAAAATTTATAGTAGTTTTTTGCAAGCATACGAAATGATATTTACGCGCAACTTGAGGAAACGGGCCCAACCGACGAACACGAAACAAGCACTTGAGAAAAAGCCCGGGCCCGCAAAATATATTTTTTTTTTTTTTTAACGAGAAGAAACAAAGATTACGCATTGACTGCTTGCTTTGGACAAATCTAATAAGTTTTTTTGTTTGACTTAACTTGCACCATTTTCATTCTAAACACTTCACTTATACATTATTTTCTATATTTTTATTTAAGAACAGAATTTTTTCCAAGTTCGTGCTCCTAAACCTTCGTATGAGTTACGAGTCCTCACGGGCCTCTAAATTAAGGGCTTTTGTGGTTGAGTTCGGGCTCACATGAAAATCGATTTCAAAGCCCGAGCCCAACGGGCAGTTAAAATGATTTGCCTGTTTTTAGTATGTTTTTCAAGCATTGATCGAAGACCGGCCGAGATCTTATTTTTTTACTTTTATTTTATGAATATAGGCGGGAAGCAAACAAAATCACAACTTTGCACATTTCATATATCTCTTGGGCATCCTGTGGGTTAGTATCGAATAAAAAATACTAGTAGTGAAGGGGGCCCGGTATATAAATACCCCCGGGCCCGGATTTTCTCTCCACGCCCCTGATTAGAGGTGGGCACGGGCCTCAAAAATTAAGCGCGGCCCGGCACGAACGCGATGCAAGCACTTGAAATAAAGCCCGGTCCAGCAAGAGTATTTTGTTTTCAAAGCCTGGCCTCGGTCCAGCCCGTCCTGATACTACCAAGTTATTATAACCCCTATTCCAGGAAGTGAATTATCTACTCCAAAAATGAACTTTGTATATCCGCCAGCACCGAAAGGCACGAAATTGTTTTGAACGTTGTTTTCGTTTATTGAAATCAAGGTCTCGTTGCCTTTAAGCTGAAAGAGGTCTAAGTTATGGTCCGGTTACGGCGGGAAAAATTATTAATGCTTGTATTGTATTATTCATCATAACATTATGATACTTAGGGCCGTTTTCTCAATGTCCGGTTAAATTTGTTCTTAACCGTACGATTGCTAACCATACGATAAATAAAATTAATGAATTCGTTTTCACAAAGTGCTGATAAAGTAACCGGAAGTTTAATTATCAATTGTGAATTTTCAATGTCAAAAATAATAAATTTAAATTTTGTCAGTTTACTTATTTACCTAAATTCTTTTAACAAAAATATCAAAAGCCAATACAAATATAGAAAGAATATCACCCGCTTAAGATTGTCAGGTGAGTATTCAATGATATTTTTCTATGATGGCCGGTTTTTTTAATGCAATTTCTTTTTGGTTAGATTTTAAATGGAAAAAAAGAAATCGCTTACCGAATTTCACTTCTTCGGAAGAAAATTTTTTAATAAGTTTGTCGGAACAGCATGCAAATGTAATTGAAAACAAAAGGACGGATGCTGTTTCCTGGGAGCAAAAACGAAAAAAGTGGGAAAATATTATAAGCCTAGAATTTGAAGTTCAATTTGGAGTTAAGAGAAGCTCTAAATATTAAAAAGAGAAGTACGAAATCTTAAAAAGGAAAGCAAAAAAGAGCTTGGCTGAAGAACGAAAAGAAATATAAGAAGCACTCCATGCCAAGTGTACCAGGTTTAAATTTTTTTTTCTCCGATTTTGCTCAAATTTGGCAATATGGTAGATCCGGTGTGCAAGAACAACAATCCGGGAGGATTTGGTCCTTGTACCATTTGTTGTTAAAATTCAGCGTGTTGAAGTTGGCGTTTTTAGTCATTTTCATGAAAAGGGTGTTTTTTCAAAAATTTATAGCTTACACTAAAATTTGTAAATTCATAAATCTAAGTTACTGGTCCTATTCATTTTGAAGTGTTCTTTTTATAAAAAAATATTTTTTGTTGAAAAAAAATTTTTTTCACCAAAATTTTTTACACTTAAAAATACTTTTGAATTTTTTATTAAAGCATAAAAGGGAGTTTTGGCTTTTGAACGCCCGCGGAAGGCAAAAATCTTTTTTTACTCAAGAGGAAAGCATCTTACGAAAAAAGTGTACGGGGCAAAAAATGCTTAGAATCGTCCAAGCAATACGTGAGATTTTTTTTGAATAATTTTTGAAATTTTTTTTTTTAAATTTTTTCAAGTTACTCAAAAAAAAATTTTTTTTTTTAACTTTCCAAAAAATTCCCAAAAAATTGCACACTTATTTCCTTGATGATTCTAAACATTTTATGCCCAGTACACTTTTTTCGTAAGATGCTTTCCGCTTGAGTAAAAAAAGATTTTTGCCTTCCGCGGGCGTTCAAAAGCCAAAAACTCCTATTGAGCGTTCGAATCCCATCTTGAGTCATACATCATTGTAAAGCTTATAAATTATGCTTTAGTTTCAAGCACTTTTAAAAAAAATCGAAGGGGGCTTTTTTTAAAAAAAATTCAAAAGTATTTTTAAGTGTAAAAAATTTTGGTGAAAAAAAATTTTTTTCAACAAGAAATATTTTTTTATAAAAAGAACATTTCAAAATTAATAGGACCAGTAACTTAGATTTATCAATTTACAAATTTTATTGTAAGCTATAAGTTTTTGAAAAAACACCCTTTTCATGAAAATGACTAAAAACGCCAACTTCAACACCCTGTATTTTAACAACAAATCGTGCTAGGACCAAATCCTCCCGGATTGTTGTTCTTGCACATCGGATCTACCATATTGCCAAATTCGGAGAAAAAAAAATTTAAACCTGGTATACTTGGCATGGAGTGCTTTATAATGACGGGTGGCAGTTATTATAAGAAGAAAACCGATGAGAACGTAGAAAGGCTAGCCGTACTGATGGGCAGATCTGCGACAGGCTGCGTCAATAGTTTTGATAGCGATGCTATCATTGATGAAGAAAATGAAAAAAGAAACAACGAATTGGACAAAAATCTTGAAACAATGGTAGATGTCTTAACCCTTTAACGACCAGGTCTAAATACGCGAAAGAATTTCAAAATAAAAATACGACAAAATCGAAGTAATGCGGGCTTATAAAACTTTCATTCAAGCAAATGGGGTTCTGGCAAACATACTTGCCTTTAGTCGTTAAAGGGTTAACACAGAATGATGGTATAGAGAACATAGAAAATCCGCAGGAAACATCCAAGAACTGGCCTTCCTGGAACCCATCGCAGCTAAGGAAAAGAAAAAGTGAAATATTGATAGCTGTCTGTCCTGAAAAGAGAAATAAAGAGTCGATAGATCCACAAAAAATTTTTTCCAGATCGGCTGAAAAACATAGTTGGGAGGCAGAGAAGCACATTTAGGAAAAAAATCAAGCAAAAATAAAACAGAAATTTTAGAACTTGAACTGAAAATTAAGTTTCGCGATTTTGTTAATCGAAATAAGTAGTTCTTCATATAATGAAAAAATCATATTTCTTAATAAAACATTTAACCCTTTAACTGTTTATGTCGAGTATACTCGTCAGAGCGAAATGAAAATTTTTCGCATTATGTCGAGTATACTCGTCGTGAAGATAAAAAGAATCGCATTCGTATTATTATTAAACGAATCAACTGTAATTTTTTTTTTTTTTCCCTGTAAAAGGGCAAATAAAGATTTTTTAAAAAATGTACATTTTAGAATATTCGTTAGTCTGGCAACCTTATTTATTTTAATTCACAATAGCTGAAATAACAAATTCTGGGGAAGTACCGTTACAAAACGATTTTATGTGATATTTTTTTTTATTAATGAAATAAATTTTGTTTGTTAACAACGAATAAAAATACATATATTTTTTAAAAAACCAACACGCAACTTTTGATCATAATTGCCATAATTTTATAGGCAGAAACATTTTACTCTGTTTATGTCGAGTATACTCGACTTCGATGGAAAATAACTAAGCAGGCAGAAAAAGTTTTTCGAAACAAAATTAAACAGTAAAAGGGTTAATTTTTACATACATTTTTTCTGGTTAATGAAATTTTTTAGGCTTGGCAGCAATTGAACATCTTCGGGCGACCTTCGTATTTCTATATATTCTTCGTTTTGACTATGAAGCCTACGGGTGACCTTCAGAAACCTAACAATTTATAAATAAAATTCAGATTTATAGTGATGAAATGTTTTTTGAAGCCTCCTGTTTCGGTTTCAATTGCAGAGGAAAGATTATCTGCCAAATCGTGCCATATTAATTTAATTTAAAATTCAAATCAATAATATTTTTTGTCAGTTGTTCTTCTGATTAGCAACTAACCGGTATCATATCTTGCCGTAAACTTTATCAGAACTTAATTGACAGATTGCTCATAACCAGATATTGAGAAAATGCTTTTCGTTCTAACTGCCGTTTAAAGTTCCGATTAGTGCTTAACCAGACATTGAGAAAACGGCCCTTAGTAGATTAGGAGTAAATGATGTTGAAGACAATGTTTCTGAAGAAGACAACCTTTTCGATGAAAATGAAGAAGAAAGGAACTCTCCAGAAGGCAGCGAATTGTCGATGCTTACTTTCAATTTTTTGGTTAATAGCTTTATCATGTATGAGGAACGAATCGTTTTACTAATTTTTTTATGTTTTTTATTAGAAAAACAATAAAAACATATAAACATTCCTCTCTTCCAAGGCTTTAAATTGCTTTTCCGCAATTTCTATGAAAAACTGTCGGTTAAAGCTTTGATTAGTGCTTAAAAAGACATTGAGAATGCGGAACTAAAATAACGAAGGTGTCTTAATGAGTCAGGAACCTGACGTTATACTTCATATTTTAATCGTCTAACTCCTAAACGACTCAAGAACCCATATTGAAATTTCAAAACGCATTGTTTTAATATTTATCTTTAACACTATATCAAGCATATGACTAAACATTGTTTAACAGCTCCTAAAAATTCGTATATCATATTTTTTCAATTCTTTGAAGTCCATAACTGGAAAACTTGCTTATGAAAAAAATGTGGTTTATATTCATTCCATCAGTAAGTTCCAAATTCAATTTTTGCCAGTGCCCGTTTCATTTTAAAAGAGGTATTGCGTGTATAATTCAACGGAATATTTATTTTTCTATAAACAATTTAAAATTTATGTTGACCTATCAATAATATCCTTTATTCTGATTTAATTCCAATGTGTGAAAAAAGTGAGAGCAACAACGAAAACCTCAATGATTGCAACATGGCGTTTGAACAAATAGATCTCTGGTTATAAATCACAAGCACGCAATCCAAAATCCAAATGCTGCAACTACCCCCGTTTTCCCCTTTGCAATTCCTGTCCTTTGCAACAGTCGTTGCGATAAGTAGCGCACAAAAAAACACCACACAAAAACAAAATTTTTTCCATAGTATTTACTAACAGGTCACGTGCAAAACTTCAAAAACCTAATAGAAACCTAAGGTGTGCAATGGACAAAAAAAAGGAAAACGTTCGTTCATAAGGCCTAAATGTGTGTTTAATGGAATGCTAAGTGATTTTTATTTGGTTAAGGATTTATTACTCTCATTTGCAACAATTCCTCAACGGGCAAAAAACCGATAGACTGATAGAGGAAAGAGCAACTCCACCGGCACCGGTTGAAGAGAAAGTAATGCCATCTGATATAGAAGAGAAGATGACTAGCAAAAAATAAGCTTAAGGACAAAATAGCCGTGCAATTCAACCCACTTTGGTTTTTTGTAAAAAGCTAAAGTTTTTATTAGAATTATTTTTGCATGTGTCTTGACGTTCGAGGAACATCGTCTAATATTACGTTGTTACAAATTCAAAATCCCCTTAATAAATATAACGCTTTCAATATGTGTAAAGAAAAGGATTTCTAATTTGATTTTCTTTTTTTCAGCACCCAATGAAATTTTAATATTAATCTCCAGCCAGAATACAAAATACCATCGTCAATTATGTGAACATTTTCGCAAGGATATCTACAAGCAGTCACAATCAATAGACAAGGATCATGTTATCAACGTGCAAATAATGCACGAAATATTAGATTACCCTGGAGACTGGAACATTCTGACATCAGTACCACGTTTGACTGCAACACTACAGCTCGTGAATTCCAAAACAAAGTGGATTATTCTGTGCGAGGACACCACCTACATTGCATTGAAACCATTACTGGACAAACTATCCCATGAAAATCACACGGCAGTAAGTACATTGCATCGATATGACAGCAAAATTTGTTTTCACACACGCACGGTGTGTGTGTCAAAAATGTCAATAGACTTAGGGAAAAACGTCTTTAACACTTTAATGACCAGGAATTTCAAAATAAAAATACGACAAAATCGAAGTAATGGGGGTTAATAAAACTTTCATTCAAGCAAATGGGTGTTCTGGCAAACATACTTGCCTTTAGTCGTTTAAGGGTTAACTGTTACAAAATTAGAGTTTGGTATGAAAAAAAAACCGAAAAAAATTAAAAATTAATCTCTGAAAACGTTGGGTAGTGAATCAATTCATACAATAAAATCAAATATGTTTATTGCTCAATCCATTTACATTTTCCCAATCTGAAAAAAAAACTAGTAAGGGTGTAAAATTTGGCCCGGCCAAACATTAAATACCCTACACTGCAGTATTTTTAAAATTGTTCTCATATGGGAGGTGCTACGCCCTCTTGTTCGAGTTCACCCAGTTTTTGTTCAGAGCTTGCATTTATAGATTTAAGTGTCTGAGTGAAAAACGTTTTCAGTATAGTGTTTTGAAGTTTTTGCTTATATAGGAGGTGCCACGCCCTCTTGTCCGAGTTCGTCTAGTTTTAGCTTAGAGCGTGCATTTATAGTCTGTAGTATTTGAGTGAAGTTTGGTTGGATTATCTCAAAAAACTCTTTCAGTATAGCATTTTGAAACTTTTGCTCATATGGGAGGTGCCACGCCCCCTTGTCCGATTTCACCCAATTTTCGTTGAGAGCTTTCATTTATGTTTCTTAGTGTCTAAGTCAAATTTGGTTCTAATATCTCATAAAACGCTTTCAGTATAGCGTTTTGAAGCTTTTGCTTATATGGGAGGTGCCACGACCTCTTGTTCGAATTTGCTCAATTTTTTTCAGATCTTGCGCGTACAATTCTTAGTATTTATGAGTATTTTGGTTGCATTATCGTGAAAAATACTCCTAAAATCTCATTTTGAATATATTTTTTGTATGGGCGGTAGGCGTGTCCGTTGACCGATTTCGCTCATTTTCAATGCCCCGAGCTATCTTTGGCGACGGAGGCAGTGTACCAAATTTAATTGAAATATCTTGCTCAGTTTTCCCAAAAAGTGTATTTCAAAACACAGCCAGCCAGCCACCCAGCCAGCCTGCCAGCCACCCAGCCACCCAGCCTGCCAGACAGACAGAATATATACACTTTTCTATATCTGCCACGCCTCCTTCTCTGCGTTACAAACGGAAGGACAAAGTGAATATACCATAGGTGTAGGGTATAAAAATCAAGCTCAGAAATTCGCATCACTTCCTTTCTCTTGAGCCATTCACTCCAGGTTTTTTATTGAGATTTTGGAACGGACTGGAGACTTTTCAGCGCCCAAACTTTTATAGTCTGTTTGAAAAATATATAAAAACCAAATGGAAAAATATTATATGCTCGATCCTCTCTGTACAAAACTCTTTCTTTTCACAGACCTGGACCACGGATTGTTACGCCGTGAATCTGAAACTATTGAAAAACTCAAAAAAAAGACTTTCCGCTATGCAAGATTTTCAGAAGCATCATGATCATTATTATGACTGTTAACTCAAACCAAAATTTTGAGGAAAATGTTTTTCTTCTGAGTCGAAAAGAAAATTAAGCCTCTTTTTCGAAAACAACATTAGATAACAAATCATAACATGCATACGATGTATCGTACGCTGAAGTGTATAAACCAATAACATCGACCTTGCCAAGGCTCAACAAGAGGACTTAAAATGTAAAGTCTAACATAACGAGTAACCAATCAGCGTTTTAAGAATACTTCACAGTGTCTCCAACAGAGCTCTTGACGCTATTTTCCATCGTATTCACTGGACTTTTGGTTAGCATCTGGTCGCTTTAACCTAAATATATGGGTCAGTCTTTGCGGTATCGATTAAGATTTGAGTTGACATCTCCCATTTTTGTGAAAATTGGTGAAAATTTAGTATTCAACATAAGTATAACTGTGGTAAAATGATTTTTCGAAATTCGGAAAAAATCCAAGATGGCGGCCATATGAAGTCCGAACCAAACTTTAGAGACTCACATGTTTGAAAATTCAATACTCCTCGGCTTTTTATCCGATTTTAATGAAATTATCAGGGTTAGTGCGAAAAGATAAGCGTTTAAAAAAAATTACACTGAAAAAAAAAAATTTATTTTAAGTGAAAAAATTCTTTTCTTCTTTTTGAAACCAAATTGGGGCTTGATGCACCCTTTCTATTTTTTTTAAATATTTTTATTTAATAGTAAATTTTATTATAATTATTTACCGACCTTCAAAATCTTTTAGAGTTATCAAGTTATGAGTTTTTAAAGTTGTTCAATGTTGTGTTTATCATGAGTCGTTGGTGCACGTGCGCTACCTTATAGAGTTGCCTCCGTCTAGACGGTATATTTTTTTCGGCGGCCCCTGATAAAATTTTTTTAGAATATTTTTGGGGAATAGTTTTTGGAAAAGACCCTTAAAACGGGACATAATGGTTTAAGATGTTAAAAAAAAACTCCATGCTTGATTTCACGTGAAGTTATGTTAACCCATTATATCGCGTTTTTAAAGGTCTTTTTGACCCCCTTTTCCAAAAACTTGGTTGAAATGGGTTAAAATATTCTCCAAAAAAATTTTATTAGGGGCCATTAAAAAAAAAATACAGTCCGGACGGTGGCAACCCTATATAGTAGCGCACGTGCACCAACGACTCATGATAAACACAACATTGAACAACTTTAAAAACTCATAACTTGATAACTCTAAAAGATTTTGAAGGTCGGTAAATAATTATAATAAAATTTACTTT
This sequence comes from Calliopum simillimum, assembly GCA_951812925.1. Lineage (NCBI taxonomy): Eukaryota > Metazoa > Arthropoda > Insecta > Diptera > Lauxaniidae > Calliopum > Calliopum simillimum. Next base: position 85,869,415 of record OX638369.1, on the reverse strand, counting down.
TAAATAGAAATATTTCAAAAAAATAAAAGGGTGCACCAAGCCCCAAATCGGCTTTAAAAAAGAAAAAAAGCTTTTTTTTCACTTAAAATAAATTTTTTTTTTTTTCCAAAAGCTTTTGGGGGTTATCGTGAATCAAGATTCCCGGGGAATTTTCTTAAACTGCAATAGAGAATGCACGGCAGTCTTAGAAAACTCCCCGGGAATATTTATTCACGATAACCCCCTATATCTTTTTGCACTAACCCTGATAATTTTATTTAAATCGGATAAGAAGCCGAGAAGTAATGAATTTTCAAACATGTGAGTATCTACAAGTTGGATCGGACTTTATATGGCGGCCATCTTGGATTTTTTCGAAATTTCGAAAAATCATTCTTCCACAGTTATGAGTATGTCAAATATTAACTTTTCACCAAATTTCATAAGGATCGGAGATGTCAACCCAAATATTAATCGATTACGCAAAGATTGACCCATATAAGATATACCTCCTCACCACCAATCAATTCGCTGTGCAAGCAAAATTCTCAGATCCATCCGATTAATCAGGGTATTTAATTTTAGGCCTGGCAAAATATAGCAACCTTACTATTAAAATTATTTTTAATTTTTGATGTTTTATTTTCTTATAAATGTTTTTAATGCATATCGTTGCTCACTTGTACAACGGCCCTAATTGACATTTTTGGTTCCGGTGTATAAGTGAGCGACGATATGTAAACAAAGTTCTCCACTTAAAAATTTTATTCTCTGTCACATTTTAGATTTCCTACCTCGGATATGCTTTACATGATCGAGAGGCGAGCATTATTCATCATTTTGCATTCTTCGAAAATCCAAGATGGTTTTCATATCCTTTGCTACGCTCCGGTGTGATATTCACTGTACCTCTAATGCAACGGTAATTTATAAGAAACTGGACTTTATGTTTGGTTTTTTAGCGAAACTTAAATTGTGCAAAAACAAAAATTTAATTTTCTTTAGTACATGACTTGTTGGTTTTAGTAATTTTATCAGGCATACAAGTGATTTTTCGCACTTTTTGTTTTAAATAATTAAACAGGATAGCGGCACATGCTGCCAACATACAACGACCAAGGACAGAATTTTCCATAGACGTGTCCCATGAGCTCGCTCGTTTCATTATGGAAAATGTACAAGTTGATAGCGGCGAACGCTTAGATGCTGCCAGAGACGATGACGCTGTCAAGGGATTCGCACGTCATGTTACAAGGCATACGAAAAGTGCCAGGATTTTGGCGAAATCACATACTACACATAAAGAGAAACGTTTAAAAAATGCTGTAAAAAGCGTTCGCTTAAAAGAAGTCACTTATATTTGCCCTGCGGCATCTACCAAGGATGATTTTTGTGTCATGTACGCGAAACAAGCGAATTCAAGTGCTTGTGTAAGTAAAACTATGTGTATGTATATTAAGTTTAGTTAAGTATATTATAGTGACTCAAATTTAAAAAATAAAAATGAGTGTACCGAAAATTATCATAGCGGAAGGTCTTATCTTATGGCCCGCCTGTGTTTGGAATGAAGGTCTAAACCAAAGGTGTCAGCGTAGAACAAAAGTGAGCCAATTTTGGCTCGCCTACAAAAACAAGAATAATTCAATAATTTTTTAAATTTCTGAGGACTACAGCACACACGAAAAATTTTTGTTGTTTTTTTTGAGCTCGTCAAAATTCGCGGAATTAAAATATTTACGAAAAATTGTTTTCGTTGTTTCGCATAAAAAAAAACAACAAACATTTTTTGTGTGTGTTGTAGTTCTCAGAAATTTAAAAAATTATTGAAATGCACAGTCCGACACATGAAAAGTGAACTAAAATCCGTTATAATGCGTCGAAAGTACTCGCCGAAACAAGTAATTCTGCCAGAGCGTTTTGCAAAGTTGGCTCATATAAGGATTTTATGGTCATTTTTGCGATTTTAAGGCACTAGAAAAATCGCGAAAAATCCAAATTATAATTATCCAGCTGAAAATTGCAACTTTTTGCCTCAAATTGGATTTTGAGCGATTTTTCGATTTTTTCATATGGCTATATCTCGGTAACGAGCCGAAAATATTGTTTTGATGACTTCAGCAATGTTGTAGCTATTGAATAGAAGAAAAAAAAAAAATTCATCTAGTGCCCTAAAATCGCAAAAATGACCATAAAATCCTTATATGAGCCAACTTTGCAAAACGCTCTGGCAGAATTACTTGTTTCGGCGAGTACTTTCGACGCATTTTAACGGATTTTAGTTCACCGTCAATGACTTGAAAAATGTTGCACTGTGATATTGTTGTTGTTGCAAACGAGCCACCAAAAAAACACCTGACACCCTTGGTCTAAACGTCAAAAAAGTATTTTTGACAGTTTTTCGATGTCAGGATTTTTGGGTATTTTTGTTGCAGTGTACTTTGGCTTCAAAACTAAAATTTTGTATGTACACTTCATTGCATTAAAGTGTGACAAATACAGAAATTTGTAAACCCAAGAACGTCAACATCAGTTAGTGGTTGGTGTAAGCACTTTAAAAATTTTGGCCCATTTCATTTATAAGTGATGTTCTATCTGTCTACAATTTAAATGGAGTTTCGCCTCTCAGACTTCGAGATGAGCATCTGTTTAGGATATGATTTACATTAAGGATCTCCTTTGTCCAGAAACCTGGAGAGAGCCGGGATTAAATCATCATACAGAGGCCCATTTCAACCAGTGTTCTATTTTTTCTTTCGGCAATGCCGTTTTGTTGCGGCGTGTATTCTACGGTGCGTTGGCTCCTTAGAAAATTCTCCAAAATTTGGTTTGTATAATCGGTTCCATTGTTGGATCGTATTATCTTGATTCTTCGTTCGATTTTTGTACTCGTTGAATTACTCAGAGACCACTTCGCATCACTTCTTTTAGTCGTCAGTAAACGTGACGAAGTAGTGAGGACCACCAAGTGATTTCACACGCATGAGACCACTCACATCTATATGGACCAGTTCAAAAATTTCTTGTAAAGGTAACTTCGAATCCATGATCAGTAATTTCAACGGACATTCAGGACATACCAAGTCTGTTCTAGTTATGCTGTGATCCCATCAGTTGTCTTAAATCTGACGACTCCGTTTCCTTTATTGTTGTTCGATCCGTTATTTCCTCAGTGCAGCACATTAGTCTTATCCGCACACATGGTCAAACACCATCTTTCTCGTTCGCTGTTGACTTGCATGGCAACTTCAGCGTTTCGGGTAGATTCATGAAATTTTGTATCGTTTTATTTAGTGTCAAGCACGTTCCGCTTACGTACTTCTTCGCAATGTTCTTGATAAGCAGGCCGTCAATCTGAATCTACCACGTGTTGAAATTTTCCTTTCCGAGAGGTTCAATCTTGAAGTTGGTGTAACTCATCATGAATTTTCATCTGACTTGATTATTGAAATTGAAAACACTTGAATTTTTTTCCACGTTTTCCACTAAAATGCGCAGTGGAAGAATACTGGACCCATAATCTGTTTAGAGGGTAAGTTTTATTGTAAGTAAGGAAAATATTTGAAAATATTTTTTATTGTGAAATATTAGAACATTACATACCAAAACATAAAATAGCGCAGTAAAAATAAAAAAACAGGTTGAAGTCTTACATTCGGTTGTGGATACCAAACAAGTACCCGGATACTATTAAGGAGTTAATAAATCGCTTTGCTTTTATTACAGCCAGCCGTAAAGAGAGAAACCATTTACTTTGCAATAAAAACTTGTCATAAGTTCCATCAAGATCGGCTGCCAGCCATAATGAATACATGGGGTCATTTTGCGGAACATAAACGATATTTCAGTGATGTTGAGGGTAAGTTCAAGCTCTTTATTATTATTTTAAACTTAAGCCTTTAAATAAGCCCTACTGACCCAAAATAAAATGCCATTAAACAATTAATATTGACGTGAACTGACGACTGAAATTCAAATCAATTAACAAAAATAAATATATCCGTTGGTTAACAAAACAAAGACAATGACCAAATACACATACTTACTTATATATGTACATATGTACATACATGCGTGCAAACTCCTCACAAGAAATTGCCAATATTAAAAGCTAACTCTTGACTTTTCTGGCTCATGTTTTATGCAGATGAAGACATCCCCACTGTTGTCACCGGTGTCCCCAATGCAGAGACCGGCCATTGTGTCAAAACTCTATCGATATTGAGATTTGCCTTAAAAGACATTGATAGCATCAATCGATACCAACGTAATCAAGTCATACACTGGATATTTCTCTCAGATGATGATACACTGTTGAGGTTAGTAACTACAATTACAACAATTTTGTATTAAACCACCACATTTAATGCAGGCCTCATTGCTTAGAGCAGTGGTTCTTAATCGCTGCAATGCACTTTCATGTTTTTATAAAGTTTCAGGTATTGTACAGTTAAATATGAATGATTTTTCTTCTAAAAATTATGTATACCTATATCATATAGCGCTATAGAGAATCTACACATGACTTTAAACTCTCATGAATTGGAACTAAACCAGGTACGAAACATCTTGAAATTTTCGGAGTTAAGTTTTTTGTCCATACTCCAAAAGAAAGAGGACGAAAATTAGATAAAGTAGCTAAGCTAATAATATTTTTCGGATATGACGAAAAAAGATTGTTGTAATTCGTGATGTCTATTTCACTAAAGATCTTCAAATGGATCTTTATAGGTACTAAGAATATATTTCTGAAGAAATAAATGAATCCATGAGATGATGATAATTCAGACTATAGTATTTAGAAAATAGTCCATTTCAATCAAGTTAAGTACAGCACATGAGTAGGTTAGAGCGTGTAAATAAAGAAACTTGTCTTTCACGATTAATTGAAGAAGTAAATCAGTAATCGGCACTACATTGCTTAATTGAGCTCCCTAGTTTCTATAAATCTCTTTTTCTTTTTCCTATCCATCTTCTCTCATACATAAACTCTCTCTCTCTTAATTTTGCTAACCACTGAACGGAAATACTGTTTCTTCTATGATTACTGAGCCGAAGTCTTTTGGGGGAAGTAATGATAGGTGATCATAAGCGGTGGTGGGCAGCTTCGTATCAAAGAGAGGATTTGCGTATCTTTTCGTATAGGATAAAACGAGACAAAAAAAAGACGAGAGAATTTTGCCCAGCACCGATGCACCAGGCAAAAAAATTTTTATTATTTCCAATTTTAGTAATATTTGATTATGTAATACCTACATATGTCCCGAATCCAAATGCAAAATATTTGTATAGTATACAGTCTGGTTAACGAGCTAAAGGGCAGGTATGCGTTTCTTTGAATCAAATTTTTAAAGCCTTCTAGCTTCTTAACCAGACTTTATGCTGTGAAAATATTTTATATCTGGATCGAGGACATAAATATGTTATATAATCAAATATTACTAAAATTGGAAACATCAAAATGTTTTACCTGGTGAATCACGTACATTTTCACATATTTCCTGGAAAAATTGCTAGGACCCATTATGATATGTTGTTCATGGGAAAGTTCTCTATCGATTGGTATAGGTTTTTTTTTTACATTGCAATTATTTGAAGTATCACATTTAATTTCATCGGTCTATTATTACATAAATAAAATTGTATATAAAAAGAAAAAACAAGATTTAAACTAGTAAGGGTGTTGCTTTTGGCCTGGCCAAAAATTAAATACCCTACACTGCAGTATTTTGAAAATTTTTTTTGTATGGGAGGTGCCCTCTTGGCCTAATTCTCTTAGATTTGCTCAGATCCCGTAAATGTATGAAGTTCGGTTTAATTACCTCAAATAAAGCTTGCACTACAGAATTATGTAAATTTCGATTGTATGGGATAGGCCACACCCTATTGTCCGAGTTCGCCAAGTTTTTGCTCAGAGCATGTATTTACTGTTCTTAGTATATAAGTGACTTTTGGTTGGATTACCTTAAAAAACGATTTGAATATAGCATTTTGAAACTTTTGCTTATACGGGAGGTGCCACGGCCGCTTATCCGAGCTCACCCTATTTTTGCACGGAGCTTAAACTTACCATATCTCGTGTTCAAGAGTATTTTGGTTGCTTTTTGGATATATTTTGTGCATGGGCGGTAGGCGTGTCCCTAGTCCGATTTCACTCATTTTGAATAAATCAAGCTAACTTTGACGACGCACTATGGTTTTTTTTGGACTAAAAAGTGCACACCAAAATAATTCACTACAAGGACCCTTTTTTTTAAAAAAATCAAATGCAAAATTAAAGGTTATACATTGTGCTATCTGAAAAGATGCCCGCTTTTTCTAGCATTTGATCCACAAATAAGGGACACAGGTCGAAATCTCATAAATTTTGAAAAAAACGGTTTTTCTGTTTAAAAATGTTAGTCGCATTAAATGCAGGAGTGATATATGAATAAATTTATATGTATTCAATCAAATCAATTACGATGAAATGAACTCAAAGTCAAAATGGGCGGTGCCACGCCCCAAAAACAAATTCGTCATATCTCCGAAGCTAATAGACGCAGATAGATAATACGCAGTATGTTTGTAACAGGCACAGAGAGAAATAATATTTACTAGAAAAGTAGGCGGTGCCACGCCCCAAAAATTTAAAACACATCATATCTCTGAAACTATTTGACTCATGTGGATGAAATTCGGTTTGTATATAAAAGTCATCAAGACAAATAATGTCTGCTATGTGGTGCCACGCCCACAGGCAGAGCTATATGAATGAACTTTTTTCCTATGGAACAGAGGGGCAATTAATAAGGATATGTTCATTTTTGGGTGTGATACCGCCCTTTTTTTCAGCAAATGTTATTTAAATCACTACCTTTTATATATATCCCAAAACTCAGCCCGATAGCTCTAGCAGTTTCGGAGATATGATAAGTTTTATATTTGTAGGGCGTGGCATATCTGTGTCTAATAGTTTCGGAGATATGACGAATTTGTTTTTGGGGCGTGGCATCGCCCATTTTCACTTTGAGTTGATTTCATCTTACTTGATTTGATTGAATACGTATAAATTTATTCATATATCACTCCTGCGTTTAATGCGACTCACATTTTTAAACAGAAAAACAGTTTTTTTCAAAATTTATGAGATTTCGACCTCTGTCCCTAATTTGTGGATCAAATGCTAGAAAAAGTGGGCATCTTTTCAGATATCTCAATGTATAACCTTTAATTTTCCTTTGATTTTTTTTTAAAAAAAAGGGTCCTTGTAGTGAATTATTTTTGTGTGCACTAGGAAGAAATTATCGCTGAACTTTTTTATAGAAAAAACAACTTCACAGAAACATGCGATTTCACCGAACGCTAAAATCGCACTATTATAAGCTTTAGGCTAGAGTGGTCCAAAATCCGAAAGTGTTAAAAAGTCAAGGTGCGCGCGACTTTTCTGAATCCTTGGATCCTGCTGATTACAAAAAGTGCTTTGGAACCAAAAAAAAATTGCGTTTAGATATTCCGCAACGAGCTTGAAGGTACTTTTTTAGGAATTTTTGAGTTTTCGAGTTCTCTTTTTAATTTAAACGCTATACCTTTTGACCCAGATAAAGTATTTGCAAAAATTAAATTGCATTTTGTTAGGAATATTTTGAAACATGTTTTGCATTAATAATAATTAATCTACTTTTTGCCAATTTTTTTTAGCAGCACTTTAAACTTAAAATTTTGTTATTTTTTTGAGGTGTTTGCACTTTCAACAACCGATTTTTTTCTTATTTTGCTCTAGCAAATTTTTTTAAACATTTTTATATTTTTATGCATGAATTCATCTTTAAAATAATTTCAACAACTAAGCTATTAGTAACACTTTTACTCACTAAAAACTATTAAGTATAATTAAATTAGACTAAAAAAAAAATTCATTTTAGTATTTTCAAGGAATTGATATAAGATATCTTAATGGGATGACGTAAAATACCACTTGTTTTTTATAAAATCATTAGTTCCTAATCTTTTGAGTAAAACAACATTCTTTGCAATATCGAAATTTTTGCACTTCTTGTTATTTTTGGCAAAACAGGTTAACAGATAGTTTTCATAGATCTTCAAAAAAAAACTAAAAAAAAATTTAGTCAAAAATAAACTAAAATAGCCATTTTCGATGTATTTGTTACTTTTGATTCCGAATTCAGTCTCAAAATTGCTCTATCTTGTACGGTTAAGGAGATATTCAAACATAAAAGTATAAAAAACACCGTTTTTGCTCTTTTTAAAGTGATATTACAAGTCAAGGTTACTTTCAGCCACAAAAAATGGTATAGTGGTTAAAAGTACCAGTATGTTTCTTTAAAATCCAATTTAAATTATACCGATATCTTTTTTATTCTCGGAGTTATCCTAACTTAAAAAGTTGAAAAAGTGCAAAAAAAACCTTTTTTTTATTATTTCTGCTTACGATATTTCAGAGGATTAAAGAGATATCGATTTAATTTAAATTGGGTTTTCAAGAAAAATGCCGTCACTCTTATTTTCAATACCAAGCTGAAAGTTACCTTGTCGTTATATAACAGCTTCAAAATTATCAAAAACGGTGTTTTTTTTGCATTTTTAGGTTAGGATATCTCTAAAACCGTACAAGATAGAGCAATTCTGAGACCGGATTTAGAATTTTCATGAACAAATACATCTTAAATGACTATTGTTGTTTCTGTTTCACCAGGAAAATTTTAAACTCAATGTTTTTTTTTTTGGCCAAATTTGATTAAACTTTACGGTTTTTAGCAAGTAAAGTGAAGCTGGTGGCTTAGTTGTTGGAGTCAGTTGATAGATAAATTAATGTGTAAGAAAATAGAAACATAAAAAAAAATTCGCTAGAGCAAAATAAGAAAAAAATCGGTTCTTGAAAGTGCGAATACCTCAAAAAATTAACAAATTTTGAAGTTTAAAGTGCTGCTAAAAAAAATTGGAAAAGACAACATTAATTATTATTAATGCAAAAAATGGTTCAAAATATTCTTAACAAAATGCAATTTAATTTTTGCAAATACCTTATCTGGTTCAAAAGATATAGCGTTTAAATTAAAAATAGTACTCAAAAGCTCAAAAATTCCTTAAAAAGTACCTTCAAGCTCGTTGCGGAATATCTAAACGCAATTTTTTTTGGTTCCAAAGCACTTTTTGTAATCAGCAGGATCCAAAGATTCAGAAAAGTCGCGCGCAACTTGACTTTTTAACACTTTTGGTTTTTCCATACAAAATTTGGACCACTCTACTTTAGGCATTAGCGTTAAGTTTGAACATGAATAACGGTAAATCCTATGTATGCAGTGGAAAATAACCGTGTGGTACATGTTACCCACGTAGTCCATATTTCCCTATCTTACCCTACTAGCTTTTATTGCGACATCGATGAATATGCACACATGTTTTAGAACCACTGCTCTCTGGGCATATGAGAATTGTGCATTTGTGTTCGATTTATTTATTCCTTTTTAATTTTTCATTTCTTTTTTTTTTTAATTTTCATTTCAATTTGCACAATGAATTAAGGATTATTTTTATTTTATTTGGCCTATTGATTTCATTACATGGATTATTTTGCCTGCAGCTACAAACACACACTCACATCTACCACACCACATTGAGAACTTTTCGTATCTACATCTGCATTAAACCGCTATTCATACAAATGTGAGAGAACCATTTTCAATTATAAAAGTAAATTTTATCTCTATTTTTTGGTTCTTCATATTGTCTCCTTTTGGCCCACTTCAATGTTTTTACACTCATCATGTCCAATGCATTAAAATTAACTACAACGAACTTTAATATTAAATTAAATTTTTGCTTCTTGTCCGTGCTCGTCGACCTCAACTCCAAACACTGCAGTGTGGCTGGTGTCTGTGAGATTTTGGGTTGTTTCAACCCGTTGGAGGATGTGTACCTTGGCGAGCGTTATGGCTACAGGCTGCATGCGGAAGATGGTTTCAATTATATCACCGGAGGAGGTGGCATCATCCTCAGTTTGCCTGTTGTCAGAAAGATTTTGGAGCATTGCACCTGTCCATCGTTAACTGCACCTGATGATATGGTTTTGGGCTCATGTTTGCACACACTCCAAGTAAGAGCCATACACTCGGCTCGGTTTCATCAGGTGAGAGTTTATCGTTAGTGTGTTATTGCGTTATCAATGACTTGAAAATTAAAAACAATGAAAAGTCCCAACAATTTAATATCCAAATTAACTTTGCATTTGTTTATTTAAGGCACGACCAAATGATTATTCGACTGCATTATTGAAAATGGAGAAGCCAATTTCATTTCATAAGTTTTGGCAGTTGGATCCCCTTACAGTTTGGGAAAAATGGTTTGCGAAGAGTGACCGCAAGATGATTGAAATGGAAACTGCAGCAGCACAAAGAAACCATGAAAAGCCTCCCAAAAGCTATAGCGGGCATCAAAAGGACACAGGCTATAACATGAAATCTGTGGAGGGGAGCGGAAATTATGGTGGTCACGTTTACAATGTGCATGAAATTGGATCATTTATGGAGTCAGCCTTGCACTCAAAGGATAAACATATTGATTTATAAATTAAAATTTTCATTTCATTAAAGTTATACTGGTGCCTATCATATTTATGTATATTGAAAACGTTTCTTTTGTATCAAACAAATCTTTGTTAGATGAGAACTTTTATGATTTTGGATGTGAATGCTATATATAGCTTCCCTCGCAGAGGGTTGTAAAAATATACTCAATTTTTATAAATAAATAAGTACAATTTCCAACTGTAAATTAATACTTCTACAGTACATGGAAAGTTTTTCGGGATTTTTAAAAGTGACAACCCTTATGGACTTCGATGCACTCCTTCCGATACGAGGTGGCAAAGTCGAAATTCGCACTTCGAAATATTGAATTGAATTGAACTTTTTAAAAATCTCGAAAGACTTTCCATGTAAAACTACCAAATTATTTAAATAATTATTTCATTGCCATCAACTTCCATAAAGGCATCCCCATCTTGATTTGCAATTGGTGGACCAATAATCGGATGCCTAGCTACTCCTCTAGCAACTTGGTCCACTCTTTGATAAGTCCTTCTAAGTTTATCACTTAAATTACAGTTGCTGGACTTAAGTTGTACAATAGAGTGGTCCAAATTTTGTATGGAAAAACCAAAAGTGTTAAAAAGTCAAGGTGCGCGCGACTTTTCTGAATCCTTGGATCCTGCTGATTACAAAAAGTGCTTTGGAACCAAAAAAAAATTGCGTTTAGATATTCCGCAACGAGCTTGAAGGTACTTTTTTAGGAATTTTTAAGTTTTTGAGTACTTTTTTTAATTTAAGCGCTATATCTTTTTAACCAGATAAGGTCTTTGCAAAAATTAAATTGCATATATTGAGCAAAATTTTGCATTAATAATAATAAATCTAGTCTTTCCCAATTTTTTTAGCAGCACTTTAAACTTAAAAATTTGTTAATTTTTTGAGGTGCTTGCACATTCAAGAACCGATTTTTTTCTTATTTTGCTCTAGCAAATTTTTTTTTATATTACTATTTTTTTATGCATTAATTTATCTAGCAACTGACTCCAATAACTAAGCTACAAGCTTCACTTTACTTACTAAAAACCGTAAAATATAATCAAATTTGGCCAAAAAAAAAAAACTTTGAGCTTAAAATTTTCATGGTAAAACAAAAACAACAATAGTCATTTGCGATGTATGTGTTCATGAAAATTCTAAATCCGGTCTCAGAATTGCTCTATCTTATAGGGTTTTAGAGATATCCTAACCTAAAAATGCAAAAACCACCGTTTTTGTTATTTTTGAAGCTGTTATATCACAACATGGTAACTTTCAGCCTAGTATGGAAGTTAAAAGTGACAGCTTTTTTCTTCAAAACCCAATTTAAATTGTATCGATATTTCTTTGTTCCTCCGAAATATCGTAAGCAGAAATAACAAAAAAATTTGTTTTTTGCACTTTTTCAACTTTTTAGGTTAGGATAACTCAGAAGATAAAAAAGATATCGGTATATTTTAAATTGAATTTTAAAGAATCAGACTGGCACTTTTAACCACTATACCAGTTTTTGTGGCTGAAAGTATCCTTGACTTGTAATATCACTTTAAAAAGAGCAAAAACGGTGTTTTTTATACTTTTATGTTTGAATATCTCCTTAACCGTACAAGATACAGCAATTTTGAGACCAAATTCGGAATCAGCATCAATAAATACATCCAAAATGGCTATTTTAGTTTCTTTTTGATTTATGTATTTATTTTTTTAGTTTCCTTAGAAAATCTATGAAAACTATCTGTTAACCTATTTTGCCAAAAATAACATGAAACGCCAAGGTTTCGATTTTGCGAAGAATGTTGTTTTACTCAGAAGATTAGGAACTAATGAATTTATAAGAAAAAAGTGGTACCTTACGTCATCCCATTAAGATATCTTATTTCAATGCCTTGAAAACATTAAAATGAATTTTTTTTTTAATTGATTATAATTATACTTAATTGTTTTTAGTGAGTAAAACTGTTACTAAAAACTTAGTTGTTGAAATTATTTTAAAGGTAAATTAATGCATAAAAATATAAAAATTTAAAAAAAAAATTTGCTAGAGCAAAATAAGAAAAAAATCAGTTCTTGAATGAGCAAACACCTCAAAAAATAAACAAATTTTGAAGTTTAAAGTGCTGCTAAAAAAAATTGGGAAAGACTAGATTTAGTATTATTGATGCAAAATTTGACATAAAATATTCTTACAAAAATGCAATTTAATTTTTGCAAATACCTTATCTGGTTAAAAAGATATAGCGTTTAAATTAAAAAAAGTACTCAAAAACTCGAAAATTCCTAAAAAAAAGTACCTTCAAGCTCGTTGCGGAATATCTAAACGCAATTTTTTTTTTTGGTTCCAAAGCACTTATTGTAATCAGCAGGATCCAAGGATTCAGAAAAGTCGTGCGCACCTTGACATTTTAACACTTTCGGATTTTGGACCACTCTATTGTACAACCATTCGAAATAGTTTTGAAATGTCAAATCTATAATCGGCACCGCCCCTCATTTTGTACGATTTTTAACGATTTTTAATTTTGAATAAGATTCCTAAGTCTGTCCGTGGGGCAGCTTTTGGAAAGGGGCGAAATTCTTGTGGAGACACCAGAATTTCGGAGCAAGTTGAAACTGTATTCTGCACAGAAATTGCAGAACTAGTTGTTGAGGGAATTTCTTCGAAAGACCGCAAATTTTGGTTTGGGTGTTCATTGAACGTCCGGTCTATGACATAAGAGGACAAGAACTCATCGTCGCCAAAAATATTTTCATTAAGAGGCCATATTCCACTTACTTCAAAACCTTTAGTAATGTTTTGAATGGAAAATTCTTTTGGAAAAGACTTTCCAATAACGTGTACAATCTCATAAATTGTAATGGGCTTACCAGGGTTTGACAACATCCATTCAAAAACTGTTTTATCCAAAGGCTGAAGTTTATGAGATGTATGTGGAGACAATGTTAGCAAAATAACGTTGTTTCTTCTAGCTTCATTGATGATATTAACTGCGATGTGGGAATCGTGGTTATCCATTATAAGAAGAACCTTCGCTTCTTCAGTGGGTTTCACAAAAGCAATAAAATGTTTCAAATATTTAAAAAATAAATCTTCGTTGGACCAGCCACTTGGATTTGTACCTCCAATCATTCCTGCAGAAGCTCCAGCGATCATGCGCTCTTTGAAGTGGACTCTTGGAAAAATTAACATTGGAGGCACATGATTTCCCAACGCATTTACAGCTGCAATCATGGTTATATTAAGTCCTCTTTTGCCCGATGTTACACTGCCAATTTGCTTTTCCCCCTTCTGTGCCAAAATTTTTGGTGGAACATGGACCGTTGAGTTTCCGGTTTCATCGGTATTATAAATACGGTCAGGAGTAAATTTATATCGAGCCAAACATTCTTTATATTTTTTGAAAAAGGCGACAACATTTGCTTTGTTGAAGCTAGTTGCTCTTGATAAGCTGGTAGCATCAGGCTTTCGTAATGTTCTGATGGCGTCGTAAAAAAAATTTCAACCAATCAATTCCAGCTTTTTTCTGTACAAACCAATTTTCAGGAATTTGTTTGCCATTTGCTTGAGCAAACTGAAAAGCTAATTTCCGTAGATCTTCTCTGGGTAGTCCATAATGTAATTTTGAAGCAGTTATAATATAATCTACTAAGAATTCCTCTATGGTAAATATCATACGGTTATTAACGTTGGTTATATAAATCAACTCATTATTTGCAGAGGCTCTTTGCTTTTTCATGTGCCTTATTAAAGTCGTCTTGGAAACTTGATCTTCTTTTGTAGCAGTATATAGGGATTTACCGTTTTCCACATCTCTTACAGCAAGTTTTAGCGCTTTAGGTCGTGTTGCTCCCGTCTTGCTTCTTGGCATTTTCCTAAGATAGTGCAAAATAAAAACAATAGTAGCAATACAAAATTTACTGTGTGTTCCTCGGACCGGTCCAAGGTACACACTTCTGCCCGGTCCAAGGTGCACACAGACTGCAGATTTTAAAAAGGGTCAACTACCATAACATATTTTTATGAAAATAGATCTAAAACATACTTAAAACTTTAAACAATAACTAAACTTACCTTGCTGACGCTGTAAGTCTTAAATATTTAAAGAAAATTTTTGGCAAAATGTTGCGTTGCCTACTCCTATAAAAATACTTTTACACATCAAAAACACTTTTTCCGTCAGTTTGAACAAACAAGTACAGCTTGACGGTCAGAGTGGAAAATTCCATAGAAGAACATTATCGTACACGTGAAGCTGTTGAGCGGCAATCGGCACTCGGACCAAGGTACACACATCTCCCCTATATAGTTTGAATTTAAGTAAATATCCAAAAGTGGTGACCCCATTTTAAAAATGAAAACAGTTGCTCAGTTATCCACTGAAGAATTGTCTTTTTTATATAAAAAAAAAGGAATCTTCCTCTGAGTGAACGCAAGGCTGACAAAATCGTTAGATTTGAAGAACATGTCAAAGAAAAATTATTTCATCAATAGCAGCAGAAGAAATTTATCTTACCGGTATAAAAGCTGAAATTGTTGCAAAAAGTTTTTTATGAAAATTGGATTTGCAGATTTCGAGTACCTTTGAGAGTTATAACTAATCAAGGTCGTCAATTTGAGTCTGAAATGTTTAATGAGCTTTCAAAGTTTTTAGGAACACAACACATACGAACAACACCATATCATCCCAACTCAAACTACATGGTAAATAGATTTCAAAATACTCTCAAAGCTGCTTTAAGATGCCACGCTAGTAAAGAATGGACCGATGTAGTACTGAGAATTCTTCTATGATTGAGATCTACGATTAAAAAAGATATTAGCTACAGTTCCTCAGAATCAGTATGTGGTTCTACCATATAGCTGGTAATCTTATGGTAGAACCGTATTCTTTGAAGGAATGAAATGTAAAACTACTCATTCAGACTTTGTTAAGGACTTACGTGCAAAAATTCAAAAATTTAAAACCAATCGGCAGTAATCACAACAAAAAACGAGCCCTTCGTACACATATCAAGATTTTTTTAAATGTACAAATGTATTTGTCAGAGTTGATGCGGTAAAGACAACATTAAAAACACGAAACGAAAAGAAAAAATGTTTAAGCCAATAATGAACGAAGTCGAAAAATATGTGCCCATTGGCCGATTCAAACCAGTATTTGTTCTTAATCAAGATTTGAAAACTGTTTGTTTTCAAACGGGTGTTTGAATCTTTGTAGGGGGGTAATGTGGAGGCACTTGCTGCTGCCTTGCCTACCTGTTAACGGTTATATTCAGGCATGTTCTGAAATCCGATTAACTTCGGAATCGGAATGAAAGCAATTTTCAAGAGCTCCGCATTTCGATAATTAACATCAAATCAGATTTATGTTTCGGTAAATCGAAAAAGAAACATTAGAAAATTTTATTTGTTGAAAGACAAATCCGATTCCGTCTTATTTGTTCGAATGCAGAGCTCTTAAAAATTGCTTTCATTCCGATTCCGAAGTAAATCGGATTTCAGAACATGCCTGATTTAATTTTTCATTTGCCATAAAATTATTTCAATTTTGATGTTTCATAAAGTTTAATTTATTATTGAAAATTTGTTAAATAAAATACACTTGACGTTTTCTGCGGTATAAATTTACATACTTATATAAAATATATAGTTTGGATTTAATTAAATATCCTAAATGTATATCATACGCTTAGTTCAGTCCTCGTGCTTGGTCTCTGTCGTTCACTTTTGTCCATAGATTGCACACGTCTTACCTAATCGATCGCCAAACAGAAAGAAAATGAGTTGATGCCGGAACCGCCACCGTTTCAGCACTTCAGCGCCCTCTAACACTAAGTTGGCACACTGTCAATTGTGAGTGCGTGCGCTAGTTCAGCATTTTGCTATTGGTTTAAAATAAGTGTAATATTTTTGGGAATTTGTTGGAAAGTTAAAAAAATTTTTTTTTTTTTTCTTTGAATTATTTTTGAAAAAATTTTTGAATAAAAAAATTTCAAAAATTATTCCAAAATTTTCACCTGGTACGCTTGGCGTGTTATGCTTCATATTTATAGATTCTAATAGCGTTTTCTTTTCTCAAAAAAATGTTACCCGTTTAAAGTGCAACATTTTTTTAGTTTCATACTCTACCCGAATAACATGTTACATTATTTCATATAAGAATAGAACAAAACAAAAAAAATCCAGCCTTGTCAAAAATAAAATTTTCATTGACAATTCTGAAAAAAATTGGATTTAATTTGAGTTTTAACATTAAATGGAAATAAATACGGAAAACAGTATGGAAGAGCAATGCCACGACGAACCTCAAAAATTTAAAAAAGTGCAGCATAAGTAAAACGAAAACTATATAATTCCTTAGTATAATTCCTAACCGTTATATTTTTTATAAAGTGTGGTCGGATGGCGACAGTCGTTTGCTTCGGGATAAGTATGCTGGGTACATGACGGAAATTGGTCCACATAAAACTCTGAAGAATAAGAAGGAAATGTGGGCAAAAATTACAATCGAACTACAGGACAAAAGTCCCAAACAGTGCGAGGAAAGGTATAAGACCGTCATAACAAGGAAGAAAGCCCCTGTAGAAAATAACAATTTGTCTGGTGCCAAAAGGCAAAAAGTTGGATTCGAGGAAGAACTCCAACGGATTAGTATGCTGGATGACTCGATTGCACCCGAGTTTCAAATAAGCAGCCAGATGTTGGTGCGGAAGAACACGACTACGGAAAAGCAAAAAAACTCAATAAAAAGAAATGGAAAAACCATACAGCAAACGTTAATTGAGATAGCTGAAAAAAAGAAGAAGCTCAAGAGAGAAGACATCGGGAAAAAATGGAAGCGGTGGCTACAACTCACAACTTGCTGCTTAGGTTGTGTGGAGAGAGGACTTAGTCTTTGTTCCGATATTTCTTTAAGTTTTTGATAAATGAAACACCGGAATTGATTTTGTTCTTTCATTATTATGGTTGATTAAACAAATTAGTCTCTAAAACTATAAAAATTGTTACTTTGCTCAATAGGACTACTTACAGGATCCTCATAATCTGCAAAACCGTTATCCGGCTCCATTTCACAATCGTCATTTCTATCAATGCAGATAATATGAAGAGTACAACAAGCTAATATGAATTTGGCCATGATTTCAATTTAAGCGATTGATAAATTATGGGGTGTTCAACGAGAACAAACGTTTTTTACAACTAAGTGTTCATGCAAAATCGAATGTATTAGAATGGAACTAATGCCCAAGGATGCCTCTATCTTACGGTATGTCATATGACGATCTTGCATTATCACGGTGCTTGTGGGAGAATTTAAATAAAATTTTGATGTACCTCGGATTTTTTTGTAAATTCTTATTATAGATGTCAATAGAAGTTATTCTATGCAAAAAATAAAATTATAGAGGTGGCGCTTCTTTAAAGATAATCCCTTTTCCAATTGGGGCATTTTCCCATACAAAAAAATAAATTTTTTTTTTAACTACATTAAACAAAAATCAAAATAATCACATTCGATGCGTTTTGCGATGCTACATGCGAATCTGACCTCAGAATCGCTCTATCGTGTATAGTTTTTGAGATATTCTAATCTAAAAGCCGAAAAAAGTCGTTTTTTGCCATGTTTTGAAGCTATATAACTATGTAACATATCATTTATTCGTTAAATGTGGTTAAAATACTTAAAAGTCATGATCTTTTCCTTTAAAATCTAATTTAAATTATGTTTATATCTTTGAGGAAAAAAAAAGATATCAACATAACTTAAATTAGGTTTTAAAGGCAAAGATTAGGACTTTAAAGTTGCTTACCAGACTTAACGAAATTAAAATTTCTTTCACATTTTAAACATGTTCAACGACCGACTACTTGTAAATTCAGTCATTTGACACCCCGAGTGTTGTTGTTACGTGTATGCCATACGGCTTAATTTTAAAATGGTCGGTTTGTTGAACATGTTTAAAATGTGAAAGAAATTTTAATTTCGTTAAATCTGATAAACAACTTTAAAGTCCTAATCTTTGCCTTTAAAACCTAATTTAAATTATGTTGATATCTTTTTTTTCGTCAAAGATATCCTAACCTAAAAAGACACAAAAGTGCAAAAAACCCGTTTAGCCAATATTTCGGTCTACGATATCTCTTAGAAGCATGAAGATATAAACATAATTTAAATTAGATTTTAAAGGAAAAGATCATGACTTTCAAGTACTTTAACCACATTTAACGAATAAATTATATGTTACCTAGTTATATAGCTTCAAAACATGGCGAAAAACGACTTTTTTCGGCTTTTAGATTAGAATATCTCAAAAACTATACACGATAGAGCGATTCTGAGGTCAGATTCGCATGTAGCATTGCAAAACACATCGAATGTGATTATTTTGATTTTTGTTTAATGTAGTTAAAAAAAAAAATGTTATTTTTTGTATGGGAAAATGCCCCAATTGGAAAAGGGATTATCTTTCAAAAAGCGCCACCTCTATAATTTTATTTTTTGCATAGAATAACTTCTATTGACATCTATTATAAGAATTTACAAAAAAATCCGAGGTACATCAAAATTTGATTTAAATTCTCCCACAAGCACCGTGTTATCAGTTCACGCACGGCATCAATGTTCTCTGGCACTACGGCCGTTTTTGAACGACCTTCACGGAATTCGTCTTTGGGCGAGCGTCGGCCACGATTGCACAGTTTCTCACAGTGCTATAGGATGGTTTTTTATCGCCATACAAAGATTTAAGTTCATCAAAAATAAAATTCGAGTTTCATTTAACAATGATTGTTGGGAAAATTGCGAATTATTTAACTACAACAAAATCAACTCAAATATGCTACATTTGTGGAGCTAAGCCAAGTGAAATGAATAAAAATCAGTTAAAAAATCAGCCTCGATCAGAATTTTATTCGTAGTGGTTATCAAGCTTGCACGCCTGGATAAAAATATTTGAGTGTTTTTTGCACATTTCAAATAGACTACCTGTAAAAAGTGGGCAATCAGAAATCCGAACGACAAAATTTTGGTTGAAGCACAAAAAAAAAATCAAGCTGAATTCCGTAAGGAAATGGGTTTATTCATTGATAAGCCTAAACCAGGCTTTGGAACCTCTAATGATGGGAAAACCGCCTGTCGATTTTTTAAAAATTATGAAAAAAGTGGAAAAATAACTACGCTAAACAAAGACCTGATACATAATTTTTATATACATATGTACATTGGCTCACAGCTTATTTCGTGCAGTAATTTTTTTTTAACTTTAAAACACTGTATCTTTAAAACTTATACAAATTTTATCAAATTTTAAACGCAGGCTTGGACGGGAATATCTATTGTTAATAATAAGTAAAAGAAAATCCATAAAATTTGATTCCGAGACACTCAAGGCGGAAAAAATCGATTGAGCAGGAGAAATTCAAGTCACAGCTTATTTCGTGCAGTTGCTTATTTTCCCTTTGGAGCCAGCGTTTCGCGTTATTTAATAAGAATTTCTTTTTCTATGTTCTCTGTGTGGTATTCTCAACCAGATGCAGCAAATTTTTAGTTTGATCATGTACATGTGAGTGTAAAAAAGTGCATTTTGCAGAAATGGGTCGTCCAGCAACGAAAATCGGTGATAACTCATTTAAAGAACGGCCAATCTATGCGCTAAGCTTCTTAATATGTTAGTTTGAGTCCCACCTACAATGCAAAGCACAATTTAAAGCTTCGTTCATGCAAATCGGGTACAAAAGTAGGGTAAAAGTGCGTCAAACAACAATTTTAATCCCGCTGACGATTCATTTATGGTCCACAAAATCAATACTAACCCACATTATTGGCTCCAAAAACCGTCTGGGATATACATGAAGAACTAAGTAACTCGTACAGAGCGAAAATTGGCGGCTGCGTGTACCGAGATTACAGCTTCAAAGTCCAAGTAGTCCTTCATAAGCAAAAAAAATTTAAAAAAGTCTACTTGGTTTTGCGATTCGGCTCAATATTACGTTTCCGCCATAAGTATGTCATGTCATCAGGTTCAAATATGTTAAATTTAGACTCGTCCATAGTTATGACGTTGCTTTAAAATTCCTTATCTTTGTGGGCGTGCTAATACTGAGCTCGATAGCAAAAATAATGTAGGCTTTTCTGGCTTTTTTTGTTTATGATGGGCTACTTAGGCTTTAAAATTGTGGTCTCGGGACATGCAGCCGCCAGTTTTCGCACAGTACGAGTTACTTAGTTCTTGATGTATATCCCAGACGGTTTTTGGAGCCAATAATGTGGGTAAGTATTGATTTTGTGGACCATAAATGAATCGTTAGCGGGACTAAAATTGTTGTTTGACGCACTTTTACCCAAATTTTGTACCCGATTTGCATGAACGAAGCTTTAAATTGTGCTTTGCATTGTAGGTGGGACTCAAACTAACATATTAAGAAGCTTAGCGCATAGATTGGCTGTTCTTAAAATGAGTTATCACCGATTTTCGTTGCTGGACGACCCATTTCTGCAAAATGCACTTTTTTACACTCACATGTACATGATCAAACTAAAAATTTGCTGCATCTGGTTGAGAATACCACACAGAGAACATAGAAAAAGAAATTCTTATTAAATAACGCGAAACGCTGGCTCCAAAGGGAAAATAAGCAACTGCACGAAATAAGCTGTGACTTGCATTTCTCCTGCTCAATCGGTTTTTTCCGCCTTGAGCGTCTCGGAATCAAATCTTGTGGATTTTCTTTTACTTATTATGAACAATAGACATGCCCGTCTAAGCCTGCATTTAAAATTTGATAATATTTGTATAATTTAAAGATACAGTGTTTTAAAGTTAAAAAAAATGACTGCACGAAATAAGCTGTGAGCCACTGTAGTTTTAAGTTGCATTTTTTCTGGGAATGATATTGACATTTTAAAATTTGAAGTTTTTTTTTCAAGACACAAAACGAAAATGTTTAGAGCTATATGGCTGGTATTTAATGCCAATCAGCATGTATAAAATTGTTTGTCATGCTACTGCTGTTGTTCACGCCGCAGTCAAATAGTCGCTCGCGACACTTTGGCTGCGGCGCGACTTACATACTATTGTGAACGCGCCCTTGCTCAGTGCTGTCCACAGTAACATTGACAAGTAACTTGATAGGTACATGACATGCCAATTCTCATGTCATTCTTTTTCTTACAATCATCGACTTCGGCAGCAACACATTTTCGCAGTGGAAAAATTATAAATTATATAGAAAACTAAGAACAAATCATAAAGGAAAAGTTGAAAAATAATAAATTAACATAAACTAAAGTAACTTAAAATAAATAGAAATTGTAACGAAGCCACCAGAAGTGCGGAGTGTTTCCTTTTTCTTTTAGCCCTGAGACTAATCAGCGCAGGTCACGGTGCTGCGGAGCACCTTTTTACGGAAGGTTACTTTGGATACCGTCAGTTAGAAGTTGACTCAAAGGGTAAGTTTTGCGGGAATTGGCTGTAATTAGCCATTTTACAGTCCCGATAGGACAACTCTCAGGAAAGGCACAAGAGGCTAGACATAAAGTTTGCAGTCTCTTTAGAATATCTAACACAAGGAAAAATTCAAGAGAAAATACAAATAAAGTCTTACTAAATATGCTGCATCTAACATCAGATCCCTTAATTAACTCATATCGTGAGCCACCATTAGATCAGATCAATGAGCCTGGATATTACAGAATATTTAATTTTGAACCCTAAACTTGTCAGCAGGAATACTAGAGTAGCACACACAAATTTGGAAGACAATTATCTTGTGTCTGACAGTAGCGAGAATTCTGACAGTGATGACAACAATTAGCTTATATATGTTATGCATTCCAACCCTATTCTAAATAATTTTAAGTAATTTTGTAAATATAATTGCAAACAATGAAATGAATAAAAATTTTAAAACTACCCAAGGAACAATTTTCATAGTATGGCGAAAATTTTTTGCGAGAAAGTGCGAGGATTTGAACCTTACGTGTCGTCAACAAAAAACTACAGAATTTCTTAAAATGTCCATCTCCACCCGGTGCGAAGCGGTGCTCATACGTTTTCAGTCCAATATACTTACAACCAAAATGTAAATTTCGAAAGCAAAAAAATTGCAATTCTGTTGAAATATTTGTGGCAACCTATAGCCCAGGAAAATAAGAATATTCAAGAATTCCAAGTGTACACTTATTTTTTGTAGATCTTGTGATTCTCTACAAAATTGATGCTGTTGCTTTTTATCGTATGACTTACCGTTTCAGAGATATCCTTCAAAAACCAGTATTTTCGAGACCTCAACGGTTTTTGAAGAATATCTTTTAGACCATGAGTGGCTCCAAAAAAATTTAATACGTTGTTTACAAAATCCAATTAGCTTTTGAACGGTTTTTTAATTTTTTTTGTACGACTCCTGGTTAAAGAGTATTCGCAATTTTAAAAGTAAAATATTTTAATATGAACCTATACGTAGCATTCACATATAAAAACTGTGCACAACTTTTTAAATTGAGTTATCTCCTAAACTATAAGCTACACAAAAACATTTTTACATCTTTACATAGGAAATTTCCTGTGTTACAAAATTGTGGAGAAAAATTTTTCTGTAAATATTTGCGTTAGCGAGATATTTGCAAAAAACTGATTTTAGCGACCTTTGAGCCTGAATAACTTTTTATGCGCACAATGGACTTCAATGGACTTTTTACACATTATTCATTATGCTTTGATAAAGACGATTCCGGTGAAAAAAATTCACTTGGAAGTTTTTTGCACAGCAGCTCTTTTTTCGTCTTATTTTCCTGGGCTATTATGTAAGATAAGTATATGAATGGGTTTATTTGAAAGTGGAATTGAAAATTACAGACTCGTTAGACCACGATTTCATCATAAATTACTCAAAAGAACTTTTCATGAAAAGCATTTTTACAAAAATGATTTTTTTGAAAGTGGAATAAGTCCATTTTTTCATCTACTGCTACACAGAAGATATTGCTTTTAATTCAATTTAAAAATATTGGCAAGCGCTATTTAACTGGTGTTAAGTGTTTACCACTGTAAATTTACCAAATTTTGTTATGCTGTAAAATTTTTTACAGGTGTAATAGAAAATAGTCGAGTTTTTTTGGTCTGAATGGACTTATTCCACTTTCATTTATAATAAATTTAAAAATTTGTTATACTTTTGTATGACTTATTCCATTTTTACTCACAAAATATTTTGTAAATTAAAGCAAAGGAAAATTAAAACTTAGAAAAATTTTACTTTAAAAACTGTTGTTTTTTTTTTCCTTTATTTTTGCCCAAATAGGGCTCTGGGAAATTATTACAACAACAACAAGAACAAAAAGTTCTTGTCGGACCTACTTTCGGAGATATAGCCGTCGGAAGATCGAGATATATCTTTTATAAAAACTATTATAAGTTGGGAACCCCTGAAAGGATTTTAATAATATAAGTGTCATACGAAAGACATGTTAATTTGGTATAAAATCAACCTGAAAAAATTTTTAATGCGAGTGGGGGTTTTAGAGATATTGCAAATTTCACGAAAATTTTGATAATTTTTTTTTTTAAAGCACTATTTTTCCAAAAACTGTATCATTAACGCATACTTTTAGTAACATAAAATGAAAGCTCAATTTATTTCTTTTCATTCAACATGTAATTTGTACCTGATTTCTTGCATTACAAATTTTTTTTTATATGAAAACAAAAAAGTAAGTTATTGAAAAGCATCGAAAAGTCTACAGGAATCGGAATTGATCGAAAACTATGCAAAAACATCGTTATTGTTGTTATTGTTATTTTTGTTGTTGTTGTTGCTGTATTATTGTTGTTCTTGTAATGTTTTGCAAAATTTCATGAAAATTTCTTTAGTTTACTTTTTTGTTTTCCTATAAAAAAAAGTATGCTAGTGCAAGAAATCAGGTACAAATTACATGTTAGATGAAAGGAAATAAATTGGGCTTTCATATTATGTTACTAAAACTATGCGTTAATGATACTGTTTTTGGAAACATAGTGCTTTAAAAAAAAAAAAAAATTATCAAAATTTCTGGAAATTTGCAATATCTCCATAACCACCACTCGCATTAAAAATTTTTTCGGGTTGATTTTATAGCAAATTAATATATCTTTCGTATGATACTTATATTATTAAAATCCTCTCAGGGGTTCCCAACTTATAATAGTTTTTATAAAAGATATATCTCGATCTTCCGATGACTATATCTCCGAAAGTAGGTCCGACAAGAACTTTTTGTTCTTGTTGTTGTTGTAATAATTTCCCAGAGCCTTATTTGGGCAAAAATAAAAGAAAAAAAAACAACAACAGTTTTTAAAGTAAAATTTTTCTAAGTTTTAATTTTCCTTTGCTTTAATTTACAAAATATTTTGTGAGTAAAAATGGAATAAGTCATACAAAAGTATAACAAATTTTTAAATTTATTATAAATGAAAGTGGAATAAGTCCATTCAGACCAAAAAAACTCGACTATTTTCTATTACACCTGTAAAAAATTTTACAGCATAACAAAATTTGGTAAATTTACAGTGGTAAACACTTAACACCAGTTAAATAGCGCTTGCCAATATTTTTAAATTGAGTTGTACGCAAACCCTTCAATATCTCAGTTTATGAAAAAGTGGACTTATTCCACTTTCAAAAAAACCCATTCATATATAAACAAAATATATTTTTGGAAAACTTATTTATCGAGTCAATTTTTGGTTTTTTTTTAATTTTATTTCATCGAAAAATTACCACAAAACTTGCTGAAGTTGAAGCGTTTTCCGAAACAAAAATTTTATCATATTCAAAATATCAACTTTGAAGTCCAAATTTATGTTCTAACTGTTTGCCAAAAACCATAAAAATAAATGTTTGCAGGTAAGTGGACATATAAGTATAATCACTTCTGCATACAAAAATTTAAATTTTAAATTTATCACGTCTAGCACAATAAAACGAGACACTGTGCGTCGTTTGAAAAAAGTGTGAAAATATTACACAGCCTGCTCAGACGGCAATAATTTTTCAGAACATTTTAGAAAATAACAAAAAATTTTGACAGCCTTCGCGATGGGCAGAAAAAGTGTAACATTTTTTTGAGAAAAGAAAACGCTACGAGATAAATTTTTTTAAATGGGAGTTGTATTTTTTAATAGTAAAAAAAGTGAATTTTTAATTTTGAATGTAGTTTAAGTGCATTCATGACCTCCAAAATCATATTATTTTTAAAAAATTTTAAATTTTGGTAATATTTTTAGACACCATAAAACTTTATACGACCATGTTATCAGTTAACAATATTTTTAATTTCATTAGAACGCAAAACCTTCAATATCACGATTTCAACAAATATGGACTGAGGCCAGTTTCAACATAAACGACTCAAATGTGGTCGGAATGTAGAACGCAGAAAATTTTTACGTACCCACATTCCGACCGCTTTCATTTATGTCATAAATATATTAAATGAATTCAACAAGCAATATTGACTTTATCATTACATTAAAAACTTATGTATTCATATAACAATATACATACAGAAATTCCTAGCATTCCGTTCATTTTCGACAAAATCCAAATATCTTTGCAATTCCTCTTTTAACTTTTTTCTCATTAAAAAAACCATTTTACTGATAAATAATCAGTTCACAGTGGGCTTCTACGTGTTTTGGGTTTGACTTTGTTGACGACAAAATCGGGGTATTGGAATGTGTTCGCACATATTGCAGGATAATAAAACTGCTTCAAGTAAAATCGGAGCTGATCGGTTTCGTAAGTTACAACCAATTACATGTTTTTTTCTTTTATACTGAGCAGTAAATAATAAATTAGTTCCCTATGAAGGAAAAACTGATAAGCAACTCCTTACATTTTCCTCTCCTCAACATTTGTTTATAAAATGTCCGTCCCTTATCTCATCCTCTTAGGGGGGCTCTCATACAAATTAACCTGAAAATGTAAATGTAATGCATTTTTAAAATGATCATAGCTTTGTAATGGAAAATAATACGAGCTCATTTTGTAACTCATTGTGAAGACTAAGAAGTGTACTAAATAATGCAATTAATATAAAATACAATTTCATTCGTCCTATATTTAACCCCAAATATAGCCAAAAACCGATTTGTAGCCCTTTTTCAACTTTTAAGGTTAAGATATTTTGGAAAAAACAAAAGATGTTGATGTGATTCAAACTGAGTTTTAAAGAAAAAGAATGGATCTTTCATCTTCTGTATCAGGTTTTAGGACTTACAATTATCTGGTCATATTATATAACATCAAAAATTACGATAAATCGTCATTAGTTTTTTTTATATGTTAGAATATCTCTAAAACTATATACGCAGAATTGACCGGATTCAGATTTAGATTTGGCAAATCCATTATGAATGACAATTTTTGCCTTAATTTCTTGTTATTTTTAAAGGTTTTGGGCCAATTTGCAAAAAATCCACTTTTTTACAAAATTGCAAAGAACTACTAATGGTTTGATTTCAGAACCCTGTTTTTTAGATTCCATTAGTGCTCACGAGTAATTTTACATGATTTCGTGTTGAATCCATGACATTTTGATTTAAACTTTTTTGTTGCTGTACAGTAGAAAATAAAAAACAATTTAATTGGCTGTAACTTTCGAAACCGATCAGCTCCGATTTTACTTGAAGCAGTTTTATAATCCTGAAATGAATACGAAATGAATAAAACACGTAGAAGCCCACTGTGAGTTATTGTTTCAAATAGTGGAGTCAATAAAGCCAAAAAACAGGCTCCGCTTTTGATGATTAATTTTTTAAAAATTTTGATTTTTTTTTTTTTTTTTATTTAAAATCGAAATTATAAATCGTTAGTTTAACATGGAAAAGGCGTATCTCAAATTTTTTTCGAAATTGACTTTTTTGCATATTCCGGTTGGTCACTCTCTAATACACCTCTCTACAAAAATAAGGCATGTTTTTATCAAAAATAGCCAAGTTATAGTCAATTTTAAAAAAGCCCTAACACATAACAAAATATTCTTGAAAGAAAAAATGCCTAACTCACAATATGTAGCGTTTAATTAGTGTTAAAATCACTCAGAAGCTATTCTTTTAATTAAGCTTAAAACTTGGCAGTAAGTGAATCTCAAATATGAGAAGTTTTTTATGCAATACACGAAGGTTCCCGAAGGTCATCCGAAGGTTTTCTGGTCAGAACGAAGAACATGTGGGTATACTAGAGGAAAAACATCTATGGTAGACTGTCAATGAACCTTAGTTGATAGTTTTCTAATACACCCGAATGTTCTCAAAGGCCATCCGAAGGCTTGAAAGACAAAACGAAGAATATTTCGGTATACTGGAGCGAAAATATCATTGGCGGACTATCAAAAAGGTCTAACTGATAGTTTTTTGGGACACCCGAAGGTTTCAGAAGTTCACCCGAAGGATTCAAAATCAAAACAAAGAATTCCTAGGTTTACTAGAAGGAAAACATCTATGGCGGACTATCAATAAGCTTTAATTGATGGTTTTCTAAGGCATCCATAAGTTCCCGAAAGTCACCCAAAGGCTTCATAGTCAATACGAAGAATATTAAGGTATACCGATGGGAAAACATTAATAGCATCTATGAATTTAGTTGCTGTGGGTACTTTATTATCATAAACTTTACTTGATGTACACTTTAATGCTTTAAATTGTTGTTACCTTCTGATTGTCACCACTTTTTTGATGATCTTCCATACAAAACATAAACATTTTCGTTAAAATTTTTGTCCAATCCAATTTACTTTCTTTGTAAAGGTTTTTCTTTTCATTTTATATTGAATAACTTTAATTTTATTCATAATTTTTGATTTATTGTTAAAAGCCCTAACTCACTTTTTTTAAAAAAAGATTTTAGAATGAAAAGACCTAACACACAAAACTACCCAAAAAAACAAAGCAAATAAAAAAAAAAAAATCCTAGAATGAAAATTGTTGATAGTTTTTGTTGTAAATTGCATTTAAAGTTTTTTTCAATGTTTGGCTTATCAAATTTTATTCAGTTTTTTCCTTCTCCTATGTAAGTTAAACTTAAGCTAGCAGAGCAAACTTTTAATATCCTACACCCAGGGTATATTCACTTTGTCCTTCCGTTTGTAACGCAGAGAAGGAGGCGTGGCAGATATAGAAAAGTATATGGGGAAGTCCCAAAAACTTTTAACATCCCGCGTCCGTATACTGAATAGCGATATTGAGCTGAATTTATACAATTTTAGATGACGGATATGAATCATTTTCATTGTACAGGTGTATGCTAATATGTTTATGAGACAAAAAATCTGATGTGAAGCTTGTACGAATAGATATAACCATTTGAATGATCAGTTTTTTAAATTTGCCGTGTCTGTTGTAATATTTTATGATTATATCTGTACTCACGCCGTGTACTTTAGAATGTTGGTTTTCAGTAAAAACTCTGCTGAATCGATACCCATTTTGAATAGGATAATGCAAATATATGTGCTTAGCTTCTATAAAAAACTACAGGGTGCTAAAGAAGCATCCGTCGATTTCAAAATTTTTCATATGCGAGTCTTTAAAACAACTTTACAGCCACGTCATCTAGAATTTCAGAATTTTCATGGTGGGCTAGATTGCATATTCAAAACAGAAAAGATCTACGAAAACCAAATTGGTGTGCCATGCACCGTTTTTGTTATACAGGGCTAAATGTTCGAGGCAAAAAAACGTAAATGTGACTGAATAATCGTTTAAACCGACGGCACACGAGAAACATCATCTTGACATTCAAAAAATGTTTTGTGAACATTTCTTCCTATTGTGGCACAAATATAAAATCATGCGGCGTTGGCTAATTCTACACGAATTTTTCGATTTTTGACAATCAAACTATTTTGGGATTTTTTTATTTCTGTTTTTTTATTTTTGAAAATCCAAAAATCGCTCCAAAAATTCTGAAAAAATTTACACATGTTCTTCGATCAATTATAAGCACTTTTTTAAATAACATTTCTTCATCAAGTGCTTTAATTTGAAGTTAAAAAATATATTGTGTTTTCAGTTTAATAATAGTTTAATTTTTTATCTCGAAAATGAAGCACTTTACGAAAAAAAGTTATGGAAAAAAAGTGCTTAGAATTAATATATTTTAAACATAGTAACATATTCTTGTCTGTGTATGGTAGAGAGGATCAATTTGTTCCAAGCCAAATTTTTCCACTTACTTTCATTCAGTTTCGGATTCTCCGATAAAATCTAAGTTAAAAACTCCTTGGAACCATATATCTGCGGTGAATTTCGACTCAGCCAAAAATCGTTTGAAGTTTTGGGTTTCTTTCGCTGTTGCGAGATTGTCTTTGATAATTTATAACTTCCGAACAACTTGTTGTGTTGCTATGATTTTAGCACTGTTAGAAAGGTGTTATTGCGTAGTATCAACGCTTTGGCAAATTTATTGAAAAAAAATATCTAGTTCAAGAGTTATGACCTTTTGAATGAAAATATATTAAAACTTTATACAAAATGTACCAAAAATTTCATCTTTATTTAAAAAAAAAATATGCTTTTAAATTTTTTTTATAGTGTATAAAAAGAACTATCTAAAGAGGGTCTATTCATCCAGATACGGCTAGTCATTTCAAAGTTATGTCCGTTTGAATGAAGACAGATAAAAGCTTCATTCAAAGTATATTAGAAATTTAATCTTCCAAAAACAAAAAACCGTTATTTTTGAATTTTTTTTCTATAACTCATCAAAACGCCTTTCCAACGCAGTCCTGTTCTTTAAGATACGGCTAGCAATTCCAAAGTTATGACATTTTGAATGAGAGCAGATGAGAACTGTTGAGTGAAAAAATATTTAAAACAAAGTTCAACAAAAAAAAATTTTTTTTTATTTTTATGAGTTCTTGTGTAGCACTTTCAATTACCATCAATTAGTAGAAAAAAACCGCCAAAGGATTTTTTGAAGTTGGGTCATTAAGCGGTGCTATAATGGCTCAAAGTTCGAAAAATCAAGTATTATAGAGAAAATTTATGCTTTGATTCAAAATGTCATAATTTTGGAATTTCTTGCCGTATCTTGTAGAACAGAACTGTGTTGGAAAAGCCTTTTAATAAGCTATAGAAAAAAATTCAAAAATAACGATTTTTTTGTTTTTGGACGATTAAATTTCTAATATACTTTGTATGAAGTTCGTATTTGTCTTTATTCCAAAGGTCATAACTTTGAAATGCCTAGCCGTATCCGGATGAATAGACCCTCTCTAGATAGTTATTTTTATACACTATAAAAAAAATTTAAAAGTAATTTTTTTTTTTTAAAAAGATGAAATTTTTGGTACATTTTGTATAAAGTTTTTATATATTTTCATTCAAAAGGTCATAACTTTTG
This sequence comes from Calliopum simillimum, assembly GCA_951812925.1. Classification (NCBI taxonomy): domain Eukaryota; kingdom Metazoa; phylum Arthropoda; class Insecta; order Diptera; family Lauxaniidae; genus Calliopum; species Calliopum simillimum. The sequence goes on along the minus strand of OX638369.1, from coordinate 85,838,497 downwards.
AACTAGATAACTTTTTTCAATAAATTAGCCAAAGCGTTCTTACCACGCAATAACACCTTTCTAACGGTGCTAAAATCATAGCAATACAACAAGTTGTTCGGAAGTTATAAATTATCAAAGACAATCTCGCAACAGCGAAAGAAACCCAAAACTTCAAACGATTTTTGGCTGAGTCGAAATTCACCGCAGATATATGGTCCCAAGGAGTTTTTAACTTAAATTTTAACGGAGAATCCGAAACTGAATGAAAGTAAGTGGAAAAAAAATTTGATCCTCTCTAGTGTATGGTCATAATAAAACGTTTATATATGATATAAAACTGTAAAGTAATAATAAAATAATTTATTTCATTCAAAATGGTTTATTTTTACGCCGCGTAACTTATGTGGTTAACGTTAACGATTTTTTACTCCCAAAACACATCTCTTGACGATAGAACACGAGAAAACCATGAGCCTTAAAAATTTTTACGACTTCTTTTTTTTTTCAAAATGTTAGAAGTTTTTGGGATTTGCCCATATATATTCTTGATCAGCGTCATCTCCTGAGTCGATATAGCCATGTCCGTCTGTCTGGCTGGCTGGGTGGCTGGCTATGTGTTGAAATACACTTTTTGGGAAAACTGAGCAAGATAATTCAATCAAATTTGGTACACTGCCTCCGTCGTCAAAGATAGCTCGGGGGATTGAAAATGAGCAAAATCGGTCAACGGACACGCCTACTTCCTAAAAAAAAAAATTTATTCAAAATGCAATTTTAGGAGTATTTTTCACGACAATGCAACCAAAATACGCATAAATACTAAGAATTGTAAGCGCAAGCTCTGAGAAAAAACTGAATGAATTCGGACAAGAGGGCGTGGCACCTCCCATATAAGCAAAAGCTTCAAAACGCTATACTGAAAGCGTTTTTTGAGATATTCGAACTAAATTCGACTCAGACACTAAGAATCATAAATGAAAGCTCTCAACAAAAATTGGGTGAAATCGGAGAAGGGGGCGTGGCACCTCCCATATAAGCAAAAGTTTCAAAACGCTATACTGAAAGAGTTTTATGAGATAATCCAACCAAACTTCACTCAAATGCTAAAGACTATAAATGCGCGCTCTAAACTAAAACAAGACGAACTCGGACAAGAGGGCGTGGCTTCAAAACGCTATACTGAAAACGTTTTTTACTCAGACACTAAAAACTATAAATCCAAGCTCTGGACAAAAACTGGGTGAACTCGGACAAGAGAGCGTAGCACCTCCCATATGAGCAAAATTTTAAAAATACTGCAGTGTTTGGCCAGGCCAAATTTTACACCCTTACTAGTTTTTTTTTAAAAATGAAGAGCTTAAAATTCGTCATTAGGGCACTTAATTAGCCTATAATTATGGCAACTTCTTTTCAGCTCTGACATTTTCGGTCTGCTAACTTAATGGACCTCATTCCGAAAATTTAATAATTCAAAAATCATTTAAAACAATTTTCGGCAAACTTCAACCACGCCGACCAAGCTTTTCTTATTCGTCTAAGTGTAAACTGCCATTTTTTATTAAAAATTTCAGAATCCGCGATGACGGCACTTTTAGTATTGCCGGCTCCTCGCCTATAATATACAAATTTAATTTATTTTATCTGACAAATCAATTGCCAACGTAACGTTTGAAAATCAGAAAATCCCAGAATAGAGCAATTCTGTGGCCGGATTTGGATTAATAATCGAAAACTACGTCGAGAACGATAATTTCTGCTCCGGTAAGAATGAAAAAATATGATTTTCTTAACGTGTTTTTAACGAAGAACAGGATTGTGTTCATCAATTTGATCATGAATTCAGCCATGCTAGAGAACCAGCGTGCATAGTTATTTATTACTTCCTTTCGAAAAGTGACCAACCGCAGTGAAGTGTTACGTGTAACTCTACTTAATCTCCAAGAACTCGCCAGGAAAATATCATGCACACTTAGTTTTTACTTTTTCTAAAATCGAACTTTCGGTAATTAAAACACAAATTTATACAATTTCCGGTTCCTCTGCTTTAAAATTAGATATTTTCAAGAAAAAAAAAAAAAAAAAATTTGCGATGAGGATCTCTTGTTCGCCAATTAATCACCGCTAACGATTTTCTTTCTTCATTTCCTCGTTTGCTGTGTAGCTGACTGATTACCTTGTCGCGCATTCAGCGGCACGTGACAAACGGACTCGTTTATATCTGGGATTGCGATTGGTTGCTCGCATGCATATAAATCAATTTGAGAAAGAGCGCTGCAATTTAAAAGCAAATCGCTGCTGCAAGATTTCTCCGCAAGAAGCTCACACATGCCCGACTACCATTCGCATTTGCCATTCTGTCACCCCAAATCAGCCAGCCACATATGCAGCCATACCACCAACACCAACAAACTGCAGTATTTTGACTTCGAAAAGGATTTTTAAGGATTATAAGAACATGCACACAAAATCATGTTCGTACGAATGTTAGTTGCTTGCCACCACTTCAGGCGCAATACTTGTAAATGCGGTTCTCACTCCTTTAAATCAGAGAGACAGACAGACAGACCAACAGACCACATGAACGGCGAGACAGTAAAAGTATTATAGAAAACTTTTGTTATTTTACTATCAGATCACGTGCATGCCCGTACAATGCTTTGGTTAAATTCCACCAGTCCCACCTCCAATACCGCGACGTACTCTGTGTTTTGTCAGTAATCCAAGGATACCTGAGTCAGTTTCCTAAACGTATCACAACATCGGCACACATTTAGATAAAGAACCCATCTGCGAAGGTAAAAGGTGGAAAGGTTGAAGAGGCCGCTAACCATTTCATACGAGCAAATGTGGGCTAACGTGAAATAAAGTAGCAAAAGATTATCTCAATTGATAGGCCCTAGGCAGGCAGAAACTTAAATACGAGACGAATACGTGTAGTTTGCCAAGGTGACGGCACCATATTGCTCTGGGCTAGGGGGGGGGGTAAAGTTATTTCAACTCTTTTAAACTTAAAACTAACAAATACGAACGAGTAGGTAAATCGTTTATGCGTGCGTTTTTTACGTGATTTATTGTTTTAAAAATGTTTGGCTGCCGGCAGCTTACATTCATGTAAAGAGTTCTAGATAATCAAGAACTCTTTAAAGGAACATATTTTATTAAGTTAACTGATGAACGATATCCGTATGTTGTCAAGTAAATAATTTTTTGTTAATAGCGATGTTTGGAATGCAAGAACTTTTAAGTTTTTTAAGAACTATCAAATTTATTATGTACCAAGTAAGTATTGGGTCTATAACTTAATTCGTGCGGTTTGCTAAGAGATGGCGTTACTTAATTATTATTCCATCATTCCAATATTCCGAACATGCGTTGGAAAGCTACTGTCATTGTGCGTCTTTTTCAGTATATGTCATTCACTTGAAGCGTAAACAACAATATTTTTTTTTCACTTAAATATGTCGAACTTTGTGCCTGACAAAGTGTTTTTGCCGGGAGTTCTTCTTCATTACTTTAATATGAAGAAAACTGCTGCCGAAAGTAATTTTTGCATCGGATCGTGACTGGGGATGAAAAATGGATCCATTACGACAACCCGAAACGCAAACATTCGTATGTGAAACCCGGACAACCAGGACCTTCCCAGCCAAAGGCAAATATCCATGGTGCTAAGGTAATGCTGTGTAATGCTCACAGGTGACCTCTATCGAACACAATTGATCCGTTTAAATAGAGCCATAGCCGAGAAACGACCGGAATATGCGACCAGACACGAAGTCATAATTTTTCAACATGGCAACGCTCGCCCATATGTTGGAAGACCGATTAAAAACTATTTGGAAAATATTGGATGGGAAGTTTTGGCTCACCCGCTTTATAGCCCGGACCGTGCCCCGTCCGACTATCATTTATTTCGGTCTATGCAAAACGCTCTCACCGGGATACACTTCACTATAGAACAGGGTATTAGAAATTGGCTTGATTCATTTTTGGCCTCAAAACCGGAGCAGTTATTTTGGCGCGGAATCCATACGTTACCAGAAAGATGAGAATAATACTATTGTACATATTTTTCTTAAATAAATGTTCAAATTTTGAAAAAAACCGCATGAATTTAGTTATAGGCCACTTAAACTTTCATCCACTTATCTTACACTAAGTTTCAATGGGGATTTATGACGTGATATAATTCTGTTTCGAGATTTAGCTTTAAATTTCGCTGTACATCACGTGATTTTCATTACAAAAATAAATCTACTTCTGAAGAGATTTATTTTAAATCTTCGTATAAACCACAGCAGGGCTAACGATTTCGGCTATTTTTGACCAAACGTAGTTGATAAAAAGTACTAAATTTACTACTATTTTAGTACTAAACTACAAAAAACGCTATAGTACCTTTTCTCGACGTTCCAAAATGTTTGTAGAATAGAAGACAAAACCACCTTTCACTTGAATCTAAAATTAAGATGGTATCTTTAATGGAATACGAGTAATGATTTTTTGAACATTTTAGAACATGCAATATTTCATATTAAGTAAGTTTTTTTTGTAATTTACATCACTATCTATTCCAAGGGTGTCAGCGTTTTCAAATCACTGAGCCAAACGCATGCAGCGCAGTCAGCGTTGCTTTTACAACAACTTTAAATTCGAGTAACAACAAACAAAAAAACAATTTTTTGTTGTTTTTTCATGCCTCGTTTACAACAACAATAATACTTCAACAATTTTCAAAATTTCTAAGAACTAGGTAACACACAAAAATAAGGGGAACTCATGCGTTGATGCGTAATGCCCTTGCGTCGTTGCGAAAGTGCAATTTGCTAAAGTTTGATATTAGTAAAATAACAAAAATATTGCCAAAAATTTCGCACTACTTTTGCAATTTCTCAAGATGGAAATATTCACATTGATCGTTCAGGCGTTAGTGCGTAAAAGACTTGCATTTTCGCTACTGCGCATCAACGCATTAATACCCATATTGTTTGTTGTTTATGATTTTGATGCGACGTAGTCGTTGTTGTTGTTTTATGTTGGTTCGAGTTCGATTTTGTGTGTACGCAAAAAAAGCAACAAAAACGCGAAATTTTGACGAGCGTGAAAAAAAAACAACAAAAATTATTTCTGTGAATTGTTGTACAGAAATATTGATGTTGTTGGGTCGAGCCAAAATTGGCTCACTTTTCTTCTACGCTGACACCCTTGATCTATTCTAAAAAAATATTTTGGAACGTCGAAAAAAAGTACTATGTATAGCGTTTTTTGTCGTTTAATACTAAAATACATAGTAGTAAATTTATTCCTTTTAAGCATATACAAAAACATTTACTTTGTGCGCATAGCGTGATTCAATACCTTTCTAAAAATGGTCCAAACATGAAAATGGGTTAAGAAATGTTCCTTTTATGGGCCATTTTGTGGTCAGACCTATTTTTTAAAATTTTCAAAAAATCATAACTTCTAAGCCTCGAGACATACCAATTTTCCCTCTTTTTCAAATGAAAGATTATTTTTATTTCTTTCCAAAAAATATATTTTGGAAGGTAAAAAAGACGTGCCTAGGCATGTTTTTTGTAGTTTAGTACTAAAATAGTAGTAAATTTAGTTCTTTTTATCAACTACGAAAAATTTTATTTTGAGCTTATAGCTTTTATTCAATACCTTTCCAAAACAGGTCTATGCATGAAAATCGGTTAAGAAATGGCCAAGTTATTGACAATTATTTTAGGAGAGTTTGTCACATTTTACAAGCCACAAAAAAAATCGCAAATTTTTTTTTTCCATTTCTCAAAGATAAGGCATGAAACGAAACCATGTACCAAATTTCAGCGAAATCGGTAGGGGTGTGGCAGATCTTGTTAAGCTAGGCATGGAATGCCTGTATAGTTCTAAGTGTCTAAAAGAAATTCGGTTGGATTATCTAAAAAAAAATTTTTCAGTATAGCGTTTTGAAGCTTTTGCTTGTAAGGGAGTTGCCACGCCCCCTTCTCCGAATTCGCCCATTACTTTTTGAGAGCTTGCGCTAATAATTCGTAGTATTTATTTGTATTTTAGTTGGATTGTCGTGAAAAATACTCCTATATTTTTTGTATGGGTGGCAGGCGTGTCCGTTAACCGATTTTGCTATTTTTCAATCCCACGAGCTAACTTTGACGACAGAGGCAGTATACCAAAATTCATTGAATTATCTGGCTTAGTTTTCTCGTAAAAAATATTTTCACGCACAGCCAGCCAACCACCCAACCAGCCAAACAGACAGACGGACATGGCCATATCGACTCAGAAGATGACGCTGATCAAGAATATATATACTTTTCTATATATGCCACGCCTCCTTCTCTGCGTTACAAACGGAAGGACAAAGTGAATATACCCAGGGTGTAGGGTATACAAATCTAAAAAATATCAGAGCATTCACTAATGACGGTGTTTGTGTTGCAAAGAAAATTTGACTTTGAAGTATCGCTGTCACTTTGCAACGACTTCGAGTGCACTACGCGTATTGACGCTGCGGAATTCGGCATTTTGAATTGTTGCTCGCAAGGTATTTGGCGCCAAATTTGTTTGGCTGTTTGTCAACAAATTATCTATCTTGTTACAACATAAATGTGGAGGCACAATGACTTTTGACGCCATTTGCAATTACAGCATATTCATATTATGACATTTCATTTGTCCCAAATTAAAACAACAAAATATACAAACAAAAATAGCCAGATTGGCAATTTTCTTAAATTTTATGAGCACATGACTGTTAATTTACTCATCACGCTCCATGATTATGAGTTCCATATCCATCCATTTGTCTTATTTATGTAATTACTGAATGCAGGCTTTAATTTGATTATATACTTTGATAAATTTGATTGGGCATATCGATTAGAACTCGCAAGTAATTGATTAGTTCTAACAATTTCCTTCGTAAAATTTGTAACTAAATGAAAAAAAAAAACTAAGTCAATTTCGCATATAAATAGCCAAGATAGAGTGTCATTATCAATCAGTTTTTGTTTGTTGTTACGATTAAGCAATAATGAAATTTCTAGTAAGCCTTTTAATTATTGGCGCCCTTGGTAAGCTGAGCTTTGCCAAAGTGATTCGACGTCCAACTTCGCCATCATTTGTTGATTCACTTGAAACTGGGTCTCAGGAAATTTTGCTCAGACAAAAGGTAATTCCGTCACCTACACCACCACCAGTTCTTTAAAAAAAGTTAATAAAGCTTTGAAAAAATTGTACATGGAGAGGAATGAGAGCTTAAGCTCTTCGAAATATAATTTTTTAAACAATGATCATTTCCAAAAACTGATTTTAAAGTTCTATTTTGGTAACATTTTAGCAATTGAATCTGTCATTTTTGAAAGGGGATATGTGGCGAAATTAAAACTTATGGCAAATTTAAGAAAAACCCTCATAAGTTTGGTAAATCTTATTTTAGTGCGAATTTTCACGAATCTGGTTAGAAATCTTTCTCAGCGAAAAGTGAATCGTTTTTTTTTTTTTTTAATTTCTCCCGCAAACGGATCAGTAACGGATCCGTAACGGATAAAAAAGCGGAGATTTGAACCGTCTGGCACACTGGGTAGGCTTAAGTACCTTTTTAGACATAGAAATGTTTATCCGTGTGGTTATTGCGTATTTTTTGAATAAACCTGATAATGACCTGAATAACCCACAGTTAACTCAAATTTTTTTCTAGCGCAATGAAGATGAAACATGGACACCAGCGCCCGTACCCGGAGCAACGACTTCAAAACCAACCATGAGCTTGGCTGAGCAGGAAGTTATCAGAAATTATAAAGAAGATTTTGAAAGATTGAAGAAATACAAAAATTATGCAGAAGCGCAGTACTATGCGGTAGATGCCGAGGCAAGCAAACCAAATATTGCAGAAGTGTCAATGGAAAAATTTAACGCGACACTGTGGGCCTATAAAAACGAACTGATAAAAAATCAAATAGCAGAATTGCCTAATGATTATGAAAATATCAGACAAATAATTAGAGAAATAGGATACGCTTCTACTTTTGATAGAAAATTGGAGCTTCTTTTATCAGCTCAGAATATGACAAAGGAAATAATAAAACAATTGGATTTGCAATTGTACTCAGCGAGAGGTAAAATACATATAAACAAAGATAAATATCATTATGGTACTTTCCAACGGACAAAGTTGGAAAATTTAGAAAGGGAACTTAAAAATGCGGAATCGTCCAACGCGACAATTCAAAATAAAATATCCGTTTTAAAACAATACGACTTATATAAATATTTAATAGGCCAATAATCGAAGGACTATTATGATTCCTTAGAATGGCTAATTGATAACTCTTCGACATTGGATTACGGTAAACGATATAAACTCGAAATTATTTATATAAAACAAATAAGAAATAAAAACAGTTACTGTGAATATATCCTTGAATTTTTGTTCGTAGTGAATTTGAATGTGTATATAAGAGCAACACAAAATTAAAAAATTTGCTTCGTATACACAAAGTAAGTAATCCAAAACGTTTTCATCCAGAGAGGAAATCTTCTTAAAATTTCTGTTGACATTTATATGAAAAAATTAAGAAGAAATCTCATTGTTTTCAATACGATTTCTTCTTGAAACAATGTTCTATTGAAAATCATCTTAATTTTATGGGAAATCTTGCTGGAAAACTATAAGATTTCTTCTTAATATTATGAAATTTTCATATATGTAAAAGATTTTTTTAAGAAGATTTCTAAGTAAATGATTTTGATGTGACTTTCCTTTTGGATGAAAACCATTGAGATATCTTTTTACTTTTCTACTATTTTATGTGGTAATAATTCGGCCACCAGGTATTCCGTAAGCGTCTTTTTAATGTACAAATGCAGCTTGTTCGATGACGACCAATCAGATATATTTCTGTAAGAATGAATTGATGGTAAAGACGATTATCTTAACAAAAGTTAAATGACATTCCCTGTCTTTTCTTCCCTGCCTAAATCCTTATTGTCCATGCAAAATAAATTGATAAATAAATTCTGTAAAATCAAAAAAAAAAAAAAAAAAAAATATGCGATTTGCCCTTTTAAACTAGAATTTAATAAGTTCGTCACACAGAACGAAAAACTTGTGAAAATTCACCTAAGAATCGAGTATACTTAGGGCTATATGCTCCAGCTAAGTTTTTAGGTAATTTTACAAAGTAAACTTAGGTAAAACTTGTGTAAATTCTACATAGGCAATTTACATGAGATACTTAGGTAAAATATCAAAGCTACTTAGGTAAATTCCCAAAGCTGCTACCGAAATTAACTTAGGAAATATTACAAATATTTGCCTAAGTTCCTTAGGTGTTATTCCTATATTTCTATATGAAGAAAAAAAAAAACCATTTATTTTATATTTTATCATTTCATTTTTTTTTTTTTTATTGTGCATATCAGCTTTCAAACGAAAGTTATCCAACAAGTTTTCAATCATATATCACTGGACCACCAGAATCTTTGGTACAGACAACCAATTAGCAACATACAATATGCCCTTGTGTACCCTTCCCGAAAAATTTTTCCTCAAATATCGACATTTACATAAATTACATCAGCCGCCATTGATCCATTCTGTAAAAAATGTATAAGTCAAAAATAATATACATAAGTATGCATGTAGATATATGGACGTGTACCCACCTGTAGTATGTGACCACCACCGAAAACAGTGCATTGTCAGGCTTTGTTGGATTATTTTAAAATTTTCAGTATCTTTATTTTCCATTTCATTGCCATAGCTTGAAAAATTTTTTATAATGTCAAAGAAAATAAAAAATTTTATGTTTGACAATAAAGTCACGCAAATAAAAAGATGAGTTATCAAAAAATACAACTTACGAAAATTGCCGAAGTTTTTAGTTAAACATTACCTAAGTTCTTCGATAAATTGCTTTATAAAACTTAGGCAAAACACCTAAGTTTTTTTAGGTAAGTTTCCTAAAATCTTCTAACCTAAGTCATGTATAAAATTACAAAGAACTTAGGTTATATAGTAAAGTTTTTTGAATTCCATACAAAAATTTTTATCTAAGAAAACTTAGGTAAATTCACAATAGTTTTTTCGTTCTGTGCACGTTACTTATATCATTCTATATATGTTGTTTTTCATAATGATGTGAAATTCTTTTCGAATTTTTAAGAAGATTTTCATAGTGAAGTCAATGAGATATCTCTATGAAAAATTCATATTGTTTACTATTTTTAATGGGAATTCATAGTTAATTAGGTTAATACGACAATCTTCTTATTTGTAGGAGTAATTTTTTTGAGTAAAAAACTCCAATTTTTAGGACTTCCCAAACTCGTATCGTGGAACTTTTACAAATCTTTTGGCTCGCTCAGCAATGTTTGTATGGATCCAGATTTCCTCAGTCTTTAAACATTATTTCTTCCCAAAATAATAAAAGAGAAAATGTTGCTAATTCGTCAAAAAGTTTTCCTTTGAATCAAGATTATGCTCATTCTTCAAACTATTTCTTCGCAAAATGGTAAGTTCGAATAATAAACTAGTAAGGGTGTTACCTTTGGCCTGGCTAAACATTAAATACCCTACACAGCAGTATTTTGAAAATTTTTTTTGTATGGGAAGTGCCACGCCCTCTTGTCCGAATTCACCCAGTTTTTTCTCAGAGTTTGAATTTATAGTTCTAAGAATTTGAGTGAAATTTGGTTGGATTATCTCAAAAAATGTTTTCAACATAGCGTTTTCAATATTTTGCTTATATGGGAGGTGCCACGCCCTCTTGTTCAATTTTATCCAATTGTTGCTTAATGCTTGTATTCATAATTCTTAGTGTCTGAGGAAAATTTAGTTCAATTATCTCAAAAAACGCTTTCAGTAAAGCGTTTTGAAGCTTTTGCTTATACGAGAGCTGCCACACCCTCTTATCTGAATTCGCCCAGTTTTTGCTCAGAGCTTGCGCTTACAATTCGTAGTATTTTTGTGTATTTTGGTTGTATTATCGTGAAAAATACTCAAAAAATTGCATTTTGAATATATTTTTTGTATGGGCGGTAGGCGTGTCCGTTGACCGATTTCGCTCATTTTCAATCCCCCGAGCTAACTTTGACGACGAAGGCTGTGCACCAAATTTAATTGAATTATCTTGCTTAGTTTTCCCAAAAAATGTATTTCCACAGCCAGCCAGCCAGACAGACGGACATAGCTATATCGACTCAGGAGGTCACGCTGATCAAGAATATATATACTTTTCTATATCTGCCACGCCTCCTTCTCTGCGTTACAAACGGAAGAACAAAGTGAATATACCCTGGGTGTAGGGTATAAAAAGAAAAAAATTACCCCCATAATCATGAGTAGAAAAAAAAACATCATTACGGAAATTCCTTTTTATAATGATGGCAATTTATCCCCAACTTTTTTTGGCAATTTTGATTTCAATCCAAAACAAATTCCTAACAGTATTATACTTAATTCGTCCATCATTCCAGTTTATATTTTTTTGATGTCGATAAGATAATGCAAAAATTGTGCTCGTATTGGTCACTCTGTTGTCTTGTAGATAAAAAAACATGCATTAAGTGTGGATCTGATAGTTTTCAAGGGGATGCACCACAACAAAATGTTTATTATGCAATAATATAAATCACTCTGCTTCTGATAAAGATTATGGCCTTTAAAAATATTTCCAGAAAAGAAGCCATTTTAAATTACCCTGTCAATAGATTTGACTTATAAAAAGGTCATGACAAACAGTTTCCCGGAATGCGTATATCAAATTTAAAACTGCTGAAATTAACAGAATTTTAACAAAAAATAAGACCAAATTTAACAAAATTGTTTAAAAATCCAGATCTACCGTAATCAAATCCAATTTTAAAACTGAAGAGCAAATTAATATTGTTCCTTCCGAACCTGTTTTTCTTTACAGCAATTTCCAAAAGGTCACAGAATTTCAAATGGTTACGAAAGAAATGTCAAATTTTCGTACTGATGTTTCTAATAAAGATAAAAATGAATCCTGCTTAATTGCAATTAATCATTTTCAAAAAGAATTAACAACTTCTTAGTGTAATATTTATTTACGACTGTTGCTTAATTTTTACATGCCTATTTGAAATGGGTATCTTCAATTATAAAAGAAAAATATGGTAAAAAAAAAAAACATTTTATTCCCTGTCCTATGCTAAATACTTTAGAATAAATGTTCTTTACAAAATCCTAACTAGTTGCTACATAACATCATTTTTTTGAAAGCCTTTTTTATGTTTAATTTCTAGGTGGCACACTTGAGAAATGTTTGCCCATATTGATTGTCCTGATGTTCTTGAAATGATTACATTCAACCGAAATTTCAGACTATTTTTTCATCAAATGCCATAGTAGTGGAGTCAACAAAGATATAAATCAGGCTCCGATTTTGATGATTTTTTTTTTTTTATTTTATTTAAAATCAGAAACCTTTTGGAGCTGGGACGGAATTATCTATATATTTTTTAAACAATTTCGTTTTGAACGGGAATGTCTTGTTTCCTAGCTTTCTGTCCCGTTGTCCCGAAAGAATGCAGAAATGTCCCGTTTTTGTAAAATTGTCCCGTTTCTTTTTTTTTTTTTGAATTAAACTTCGAGCGAAGAACTGGGCGATACATTGGATCGACGAATTTTATATTGAACTAATTACTTATTAAAAAGAATTCCTTTAACTTTAACGAAAATTGGTCTCCAGAAAATATATGAAATCGGCTGAAAACCAGTTAAATTACAATAGATTCTTTTTATTAATGAAAAAAAATAATTTTTGATCAAAATGCAAATTGGTCCAAATTTGATTTATGACCACATGGGTTAATCGGCTTTGATTTGTGACCAAAGATCGTCTTAAGCAGTTATTGCTTATTACAAATGACATCATTAAAATATCAAAAATTCGATTATGCACTACAAAAGTTTCACTGACTGCATTCTTGTGCCACGAGTCAGAATGGAATGTCCCGTCGAGTCACAAATTCAAAATGTTATATTTTTTTCATCGAAATAGCTGGCTTTTATTTTAAAGTCTTCAATTGTAGTCACATACATATATGGGGAAATCTCAGCAAGTGTGGACTTCGGTGTGAATAGGTCTCGGTTCGCCGAGTCAGCACCCGTTGCATTTCCCATCCATTCCAACATGTCTGGGACACTTATTGGATGATGCTTAATACAAAAACATGCGTGTGCTACCGCCTAGAAGCTTTATTTTTTTTTTGCCGAAATTCGAGCAAAATCCACAAATTTTGAGTGTGAATTGAATAAGCCGCTTCCATTATTGAGCCATAACTTTTGAGGCGGTTCAGCAAATTGTTTTGGGCTTTTAGTATCTTTAACATGAATGTTAGGACGTAAGAAAAACTTCATTTTGTTGATGTGTCTCACGTAGAACGCTAGATATGGGTCTCCAAAGTTGTGTGAATGGTTTTTACCCAAAATCTGGTAATTTTCGGTTTCTAACATGCTGCTCTGGGGGCGATTATTTTTTCGCAATATTCCTCATGAAATATGATTTCTTAATGTTATGACTAAAAGTTATGTCAAGATAAAAGGGTGTGCCACCACTGGTTCGGTGGTAACACACTTGAGAAGAAGCTCAAATGTCGATTTTTCATGCGTAATTACGTCTAAAAAAATGGTATTTTGACGGGCACAAAAATCTGAGGGCACAAAATTGTCTCAAACCTTGCGAAATCATTGGACCTAGGGCCAATGAATATGTAAAAAAATCGCCCCTCAGAACATTCTTCAACGATGGCTAGTATGTAAAATTTTTTAAGGTTCATCTATATATACAATGACTGTGTGTGTGTGTGAAGCATTATCACTCAGGAACTACTAAGCCAATTCAGCTAAAATTTTGGGAATGAGTGTATCTCAGGTATGGAAATGTGTTGATGCTATACACGAAGGTTTCCGAAGATCACCCGAAGGCTTCATAGTCAAAACGAAGAATATCTGAGTACACTGGAGGGGAAATATCTATGGCAAACTTTCATCAAGTTTTAATTGATAATTTTCTGGGCCACCCGAAGTTTGCCGAAGATCACCCGAAGGCTTGATAGTCAAAACGAAGAATACCTAGGTATGCGAGAAAGAAAAAATCGATGGCGAACTGTCAAAAAACTTTAACAGGTAGTTTTTTTAAAATACCCGAAGGTCACCCGAAGGCTTGACATAAATCGACGTTTTCTGCGTATTCGCCCGACGAGATGCACCATTAGAGATGCTGAAACCAAACCACAGACGCCCAATTTATCAAGAAGAAAAACAACTAAAAGTCAGAAATCGGCGCAGCAATATGACCTTAAAAAAATTTTTATATTAGGGGCCACCCTAAATATACATAAATGCTAAATTTTTTTCTTCAGAAATATTTCCTTCAATTTCCATGCTTACTTTCATGAAAATCGGTGCAGCATAACCTTAAAAAAAATTTTTTGTATGAGGGCCACTCTAAAATATGCACCCTTAATAAAAGTTTTTTAACCTAAGCTGTGCCTCTTGATATAGAGGGCGAATTCCATGTGAATTGAAAAAATACGATTTAAAAAATTGTGTGAGGGCCACCCTAAATAAAAGTTTTATAGTTAAAGCAGTGCAACTTAATATAAAAACCACGTGGTGTATAATTAATGTGAATCGATTAACCGGTATGTGAGAAAATCCGATTTAAAAAATATTTTTGTATGAGGGCCACCCTAAATATAAACTCTTGCGGAATGAAATATACTTTATAACCGATTTCCATATCTACCAAATACATATAAAAAATTTCATAAAAATCGGGCGAGCCGTTTCAGAGGAGTTCAAACACAAACACCGTGACGCGAGATTTTTGACGATATTGGGGGAGGCGATCGAAAAAAGTCAGTACCGCTGGCTGTAAAGTACTTCTAGTGTATCTCAAATTAATAATTCGCGGTCCAAAAAAGGGTGCCACATGTTTGAAAAATAACTTCTTTTTTTTCGAAAAAGCCACACTTGCGGAGATTTCCCCATATATTTCTTCAATTAAATTGCAACATATAAAAAAATCCATAAAATAGCAGTAGTTTGGCTAAAATTCTACCTTAAGTTAATTAATGAAAAAGAGCGCTCCGTTTCATGTCCTATGAGACATACTTACACTTCGTTAAAGAAGGGTTCCTTAGTTATTTTTCGAGACTATTTCCACAGTCTTAGGGCTTAAAATAACTGAGTTATGACCAAAGTTTTGTCATAATCTATACCAAAATGTCCAATGAGTCACAGTGGAATGCCCCTAATATAATATCTTTTTCATAGACTTGTTTTAGACAAAAATTTTGAAATGAGACCGTTTTCTTTTTTTTATCTTAAAATTATAAGGTGTCCCGTTTTGAGCCAAAAAAAATACGGTCACGTTGATGATACTTATGATGAGAAGAAGAAAATCTGAAAGAAAAAAAAAACACATCAAAGATTGGCAATATGTAGTAGGGCTTGGTAGAGGTTTTATAAAATAGATTTTTATGCTATCTTGCTGCTAAAATTTAAATTATTGCACTTAGTTTTTGATCTTGAGATATGTCATGTTTTGTCCTGATCTGAAAATTTTACTCTGGCACGATGAGGTCCTTTTTGTCACGACGTATCACAAATAATTTAGCAAAAATGTAGTTTATAAGTAAAATTACACTCTAGTTATATCATGGCAGAATTCGTGGCATTAGGAACTTTTGCAGTCAAAAATCATGCAGCTTATACACTAAACTGGTTGGACTTGTATGAAGCACCATAATGGAGCACTTTTGATTCTCCTAAAGGCACATTTTGGCAAAAAAAAAAGCTTTTTGCACATAACTTTTTTTTTACTGAATGGATTTTTTATTAGATTTTAAAAAATTATACGCTCTCAATACTGTTTCAACGGTTTTGATTTAACATGGCTTAGAAAACAAAAATTGTTTCCGTTTTTACACGATTTCATTCGATTTAGCACGGTAAAAAAAAAGCTATTTGAAATTTTAAAGAAAAATATTTTTTTGAAAAATTAAAGAATGTTTTAGATAATTGTGAAAAAAAATTAAACTTTTGGACGATATTAAGCATTTTATGCCTTATGCCCAAAATACATGCGCATTTTTCACGCGCGTGAACGCATTTTTTTTGTATGAAATTCATAGAACAATGTGGGAAATTGAAACATCACGCAAGTAGCTATGAAATTGATTTTTACGCAATGCATGAAATTTCCCAATTTTGAAATTGGGAAATTTCACTTTGACAATCATTTGTTTTGAAAAATACAAAGGCACAGTGGAAGCAACATAATTGACAGTCAATAAAATTTTTCAAAATTAACAAATTTTCGTTTAATAAAAGCGATTGATGTTTTAAAAACGCGTTTAAAATAAAGCAAAAACTGGAGGAATTCACCCAGAAGCTGAAAGTGCTTGGTAAAGTAACTTTTTATTATTCATAGTGCGCTTCTTATAAATTTTTTTTTCAGCCCATAGTCAAAAATCGGCATCAAATGTCAACTGAATAGATGCGCATGTATTTTAAGTGCAGAATCACGCACATAAACGCATGCGTAAAAAATGCTCATGTATTTTGAGCATTATACATATTTTTTTGGGAAATAATTCAGATATCGCTTTTAAGAGTGCTTCAAACTTTTGATACGGTGTCGGGATGAATCTAAATTTCAACGCCACCCAACATAATGCATGAAAAAGATTTATCAAATAATTATTCGATGAAACTGATCTGATACTAAAACTGATGCAAAAATAAACACAGATCGAATGGAAACACTACCATCCTTAGATTTTTTTTTTGTCTTTTCATATTGATCAATTTAATTATTCTTTACTTTATAATCGAAAAGAGAGTGTTTCGCCAAGAAACTATTCATTCTGTTTTGCATTTCTCGGTATACGAAAACTGAATGTTTCTATTTGTCGTCAGAAAAATGTTTATTTGATTTAAATTTTAATCTAGCACTCATTGGAATATTTTGCAAGAATTAAGTGAATAGTTAAAAATAAATAAAAAATTTTAAGATTAAGGGCCGGTTTCACAATGTACAGTTAACATATTTTTAAACTAAAGTTTACTAACGGAAGCTATGGGTATAAACTTTCCGTTAAATTATTTGGATTTCAATAAATTCCATTTTTTAACTTATGGTTAAATATATATTGTGAATAAATAACAAATTTCCCCTTAAAATGTTTTCAAAAAATGTAAACATTTCAAATTTTTTCACATGAATTTCAAAAAATATTTGAATTTATTTCAATCTGCCAGTTAAATTTTAACTCAAAAAATTGTGCCAGTTAAAGTTAACTGAACGTAAGAGTTTATTTTCCGTCAGTTAATAAATAACTTCACATTGAGAAAACAATTTTATTCAAACTTACAGTTAAAGTTTCAGTTAAACGTTAACTGAACATTGTGAAAACGGCCCTAAGTGAAATTATTTTATTTAATTTATGAACCAAATTAACTTTTTTAGTTCCCAAGTTTTTTTAAATAAAAGAAAAATATGATAATTCATACTGTGATTTTTGTATTCAATATGAAGCAATTAATTAATTGCTAAAATTTCTTTAGTTAATAGTTCATTATTTTTTGCATTCTAATAAATGGGTAGTGTAATGCATTAAAATTTTGTCGATTATTTATTCGCTTACTATACATTACATCTTCTCGCTGGGTACCTAATGTACAAATGTACACCTGGCTGTCTGTACAAATTCATACATACCTCATAGTTACGTACAATAATCGGAAAATTTACGAAATGTTAAATAAAATCAACCGTACCATGGGTAAACATTCCACAAATTGTACCAGTTTGTGGTTCTTATCGCAGCAACGTCGGAAAACCTAATCCGTGCCTGCCTCATTCTGGACGCATCCATTAAAATTATAGCGCAGAATTCACCGCATCACGTACGACAGACAGCGACAACAGAAATGGCGTGGCAGCGCGTAAGAAAGCGAAAAAAATGGGGTCGAAAGGAGAGGAGACGGGATGCTCATTTTATTCCCAAAAAAAAATAACCTAAACGTGTATGAAAAGCTTACACCATGTTAGCCATATGCATAATTTGTGAGTTTGTCAGCTTTGGCCCTTACTCGTACTCCATGTGGTGTGCAAAATAAATGTTTTCTATGGGTTTGTTATGCGCATTCACGTAGTTAAGGTCATGTTAATGATTCTCAAATTTAAAACTTATATTCAAGTAATCAAGTTAAATATTTTTTTTTTGCGTAAGAACTTAAAATTATCTAATATCAATTCAAACAACTTGTTGCATCTGGATAAGTTTTCTTACATTTTTAAGCATATCGATAATAAAAAACGTACGTATCCAGTTTGAAAACGGGAGCCCAGGCATAAAGTCAGAGAAGCAGCAAATCACGTTCTTGTGTGCTTCAAACACCACTGGATCTCACAAACTTAAACTTTTGGTAATTGGAAAGTAACAGAAAGATACACGAAAATCTGTTATATTACATTGGCACCCAACAAAAAAAAAAAAAAAAAAAAAGAAGAATCCACAACAATCAACTATCAAATCCTGGTTGCAGACAGCCCAACAAATTGGAAAAGATGAAATTAGCAATTAGAGTCCTGGTTTGCAGAGTTAATCTAACAAAAATAAAACTAGATAAATTTAAGACGATTGAAGACTTATAAAGACTCTTTCGGATATTTTTACACTAGTTTATTTAAAAAGGTTAAGTCATTTGTTTTTTTTTTTGGAAATGCCGCTGACTCGAGCAGAAAAGAATGGAGCAGTTGAACAGGTAAATGTTAATTTAACCGAATCACAATTCATGCAGCTGCTGAATTCAATAACTGTAAGGCCAGAAAGGAGATCGACATTTAGTACCTGTACTGCCCGTTTTAGTGGTGGACAAAATGCTACCAAAATCGAGGAATTTTTGAACACCATAGTTATTTACAAGCAGGCTGAAAACATAACTGATGATTACGCTTTAGAAAGTCTTCCTTTATTACTGGAAGGATATGCGTCAGCATGGTGGGAAAGTGTAAAGCAAGAGGCACGCACGTTTGAAGAAGCCATTGTGTTGTTACGGCAAAATTTTGCACCACCCCGACCGGATTGGAGAATTTATGCCGATATCCAGCATGACAGACAAAAGACTTACGAATCCACAGATGCCTTTGTTTGCAAGAAAAGATGCCTGTTTGCCCAATTAAAAGAAAGACTACCGGAAAAAATTATGTTGGACATTATTTTCCATCAACTTTTGCTACACATACGTGAGAAAATTCCACGAGATAGTGTAGCGACTTTCCAGGAGCTTCTCATAAAAAGTAGAGAGATAGAGATGCTACTAATAGAAAATAAAATGGAATCTCAAAAACCGACAGCAGTCGAAGAAAACCATGCTAAATGCACCTACTGCATAAAAGAAACCATACTGCAGAAGTTTGTTATAAACGAATAGAAAATGAAAGGAAAAGGTTGACGGACACGGAAAAAACTAAAATAATTTGCTATGGTTGTCGAGCAGCTAGATTTTACCGCTCGAATTGTCCACAATGCAACACCAATAGACCCAACATTACGCAAGAAAAATTGGATTTTAACGCAATAAATGCTACGGTATTCGGCAGAAGCGTGCCAACTATTGTATCAATATAAATATTAAATGGTGAGGCATATATCGACACTGCAGCAAGAACAAGCATTGCAAGCTGCCAATTATTTAAAAAGTTTAAGGAAAGAGATGTTCATTTTGAAGAGACACTAGCTGAAATCACTTTAGCAGATGGACACACGAAGAGAGATATTGTATACTCATCGGTTGTAGACATTATAATAGGAAACAGATTTAAGCGTATTCGGTTTATTTGTCTTTCTAATGCAACTGATAACCGAACTTTGCTTGGGATCGATTTTTTGGAGCAGTGTGGAATAGTCCTGGACTTAGCTCAGCGGAACTGGTGGTTTAAAGATGAGCCTAAGAAAATACATGAATTCAAATTCCAAAACTCAAATATTAAAAATTATAATTTTCCAGAACAAAGTCAAAATTATTCACCAGATGTAGTAAATAAAATGTTTAAGGGTACAATCCCAAATGATTTCGAAACCCCTCAAAATCAAAATTTGTTTCCACCTCTAAAAAAGATAAAATTTAATAAAAACATTGAAATTTACTCATTGTGTTTTAATTCTTTAGACATGAACTTAAGATCAAACGAGGGATCACATCTTAATAACAGCCAAAAATCACTGTTAAATTTAACATTTGAAGAAAATAAATCACTTTTTGATGATATATCTATACCAATACCACACATATATAAATGATTTATTGCATTCAGCAAAGACCACACCGTTTATGACCACTTTAGATCTCAAAGCTGGATACTGGCAAATTAAAATTGCGGAAAAAGACAGACTAAAAACTGCATTCACCACACCATTTGGTATTTATGTTTTCAATAGAATGCCTTTTGGATTGAAAAATACGCCGGCCACTTTTCAAAGGCTAATCGATAAATTTCGGATTGGACTTTCAAATATTTTAATATTAGCATATTTGGATGATATCATAATGGGTGCTATTCTTGATTCCGTCGGAAAGCATTTTCCGCGCGGAAGCAAATTTTGCTATTATTGATTCCGAAAATTAGATACATCTGTCATCACTGTTCCGCAAAACAGATAAACTTGCTATTATTGTTTCCGCAAATAATTTGACAAATTTAACAACCCTGACATCGAAGTGACGTTCATTTTTGTGTATTCTTGATTCCGACGGATAGATATATTTCAGTTGTTTCCTTCCGCGAAATTTTTGTGACGGAACGACAATAAAAAGTTAAATATGCATGCTTTTTTGATAATTTTTCTCTTTTTATTAATAAAGAAATTAAGCTTAATATTAAATATCAATTTTAAACAATTTATTACAACACAATAGTCGGTTTAATTACAAATAACAAAATTTATTTTTAAAATAAAACTCAAAATTCATAAAACAATACATTTTATTTTATTAAATAAAAGAAACAATTCGTCTTTAATTTGATTAGATATACATCTCATATAGAAGAAGTCACTTTCACATCCAACCCTCGCTGCGGTGATCAAACGATGAAATGTAATCACTTGGAAAAATAAAGTTATCAACACTTTTTTACAAAAAACAACTTTTGAGAAACACGCGTCTTTACCGAACTCTAAAATTTATAGATAATTAAATCTTAAATCGCACTAAAAAAGCTATTTTATTCACATGATATTTACAAAAAATTATCAATGATTCATAATTTTCCTTTGTTGACACTTGTAATTTTTTTTTACCTTTGTCATCTGTCAAAATGTTCTTATTTCAGGGTTTCCAATATTCTCGTTCGATATTCCTCTACCGTCGGAATCAATAATAGTAGTTTTCATATCGAACGATATTTCTTTCCGCGAAAATTTCCTTATCGAACGGAATCAATAATAGCACCCAATATGTTCCAACAATTTTGAGTCCCACATTTCAGATCTGAAAGAAGTTTTCAAAAGATTAATAAAATTTGGTATTCATTTAAATAGAGAAAAATGTAAATTTTGTCTTCCAGAAGTAAAGTACCTGGGACATACACTTACAAAAGACGGAATTAAAATTGATCCCGAAAAAACAGATGCCATATTGAAACGACAACGTCCGAAAAATGTTAAAGAATGTCTTTCATTTCTTCAAACTTGTTCTTGGTATAGACGATTTGTTCCAAATTTCGCAGAAGTTTCATAACCGTTATCCAACCTCACTAGGAAGAATATTGTATGGAAATGGTCAAATGAAGAACAAACAGCTTTTAATAAACTGAAACAACTTTTGGTATCTCCTCCAATTTTACAACAAGTTAATGAGCACAAACCTTTCTTCTTAAAAAGTGATGCAAGTAGTTATGCCATTGGAGCTGCATTATTGCAGGTGGAGAAAGAGAATGAAGATCCTTTTGAATACGCAAGTCGACTGTTGATTCCTACTGAAAGAAATTATTCAACAACGAAAAGAGAAGTGCTTGCTGTAGTTTGGGCAGTTGAAAAATTTTGAGGATATATGTATAGAAGGTTCCGTGATAACCGTTCTTACAGATCACCAACCACTTAAGTGGTTATTTAGTTTGAAAACACCAACCGGACGCCTAGTAAGATGGGCTTTGCGACTTCAAAATTTTAATATAAAATTTGGGATATACCAAGCAGAAAAAACGTGATAGCTGACACACTTTCTCGTCCACCAATGGATGCTCAGGTTCCTACAGATAAAACGTGGGAATTATGTGTAATCGAAATCGATTTTCCAAGAAAAGGAGCAGCAGAAATACGGAATGCACAACTAAATGGCCCTGGTATCAAAGAAATAATAGATTCCTTTGAAAGAGATGATGAAAATATATTGAGATATACAAACCGTGGTTTCATAATATTAGATGGAATATTATACAGATTCTGTTCTGAAGAAGAAACAGAGAGCGGACAATTGGTAGTACCAAAAGATATGATAAATAAAATTTTATATAATTATCATGACAGCCCAACTGTAGGACACTACGGATTTGAAAAAACCATTAAACGAATTACACCTCATTATTATTGGAAAGGAATGAGAAATGACATAATAAACCATGTTAAAGATTGCATAGAATGTTAAAGATATAAACCTTCAAATATGAAACCAACTGGACTTCTTCAAACTATATCCAGCAATCAAAGATTTGAAATAATTGCCGTTGATTTATTTGGTCCTTTGCTACGTACTAAAGGTGGTCATCAATGGATTCTAATTGTTGAGGATTTATGCAGTCGATGGGTAGAACTATTTGCATTGAAGGAAAATACGTCCGAAGTATGCGCTTTAACTACTTTGGAAGAAGTTATTCTAAGATACGGTGTTCCGAGACGCATTCATTCCGATAATGTAATGCAAAAATTAACATTTTGTTTGGGTATAGAGCAAACATTTACTCCAATATCTCATCCAAACGCAAATCCAGTAGAAAGGAAAAATAACGACTTAAAAACACTACTATCTATATATGTAGGTCAAAAACATAATATGTACATGGAACTCAAAACTTCCTGCAATAAGGTTTGCAATGAACACAATGAAATGTCAAAGTACGGGATATTCTGCAGCGTACCTTACTTCTGGTCGAGAATTAAGGACTCCTATTGAAGCAAATCATGACTTAGAAACAATAGTACTATCCGAGAATTTTATACCGCAAATAACTCCAGTTTTATTGTGCATTGCAAGTACTCTTCAAGAAGTAGAAGAAACACAAGAGCAAATGCAAGATAAAAACAAGTTTTATGGAGATTTAAAAAGAAAACCACAACCAAAAATAAATATTGGAGACGAAGTTTTGGTGGATACTCATATTGATAGCTCTACTAGCAATGGACTATCATCTAAACTTATGCCCCGTCGCGATGGACCCTACATAGTAATTGCAAAAAAGGGATCTTTATGTTATGTGATTGCCTCAATAAGCAAACCAGACGTTCCACTGGCTACTCATCACGTATCTGCTTTAACTTAATATAATGGGCCATCTACTTCACCGAGATATCCTATCAAATTAAGAGGACGTCCTGCCCACAATTGCACTGACAAATAAAAAAATTTGTATGCCACATCATCGAGACGTTTTCTGTGGCATAGGGGGAGAATGTAACGGGTGTTATATATCCTAAATAATTCTTCATATTCTATAAATACTGTCTTTATTTAACTTTGTATAATTTAATTTTATTTTCATCTAATAAGATTTGTTTTTCTTTTAAATTTGAAACATGTCTATATATATAAAAATGAAATGGTGTCCGTATGTAGCTTATGGAAAAAATGCAAAAATTGCTATATCTCTTTAGTTATACAAGCTATGATTATGAAAGTTAGTGAACTTATGCATAATGTATCTACCATCAACCATGCAAAATTTGAGGGGGATTGAACCAGGGGACGTTGAGCACCCCATATGAAAAAAACACAAAATGCTATATCAGTGTTCCTATATCAGCTATCATTATGAAACTTGGTACATGGATGTTTATTGCGTCTACTACGCAGCATGAAAAGCTTAAGAGGGATCGAACGAAAGAGATTTGCACCCCCCGTACAGTAAAAATATTCAAAATGCTATATTTCTACGCCTATAGTAGCTATCATTATAAAAATTGGTATATAAATATATATTCTATTCACCTTGAAGAACCTGAGGGGTTGGAAGAGAAGGACGACAGGGACTTGGAACATATGTAAAGGTCATCGGGAACGGGCGAACAAAGTCGCTGCCGGGCCAGCTAGTAAAATATAAAATTATATTTTCATTCGAATAAAATCTAACAATAAAGACTTTTTTCTGAATAATTTTAAAATATAAAATCGTAAAAAAATAAAGAAGAATATAACAGAAAGATACACGAAAACCTGTTCTATTACAAAAGACAAAATACACGCTGCTTTAAGAGTTACAAAATTTTAAAATCAGCCTGGATGACGTCGACTATGGTTTCATGAATCATTTGTTACACAGGTGAAATCATTTTTAAAAGATAAAAAGTTGCTAATAAAAGGTCTTCTAGTCGATAACGAACCTTCACATCCTAATGAGGCTAACCTGAAAATGGAAGATGAGCAAATCTGCACAATATTTTTGCCACCAAACGTTACTCTGTTTATTCAACCGATGGATCAGAATACAATAAAAATCACGAAGCTGCACTACAGAAACAGTCTCTTAGCGTCAATAGCAACAACGTAAAATGATCTGCTCGAGTCGATGAAGAAAAATAGCATTAAAAAAAAGCAGCACAAATTTTCAATAAAGTGGGCTAGCCATGAAGACGTCGCACACTGGTCGGAAACTCAAAAAAGCTGGTCAAAGTTCGAAAAATTAAGTTGCTGTTTTTGCATTTTTAATTGTTGGTAGAATATTATCCACTTTGCTTGTAGCAGTGGTCAGAAAGACCTCTGTGCCTAAAAAACTCTTCTCGTTGAGTTTGAAGTTCACCTATTCTTGCGAAGAATTTTTTTTTTTCTTAATTTAAAGCGGCTCAGTAAACAAGTGGAAAAAATAATTTCTGTTCATCTTTTTGTAATGTAACGAAATGGGGTCTCTCAGTGAAGGTTTATTTAATATGTTTCTCAAATCCAAAGCGTTCACGGTCCATATAAATAGGCAACTGTTTTGTGAAAATATATGCACAAAAAAAATTGCAGTGGTTTTTAATATGATAAATATTACAGCATGCACGAGCATCCGTCTAGTTTCTACATGCGTATTTTTCAAGGTACACTTTTCTACAAGCCTGTAAAAACTTATACATATTTCGTTATTCGCTCTTATCTTAAAATCATAATTTAAAAAAACTTTTAAGAACTTAATGCAAAAAGGCCAGAGGCACTTAAAAGACATGCTCATTACCGTTTTATTTTTATACCCTACACCCAGGGTATATTCACTTTGTCCTTCCGTTTGTAACGCAGAGGAGGAGGCGTGGCAGATATAGAAAAGTATATATATTCTTGATCAGCGTCACCTCCTGAGTCGATATAGCTATGTCCGTCTGTCTGGCTGGGTGGCTGGCTGGCTGTGTGTTGAAATACACTTTTTGGGAAAACTGAGCAAGATGTTTCAATGAAATTTGGTACACTGCCTTCGTCGCCAAAGATAGCTCGGGGGATTGAAAATTAGCGAAATCGGTCAACGGACACACCTACTGCCCATACAAAAAATATATTCAAAATGCAATTTTAGAAGTATTTTTCACGACAATGCAACCAAAATACGCATAAGTACTGAGAATTGTAAGGGCAAGCTCTGAAAACAAAATTGAGCCAATTCGGACAAGAGGGCGTGGCACCTCCCATATAAGCAAAAGCTTCAAAATGCTATACTGAAAGCGTTTTTTGTGATAATCCAAACAAACTTCACTCAAATACTAAAGACTATAAATGCACGCCCTAAGTTTAAACTAGAGGAACTCGGACAAGAGAGCGTGGCACCTCCTATGTAAGCAAAAGCTTCAAAACACTATACTGAAAATGTTTTTCACTCAGACACTAAAACCTATAAATGCAAGCTCTGAACAAAAACTGGGTGAACTCTGACAAGAGGGCGTAGCACCTCCCATATGAGCAATATTTTAAAAATACTGCAGTGTAGGGTATTTAATGTTTGGCCAGGCCAAAATTTACACCCTTACTAGTTATATACTAACTCAAATGTATGTTTGTTCTTTGACTTATGTTACGTATTGTCTCATTTGGAAAAAATGTATGCTTCAGGCAACTTTATGAGTGCTACACCAAGTCATTGTCACGCAAGCTCCTTCAACCTGGCATCATAATTTGCCATAAGAAACTTATTTTAAACTTAACATTTTAAATGAATGACAATGAAGAGATTATCACTTTAGAAGTTTGCCCTAAAGTTTAGAAAGCAAAACTTATCTCTAACAAAGGAAACTAAAAATTTTATTCCTTCGTGTAAATGTGAGTGAAACGCAAATAACAGAGAATAATATCATCTCGATAAGGGATTTGTAAGCAAAATTTTGAAACTACATCATGATGGGGGGATGAAAAAAACAAGACGACATGAAACTTATTTTATAACGTGAATGTTTGTTGTTCTGGGTTGTTACTGTCACCAGTTATTTTAAAAACAGCAGATGTCACGTGTAAGCTTGTGATGACATATTAACTTACTTGTATAGCTGACCTAAATATGTGACCGTCCATTGGAAATGGTACTTTATCTTCACAAAATAAAAAAACATTTTTTTGCAATTTTGAATAAAATGACACCTCGATCACTGGAAAATTCCAAAAATTTACTGAGTTATGGCATTTTGAAAACTCAAGTTTCTAGATATATTGTAGAAGTTCAAAGTTTGTTCGGTAAAATCGCCTTTATTGGTATTGGTAATTTAATAATTGACCTCATATTAGTTGTAATAAGAACTGACCCAGAAAAATTTGATACTTTGTTTTTCATCAAAAAAAATTTTTTAAATATTGTTTTTTTATTTATTAATGAGTAGTATAACGAACATAAATAACCTTACACTATTAACACTTATTTTTGAAATCTTTTAAATTTTTTGCAGTGCTTTTACTCTTCCGAAGATCTGATTTCATTAGAGCCCAATATATCTCAATAGGTCGAAGCTCTGAACAGTTAAGTGGAATCGCATTTTTGGGTACAAAATTTACATTATTGCTATTGTACCATTCTATGGTGGCTCTAGAGTAGTGAGAGATTGTTAAATTAGGCCAGAACATTACAGTACCCTCGTGCTCACGAATAAGTGGCAAAAAACGTTTTTGAAGGCAATGATCAATAAAAATTTTCGAGTTAATTGTGCCCTGTGTTACAAAAAAACTGCTTCTCAGACCGCAAGTGCATATGGCTTGCCAAACCATATAGTGCTTGGGAAATTTTGTAATTTTCTTCTCTTTACATTTGCTCTGTACCTGCCCCTTCTCCGAACAGGTATACAATTCGTGTCCTGGTTGCTGTTCAAAATCTGCCTTAACGTATGTTTCATCGTCCATTATGCAGCAGTCAAATTTAGTCAGGTAACCGACATATAACTTTCGAGCTAGCTTTTGAGCCTCTAACTGCTTTTCATCGGAACGGTCTGATGCTTTTTGAACTCTATAGGTCTTAAGCTTAAGTTTTTTCTTTAGTCTGTTTATAGAAGATTTTGAAGTTCCTGATCTGGCAGCCATATCTCGTTCAGAAGTGTTAGGATTCTGCTTAAAAAGGCGCTTCACCTTTTTCACCAACTGTGGGTCTATACTGGCTTTTCTACCTGAACCCCTTTTCCGCGTAATAAGTTGACCCTTTTTGATGCACCTGTTTTTTTAGTTATGGCTGAATATTTTAATTCTGGCTTTTGCAGGTAAGTGTACAAAATGAATATGCGCTTTTTTTCTTGATTGCTAGACATCTTTATCGTTTGAAGTTCGTTTACCAAGTGTTATATATTTTGTTAATCGTCATGTTATATAGAAAAAATAGCACCCATATTTCAACCTGCACGATCATCAGGTAAATCATAATCATAAGAAATAAAAGTATCAAATTTTTCTGGGGCAGTCCTTATGTTCAAAACGTGGCTGAGAACTAAATTCCACCTTAAACTGAAAACCGGTAGAATTGACCGGTTATGTTTAGCTTTTCTGCTAAATTTTGTCAGTGAAGATAAGGTCCTTTTCCTCTGGACGGTCACATATATCAACAACCTAAGGCAGAACTTCTGCCCTCTATCTTGTTATGTTAGAATAGAGTACGACTTTGAATTAAGGACTGCGATTGATAAAATTGTCCGATACATTTTATACAATACGTGGGCTGCTCGATATATTTCTGGCCTAATAATGAAAATGCGAATATTTATCATCAAAAATGGTTTTATTGATTTTCAAAGTATTCTCCAGCATGATTTATACACTTTTGCATGCGCTCAAACCAATTGTCGAAACACTTTTTCCACTCCTATTGAGACACCTCCAAAACATGGTTTTTGAACGCTTCAACAGCATCTTCTGGCGACGAAAATCATTGACCACGCATTTTTTTCTTGATGTGCGGGAATAAAAAGAAGTCATTGGGTGCCAAGTCAGGGCTGTACGTCGGATGACCCATCAATTTGACGTTTTGGCCGGTCAAAAAGGCGCTGGTTTGAGCCGATGTGTGAGAGCTCGCATTGTCATGATGAACAATGATTCGTCTTCTCTTGTTCGTTTTTCGAATTTCTCCGAAGACTTCAGGCAAACAAATTGTGGTGTACCACTCAGAATTGACCGTCCTACGTTGCTCAAGAGGAACAGTCGCCACATGACCAGTTTTGCCGAAGAAACAGGACCATTTGCTTCGAAGTGCTTCTTCCACGAACAACTTTCGTTCGATTTGGCTCGTCTTCAAAGACCCACACGGTCGATTGCTGTTCTGTTTCGGGCTCATACGCATAGATCTACGATTCGTAATTTGTGACGATCTTATAAACGTCTTTTGAAGCACCGCGATCTTATTTTTTCAACATTTCTTTGCACCAATCGACACGAGCCTTTTTTTGAGCGATTGTCAAATTGTGCGGGATCTAACAAGAACAAACCTTTTTTACGGCCAGATGTTCATGCAATATCGAATGTATTGGAGTGGAACTAATGCCCAAAGATGCCTCTATCTCACGGTATGTCACATGACGATCTTGCATTATAAGTTCACGCACGGCATCAATGTTTTCTGGCACAACGGCCGTTTTTAGACGACCTTCACGGAATTCGTCTTTGAGCGAGCGTCGGCCACGATTGAATTCATTAAACTAATTTTTCACAGTGCTATAGGATTGTGCTTCATCGCCATACAAAGATTTAAGTTCATCGATACATTCTTGTCGTGATAATCCACGTCGAAAGTTGTGAAAAATGATCGCACGAAAATGTAGGATATTTTTGCAAAATTTGTTAACCCATTGTGGCTGTTTTAGAAAAAGGGGTCAAAAAGACCCATAAAAACAGGATATAATAGGTAAATGTATTCTAGGAAAATGATCCTTGTGTGATTTCGTTTTGATCTTGTGAGAAAGAGTTTTGTTCAATATGTAGTTTTAGAGTTTTACAGTGGGGTGAAATTTGGAAAATATTTATTGTTAGAACTACTTACTGATTTTAACGATTTTTTTGCTTTCATGATGTCTTTGATGTCAAAATCGGCACTTTTGAAGTGTTTAAACCATTCAAAACACTGTGTTTTTCCTAAAGTATCGTCGCCATAAACTTCTACAAGCAAACTATGACTTTCCGCAGCAGTTTTCTTTGCAAAAAAATGACCCAACAGAACCTCCCGCAAATGCTGTCTTTTTCTCGAATTTTCGAAGTTATTCATCGTGAAAAATAATAATGATGCACACAATATAAAATTGTTTTGTTGACTGATTTTGACAACTGTCAAATGTACCTTCAAAATGACATATATATAAAGTTCGAGCTTTCACCTTCAAATTCCGGTTTTTAAGTTGTACACCCAATAGTTTTCTTTTTATAGCGCATTATATTTTTGTGGGCGGTGCCACGCCCTTCAACGAGTTTTCCCAATATAACGGCATATCACATATTAATACCTGTTTGCATAAGTAACATCCCCTAAATTTTCATAAAAATTGTTGGAGTCGTTTTCGAGTAATATTGAATCAAAATTTTCAAGGGTTAAAAAGTGGGCGTGGCACTTATTCGATCCCGCCCACTTTTCGTTTGTTACAAGGTATTATTAAGACGTACCCGGCCACTAAATTTCATTCAAATACCTTGTATGGTTTGCGAGTTATGACCATATCAAATTTAAAATTTAATGCGATGCCACGGCCTCTGGTGAGCATTTACAAAGTTCATATTTAGTTCATTCTTCATTGTATGCTAATGTCTAACATTATCCGAAGTTTCATTAAAATCGCTGCAGCCGTTTTCGAGAAAAAGTTTTGCCCGTTCCAAACATACATACATAGTTAAGTACATAAATACATACAATTTTATCTCGTGTAAGAAGAGAAAAATATCTGATTTTCAAACAAATTTAAAAATTAAAAACACTCGCACTTGCTCAACTCGCCTCAAACAAATCAAGCAAGCGTTATTATTTTCGAAAAAATTCCTAAAAATTTAATTTTATAAAATAATTCGTTTCTGTGTTTCAAGAATTCATCTGCTGCTGGCTGCGAAAAAAAAAAACTGTCAACTCCAATTGCTGCCTCTTGCCGGGACATAAATTTTGTCAAGTAAGAACAAATTGTAATAAAATTGTAATAAAACTTAGGCACTTCCCTAACTTGCTTGCTATTTTCGAAAAAATTCCTCACAATTTAATTTTAAAAAATATGTTCTATATCAGAGTGACGCTAGCATAAATATATTAATTTTTTACTTCAAAACGCTCTGGAATCTTTGGTATATAGCTTGTGACCTTATCTATTTTGTAATTTATAGTACTTAAAAATAGTATTCAAATTAATAGCATTTTTTTTCGGCTAGAAAAAAATTCCGAATAACCCCAAAACCCACTAAAAAAGATCGAAATTGCTTACTTCGAATGAAATATGAATTAATTAAAAGTTATAAAGAAATGATGTGACAGCTTTAATAAATTTCAATTTGGGCACCATTTGAAATCAAAGTAAGCAACCCTTTTAAGCTGAGAATACGAACAATTAAGGGGGAGTTAGAAGTACTTAGAACTAAATAAATATTTCCACGAGTTAATTCCATTTTTTTGCCAAATTGATTTTTTCAAGTCACTGTAAACAACACAAATGATGGTCGTACGTCAAAACGTTCTGAGTACGTTTATGCTAAAAAATATCAAACTTTCCTATAGAAATGTCAGATTGCACCTGGCAACACTTAGTGTTGCCTAGGCCAGAAATATATCGAGCAGCCTACGTAACTTGTTTTCAAATTACTCAATTTAAAAATTTTTTTCGCACTAGGCTTTGAAATGAATGTACCAAATTTATATTGTTCAAATTTTTTCCCTAGTTCATCATATTTAGGATACGAGAATGGAACAGATAAGAGAATTTAAGATAAAATTTGAATTGAAAAATTTAACTTAAAAACGGCAAACGAGCTAGAAGTTCGGAAGTCAATTATTAAAATTTTTCTAGACCATCCGCGGTAGACTATCAATAGAATTGCTCGGAATAGCAAAGTTAATGTGAAATTGGTATCAAGAGTTCTCAAAAAATTTAAGGAAGACTTGGATGTCTTTCAAAAGTCAGGTTCCGGAAAAAAAGGCGTCCGTGACCAAAACAAAAAGAAGAAAATCGTCACAATTTTAAAGAAGAACCACAAAATTTCATGCAGAAAACTGGCAAAGAAGGTGGAATGTTCTGAGTTTTTAGTTAACAAGGCCAAAAAGGAGGATGGTTTGAAGACGTTCAAGATACAAAAATTTCCTGATAGAAATACTGTGAACAACATGGAGGCAAAACAGCGCGCCATAAAATTAAAAATTAATTTTTTTCAAAAATTAGATTGTTGCATCATGGACGACGAACAAGGGCGTACGCAGGATTTCATCTAGGGGGGGGCCAAACTCAAATTTTGCGAACCTTTTTTTTTTTAAGAGCTGTATATTTTTGTGCACTAAAATATTAAATAAAAGTTCATAATAACTTATGAAGGTACTTAGATAACTTTCTACATAAAAATACATATCACATTTCTAAACTAATTTGAGATCGCTGACTCCAAAAAACACATTAATTTTTATTTTCCGAAGAGCCGTTCTAGATATAATCGACACTTTCGATTTTTAAGGTTATAGCTCTCATTTTATAAAAAAATATTTCGAGAAACCCAATTTTGATCGAATTTTTGTATGCACTATTTTAAAGAAAAATTCTTACGCTTCTTGTAAATGTATCAATTACTAAAGTCCTATTCAAATTGGCTGAGTTAAAGTTAAAACTGAGCGAAAAGTTCATTTTCATAGCAATTTTTTACAATTGTACAATATTTTTTATATTTTTATTTATAAGTGTATTTAATTTTAAATACTTTGAGCCCAAATTTACTAAAATCAGATCATATTTCAAAAAGTTATTAAGGTTTCACATTTTGATTTTTTAACGGAAAAATAAACAGGTACAATAAACTGGGTCGATTTTTATGAAGCAAAAAAATTGTATAATGTTTAAAATGCTTAGAATCGTATAAAGTACAGTTAAAGTTTTTGGAAATTTTTCTTTTTCTTTTTCTTTGACCAATTTTTGAAAAGTTAAAAAAGGTCTGAACAAATTTATAAAATACTTTGATACTTTGAACGATTTTAAGCATTTTAATCCTTATACATTTTATTCGTAAGAGCCTTCCTTCCTTTTGAGTAAACGAATGATTTTACGACCACGTAATTGAAAAACATAAAAAATCGACTTTCGGAACCGGATATTATCTATACTACCTGCACAAAAAATTTTGAATTTTTTAACGCAGCATTTCTTGCAAAAACATAGTCTTTAGTTTTAAGCAGCTTTGGGTATCCCTTCTGAGAAGAAAAAAAAGTTATGAGCAAAAAATATTTTTTGTACCTGTTTATTTTTTCGATAAAAAAACGAAACCTTAATTACTTTCTAAAATATTATCCGATTTTACTTTCAAATTGTTTGCAATTAAATAAATAAATAGTAAAGTAAAGATTAAAAAAAGTGTATTTGTATAAACTATTGTCCAAAAAATCGTGTTTTATTTGGCTTTAATATGAAAAGTTGTAAAAACTACTGTAAAAACGAATGAATATGATATATTTCTAACTCTAAAGCTAGAGCTAGGGGGGGCAGCTGCCCCCCCTTGCGTACGCCCTTGACGACGAAACGTATGTTTTAGCCGATTTTTTGCAGCTTCCAGGCCAAGAGTTTTACACTGCAGACTCGCGAAGGAATGTGGGCGAAAGTTTAAGTCAAAAAAGCAGTCAAAATTTCCTTGTAAGTTCTCGGTTTTGCAAGCAATCTGCAGTTGTGGCAAAAGGAGCAATTCTTTTGTTACCACTGGAACAATAAACTCCGAATTTTATATTAAGGATGCTTGGAAAAAAGACTTAAGCCTTTTCTAAGAGAGCATGTGGTTTCCACTTACTTTCGGCTAGGCCTGGCATCTTGTCATTATACTTAGTAAAATTACCATGGAGTGGTACTCAAAAAATAATGTCATTTTGGTGCCTCGTGAAGCAATTCGCCGAACTGTTCAGAACTGAAAGATACTGGGCTTTGGTCAAAAGGGAAATAATGGCAGCAAAAAAAGTAGCAAAGGATGCTAAAGATTTTTAAGAAAAGTGGTGTTCAGCAGCTTGAAAGTTGTCAAATAATACAAATAAATCCTTAATGAATGGGGTGCCAGAAAAGTAACAAAAGTTTGTAAAAAAAAAATATTAAAACTTTAGGTACGCAATAAAAATGGTAATAAAATGGTGGTTCAAGTATAAGTTTAATTTTAAAAAACGGACTACTAGTTCCAGAGATTTTTTGAATTTTGTATCGGACATTTTTATCGATAGCAGTCCTTATATACCATTTTAGAGGTATTTGTGAGTGCATACCCAGCGGGCCATACTATTAGCGCTTCTTAAAAGTAAAGAAAGAAGATAAGTATCCTCAAGGGCGTACGCAGCAGCTCTTCCCTGACCCCCCCTCCTTCCCCTAGCTCTAGCTTTAGCTGCAAAAGATAAGTATATATATAAATCTTTAGAGCATTCTGAATAGGTGGTAGATAACCAAAAAACCAAAAGTTGATACCTAATGCTTAACCCAATCCCCGCCAGTGATGCCATATAGCACAGATAAAACGCATTACTCGAATGTTCACCAAAATCATTTTGTAACTTTTTCGCGCAGGCTTGTTGTTTTTTATGTGCGTAGAAATGTTTGATCTATCATTTGATGCATTCCACGCGTAAATATTCCATCAACTTTTCAAGCGTGAGTGGAGAGAAAGTGATCATTGAAAAATTATTCGAAAAAAATCGATTATGGCATCGAGACGTCGGCGAGTTGCAAAAATTATTTATTTGTATTTCGATTTTGAAAAAAGTAATTATGCCAAATTGAAGAGTAATACAGTAGTTTCTAAAGTGCATTTATATTTTTCCATAAGTTGTTCCTTACTAAGTGCTATGCCTGAATATATTTTAAGTGTGCCATATGGCATCACTGGTGGGAACCGCTTATGTAAAGTTTAGAGGTAGATTAGTTTTCATTTATTTCAATAATTCAATTCATAAATTATTTATATGGGGCAAATATCTACCTGGGGGGGTTTGAACACCAAAAAACCCACCCCGTGTGAATGGGCCTAGGTTTCATATGAATTTATCGAGCCTTTTTTTATGAAGATGTGCTGTAAATGATTGTGGATGCATCTAACTATTGGGATTATGCTTATCTTTGGTTACAATGCTTGTAGTTAATCGTGAAGATTATTGGATCATTAAAGCCACGATTTTTGCTGGCATGTCTCGAAATAGTTTCAA
Organism: Calliopum simillimum; assembly: GCA_951812925.1. Taxonomy (NCBI): domain Eukaryota; kingdom Metazoa; phylum Arthropoda; class Insecta; order Diptera; family Lauxaniidae; genus Calliopum; species Calliopum simillimum. The sequence continues at coordinate 85,803,446 of OX638369.1, read as the reverse complement.
TCAAATAAGCCGTTTTATTCACTTTACACTGAAAAAACACATTGATCCCTTTCACCCTGAGCATCATTTGATGAGTCCATGTCACCGTATTTCAGACTGCTCTCATGCAAACAGTTTATTCGAACCAAACTTCTTCGATTTAGATACATTGCATGGTGTCTGAACACTTTTGGAGGGTATTTGGTGTCCTTTGGTATTTACCGAGGAAAGTATTGTTGTATTCACTTTGTGGCAGCTCTATTACAAATGATCAACGCCCTTCCTGACGACGTTCGTGCCCTCCTATTCCACTTTTACTTCAATAATTTATGAAGTGGAATCCCAGTTTTAAATTATTTGCAAAGCCTAGGCTACAATTTAACGGGAACCATAAGAGAAAATTGCATTCCACACAACTGCCCACTTCCTGGAAAGACATTATGAAAAAAAAAAAAAAAACCAAGAGGGCATATCAAACTTGCAGAAAACAAGGAATTTGATGTCGCTATTGCAAAGTGGAATGATAATATTGACGTTTTAGTTGCTTCTACTTCACATGGAAGAGATCTAAAATCGATAGCTACGCTCTTTTGTAGAACAGAATGGAAGCTATAATGATCGAAAGTCTAAAGGCAGTCTAACCACATTAAATGTATGGAAGGAACTAATCGAATAGATCAAATCAAATATCACACTACCGCGGATTATTATGCTAACTTACCATTTTTATTCAAAAAATATGTATGCATACGTGTAAAAAATTGAATTTTAAATAAAACTCAAAGTACATTTTTTGCTAAGAGGTTCCCGCCAGTGATGCCATGTGGCATCAGGGCACCATGGAAAAATGGGGCGTGGTCGCTGAAAAAGCTAACCAGATTTGAACTCAGGAACCTTCTTTTACCCCCCAAACAAAAATTCACCATCAAATTCAAAAAAATAAGTGCTGGCGGGGAATGGATTAAAAGTAGAAAAACCCTTAGGACAGGTCAGGAAGGGCCGTGTCAATTTTGGTTAAACGCGCGGGCGCAGGACTCCGGAAGGGTTTTGCGTTCCGGAAGGACTTGAATTAAAATTTGGTAAGTACGCGGGCGCAGGACTCCGCAATGACTTGGACCGAATTCGTTAAACGCGCGCGCGCACGACTCCGGTAGAACTTGGTATGCCAGTGGGACATGTTAGGTAATGCAACGTTAAGTTGGAAGGTAAAAAAACCTTGTTGAAGGAAAAACACTTTTCGCAGCCAACGCACATGAAAACACCAAACATAATCCCACAACACTCATATATCTACATTTAAATTCCTTCAAAACTACAATACAAAAAACACTTTGGAAAAAAATTTTTATTTTTTGAAAAAATAAAAAATCAAGTTTGCTTTGAAAGAATAAAATTGAGGAAAAATATCAAATTGACGAAAAATTAAAATTAAAAATATATGAGCATTGAAAAATAAAATCAAATTTGTTTTTGATGTGCCAACCGCAACACATAACTGAATTTTATTTAATTTTTTGTAGATTTTTGGTATGTGTCAGACGACATGGGCATTGGATACATGTACTATTGGGTGCTACTCGTTTGGGTGACTAAGAAGTATGCAATTAATATAAGATGTGATCTTATTTTTAATATCCCTACCTATGGGGAAACAACCTAACCACTACATGAATCTATGTACAGCTACGGCCTTATACGTTAGGTCTATGCCCATTCTTGTTGTTAGACTATCGTATGTGTAGAAATATCTACAATATGTTTGAATGTCTGTAAAATATCACTATATGTAATACATATGAGTATTTCTTTCAGTAATTGATTAAGATTTGGGTTGACATCTCCGATTTTTATGAAAATTGGTGAAAAGTTAGTATAACTGTGATAAAATTATTTTGCGAAATTCCAAAAAGATCCAAGATGGCGGCCATATGAAGTCCGTTCCTTTTTTCAGATCCTCACATGTTTGAAAATTCATAGCTCCTCGGATTTTTATCCGATTTTAATGAAATTTTCAGGGTGAGTGGAAATAAATATGAGCTTTTGAATACAAAACTACAGTGAAAAAAAATTTATTTTAAGAGGAAAAAAGTCTTTTTTTCCTTTTTTAAAGCCAATTTGGGGCTTGTACCCTATTTTTTTTTTTTTTTTAATATTTTTACTTTGAAGTAAATTTTATTGTAGGTAATTATTTACCAAGATATCCGATAAAATATTGAGAGACTATCTTCTATACCTTCAAAAAACACTTCAGACATCACAATCACAAAACAGTAACTTGCCCGTCTTTTTCAATATAATGAAATATAAAAATATAATAAATACAGGTAAATAAGCAAATAAATTTAATAAGATGTTTATTAAAGGGAAGAGAATCTTGGTTCAATCTTTTCTTATTCATTCTCGCTTTAAATTGATAGTAAAAAAAGGAGAATAAATTCTTACAACAAATGACAAATTCCCGAGAAAAATTCTAGAGAATGTTTACTCATGATTTAAGAATTCTCTTAATGTGAAAATAATCTTTTTCTTTTTTATTTTAAATTAAATGTATCAATTTTTAATTTAACTTACTTAATTCTACTTGCTCTTCTAATTCTTCTGTTTCCATCAAATCATCATCATCTTCATTATAGCCACTTTGTAATACCTCAATAACCAACTTTTCTAATTTATAATTTTTATCGTCTTCTTCGGAATGTTGCTCCTGATAATGACCTTCTTCATTCACTTGTTCTCCGTCTCCTTCCCCATCATCAGAAGGTTTTTCTTGTTTTAATTTTGATTCTGGACAGTGTATTTCCATATGACGCATAAAATTGCCGTTATAACAATATTGACGTTTACAATTTGGACAAGTGTGGCGTTTTGCACGTGGCTTTGGTGGGACATAATTAGATGTATGATGAAGATTTATGTGTTTTCTTAATAATGGTTGATCCCTGAATGAGAGTCCGCAGATTTCACAGAGAAATTGATTTTCATTGGTGTGTTTTCGCACATGAATTTTTAAATTTGACCATCGCGTCGAAACATAAGGACAAATAGGACATTTTACAATCGGATGTGTTTTTTTTTATGCAGCTTGTAGGAGTAACGATTTGGTAAACTCTTACCGCAACGCTTCCATACAGTAGTGTGTATATCTTGTGACGAATGGGGCTTAAACCATTGGAAAGGGCATGATATTTTTCATAAAATAGAACGCTGCAAGCGCTGTCGTCTATACCTATAACAGGCCCTTTAGCATAGAGACGTGTACGAACCCATAATTCAGATATACAAAGATGACATTAATCAAATTTGAAGTATGTAAAATGTTGTTTATGATTTGAAAATTAGTTTCATATTTTATCCGGTCTTAAATACATATACAATTTTAATGTCTAGAATGGGAAATTTTATTACCGCAACAGTAAATCTTTTGGTGGAATTATTGAAATCACATAAGCACATAGATTCTGCACGAAATTCAAGTCATAGGAATGGACAGCATGTCGTAGGCTTAATGAGAAAAGGTGTTAAGTCCAATTTGTGGCAAAAGTAATCTCATAAAATTAATTAGCTGGCATTTTGTTAAAAACGAATAAAATTAGGTTCTGCTTTCACGAAAAGTTTCCTTGATGGTGCAGAATTGATGAGTATAACATTACTTTTGCCTTAAGATGGACCTAGCACCTTTTTTCATTAAGCCCACGATATACGACTGTGACTTCCTAGAGTAGTTTGGTAAGTGATGTACATATCTGCGTCAATAAAAAAAAAATCACGAAATTTTTACATTGTACTAACTAGAGCTGTGCATGATTAAATGCAGATAGAATAATGTATTCCAACATTTCCATAATTTCTTCCGCATTCAATGGTTCATTTTTTAAGTGGTAGCTGTGTTTCCGAATCCACTTTTCCTTTATTCCATTAAGTTCTACAACGCAAACGTTATTTGCGGTTTTTGAGGGATCCTGTTCATTAAGCAATATTTTTTCAACACCTACTATACGCTGAATAGATGCATCGTATTGTAGTCCTTGTTTCAATGGACTTTCGTCGATTTGGATCATACATATTTTGCTATATCCATTTTCATTAAGAAAGTATGATAAGTCCAGTATATTTGCATCCACATTTTCATTAAATCCAGATCCAAAGACTTTCCATTATATCAATCTGCACTATATCCTCCTTATTGCGTTGCTGCATATCCACATCAGTCGAACTGGTATCTATTGATGGGACAGCAGTCGATATTAACTTACCAGCAGCTGTAAACTGGTCATTTTTAAAATGTTTACTAAATTAATAAATATTCTTTTGATTTTTTCTTAAACTATTTTTTCCAATTTTCATTAAAAAACTAAACCACTCTTCATGCAAGGTTTCATCTTTAGGAAACATATGCATTGATAATTTTTATCCAATTTTTTTGGATTATCTTCACATCCTTTACATTGCCGCGGCATATCTACTTCTACTTATATATTTATAACTACTTACTAAACAATTACTTCTACTTATTATTATTATTTTTGTTTTATTATATTTGTTCCTAAAAAAAGAAAAAAAAAATGTTTATTGTTACATCAAAGCAGGCATTGAAATAAGCTGTAGTAATACCCTATTTCTGCAGTAATAATTTCAAATTTGCAGTAATAGCTTCAGAATATTGTAAAAAATTGTAATAAATTGTAATAATAATTTTCACCCAAATTCATATTACTTTTTTTTTGCGTTAATCGTTGAAATTAAATACTCATTTTATTTCGTTTATAACCGTTTTAGTTGTCTAACCTCACCATTTTGGGCTAAAATGTAGTAACCACAATAAGTACTCGGAAATTCTACTTTAAACATATTTTTATAAAGGCATTCGAAGAAAATTTCGCTATAAATTTTAAATTGCCATGTTATTTAATATTTAATTTAATATTTATTTATTTAATTTAATATTAATGTTATTTAATATTAATCACTTGAATAAGACATTAAAAAAATTTTGCTAAAAATTGCAAATAAAAACAAAAAAAATTCTGCAGCAATAACTTTCTTATTTCAACCCCTGCATCAAAGATTATCTTAGCAGCAGACCTTCTAACAAAGACTGCATACTTATTTTTGGTCAAAACCCCTGAAAAGATGGCTCGCCCAAGCCCCGGGCTTGAACGACAAAAATCATTGTTTTTTCGCATTTTTTTAATTTTATCTCAAAAACCACGAAATTATTGGTAGTTATTCATCCCAAAATTTGAATGGGATTAATTTTCTACATTTCTTGTTTTTTTCTCATTGCTCTCCAGTGGAGTTTACCCCATGGAAGTCCCGGAAGAAGTTAAAAAATTTAGATTAAAAAAACGGTTTTTTAGCTATAACTCAAGACACAAGAGACACACAAACACTTTAGACCTGAATAAATGTAGAAAATCTGTTTTCCTTTAGTTTTGCTTCCAAATCTTTATTCCAAAAGTAAACGGTTTCCCGCTAGAGGCCGAAATTTGCTAAAAATAATTGTGTATCATGAAAAAGCGACCTCCTGATCAATAGGTTTTAAAATATACCCAAAATTTTGATTAGAAAATTTACCCAAAATTTTTATAATGAATTTTAAGATAAGGTGAAAAGCTTTTAAACGTGGTCTTTAGGATAGAAATCGGTTGAAATTTACGCGAGATATGACAGTTTTCATATACTCTGTAATACAAAAAAATAACCCATAATCATATCTGCACAATAAAAAAATATTCTTATATCTCTCTCTTATATTTCTTATATCTTGCGTAAATTCCAAGCGATTTATATTTTAAAGCTTTATCTTAAGTTCTACATAAAAATTTTTAGAAAATTTGCTATCAAAAATATCAAAAGGTCTCTTCGAAATAAAAATTTCTAAAAATTCGATTTTTTTTTCACAAAAATCGGCCTCTAGGGCACAAACTGTTAGCTCTGTTCCTTACATATCTTGATTATTCGGCTTATAATTCTGATTGCTACTAATGATACCTAAAAACTGGGAAGTAGAGATGCATTGTCTTCCATATTTAAACAACAAATATTGTGCAAAACTGCTGTCGCAATGATTATCCTCTGCACTTTTTGCAATCCTTGACGAATACCGAGAGATAGTACTGGAAGACTCCTATTCCAAGCACCGTATGAACGCTCTACACAATTTCGCGTTCATATTTGAGCTATGATGGACAAGTATTAAAAAGCTTGTAATTTTTAATAACCTCTTTCCCCTTCAAGCCGTCCCAATTTAGTTTTAGCAGTAGATCATCGCTAAAAAAGACATATATTCTTCAGCATTTTATTTCCTTCGACCTTTGGCTTGATCTATTTAGTCTGTAATCAAAAAGATTTGAAAATTCAATTGAGCAAATATAGTACGGAGCACGTGCCGAATATGTAGTATGGACCATGTGCCCGTGGTGGTGGCGCACGGTACCGTGGGTGTCCATAATGATAATGAGGAGGCCAATAATAATAGTTAATTTCTTTCTGAAAATAAAATAAATAATAATTTGATTGGCACTCGAGTAAAAGTTCTTTACGGCCGTCGAAAATACAGTTTTGAAAAGATAACTATATTATCCCTGACAAGTTTCAAGAGCACCTGAAGAGTCGCCTGAAAGTTTTTGAATTGTCGCTTCAATTTGATTGGCACTTGAGTCAAGGCTCTTTATAGCCGTTGAAGTAACAGTTTTGTTGGGATTCAATATACGCACTATATTGTGAAACCATGGTCTGAAAATATTAGGTATGATCACTAACTGTTTTTAGTAACTGTATGAAATTTGGTTGCATTACCTCGAATAGCGCTTGCATATAAAAAACATTGAGTGTATTGAAAGTACCATGCCTCTCTTCCGAACCAACAATTTTCCGATCAGAGCTTGCATTTACAGAGAGTTTAGATCAGTGACCGGCGTTCTATAGCACAATTTTGCACTCAAAAATCTACCTAGCTCTCTCTATCCTTTTCTTTCTTCTATCAATCATCTCTTAAACATAAATTCTCACTCATTAATTTGCCGACCACTGGTATAAATCTATAGAGTGAGCTTCACTCGAGTAGTTGCACCCACTCGAAATTATGGTGACTATGGCCTCAAGTCGGTGAAAAATAGCGGCCCTTGCGGCTGCAGATAGAACTTAATCTTTTGCAGAATTTCAGACTTCACGTAAGTGCAAAGATATGCAAACATATTGTATAAAATATATCTTTGTTTCATTCATTTGTTTTTCGTTTTGTTTTTAATATTTTTTTGTCGTTTTTAATTTCTTTCGCGTTTTTACGCAAGTGCAAGCATATACGAAGATATTGCCTAATTGTATACCTTCGTTTCATTTGCGTCTGCGCTTTCTTTTGTTTACAAATTTATAAATTCCTAGAATATTGGAATTGAACTTGAAAATTATGTTTTTGGTCTTTTTTCTTTTGTCTACGCATGTTTTTTTTTTTTTTTTTTTCATTCACATTTCTTTCTAATGAAATGAAATTTAAGATTTGGGTTCTAAGGTTTTATGGATGTTGCCAAATTTCGTCAGGTCATTCAACTTTACAATTTTTTTTCAAAAAATTAAAAATTACTTTTTTTCTAAGTTCAAAAAATTCAATTTTTTTTTTTTTTTCTAAGTTCAAAAAATGAAATTTTTTTTTTCTGAGTTCAAAAAATTAAAAATTAGTTTTTTCGGAATCCCTTCTAAATCTTGAAAATCAAAACCTTGAAAAGGCAAAATCTTTTTTTTTATTTCTTTTGCTTCTTGGACTTGTTTTTCTTCACTTTGTTCCTCCTTCTTTTTTCATTATTAATTTCACTATTCTCTTCTCCATTTATTGTAATGTTTTCATTTTGCACTTCAGAAAAAGTACTTGAAGAAGAAATGGAAACAATTTCAATTTCTTCATTATTCTCAATATTATTCTGATCTGTTTCAACTTCTTCATTTTCCATTATATCTTCATTTTTTTTAACTGTTCCATAATTTTTTTTGCCAATAAAAGGGCCTTCCTTTTGTACCTTCTGAAGAGTGCAATTGTGAATATCTATCGTTTGGATATTTTCGTGCATATTCATCTGTTATTTCTTTTCTAAAATACACTGCTCTGTCGTTTTTTGTTATTCTTCTAACATCCACATCTACTGCACTTGCGTTTCGCTTTTTCTTTACTTCTAACAGAACGCTACGTGCCGCTCTCCTTGCTGACCTGACCGATCATTGTTCTGTGGGTGTTTGAAATCCCAAAGACAGGGTAGTTCTTGGAGAGTATTGATGAACTCGTCATCTGAGCTTGTAACTGAAAAGAAAAAATAATTCCAAAAATTAACAATATACAGGGTGTATTGCATAAGGTTTCAAAGTTTCTGGGAGGTGATAGAGGAGGCCTAGACACGGAATAAAGGCGAGTTCCAATGATAAGTTATCGGCGCCTTTTTTATGTACCAAATGTTATAGCTTTCCCTTGAACAGTTTTTAAGATTGCCGTGGCAGTAATTCCGCTATCGACATTGAATCAGCTAAGTTCGCATCTGCGAGGGCAACAAACTGCTTCTCATCATGTTCGCAGCACTTTACAGACGCTTGATGTCGGAACTGTTACGGTTTACGGTGAAAACGACAGCTCAAACGTTTGTCCAGAGTCAAGCGCCCATACAAACAAAGTTGTCGTTAGATTCACAATTTCGGGTCTTGCACTCGGTGCCAGGACCAAAACAACTTTTCGGACACCAGTGCTTTCCACCAAACTAACAAGCAGATTCCAATTTCAGAAAAAAAGATTTGAAAGGACTTGAACAAATGTTTGGAATTTTTCTGTGGTTACAAAAACTCCTATGACTTGAATACCATTGACGTATTTTTTGCCAACATAAAGTTCATTGTATGAATTTAATTACTATGTATTTTATTTATTGATATTTTTTGATGAAATAAAAATTAAAAAGTTAAGGGAATAGTCAGGTAGTTTTTTTAAAAAAAAAAATTTTTTTTTTCCCGTTTCGGATACTTTAAACCCTCAAGAATAATGTAGAAACACATTTGTTGTCGAATCGTGCTCTTCTGTCGTAAAAACACGCGTTTTGCAAAAGTCCTATTACTTCCCGAGCGCGCACGAACGAACACTGGGAAGAGGAAGAAGGAGAATTGTATGGGCCTGGCATTGCTAAATAAGCGTAACATGATTTTCCATTATTTTTCTTGACCGAAAGAAGTCTTTTGTTTATTTCACACTTCTTTGAATTGTTGTAAATGCTTCAAGAATATATTAATTAAAATTTCGCCAAAAAATTTAATAATAATTGTTCAAGCTAATGATTTATGTAAAATAATTACTAAATTCATAACAATAATAATATGTATTATTGTGTCGATAATACTGATAATTTGTTGTGAAATCTTTAAACGCGTTTTTCTCAGAACAGTGTTTTTTGAACCGGTACCCACGATTCCGGCTGATCTACTGTACCGATTTACTTCAATTTTTTTTTAAATGTTTGTATGTAATAGATTTGGCTATCTTGGGTACTAGAATCAATACTGTCAATAAATATTTAACAATATTATTAACAAAAAACGAGGTTGAAAAAGACCAAAAAAATTGAAAATTGCACTACTTGTTTATTTATCAATATTTTTTTCCAGTTCTAGTACCCAAGATAGCCATTCACATGTACTTTAAAATGCAATTTGTTTTTTGTGTTTCAGATGATCTGAAATCGAGAAATCGTGGGTACCACATCAAAACCGGCCTACTTCCGGTCGTCCATATCTTCACCGGAAGTCAACGAAAATTGAAATTTTTTTTTTTTTTTTGCTACTTAAAAATATGTACAATAACATATAAAAACATCAAAAAGGTTGAATTAAAATTTATATGAAAAAAAAATTGTTTCGCAAAAACGCTACTTCTACCTGACTACTCCCTTAAGCCAATAAGTGGTGAGGTGATGGAGTTTTGCCTTTACTGGTCACATAAAACTTCAGTCCCGGTCGATCCAAGTGATGACTAAGCAATGTTGAAATATATAACAAAAAAATCATGTTCAATGCAAAATTTTATTTTTTTATTGTTTGTTTATGTTTTTTTAATTTGTGACAGTTAAAACTTTAACCAAATTTTTGACCAAATCTTGTTCCAGTAAATTTTGTAGATAAATGTCTTGCTGAGAGCAATTTTGCTGTTACTCTCCCAAATTATTTAACTAAAGATTTAACTCAAAATTTCACTAAAAAACTTCTGGAACGGAGCTATTATTAATTTTTTATATGCCTACATTTCGCATGTATGAAAAAGAATAAAAATTCTAAATTAATAGCTGCATATTTGTTTTTTGGTTGACTTTTGTATGGCAAACTATTCCGGTATGTGCTTAATCAGGTTAAATCCCCTTAACCAGGCAAGTGAAAATCGGCTATTAAAAGTTTTCTGGACCAATATTATAGCTTGGTAAAATATTTTCTGATAACATAAAAATTAAAGGCTCCCAACAATCTGCGAACAATTCCACGACTAAAAGTCCACATAAAATTTTGGCCCAATAGCTGGCACGATTGAGACTTCATATGCTGAAAAGTTTGGTGCCATTCCAAAAAACAATTTTTTTTTAAATTTTTTTTTTTTTTTAGATGGCACCAAAAAGACCACCAGTAACAAAAGTAAAACCCGAACATATTAATGGCATTAATAGAAGTTTGGAAAGACTAGAAAGGCAAATAAATGAAATCAAAGCACACGTCAATTTCCCAACTGAGGAAAAAAAAAAGAAGAGGAAAAAGTAGCAGAAATTTCGAGAATTGTGACAATGGTGATGAAGGAGGTTGCGAAGGAAAAAGAGGTTGGGAAAGAAAAAGAGGAAAGCATGGATATTGATACATCAAAAAGTCCTAAACAAAGTGGAACTGGTTAGGTAAGTTTGGATTTGTGTTTCCGCACAAACATTTCTTTAAAATTTATTACTATTACCCTTTCCCAGTGTGCCAACAACAACAACACGGAGTTCTTCAACAAAATATTCTCCTATCATTTTAAGTATTATAATGTTACTTAAATATATCTTATAATATAAGACTTAATACTCCAGATTACAGATGAAAACGGGTCCAGTTTATGGATGATATTTATAGATGATGTTATTTTTTTCAATACTCCAAATTACATACGGTGTACAGGTTGTTGTAAGTTCATAATTGGCTCGTTTCCGATATTGCTACTTTATCAGATCATAGATATATAACTTTTTCTATTAGTCGATTTAAAATCGAAGAAACAAAATTTCGAAACCCTTTTAAAGCGAAGTGGTCGAAATTTGAAAATCTTATTTCCAAAGACCTAGCACCTCCGAAAATGGAGAAGCTGGAAAGTTTAGAACAAATAGACAGTGTTGTAAACGACATTACTTCAAAACTTTGTTCGGCTTTTGAAAAGTCTTGCCCACTGCGTAGAGCTTCGAAAAGGAAGTTACCACCCTGCTGGAATGAAAATGTTCAAACCAGTCGCACAACTGCAAGAATGCTATTTAATATAGCACGAAGAAGCGGTTCTGCAGAAGATTAGTCAGTTTATCGGTTACATTTACGACTTTTCAAAAAGACAGTCAGAAATGCGAAACGTACTTCTTGGCGTGATCTTTGCAGTTCCATTGAGTGCGTCAACCAGTCCGGAAGACTTAGAAAGATTCTGACTAAAGAATCGTCTCCTCTGGGCAGTTTAAAGCACCCAAATGGAACATGGACTGAGTCTCCAAATGATACATTGAATTTACTTTTTGAGACACATTTCCCAAAAAATCCTTTAGGCTCTCAAAATTTTTCAAGTGTCTCGCAATGCGAAAATGAGACTGAGGATTGGAATTTATCTTTAGCTATAGTATCTGACGAAAAAGTTAGACTAGCTGTTAGTTCTTTTGCACCCAATAAATCTCCAGGGCCCGACCGAATAATTCCAGCAATGATTCAAAAAGCCCCAGAGTACCTTCTAAATTGGTTGAAGGTTATCTATAGGAGTTGCCTCTTTTTACGCTCCCTCCCCTCAGAATGGAATAAGGTGAAGGTTTCTTTTATTCCTAAGGCTGGAAAATCAAGCCATGTAACAGCAAAAGACTTTAGACCTATCAGTCTATCATCATTTCTGTTAAAAACTTTTGAGAGATTATTGGATTACCATCTGCGTGAAAAAACAGTATCTTATGGTTTATGCAATGATCAGCATGCGTACTTAAAAGGGAAATCGACGGAAACGGCCTTACATGACGCCGTATCTATCATTGAAAAATCTCTCTTTTACAAAGAATTTACTCTTGCTACTTTTATTGATATAGAAGGAGCTTTCAACAATATTTTTCCTAGTGCTATTATTACGGCACTAAGACGCATTGGCACAGAAACATGTGTTCTACTTATGGTTAAAAACATGCTCCTGAACAGAACGATTTCGTTTGAATTAGGAGGAATATCACTTTCCAGATCAGTATCAATGGGTACACCACAGGGTGGTGTTATATCCCCACTACTTTGGGTTCTCGTTGTAGATGATTTGCTACGAATCATAAGACGACAGGGGGTCAAGGTGGTAGCTTATGCTGATGATATTCTTTTACTTGTGTCTGGTCGTGACTTAAATATTTTAAGTGACATAATGTCTCAAGCCCTTAAAAACATTACATTGTGGACCACAGAGTGTGGGTTGAGCATTAATGCTCAAAAAACGGATCTTGTGGTGTTCACGAATAAACAGAAAATACCAAATTTTCGGCCTCCAACACTTAATAACGTTCGTTTGCTTCCTAAAGAAAGTGCCAAATATCTAGGCGTAATCCTCGATAGAAAATTGTCTTGGAAAATGAATATAGAAGAAAGGGCACGAAAAGCATGCATTGCATTTTACACGTGCAAAAGAATGTTTAATAAATCTTGGGGCCTTAAGCCAAAAGTAGTTTTGTGGATGTATAAGGCCATCATTAGGCCAATTCTGACCTATGGAATTCTTGTCTGGTGGAAAGCCTTAAGCAAGCAAACCTTTTTGGCAATTTTATCAAAAGTTCAAAGAATGGCTGGTATAGGAGTTAGCGGAGCTGTTAACACTGTGCCTTCAGATGCTCTCAACGCTTTGCTTCATTTGGAGCCCCTTGATATTTACGCTAAAGGAGTTGCAGCAAAAGGTGCCATCAGGTTGAAGGAATCGGGCTTCTGGAAGTCGAAACCTTATGGCCATGGCAGTATTTTTGCACAATTCCCTGGTTGTGATATTGACAATGGGACTGATTACATCAATCCCACTTTAACGTTCTCAACCAACTTTCAAGTGAAAATACCTGAAAGAAACGGTTGGACTCCTATTCTGAATTCCAAAGAAATATACACTGACGGCTCGAAAATGGAGTCTGGTGTAGGTGCTGGGGTCTTTTCCAAAGACTTGAATAGCAGCGAGTCTTTTGCTTTACCCCGTTACTGCAGTGTATTTCAAGCGGAAATTCTGGCTGTGTGGAAGGCATGCCAAATTATTAAACCCAAAATTAATGAATGTTGTGACACATTTGTTATTTACGTTGATAGTCAGGCAGCCATTAGGGCCCTTGGGTCCAATATTACTAAGTCCCGTTTAGTCCTTAGCTGCAGGAAATCCCTATGTGAAGTAGGGCAGCTATGTTATCTTACAATATGTTGGGTTCCTGGACACAGTAATTTCGTTGGTAATGAAAATGCTGATGAACTTGCTAGGAAAGGGTCTTTAACTGACATAATTTCTGAAACCTATATTATGAAACCACTTGCATTGATAAGAGCCAACATTGACTCTAAATGTATTTTGTGGGCTAATTTTAGATGGTCAAACTTAACCACATGTGTTACGTCGAGGGCGATATGGCCACTGTATGACGCTAACAGAACACGTAGAATTATTTCATTAGATAGACAAAGTCTCAGAACTTTAATTGGTGTCATTACAGGGCACTATTTTATAGGCAGACACGCTTCTAGACTGGGCCTTACTGACGTAGGAGATCTTTGTAGAAGTTGTAAAGATTCTGACGTCGAAGAGTCCATTTTTCATTTCCTTTGTGAATGTCCAGCGATGGCTAACCGACGTTATAAGGTGTTCGAAAGTCACTTCTTCGACTCTCTTGAAGATATAGCTCATAAGAGTCCCAAATCCATTTTGGAGTTTATAAAAATTTCTAAATGGTTCACATAGGTTAACAACGAAGTTATATATCGGGTATACAATGGGCCTAATCGCGGCCTAAGTTATGATGGCAACTGCCATCTCCCGCGCTAACCTAACCTAACCTAACAGGTTGTTGTATAGCATATATTTCATACACCCTGCATCTTATCAATAATTAGCGTTGTCAACAGGTTCTGGTTGTCCGAGTGTTGAACGTTTTTTATGAAGTATAAATTAATCACTTTTTTCTATTTTGTGTGAGTCGGTAACTTATTCTAGAGGTTTATAGAAAACATAATATATTATTTTGGAGGTAAATAGATGTGTTTTTCCTTCTATAGGTTTATTTTTTCAAGTCAATATTATAAACTGCATATAAGTCACTCACCATACACCTCTTACGGCTTTAAAGCATAACCTTTGTTAATTGCATAGAGTATATTTTCAACGGGAACGTTCGACAGTATATTTGCTGTTATAAATATATCCTGTAATATACGCAGAAAAATTATTAACAATAAAACCATATCTATATATAAATCATAACAAAATCATACCTTGGTATTGTTCATGAACTTCTTCAGTACTTCTTCAGTGCTTCTGCACAATTTGTTTTGTTTTTGTTTTTTTGCTTTTGTTTTGCACACGCACACACGCACACACGCACACGTATTTCATTCACAATTGTATGATTGATTTATATAAAATTAAATTGAATATGACTTATTCAAAAATTTTGAAAAAACTATTCATATTTTCAAGGTTCACTGTTGAACATTATATGAAACTTATAGTTTTATCCATTTACCACAATTATTGGCTGACATCCTATTGTATTATAACATTATAGCAAGTATATTTTTTGTTTCATAATGCAAACTTCTACTTAAAGCGTTTAAGACAAAAAGTACACATTGCCTTTTACTTGAATGTAAATTCTTTTCTGTGCAAAATATTTCTTTTGCAAGTTTTTTTTTTGTTAAATAACAGAAAAAATCACATTAAAGAAGAGATAAAACTTATTCTCTCTAGATTTAAAACTGAAATTGAGGACAATAGCCATACAGTTAATGTAAACGCAGCAAAAAACTTGAAAGAAAAATCAAATCTAGTTTTGAACAGAGTTGGGCAAATTGCATTACTTTTTCAATGCATTATTGGAGCATTATTGCATTATTGCTAATGCAAAAAATCATTGCACTGATTTTTGGAATTTATTGCTATTTAAAAATGTAGTGAAATAATTTTTGAAATTCATTGCTATTTAAAAATCTATTGCAATGATTTTTGAAATTTATTGCTATTGGAAAATCAATTGCATTGATTTTTGAAATTTTTCAATTTGCATTAAATTTACAATAAATACATTGGTAGATTTAAAGAAAAAGGAATTTTCTTTTCAACCAGGAACTTTTGAACCATACCCTTTTTTCCCCACCAACCAACTCAACCACCCCCACACCCAACACCACTTTTATTTTCCTTCTTGTTCCTCGGAGGCTTCCTTCAATTATCCTGATTGGTTTCCATTTCACTTCATCATCTCATAATTTATATTCTAATTTTTTTCCGTGTTCGCTCTTGACTTGAACCTGGATCCAAACATGTTCCGTGATTGCATTTTATCGAGCTCAGCTAAAGCAGCCATTATTGAGTAGCTGGCTGTAAATTTATTATATCATAATTATTCTGTCATATTAAAAAAAAAAATTTTTTTTTGCCATCGTTGGGATTCGAACCCGATCCACTTTCAACATTCTGAAGCACGCATCTCAACGTTCTCTTCCACATTCGAATATTTTTTTGTATGAATAAATACATTTATAAATTTTGTTAAAAAATTTATTTAAATTGTTATTTCCCCCGAGTTCCCAGATTTGAATTTTTTTTTTATTTTTTAAAGATTTTTTTCGGTTAATGGAAATACATGAAAGGTTAATAAGAAAATTTATTTTCCATATGAATTAAATGTTACTCATGCTTGTTGTTTCAGAAATGATACATAGCCCAGGAAAATTAAAATTTTTCTGCGAAAAAATTCCAAGTGGATATTTTTCACCGGAATTGTCTTTATTTATGCGTCACAGTGGGCTCCTACGTGTTTTGAGTTTGACTTTATTGACGACAAAATCGTGGTATGGGGATGTGTTCGTACTCATTTCAGGATTATAAAACTGCTTCAAGTAAAATCAGAGCTGATCGGTTTCGAAAGTTACAGCCAATTACATGATTTTTTATTTTCTACTGTACAATAACAAAAAAATTTTAATCAAAATGTCATGGATTCAACACGAAATCACGTAAAATTACTCGTGAGCACTAATGGAATCTAAAAAAACAGGGTTCTGAAATCAAACCATTCTTTGCAATTTTGTAAAAAAATGCGTTTTTTACAAATTGGCCCAAAACCTTTAAAAAGAACAAGAAATTAAAGCAAAAATTACCATTTATAATGGATTTGTCAATTCTAAATCTGAATCCGGTAGCAGAATTGCTCTATCACATATAGTTTTTGAGATATCCAACATATAAAAAGAATTAATGACGATTTTTCGTAATTTTTGATGTCATATAATAAGACCAGATAATTGTAAGTCATAAAACCTGATACAGAAGATGAAAGATCCATTCTTTTTCCTTAAGACTCAATTTGAATTACACCAATATCTTTTGTTTTTCCCAAAATATCTTAACCTTAAAAGTTAAAAAAGGGCTAAAAATCGGTTTTTGGCTATATTTGGGGTTAAATATAGGTCGAATGAAATTGTTAAGCTATTTTATATAAATTGATTTATTTAGTACTATTCTTAGTCTTTACAATGAGTTAAAAAATGAGCTCGTGTTATTTTCCATTACAAAGCTATGATCGTTTTAAAAAGGCATTACATTTACATTTTCAGGTAAATTTGTATGAGAGCCCCCCTAGGAGGTTGAGATAAGGGACGGACATTTTAGAAACAAATGTTGAGGAGAGGAAAATGTAAGGAGTTCCTTATCAGTTTTTTCTTCATAGGGATCTAATTTATTATTTACTGCACAGTATAAAAGAAAAAAACATGTAATTGGTTGTAACTTACGAAACCGATCAGCTCCGATTTTACTTGAAGCAGTTTTATAATCCTGAAATGTGTGCGAACACATCCCCATACCCCGATTTTGTCGTCAACAAAGTCAAACTCAAAACACGTAGGAGCCCACTGTGGCGTGATAAACAAAGTGTGAAAAGTGTATTGCGAAGTCGTCAGTTTTTTGCAAATATTTCGTTAACGCTTATTTCTACAGAAAAACGTTGTGGCACAAATTTGTAGCTCAAAAAATTTCATATAAAACGGTACTAAGAGTTAAAGAGTGTTAAAATTTTGTGGCAAGTGTATATCGTTAAGGAGATATTCGCGAAAATCCGGTTTTTTGCGATTTTAAGGTTTTTTTTATACATGTATGTTAAATATACGGTACCTTTAATGCTTATACATATGTACATATGTGGCACATATGTGCCACAAAACTTCAGTCGTATCTTTAGCTGTATATAATAACAAATCCAGTGCATTCTCGATCTTGGCTATGCCCATTTTTAAGTACTCTAAGATATGAAAGACCAATATAAAACAAACGATAATCTCTTTAAAAGAAATTTGTAACTCCGTCGATTGGGTAGATTTATCAATAACTTCATATGTGAACATATACCATACACCTACCTATGTTAGAACGAAACCACACAAATTTTTTTTTGAAAGATTTTGAATTATTCCAGTCACCTATTTCACCATATACTATAGGTTGATTGACGAACTAATGGTAACAGGACTACCAAGTCCATGATTTTTGATCACAACTAGAGTTCTATCGTGGTAGGCCAAGGTTTGGTAGACCCTTTGGAGGCAAAATCTTCTGTTTTCAGTTAACTCTTCTGTTATGATATAATGTTGCCTTCACGGCAAATGCTGTTAATGGAATCCCTGGAAATAGTCCCATATCATATACAGATGAATCAATAAGACAGTACACTGATATCAGTTGCAATCAACAAAATTTTAGGTTCAGGTGAACACTGCGTCCTAGAGGTCTTGCATCGGGCCTGAAAAAATTTGATGCAAAACCATAGTTTTTGAACGTAAATTTTTAACTCACACTGATAAAGGGAGAGCGACTATCCTGATTACACATCTATTACATCTGATTACACATTTCTAAAACAATAAGCATGAGTAACATTTAATTCATATGGAAAATAAATATTCTTAATAACCTTTCCTGCATTTGCATTAACCGAAAAAAATCTCTAAAAAATAAAAAAAATTCAAATCTGGAAACTCGGGGGAAATGACAATTTAAATAAATTTTTGAAAGAAATTTATAAATGTATTTATTCATACAAAAAAATATTCGAATTTGGAAGAGAACGTTGAGATGCGCGCTTCAGAATGTTGAAAGGGGCTCGGGTTCGAATCCCAACGATGGCAAAAAAAAATTTTTTTTTTAATATGACAGAATAATTATGATACATATAATAAATTTACAGCCAGCTACTCAATAATGGCTGCTTTAGCTGAGCTCGTTAAAATGCAATCACGGAACATGTTTGGATCCAGGTTCAAGTCAAGGGCGAACACGGAAAAAAATTAGAATATAAATTATGAGATGATGAAGTGAAATGGAAACCAATCAGGATAATTGAAGGAAGCCTCCGAGGAACAAGAAGGAAAATAAAAGTGGTGTTGGGTGTGGGGGTGGTTGAGTTGGTTGGTGGGGAAAGGGTATGGTTCAAAAGTTCCTGGTTGAAAAGAAAATTCCTTTTTCTTAAAATCTACCAATGTATTTATTGTAACTTTAATGCAAATTGAAAAATTTCAAAAATCAATGCAATAGATTTTTTCAATAGCATCAAATTCCAAAAATCAATGCAATGATTTTTTGCATTAGCATTACTTATTCAATGCATTAAAAAAGTAATGCAATTTGCCCAACTCTGGTTTTGAATAACACTTCAAAAAATTTGTTTTCTAGATAATCTTATAATTTATCCGATGTTTTAATGGAAGAAATGGATATATTTTGTAATGGCGTTATTTCCTCCAGAAAACTTTCGATTATCTCTCTTCAATTCAACCAACAAGTGTTGAATCAGAAAGATGCTTTTCGTGTGCAACAGGGGTTGAAATAAGAAAAAAAATATTACTGCAGAATTTTTTTTGATTATTTGCAATTTTTTTCAAAATTATTTTAGTACCTTATTCAAGTGTTTGTTGAATACTAAATATTAATATTAAATAACAGATATCATGGCAATGGTTTAATTTAAAATTGAAAATTTATAGTGAAATTTTCTTTCTTGCATTTGTAAAAATATGTTTAAAGTAGAGTTGCCGAGTACAACATTTAAGCCCAGATTGGGAGGTTAGACAACGGTTATATGCAAAATAAAATGAGTATTTAGTTTCAACGATTAACTCAAAAACAAAGTAATATGAATTTGGCTAAATACAATATTAATATTACAATTTTTTAAAATTTTTTTACAATATTCTGAAGTTATTGCTGCAAATTTTAAGTTATTTCTGCAGAAATAGGGCATTGCTGCAGCTTATTTCAATGCCTGGTGTGAGGTTATATATCTGTGGACCTTTGACAAAACAACCTAACTCGAAATTGGCAACTTTTCAGGAGCCTAAAAACTGATTAACTACTTTTTAATAATGTGGCTCAATTTCGTTGATGCAGCATTGAATCTCCTCTTTCCATACATTTTTACTAAACTTAAAGTGTCAGCTGTCAAATTATTATTTTTTTTGGTTCATAACACTTCAAATCTTGCGTGAGCTATGGGACACCCTTATATCTCTGGAACAAGAAATCATAGAGACATGGCGATTATGCCAATGGAAGCATATTTAAATTTTTTATTTAGGACTAAAATCCTGGAGAATCGTCATATCTCGACTTAGGTTGTTTTGTAAAAAGTCCACAGATATGTAATAAATTGGATGATAAAACAATAAATGCTTTAATTTTCCTAAAAACATATTTTAATAATAATAAAACTGATTAAAAGAAAAGTTATTCCTTTCAAGTCCAACACTTCTAAAACTTTGATCTCACTATTTTATATAATTAAATATGTATGATATTTTATGTATGTATTTAACTAAGCATATAATGCTGCAATGTACCTTTATGTTCGTTTTTGAATTAAATAAGTATTTTTGAATTTTTTGTTTTATAAAAAAATGAAATGAACCTGTTTTAAGAAATTGTTCTTTAATATTTTTGACACTTTTTAAATAAAATATCTTTGTAGGGGTATATAAGACAAAATATTAGGAATTTTTAATACTAAATTCTGCTTTATTTGGATAGAAAAAAAATTCATACAAATCCCGAAAAATCCCGGGATCCCGGGATTCAAAATTTCTAATCCCGAAATCCCGGGATCGCAAAAAGTCAAAAAATTGGAATCCCTAATATATATACAACTTCTAACCATGGGTTCATACCTTAAACCTTACTCCATATGTATTAGCCCAAACCAACTTACACCTTAAAGCCAACTGATGATTCCCTTGGTAGGGATGAAAAACGTTTATTGGTTACCTATACTTATCCTAACCGGAAGTCTTAATCCCCTTTTTGTAACATATTATATTCCTAAACGGAATTTTATACATTTAGACTATACCCTTTTACTTAGGCCTTTAATATTCTTTTTCAGGAAAAGGACACACAAATAACTAACATGTGTAACAACAAAATTTTTTTGCAGAATAATATATTATTTATGTATAATAATTATAATTAAATAATATAATTGAGCAACATAATGTAGCTCGAAACCAACAACATAATATAAATTAATACCATATACAAATGACACAACACTCATATCATAAAAACACGTTATATGTATGTCTAACCTCACCGATTAAGCAATCAGCTGTGCATAGTTTATCCATTGTTTGCCTTTTGCGTCTCCTAGGTAGGGAAGTCATAATGTGTGACGGTTACAGGTCCATGTTATATATCTTTTATAGCCCATTTTTTTATGCCCAGTCTGTGTTCATCTGATTAACAGATATATGCTTCTCGATTATTATAAAAATTATCAGAGTATTTAACCAAAAAATCTATTCGCTTCCGAATGAGAAGAGATGTATGTAGATTTTTTGGTTGAATAACGCTGCCGCACAATGGGAGGGTTTGTATGGAACGGCGGTCATATATAGTAATAATAGAGCTAGGCTATTGAAATTTGGTAGATGTTTTTTACGTTAAAATAATAAAATCATGATTTGTTTTTCGTTCGATATGAGAAATTTATCAAATTTCCCAAAAAATTGAGGTACTAATTTACAAAAACCCAAAATAGATGTGTTCGAGAAAATTAAAAATTGTTACATGCCTGCAAAATTTGGGAGAGCTGTAAGATTTTTCGGAAATACAATACTGCGTAAGTTCTGCTGTAGTAGCAATATTTATATTTACATAGATGCAATTTCTGGGAACACCACTCTAGTTATAACAACTGTTGCGCAATATTTTTACAAAAAGAGCAATAATAAGTTTGTGTTGCGATCCAAATCATGTACCGCACAGTGCAACTAAATTTAGTTGCATTACCGAAAATATCTATAGATCATTCACATTTGCCTGGTTAAAGTGATTGATTAGCTTATGGCTAGTCAACTACAAACCAAATTGGACAAAAGGTTGGTTTGCCATGTAAAGAGCTTTTCGATTTGAAATTAGTTAAAAAAGGCTTTATTATCTAATTTTGTTGAATCCCCTAAATCAAAAATCCATCCAACCTTATACCCAGAATCCCTAAAACACGCCAAAGAGGAGAATGATGTTGTACTCCTATGCACGCACACATCCTGTGTGATGTACTACACATTCATAATCACACCCATATACGACCACCGCTCCAACGATCACTTTAGATCAAACATATCAATTTCACCCCCTCTCTATTCAAACCTTTAGCACAAAAACATGATCATTTTCATTTCACAAAAGTATATTAATTTATTAGTTTTCTTTATGTTAGCCTACCCTCTACAAAACCAGAACATCGACATGTACCAAACAAATCCTTGGACCAATAATTTTATGTAAACAACGTTTATGTTTAAAAGCAAAATATTAAAAAATGTAAAAAAATATGGTTTGAAAATTATGTAAGGCATCTCATATTATCGTTGCAAAATTTTCCCAAATTAACCCGAAAATTATTCTTGAACAAGACTATTAAAAAATACCCGGAAACACAAAAAAAATTAATTAACGAAACCAAGTCAATAATACCTTCAATACTAACTTGAACAGATATGATCGTTTATCACGAGAAATTTTGCAACGAAAATTTATAAAAATATTTCAATAGTAATATAAAAGTATGAAAATAAATCAATAAATAAATAAATATAAAAAAAGTGTAACCATGCAAAACTATTTATTTAACAAAATGGAAAATTCCTAAGATTTTTAAATCCCCACAAAAAAATCCGGAAATGATTTAACAAAATATTCCTACCATAGAGCGCTCTAATTCATTGTAGGTAATTTGGGCATACAAATTCCCCACAATTTGAAATAATTTCTGAAATTTCACCTTAGGAACTTCCCTCACATAAAATCATAAAATCCTTTTCAACAAAAAAAAAATAAATTACTTGAACTTATATATGAAGCAGTCCACGCCAAGTTTACCAGCTGAAATTTTTTTTTTTTTTTGATTTCGCTCAAATTTGGCAATTTGGTAGATCCGGTGTGCAAGAACAACAATCCGGGAGGATTTGGTCTTAGTACCATTTGTTGTTAAAATACCGGGTGTTAAAGTTGGCGTTCTTAGTCATTTTCATGAAAAGGGTGTTTTTCCAAAAATTTATTGCTTACACTAAAGTTTGTAAATTGATGAATCTAAGTTTCTAGTCCCATTCATTTTGAAGTGTTCTTTATAAAAAAATATTTTTTTTTCTATTTTTTTTCACTAAAATTTTTTACACTTAAAAATACTTCTGATTTTTTTTTAAAAAAGCCCCCCTTAGATTTTTTTTAAAAGTACTTTAAATTAAAGCATAATTTATAAGCTTTAAAATGATGTATGACTTAAGATGGGATTCGGACGCTAAATGGGAGTTTTTGGCTTTTGAACACCCGCGGAAAGAAAAAATCTTTTTACTCAAGAGGAAAGCATCCTACGAAAAAAGTGTACTAGGCAAATTTTCAGCTGGTACACTTGGCGTGGATTGCTTCATATACAAAAAACGCCAATCCGTTGCCTCACGAACCCACCACAGATGTTCGTGCTCTTTTATCCGTTCGCCTAATATAATTTCGTTCCGTTCCCAATTACAGATAATGAAAATGGCCGCGTTCAGAGGACGTGCCACCATTCCCACTATATATATATCACCAAAAGATAATGGCCGCGTTCAGACGACGCTTTCTTTTCCCACCAAAAATTATCTCTCACAAATCCGGGAAAATTATTTACGTAAATTAAATGAAAATTGTGGGTAAAAAAGTGCATTTTGCAGAAATGGGTCGTCCAGCAACGAAAATCGGTGATACCCCATTTTAAGAACGGCAAATCTATGCGCTAAGCTTCTTAATATGTTAGTTTGAGTCCCACCCACAATGCAAAGCACAATTGAAAGCTTCGTTCATGCAAATCGGGTCCAAAATTAGGGTTAAAGTGCGTCAAACAACAATTTTGGTCCCGCTGACGATTCATTTATGGTCCACAAAATCAATACTAACCCACATTATTGGCTCCAAAAACCGTCTGGGATATACATCAAGAACTAAGTAACTCGTACAATTTTAAAGCCTAAGTAGCCCTTCATAAACAAAAAAAGCCTAGCCTACATTATTTTTGATATCGAGTTCAGTATTAGCACGCCTACAAAGATTAGGGCTTTTAAAGCAACGTCATAATCATGGACCAGTCTAAATTTAACATATTTGAACCTGATGACATGACAAACTTGTGGCGGAAACGTAGTATTGAGCCGAATCGCAAAACCAAGTAGACTTTTTTGATTTTTTTTTGCTTATGAAGGACTACTTGGACTTTGAAGCTGTGGTCTCGGGACACGTAGCCGCCAGTTTTTGCACTGTACGAGTTACTTAGTTCTTGACGTATATCCCAGACGGTTTTTGGAGCCAATAATGTGGGTTAGTATTGATTTTGTGGACCATAAATGAATCGTCAGCGGGATTAAAATTGTTGTTTGACGCACTTTTACCCTAATTTTGGACCCGATTTGCATGAACGAAGCTTTCAATTGTGCCTTGCATTGTAGGTGAGACTCAAACTAACATATTAAGAAGCTTAGCGCATAGATTTGCCGTTCTTAAAATGGGGTATCACCGATTTTCGTTGCTGGACGACCCATTTCTGCAAAATGCACTTTTTTACCCTTACATGTACATGATCAAACTAAAAATTGGCTGCATCTGGTTGAAAATACCACACAGAGAACATAGAAAAAGAAATTCTCATTAAATAACGCGAAACGCTGGCTCCAAAGGGAAAATAAGCATCTGCACGAAATAAGCTGTGACTTGAAGTTCTCCTGCTCGGTCGGTTTTTTCCGCCTTAAGCGTCTCGGAATCAAATTTTGTGGATTTTCTTTTATTTATTATGAACAATAGACATTCCCGTCTAAGCCTGCATTTAAAATTTGATAATATATGTATTGGGTTTAATGATACAGTGTTTTAAAGTTAAAAAAAAAATCACTGCACGAAATACGCTGTGAGCCACTGTAGGTAATTTGGGCATACAAATTCCCCACAATTTGAAATAATTTCTGAAATTTCACCTAAGGAACTTCCCTCACATAAAATCATAAAATCCTTTTCAACAAAAAAAAAAAAAAATTACTTGAACTTATATATGAAGCAGTCCACGCCAAGTTTACCAGCTGAAAATTTTTTTTTTTTTTGATTTCGCTCAAATTTGGCAATTTGGTAGATCCGGTGTGCAAGAACAACAATCCGGGAGGATTTGGTCTTAGTACCATTTGTTGTTAAAATACCGGGTGTTAAAGTTGGCGTTCTTAGTCATTTTCATGAAAAGGGTGTTTTTCCAAAAATTTATTGCTTACACTAAAGTTTGTAAATTGATAAATCTAAGTTTCTAGTCCCATTCATTTTGAAGTGTTCTTTATAAAAAAATATTTTTTTTTCTATTTTTTTTCACTAAAATTTTTTACACTTAAAAATACTTCTGATTTTTTTTTAAAAAAGCCCCCCTTAGATTTTTTTTAAAAGTACTTTAAATTAAAGCATAATTTATAAGCTTTAAAATGATGTATGACTTAAGATGGGATTCGGACGCTAAATGGGAGTTTTTGGCTTTTGAACACCCGCGGAAAGAAAAAATCTTTTTACTCAAGAGGAAAGCATCCTACGAAAAAAGTGTACTAGGCAAATTTTCAGCTGGTACACTTGGCGTGGATTGCTTCATATACAAAAAACGCCAATCCGTTGCCTCACGAACCCACCACAGATGTTCGTGCTCTTTTATCCGTTCGCCTAATATAATTTCGTTCCGTTCCCAATTACAGATAATGAAAATGGCCGCGTTCAGAGGACGTGCCACCATTCCCACTATATATTTATATATCACCAAAAGATAATAGCCGCGTTCAGACGACGCTTTCTTTTCCCACTAAAAATGATCTCTCACAAATCCGGGAAAATTATATATGTAAATTAAATAAAAATTGTGACTGGAACTTATCTTTGATTTGATGTTTCCTTCTATCTTTAGAATTGCGCACTTTCGAAAATTTGCGGTCTTGTGGTATCCGTCGCCGTCAAACTAATGGATAAATTTCATAAAAATAAAACCGGAAAAACCACCTTAAAAAAAAACTTACATTTTCCTTCCAAAACTGTGCAAATATCTGTCGGGACTTCCTTCTTTAAACAATTGAAACTCGGCTATATATCTTCTTCTTAAACGCTTCTTAAACGCTGCAATTTTCCTTTTAACAAAGAAAAACTTTTAACCGAAAATTCACTTTATAACAAAAACGCTAAATTACCTTTTATATAAAAAAAACTATACTCAGCATTCCCCTCAAATTTTGTATTCGGGATAGTATGCCGCGAAGGAAGACTAAAATTTTAAATTTTTCTTAAAAAAAAGACACATATGAAAAGTTAACACCACTTACTACACTGACTTTAAAAATTCCAAAAAAAACTTTCCTTTTCTTTAATTTTAAATTTACACAGAAGCGGAACCGAGCACAACTCAGCAATTTGAACTTTAAATTTCTATTACACTCACTGTGACTCCATCTGTGAACCCTAAGCCTAACTTTTAAATTGAAGCAAAATCACGTTGAAGGAAATATACTGTTTGCAACTTTTCATTTATGTCTCATTATGTAAAAATGTATCATAACCCCCACACAAACACCCATTTCCATCCACCAATACAGCCCCATTTCCGTAGACCATTTCCTTTGCAACAAACTATCAACACGCTAAAAAGCTATATTTTTAAAACCATCCCTGTTCTTCTCTGGTGACTTATATGTTGCTGAACGTCGTCAGAAACTGGGAACAGTTTTTTTGACGTTTGTCATTTCATCACAAAAAAAAAACCAAAATCAACATGGTGGCCGGCTAAAGCCAATTTTAATAATTATTAAAAAAAAAACAACTTTTACGCATCAATTTGCAATTTTATAACTGGAGCGCATCTATTTTAAGATCCATAGTGAGGAATGGCGCATTATGGACACACAAAACGCATCGTTTGGAACGCAAAAATGGTGCTGCACAGATCCTGGTATTTCCACTAAACTGCATTGTTGAAGTTATATTTGCCGTTCCGTGACTTCGCTAAGGCTTCAACATTCTTAAAACACATTTAATTTTGTGAACATCATCGACTCCATAACCTATACCAATTGACCAGGGTAAGTGAAACACCATACGTCATATCTGTGCATTAGACTGACCAAAAAAAACCAAAGGTGTTCCGATTTTAGGGGCTCAGCACTTAAAATGTTCGGTAGGGTCTCTAGATTACGTGTGTAAATTTTGGTAAAAAAATATTGAGATTTAGTACTCGCGCAAGCGCGATAGGTGGCGCTGCCTTGAACGTACGAGAATGGGGGTCTTTCATCCCGTGGAAATCGATAAAAAAGGATAGGAAGAATTTTTTTTTCGATCCTACTTTATGTTTCCAAAGACGCTGAAGACGATGGCATTTCCAGTTTTTGAAAAAGATACCAAGATTTCAAGGCATTCAAGATATCTCTCGGAATAAACGAAAAAATATGAGATTGTTGTTATATTAAACTGCCATAAATCGTAGGAAAAATTTTTTGTTTTTTTTCTCGGACACCAGTCTTGTAGCATAGGTTGTGACAAACAAAATGAGTGGTCGCACAATATTTTTTGACAAAATCTTCTCGAGATATCGGCCACAGACTGAACCGCCGTCCAGACGCATTATTGTTCATTGCCGGTTAACGGGAATATCTGCAAATTTTACGCGAACATCATTGGTTTTTGAGGTCCTACCTTGTACTTTCAATGCCACTGGAGATGGTGGAAAATTTTTTTTTCACGATAAAATGCAAATGTTTCAATGCATTCAAGATGTATCTATGATAAATTTCCCTGGTGGGATTTCAAATAAAAAGCAGAGCTAGCTCTAAAACCTTGACATTATCTTTCCGCGCACGATTCATCTGGAGCTGGTGTTTGATGAATTTCGCGGTTTTCTTCTGGATAGGTGCCAATGTTTCCCAAATTTTTCCATCTTAATCTACAGATGCCACCGATTTTGTTTAAATGGCAGGCCAAGCCTTTTGCATCTGTCGAAGAGTGTATTTAATTTATAATGGAGCTATTGAGAAATATAGAAGGAAATTTAAATTATTGGTTACTCGACTCCATTGTCTTCGACAGATATTCCCGTTGACCGGCAATGAACAATAATGCGTCTGGACGGCGGTTCAGTCTGTGGCCGATATCTCGAGAAGATTTTGTCAAAGGATATTGTGTGACCACTCATTTTGTTTGTCACAACCTATGCTACAAGACTGGTGTCCGAGAAAAAAAAAACAAAAATTTTTCCTACGATTTATGGCAGTTTAATATAACAAAAATCTCATATTTTTTCGTTTATTCCGAGAGATATCTTGAATGCCTTGAAATCTTGGTATCTTTTCCAAAAACTGGAAATGCCATCGTCTTCAGCGTCTTTGGAAACATAAAGTAGGATAGAAAAAAAAATTCTTCCTATCCTTTTTTATCGATTTCCACGGGATGAAAGACCCCCATTCTCGTACGTTCAAGTCAGCGCCACCTATCGCGCTTGCGCGAGTAGGTGATTTTCTGTGAAAACAAAAATTTTGCAGCTCTCGTTTTTCTTTAAAAAACCCCCTGCCCCGCTAACTTGACGTCAAGTGAAGCTGCAAAATCATTCTCTTCACAGCAAAATCACAGCAAAAAAGCTGCAAATTCCAAGCCTACTCCCGACTCGATCCGATAAAGTTGCCCCGCTAACTTGACACACATCAAAATAAGTAATACGCTGAAGCTAAAAAGTAGTGTCCGACCGAAGGTGACTTTTTGGCCGAAGCCGAAGCCGATTAATCGGTTTTTTTATAACCTTCCGAAGCCGAAGCCGAAGCCGAAGCCGAAGGTTCCATTATATTTGTAACACTTATTTTTTGTACTACTTTTTTTTATTAGTTCTTGAATAAAAATAAATAGTTAATAATAAAAATTAAATAACCTAATGTTGTAAGCTAGAAACAGCAGTTTTTCTGCATTTTCTCCATGTAGATTGGCTCTTCGGTCAGCATATATTTGACCCGCAGCACTGAACAATTGTTCACTTGGGACACTTGTAGGAGGAGCTGACAAAAATTTTTGGAATACTGGTCGTAAATGAATATATGGACTGCAGGCCCAATAATGATATATATCCGTGGTCCTCAACTGCAAAGGTTCCTTTAAATAACAAGCTAATTGTTCCTCAAAAGGCAAACGAACGTGGTCAGAAGCTGTTTCCTCGGTCCCAGTCAAAGGCATTTTATCGTGCGAATCCCACAGATCATCTTTTGGGTATTGGTTTCCATTGGAAGCGGCTGAATTTGAGCAGGAAGGTGTAGATCCTTCAATTTCGATAAACATATTATCTGTTATATTTTTTTCAGCATAATTTTGATGCAGAAATTTAAAAATTTCTGTCTTAGTAGTATTTTGACTTTTTAACAGTTTTGTTGAAGAAGAAATAATTTCTCTTTTAATTAAAGTTACAAACATTCGGCTTCGGCCAAACCTTCGGCTTATTTTAGGCCGAAGGCCGAATGTGAGGCCGAAGGCGTTTTTTTGGCCGAATCTGGCCGAAGCCGAAGCCGATTAATCGGTCGGACTCTACTAAAAAGTTATTATGCTTAAAATTGTTTTAACGAAGGAGGGAAAATTTGTAGATGACCACTCAATGGCTGATTTTGAAGACGAGAAATTGTACTAAGTAATTCAGTTAGTATTAAAGCGCAGTAAAGTTTCGTGCGTTCCCTATGTAGCCTCCAACATAGTCAAAAATTTTGTTTTTGTTCCTTTTTAAATTTTTAGGATAGGATAACTCCTAGAAAAAAATAGATATTGACAAAATTTAAAAAGAGTTTTGTAGACAAAGATATGTACTTTAAATTAATGTAACAAGTTTTATGACAAAGTATTACACTTTCTTGTTGTAGTCTAAAGGAAAACGTTTTTCTACGATTACAAAAGATTCTTAAGCGAACTGGACGACAAAAGCACTTCTTCGAAATAAGATACTTTTCCTATGAAAAGAACTGGATTTCTTAAATCTAAAAATAGAAGACAGGAATGTTTAACCAGACCAAACCAACTAGCTCAATATTTCAAATAAATATTTGATAAATTTTAATGAAAAAGAAACTCCTGAAAAAGAAGAAGATAGATAGTGATAGATTTAGTAACGCAAATGAAAAATACGTTTCTTTTACTGAAATTGAATCAATAGACAGTTTTAACGAAGGTGGGTTGGAGTACGTGGCTGGGTATATTATCCATGAACTGAAAATGTTTGACGAGATCGGTAATGGCCACAATTGGACTTGCGTTGACCAAGTTTCAAAAGTAGGCTTAATAAAACCATCTCCAAGTTTTTTGCTTGAAGTAAATGGAATAATAACACAATTCTTTAGCACTGTCCATTGTGCGGGCAGTAGTGACTGCTATCCAGGAATTGTAAATTCTTTTAAAAAAAATGTTAAAATTGGCAAATGAGCTGGTTTCAAATTTTGATTCAGTTCAATTTGTAAACTTCCATTCTGATTCTATGGAGAATTTTTTGGATCATTCCAAAACACAAGCTCAGACAGCCGAAGAATTTTTAAATTTTATGAATACTTTGCAATAGTAGTTACAGTAAGACCGCCCAATGCCTTCAAATATGTCGCAAAACTATATTTTTAGAAAAACACTCCGCTAAGCCAAGAAAGACAAGACTTGGCTATACTGGGACAACCTCTGAAGTTTTTATTAGAGACTCCTCAGTTTTCGATCAAAGCTCCTGTACTATTAGAGAAACCTTTATTTTACTCTACTAAATTTCTGTGAACTTTTGACAAAATAACCTAACTCGATATAACACAATTTTAATCATACATATAAAATTTAAATACGCTTCTTTTGGATTAAACGTCGTGTTTCTATGACTTTTAAGTGCAAAGATATAGAATCGAAAATCAACCTATCTCAATGTTTTATTCCAAATTACATTTGACAAAACAACTTATCTCAAATAGGTTAAAAAATTCAAACATTTGCAATAACAAAAACTTTTACAAATGCTTTTTACAAAGCAACTTAAGTCGACATAAGAAAATGGTGTTTTTCTTCACAAAACATCTTAAGTCTAAATAAGATACAGGTTAAATGGCAAAAAGAAGTTTGACAAAAGCACTTCTTTGAAATAAGTTGAGAAGTAATGATCGAAAGCATAAACGACTATAGTTCGTATATGGCTTCAGTTTAACTGTGATAAAGTGATGGATGCATAAGTCCAAAGTCCCGACTATAATAAGAAAAAGGTCGCTGAAAGACAACCAAATACCGAACTTCATTTGAAAATACAATATTGGATAAGACCAAGTAATTACAACCTGAAAAAGTTGGTTCCTTCTATGTAAAAACGTCTACAATGTGTGGTAGATGCTTATGGTGGTCATTCAAAGATGGCTGTAAACAAGGAAGATACTAAACATTTAATATAAAAACTAGGGCTGTGCAACGAGCCGAACTAGTTCGATCAAACTCAAAACTCATGAGCTTTTCACACATTTTCAGTACCGAACTGAGTTCGTTTAGCTCAGCTCAACTCAGCTCAACTCAGTTCGTAAGTTCGTGAGTTTTGAGCTGATCGTTTGATCGATCATCGAATTCGTTGTGAGCTGATCGTTTGTTTGTTGAGCTAGTAAGTTATGAGTTTTCTCGTTTGTTTGGTTACGTTCAGCGTGTTCGTTATGCGATGTATATGATTGCAATCAGCGTTGTAAGAATTGCGTAGAAATAATACTTAAGGTTTAATATTATACACGAATATAAAACAAATATTTTGCATAGTTGTTTTTTTGCTCTTAATTTGAAATTGTGAACTTAATAAAATTGAAAATATAACTAAGACGTTTTGACAAATGATTTTGAATGAAAAAGTTAATTTTTTTTGGGTTGCCACCTGTTTTTTGTAATAAAATCAAAATTTTCTATCAATAAATTGCTAAAATCATAATTTTCTCTCTATAAATTGACATCTTGGGTCCAAAACCGACGAAACAAAAATTTGGGGTTGCCATATTAGGGTCGAAAGACGTTTTTTTGGAAAATTGCATTTCTTTGTCAACTTTCTTTATTGATAGTTATAGAATCGACCCAAAAACCCATAGTAAATTTTTTGGGGCTGCCACCTGGTTTTTTTAATAACATCAAAATTTTCTTTCAATAAATTGCTAAAATCATCATTTTCTCTCTATAAATTGACATATTGGGTCCAAAAACGACAAAACAAAAATTTAGGGTTGCCATATAAGGGTTGCCATATCAGAGTTGCCAGACGTTTTTTTTGGAAAATTGCATTTCTTTTGCAACTTCCTTGGGCGTTATTTCCTAACGGTAATTTTTTTGGGGTTGCCACCTCGTTTTTTTAATAAAATCAAAATTTTTTTTCAATAAATTGCTAAAATCATAATTGTTTTCTCTATAAATTGACATCTTGGGTCCAAAAACAATAAAAAAAGTTAACAATTAAATACAATTTTGCGAAAAAAAGTCAGGCAACCTTAATATGGCAACCTTAAATTTTTCTTTCGTTATTTTTAGACCCAAGATGTCAATTTATAGAGAGCAAATGATGATTTTTGCAATTTATTCCAAGAAAATTTTGATTTTATTAAAAAAACCAGGTGGCAACCCCAAAAAATTTACTATGTGTTTTTGGGTCGATTCTATAACTTTCAATAAAGAATGTTGACAATGAAATGCAATTTTCCAAAAAAACGTCTGGCAACCCTAAATTTTTGTTTCGTCGTTTTTGAACCCAAGACGTGAATTTATAGAGAGAAAATGATGATTTAAGCAATTTATTGATAGAAAATTTTGATTTTATTAAAAGAAACAGGTGGCAACCCTAAAAAAATGTGTTGGATTTTTTTAAAGTTTATCTAAGCGGTTAAAGGCTAAAATTAAATTTTTTTTTTTTTTAAATGTATGGTTTAAGCAAATTTTACAAAAAAAAAAAAAAAAACATGTGGCAATAATGAAAGTTGCTTCTGCTGTGTACAGCGAAGAGCCGAAGTTCAAACAAAAAACAACTATGCAAAATATTTGTTTAATATTCGTGTATAATATTAAACCTTAAACTTATCCCAATTCTTACACATTTTTTGCAACGCTGATTGCAACTTGCAATCATATTCAACGCATATCGAACACGCTGAACGTAACCAAACAAACGAGAAAACTCATAACTAACGAGCTCAACAAACAAACGATCAGCTCACAACGAATTCGCTGATCGATCAAACGATCAGCTCCAAACTCACGAACTTACGAACTGAGTTGAGCTGAGTTGAGCTGAGCTGAGCTGATCGATCTTGTTCGTTGTGTATGGCGAAAACTCGAACAGGTTCGATCAGCTCATTGCACAGCCCTAATAAAAACACTTCTTTTTATATGTAAAAGGACTTTGTAAACACTTAAAAAATCGAGTATTATTTGTTTTTGTTGATTTTTTATTTGTTTTGCATTGAATTTGCATATTTTTTTCCACAAATCCTTTTTAAATACAATATATTAAGCAACTATTTATTATTCATGAAAAAAAGTTTGGCAAAAATGTAAGGAGTACGTTTATTTTGCCTAACAAGTTGAAAAAAATAAATTTATTTTCAATGTAAAAAGACATCCTTGACATACTGTATTTCAATTTTATTAAAACCTTATTAGTACAATCATTTGGGAGAAAAAAATGATGTTACCTGGAAAGTTTTGCGGGATTTCTGCAAATGAGTTATTTTATAGATTTCGATGTGCTCTTTCAGAATTTCAACTTTGCTACCTCTTATCGTGTTCGCTCGAGCCGCCATATTGGAAAAATGGCGTCCAAAATCAGTTTTTTACAAATATCTCTTTAACGGTTATATTTAGAGAATAGGACAATGTTGTAGCTTATAAAATTTGCTATAAAAATGACCTTTGAATTGTTTTCGTACGACTTATAACTCAGGAGATATCTTTATTCAAAATTTTAGAAAAATTAGTAAATTGTGAATGCCACTTATGAGTAGGCACAGTGATGTGTCAAGCTTATAATTACGATAACTTATGAACGGTGAGTCGCACGTTTAAAATAAAAACACTTATTTATAGAAAATAACTTTCGCTACAAGTACCATATTATTTTTTTTTCATACCACCTATAATTAAGGAGAAATTTTTCCCACAAACCTAAAATTTTGAAAAAAAACGTTTTTTCAAAATGGCTCCTAAACGGTTCGTCCTAGAAAAAAAATTGTCAATGCATTTTTTAGAACGTTCAATTTCCTATGAGAGTTTCTTCGAGCTGTTTTTTCGTCAGACTTACCCTTCATGAGATATCGCGACTTGAAAATCATTCAAAGTTGAACATAGTACGGCGCATAGAACAATATTCAATTTTGAATGATTTTCAAGACGCTATATCTCATGAAAGGTAAGTCTGACGAAAAAACAGTTCGAAGAGACCCTTATAGGGAATTGAACGTTCTACAAAATGCATGGACAATTTTTTTTCTAGGACGAACCGTTTAGGAGCCATTTTGAAAAAACTTTTTTTTTCAAAATTTTATGTTTGTGGGAAAATATCTCCTTAACTATAGGTGAGCTACAACATTGTCCTAAAAAATTTTTCTCTAAATATAACCGTTAAAGAGATATTTGTAAAAAACTGATTTTGGACGCCATTTTTCCAATATGGCGGCTCGAGCGTACACGATACGAGGTAGCAAAGTTGAAATTCTGAAAGAGCACATCGAAATCTATAAAATAACTCATTTGCAGAAATCCCGCAAAACTTTCCAGGTAAAACTACCAAATGACTGTACTATATAGCAAAAAAAGATTCATGGAAAATATTCGTTTAGTATTTATGTATAATAAAAAACTTTTACATTTGTTCAAACTCCTACACAAAAAGAATTGAGAAGCATCAAAGTAGTTTTTTAACTCTCCTGAAAAGTTTCCAATTTCGAGTTAGGTTGTTTTGTCAAAAGTCCATAGATTTGTAGCTAAATGCCCAACAAGTAACTTTTCCTAACATACTTTGTCAACAAATTTATACAAATCGAAAAACATTGGAACCATTTCAGAAGGTCTAACATTACATTACATTTTAACAAATCGTCTTACACAGGACATAGCTCAGCATTTCTTTGGCGCAATGAGAGCCAATGGAGAACCGAATGACCATCCCACCCCTAATAGTTTTATATTTAGACTAAGAAAATATTTACTTTGTAAGTTTATATCATGGATGTAGCGATTGCATTCCAAAAATCTAGAGGCTATTGAAAGTTTTTGAGTTCAAAACCTCTCGTCTATTTCAAACTAATCTAAACTTTACTTCTTATCATTCAGCGAGAAATACAGAATTGTTGAGAGGAACGGGGAATGTTAAACCAGACCAAACCAACTAGTTCAATATTTCAAGTAAACATTTGATAAATTTGAATGAAAAAGAAACTCCCGAAAAAGAAGAAGATAGTGATAGATGAAGTAACGCAAATGAAAATATATACATATAAGACTTTTCTTTTGCTGAAATTGAATCAATAGACAGTTTTTACAAAGATGGGTTGGAGTACGTGGCAGGGTATATTATCCATAATAAAACCATCTCCAAGTTTTTTGCTTGAAGTAATTTTTAACAGAATAAGAGCAAACATGTTGAAGTAAATGATTGAGTGAAAGAACTGTTCTTTAAATGCAGAATATTTTTCCAAATTGAAAATTTAAATGAAAAACTCCGAGCTTAATCGAAAACCAGGAAGCAGAAAACTAATTAAAACTGTGTATTAAACCAAGCTAACTGTATAATATTGCATATTTATTGTGCAAATAAATGTGATTTTTTGAAAATGGTTCCTTTTTTCACAATAATTGAAGTATTTTTATTTCCACTGAGCTATCGAGGGTATGGAAAGATATTAAAAAAAAAAAAAAATTCGAATCAGTAAATAAAAATACTAAATTATTACACTTATGTATATGAATTCATAATTAAAATGTGTCTATAACGTTTCGAATATTATTAGCTGAAGCCATGAAATAAATATGAAAACATTCTTTTTTTTTTTTTTGTTTCGTGTGGTCCAATTCCATGCTTTCATGTAATAGTGCAGGTAATGATACAAGCAAGCGTTCTTGCATTTATCTCAGCTAGTGTACCAAATCCAAACTGAAAATTAAAATTTAAGTACAATATGTGGGCAGTTGCACTGAGTTTGTCACAGTTTTGAGAAATTTAAAAAAAGTAAACTGATTTTTTTTGAGTTTTGTTGAAGAAATTGATTAAAGGGGTCATTGACAGTAATAGCCTGTTTTTAAGGGATTTAAGGGAGTTTCTGTATTTAGTGCTAAATCTGGGCGTTGATCTTATGCAATAATAAATCTGAGGTTTAACTTAAATCTGTCCATTAACCATACCAACGCCACCGATTTTGGCAATGTTCGATCTACTGACACCCCTGAACGTTGACAATTGGTATTAAACACCATTCAAATTGAAGACGAATATTAGGAAGAAAATGAGAGACAAGTTTAATCTTAATACTTCTGACATTTGCTGACAAAAAATAAATCTATGTATTTCGTCCGGTGGAAACGGGTAGGATTTAACGATGTGAAATTTTTCCTTGTTCTTCAAAAATCGATAAAAATCAAACATTTAGGTTAAGATTTTTCAAAAACCATATGAGATATACCAAGTCTGAAGACAGATTTGGCTTCAACATTGCAATTTGACTTTTTCGTTTTTGTTTCTAGCTAATTTTCTAAAAAAAAACCAAACACTCATTTTCTATTTTTAAAAAAAAAAATTCTTAAAAAGCCTACTACTTATTTTCAATTGTTTTTTGTGATTTATTTTTAAATTTCGTCGCTACAGCTACAGAAAAAAACAAATATGTGACAAAATGCGGTTGTTACATTTGACCATGAAAAAGCCGTTAAAAGCAGTTCGACGTTACAAGCGGTGCACTATAGGTCAAAAGACACACTTTTTTGGCCAAAATTCATAACGTCCATATTATCATGGATACCAACTGCAAATGCAGTTTTTATGTTGACTCTAGACTAAAAGAACAATTCTGAAAAAAATCTTAACCCTTGGACTAACGGGTCAAAAATAGAACGTAATAAATTCTCTAAATTAATAACACATACCAGCAAGGTTTTTTTTTTTCAAGCATTTCCAAAGTAGCTTTATGCGCAAAATCTGAATCTGAGGTCAGAATTGACCCACCACCTAAGGATTTGGAGATGTTTCAGGTCAAACTCATGAAAAATGGCTATTTTGGCTATTTTTGAGGTTCGATGCAAACTGGACGAAATTTTAGTTATTTTTTTACAAAATGTATAACGTAGTTATATTGTTATTGTTATGTTTCTTCAAAATGAGCTCTTAAAAGATGCCATTCAATACTTCCTTTAAAAGTTATGGCCGATTTTAGATGACATCTTGAAATCCCATAAAATGGGTAAAACCCCACAACTTTGAATTTCATGATATCATCTTAAATATGCAATAACTTTTGAAGGAAGTATTGTATGGAACTTTTTAAGACCTTGTTTTAAAGGCAAAAAGTAGCACTCAGTAATAAATTATACAAAAAAAATTTGGGCAGTCTACAATTAACCTCAAAAGTAAAAAAAGTTCTTATTTTTCGTATATTAACCTCAAATATCTCTATTTTTCCCTAATGCAAAAATTATGTGCACTTTTACCCAAGTTACTTGAATTAGTAGTATCTTCAGTATTTTTTAATAATAAATTGAAAAACAGCTTCTTCTTTTTCTTTTTTGTCTGTCTTTTGCAACCAGACTGCGAATAAATCGGAATTCCGGAAAAAAAGTTACCTGACAAAAAAATGCATTAAAAAGAAAACGGGCCAAATCGGGCGTCTATATTTCTAAATAACATTAACAAAAGAATCGTCTTACTAGTTTTGGGCTTCTTAGGACTAACAAATTCCAACAAAATTTTAAAAGCTTACATGAAGTTCAAAATTTAAAAAAAATACTAAAAGTCAGGGGTCTAATTTGATTCTTAAATTTTTCCACAGAAAACCAAAATATATATAAATGTTTTCAACTACATTGCATTATACATCACATTATCAATTTTATAAGTTTTTATTTTAGAAAAAAACAAATTATTTTAACTACTTTTTATTGATTGAAAAAAAGGGCTAAAATCACGACATTTTTGAGTTATCTCAAAACATGTTTAGGATTCCTAGCAAATGCTCAAAATATATTTACCTGGATTATTGCATTGTAAGCTTGGCAGTTGTGTTGGTGGTGTTGTCGTTGTTGCCGCTATGCCCTCATCATCATCCATTTCATACTGTAAACAAATAAATTTACTTTCAAATTTTCAAAATCTAATTGCAATAACGCAATCCATTTATGGAGCGTTGAACTAAACAAAAAGATAAACCAAATCCAGAACACAACCAGAAATAATTCACCAAAATTAAAAATTGACCAGATTTTACGCGTCAAAAAAAAGGAAACCGATATTAATATTATAACAAAAGCTAGCTTGATATTACAGATTAATTTTTGATTTGTTTTCCTCTAGTCTTAAATACCACATTCAGTCTTCTAGGAATAGAATTGACCAGATTTTTCGTAAAATCAGGGGAGATTTTGCTCTATTACTCCCTAAACACCTGTTTTAGATTATTCTTGATAGAAATGGTCCTTTCTTTGACTTTCCTGTCAATATTTTTCTTCAAATGTTCACTAGTGTTACGATTTTGGGACTGCGGGGGTAACCAAGGGCCTTAGGAGTGTTGTAACCATTCCTTGATAATTTTGGACTTTTACTTTATATTGTTGTCCTGTTGAAAGATTCAGTTACTTGATACATTGAATAGATCCTCAAGTGCAGTTAAAATCTCGGCATTTTTTGTGAAAACTAAGCAAGATAATTCAATGAAATTTGTTACACTGCCTCCGTCGTCAAAGTTAACTCGATTATTTGAAAATGAGCAAAATCGGTCAACGGACACGCCTACCACCTATTTTAAAATTATATTCAAAATGCAATTTTAGGAGTATTTTTCACGATAATGCAATCAAAATACGCGCAAATACTAAGGACAGTAAGAACAAACTCTGAGCGAAAACTAGACGAAAATGGACAAGCGGGCGTGGCACCTCCCATATAAGCAAAAGCTTCAAAATGCTATACAGAAAGGGGTTTTTGAGATAATCTTACTAAATTTTACTCAGACAGTAAGAACTATAAGTGCAAGCTCTAAGCAAAACAAGATGAAATCAGACAAGAGGGCGTTGCACCTCTCATATAACCAAAAGCTTCAAAATGCTTTACTGAAAACGTTTTTTGAGGTAATCCAACCAAATTTCACCCAGACACTGAAAACAATAAGTGCAAGATCTGAGCAAAAGTTTTGTGAATTCGGAAAAGAGCTCCTGGCACCTCCCGTACAGCAAAATTTTTAAAATACTACAGTGTATGGTATTTAATGTTTGGCCAGGCCAAAGGTAACACCCTTACTAGTTTTTTTAATTTTATTGAAAAAACGCTTACTGCAGCATTACAAATAAGTGTTTCAAAAGGCCTTTGAAGAAAGGCTGCGGTAAGCTTAAGCACGCTTACATCCTAGGAGCGGAAGCGCTTATTGGTGAAAATGAAACACTTCAGAAGTGTTTTTGAAGAAATTCTTTTCCCCTTGGGTAGATAGATTTTCTTAAGATTTTAACATTCTTTGCAATTTTTTTCGTTACATACAGCATGAAAATAATATTTAACCCTTTCGAACCGGTTGGGACAATATATCCCAAAAAATTTGAATAAATAATTTTTTTATAATATAACTCGGTTATTAACGTTACTTAAATTGAATGAATTAATAAAATTAATGCAATTTTAAGTAACCACTGTTTTTTCTTATAACCACCCCAAGGACATTTTGATTTGAATTTTCGGGATACAAACATCTGTTGGGAGTATAGACCGGAAGCGCCTCTGGCGGTGAAAATTTGAAATTAGAGACGGTCAAACATTTTACTTAAATTAAGTTTCAAAGGTTAACCTATTACAAATATTGTGTACCCCACAGTTTTTTTCCGGGTCGAAAGGGTTAACTGTATATTTTATTTTTTACGGTTTTAGAAGTCACTGTATATGGAAAATTAATTTAAAACTAGTAAGGGTGGTATCTTTGGTCTGGCCAAAAACTAAATACCCTACACTGCATTTCAAGTATATTATTAGGAGAGTATAAGAACAAATTGCTTATATGGGAAAAGCCACGCCCTCACCTCCGAGCTTACCTTTATTTTGCGTAGAGTTTGCATTTACTGTTCTGAAATTTTGAGTAAAATTCGGTTATCTTTCAGTATAGCATTTTGAAACTTTCGCTTGTATGGGCGGTGCCACGCCCTCTAATCCTACTTCGCCTACTTTAAGTTCAGAGTTTACAATTAATGTTCTTTGTGTGTGAGTGAAATTTGGTTGGATTATCTCAAAAAACACTTTCATTATATAATTTTGAAACATTTGCTTATATGGGAGGTGCCACGCCCTCTTGTCCGAGTTTACCTGAATCTTGCGTATGGCTTGCATTTATAGATCCGAGTGTTTGAGTGTAATTTGGTTGGGTTATCTCAAAAAATGCTTTCCGTATAACATTTTAAAACTTTTGTTTATATGGGAGGTGCCACGCCCTCTAGTCCGAATTCGCCTAGTTTTTGCTCAGAGCTTATACTTACTTTTCCTAGTATTTATGTGTATTTTGCTTCTGTTATTGCAAATAATGGTCTTATTATTGCATTTTTAATATATATTTTGTATGGGCGGTAGGCGTGTCCGTTGACCGATTTCGCTCATTTTCAATCCTCCGAGCTAACTTTTACGACGGAGGCAGAATAACAAATTTCATTGAATTTATGTTGCTCAGTTTTCCCAAAAAATGTATTTCCACACATACCCAGCCAGCCAGCCACCCAGCCAAACAGACGGACATGGCTATATCGACTCAGGAGGTGACGCTGATCAAGAATATATATACTTTTCTATATCTGCCACGCCTCTTTCTCTGCG
The DNA here is from genome assembly GCA_951812925.1 of Calliopum simillimum. Classification (NCBI taxonomy): domain Eukaryota; kingdom Metazoa; phylum Arthropoda; class Insecta; order Diptera; family Lauxaniidae; genus Calliopum; species Calliopum simillimum. The sequence continues at coordinate 85,762,410 of OX638369.1, read as the reverse complement.
TTACAAACGGAAGGACAAAGTGAATATACCCTGGGTGTAGGGTATAAAAATACAAATTTTCCACTCGAAAAAAAATGTTTTATTTAGTGAGTGCAGAAACTGTCATAACAAAAAAAAAAAAATAAATTGTCATGTGGAACTTAGTTTCCTGGCATTTTAAATCACATTTTCTATTTTTTGACCAATGCTTTAATTACGACGCATACTTTTGTAACATTTAGTTACCGTTAGACACGAATTAATTTTTTCGTTTAAAAGTTAAATTTGTAATTTTTTTCATTCAAAATTAGTGGGACGCTAAAAATTCGGTTTTTTGAATAATTGCCTATATGATAATTTAAAAATGCGTCTTCTTACTTCTTGTGCTGCAAACTCATCATCATCAGTATAGCTTTGATTCTGTTAAAAAATAAATTTATTATTATCTACTAACATATAAAAATAATTTTTTTTTGGTTTGTTAAATTATTTAAAATCTCGTGTAAAATTTTGGTTTGCTTATATAGTACAATATTTTACATACACATAAATCAAAAAAAAAAATTGGCCATTTATTAAAAAAAACATATTTTCCACTCGAAAAAAAATGTTTTATTTAGTGAGTGCAAAAATGTCCTGGCATTTTAAATCACATTAGGGGTATTCACGATCTGAAGTAACGTCCTAAGTAACAGTAACAGTAAAATTTATTTTAATAAGCAAAAAGAAAATATACGTGCAAAAGTATTGAGTATGCTCACAATTCAGAGTAACCGAGTGCACTTTTACCCTGTTACTCAGCTCGTTACTGCAGATCCTGAGTAACTCTCAAACTCATCATCAGTATAGCTTTGAATCTGTTAAAAAATTAATTTATTATTATCTGTTAACATATAAAAATAAAATTTTTTTTGGTTTGTTATACTATTTGCAATCTCGCGTTAAATTTTGCTTTGCGAAAATAGTACAATATTTTATGGTTGAATTTTTTTCAACGAGCCAATCCAGTAAATTTGAGGTGAAATGGACACATAAATTACTAGAAAATATTTTTAAAACATTTATAACTTTTTCGGTCAAATCAGTTACAAATGTAGTTTATCTGTCACTAAAAATTAAAAGTACATACTTGTTATTTGTAAATTTTCTTTATTTATTTTATTTTTTATTAAAGGTTTTGAAGTCACTGTATATGGGCAATTACACTAGTTTACAGCCAAAATTCCCAGTGAATGCCATTATTCAATTTATATGTAAAATGGGCTGCTAATTCCGAAAATCGCATTATTTTTTTTTTTTCTTTCGTGTCGTTTTCGTGATATCGGTCACTTTCGGTTTTTGGACCAAAAAAAAAAAGATAGTTCCACTTAAATACAAATATCTCAAGAACCAATGCTTCTGTTTAAACGTATTGTATGTCATATTAACCCTTTCGACCCGGCTTTCTATTAGCAATGTTAGAACTAAATTTTTTGTTGGAATCTGTTATTTAGGTGTAATGAAAAGTACCAGTGAATAAAAACCTGAGAAACAATAATGGGGTGGGTCAGGGGATGGTGGTAAACCGTTGTACCATCCGGGATGTTTGGTGGTACCTATGTGTACCACCCGTCCTCAAAAACAAACAATTCCAAATAGAAAAAATAAGTACAATGATATAAATTATAGATTATAGTTCATTAAATTTTATTGATTTTGAATATTATTGAAAAGAAAGGAAAAGTTATGAAAAAATGTGTTTTTTACATCAAATTCACTTATGCATGGTATGGCGCAAAGGAGTTTTTGCAAAGTACTACACAATATTCCTGACATATTGTCTTAGTGCGTGTCTGTCTTTTTTGAGCGCTGCAGTTGACACAATGACGTCAAGCAGCTATTTGAACAGGAAGATACATTTCTCCTTTATTGGCAGTTTGTGCTGCGCTACCTGGATTTATTGACAGACAAACAGCAGTGGTTTTGAAGCCTTCCTCAACCAATGAATCCACTGAGATTACTAAAAATGATTTGAATAGCATCTTATTTCGGTTGACCTCATTATAAATGACTCATTCGTTTGCGGCTGTCATCATTTTCAAACGGTAAAAACCTTTCTTCCACCATTTATTCGATTTTCGATCGTAGTCATAGAAGCAACTCATTTCATCTGCCAAGTCTACACCTCCCATGATCTTACGATAAAATTTAATTTGATTTGGACCTGGGACTTAAATTGTTTCGCCTGTGTTGAATGTTTTTCGTGACGTCGTAACTGTTACTTCATGGCAATTACTTATCACCAAGACTTCTTTTGTGTCTTGCTTTTTGCGCATAGAAGTCCAGATGATGTGTACTTGAACTCCATTTCACGTTTTTCCAGCTTTCTCCAAGAAAATTTTGGCATTCTTTTTCTGTTCGCCATTACAGTGCCAATAGCTGAGAAAGAAATTGCATCCAATAAATGCATAGTGTGACTCGATTCAACATGTTGGGAAATGGAGCCAGTGCTAGCTGGTTCATTAGAGGCAAGTACTTCCTCGGAAACCTCATTCACTCCATCTACCATGTCGATCTTCCTTATCGCTATAGCTAAAGACTGAATATTCTTTTTTGCTGGAGCTAGAGACACAACCTGCAACAAAATTGTCAGAGCTTCCGCTAGAAAAGTCTTCTAAGTCGCTAGCACTATCAGCTTAATCTTCCAATAATTTACGAATATCTTCAGGATTCATTTTCTAGGAAGACACAAATTTCCTGCAAAACCAGGCTTCACATTATTTACTGCATAGCGGACTACTGGTACATATGTGTACCACCATACCGGACGAATGGTACATATAAGTACCATATATCAAAATAAGCATAAAACTAATCTTTTTTATAAATTCTTACCTTTCACAATTGTAAACACGCGTAAAAACTTCAATTCCGCTTCATTTTTATAATTTTATGAACTTCACCAGTCAATTTCATCCAAAAACTAAGCAAAAACTACCTACGCTCTTCACTTTGGCTCCGTTCCAACTCACAAACAAAGGTATTGTGCAAACAAAAAACAGCAAAACGTTACAGAAACGATCAGAATACATTCAGGAATGCTTAAAAACGAATTGGTTCTTTCCGCGACGAAATAACATTTAATTTGAAACTTTAAGGGATGTTTAAACTTAAAGTGGTACATATATGTGCCTCTTGGGTCGAAAGGGTTAAAGGTAATAAAATTAGTTTCAGCGAAATACATTGATTTCTAAAAAAAAACATTTTTTTTTTTCGAAAAAATTAAGAAAAAATCAAAATCAACTTAAAATTTATACAAGAAAAAATTACTTTTTTATAATATTATGTTTTTTTTGTATCATAGACTATATATTTGTAAAGAAAATAAGATACCATTTAAGAAAATTGATGGAAAAATGCAAAAGTTGTATACAATTCATTGATAAGTTGGTACAAACCATTTCAAAACGATCAAGATTTTTTTTATGGCATCCGATTTGGCTATAAATTGGCATAAGCAATAGTTGCATAGTGGAAAAAATTACTACCAAATATTTTTTCAAAATTTAAAAAAATGGCGGAGATATGGGACTTTGAAATTTTTAGGTTAGTTTTTTTTGAGAAGCTATAACTTCGGTTGCATGTATCCAATTTTCAATTTTATAGTGTTAAATGATTTGTCTTAAAACAGGCTTTGAAATAAAAACTAGCAAAAATTTTTTGTTTTTTTTTTATATATAGTTTACACTGAAAAAAAAAATTTAAATTGAGTTTCCCAAAATACGTCCTTTTTAATATTTTTTATTTTTGTTGTAAAAAAAGCTACAAGTGTAAATTACCAGTCCTCCAAAAATTGGAGTGGGCCTCCCAGTGGTTCTCCAGAAAAACAATAAAATGTAGCTTTTGCCGCAATTTTTCAGTACAATTTTTTTGAATTTGAAATTTTTAATTAAACGTTAATTTGAATTTGAAAAAAGTGCGTTGGTACTTATATTAGTACTATACAAGCAAAAAACAGTCAATAAACTATTTTCAGCATTTGAAAATTTTTTTTAATAAAAATTTTAAATTAAAAAAATGTACTGAAAAATTGGGGAAGATGCTACATTTTATTGTTTTTCTGGAGAACCACTGGCAGGCCCACTCCAATTTTTGGAGAACTGGTAAGTTACACTTGTAGCTTTTTTTACAAGAAAAATAAAAAATATTAAAAAGGACGTATTTTGGGAAACTCAATTAAAATTTTTTTTTTCAGTGTAAACTTTATATAAAAAAAAAAAAAAATGTTTGCTAGTTTATATTTTAAAGTCTGTTTTAAGACAAATCATTTAACACCATAAAATTGAAAATTGGATAAATGCAACCGAAGTTATAGCTTCTCAAAAAAAAACTAACCTAAAAATTTCAAAGTCCCATATCTCCGCCATTTTTTTAAATTTTGAAAAAATATTTGGTAGTAATTTTTTCCACTATGCAACTATTGCTTATGCCAATTTATAGCCAAATCGGATGCCATGAACAAATTTCTTGATCGTTTACACATGGTTTGTACCAGTTACCAAAATGGGTTTTTCCTTATTTTTCCGTTTTTTTTTGTAATAAACTGTTCGATAATTTGAAACTTTTTGTAAAACACATGAGAAAATCCAAAAAAGTCTTAAAGTAGGCGTTAAAAAAAAAAATACCCGTGTCTCGTCGTTTTTCTCCAGCACGTCAGATTTTTTTTTTAATCGATTTTTTAAGGTTTTTATTCCACAGTACATGAAAAAAACAAAAATAACGCATTCTTGTGTTAAATCGATACAAATAACTATATGATCCTTACATTTGAGGTGTATCATGTGTTCAGTCAACTGATTCAGGTTATTACCCCCACATGTAAGTCATTTTGACCTACATGTGGGGGTCAAAATGACCCACAAAAAACACAATTTTCCACTCGAAAAAAAAAAAAAAAATGTTTTATTTAGTGGGTGCAAATATCATCAGGAACTTAGTTTCCTGGCCTTTTAGACCAAATTTTTTTAATTTTTTTGACCAATGCTTTAACGGCAGTTACTGTTAAGGTGAAGGGTCGGAGTACTAAATGAAATATGAAATGCAAATAAAAGATAAGGGTTTTTTCTTAAAACGTTATAAAGGTTTTAATTGAACAATTTTTCGCTATTCAAAATACAAATTGGTTCACAATACAAATCTATTCGGTTTATGGATCCAACGTTGCCGTCTATAAATCCAACAATCAATTCTTCGGTAAAGATGCTGCCCAAGTAATCGTCCAACATCGATTTTTTTTTTTTTTTTTTGTGTTCAACGTTGTGTGGGTTTATTTCTGTGTGTTGACTGATGTTGATGTTCTCACCGTTGAATGTTGTTTTCCGCGTCCGTCGTGTTGTGTGGTGTATGTGAATATTTGTTGTTTTGTGATTTCCCAATGGGGAATGGAGCGTATCAATAGCGCTTCTGAAGCGCTCTAAAGCAGCAGTGAAGCGAATCTCTCTCGTTGCCAAAAGCTCTGAAATTAACATTGGCATGTCATTGGAACGAAGCGCTTCGCTCTCGCTACCAGAAATGCTCTTTGGATGCGCATCACCCTCGCATCCAGAAATGCTGTTTGGATGCGCATCGCTCTCGCTACCAGAAATGCTCTTTGGATGCGCATCGCTCTCGCATTCAGAAATGCTCTTTGGATGCTTTTTGGATGACAATAAAAATATTTAAAAAATTAATTTTTAATTGAAATTTTACGTCTTTAGTCAACAGAGACACATCAGACTATTTTTTTTTTTGATGTAATTATAGTTATTTTTATTTTACTAAATTAATTCTAATTGAAAAATTGCAAGTTGAAAACTTTTATGTTAGGTCTGGGCCGGAGTTGAACCGAGGACCTCACGGTTGCTACAACTCTCAATTGCAGTGCCAGTCGCTAGATCACTGCTCTATCATCGCGCTCTTACGAAGACGACTTATTGATTTATTTTGTTTTGTACGTTAATACGTGACCGAAAGCGCATCGTTCTCGCTACCTGAAATGCTCTTTGGATGCGCATCGCTCTCGCATCCAGAAATGCTCTTTGGATGCGCATCGCTCTCGTTACCAGAAATGCTCTTTGGATGCGCATCGCTCTCGCATTCAGAAATGCTCTTTGGATGCGCTTCGTTCTCGCTACCTATAGTGCAGAAAATATGCGCATACAAATCAGCTCTTTGGATGCGAGAAGGACGCGCATCGCTATTGCATCTTGGGGATGCGCATCGAAATTTTCTGTTGGGTTTATTTAAATGAAAATCTTTATGTAGTGTGAAAATTGTGGTGTTTTTTTCGTGACTTCGTGAATATTAAGCGATGGCAGCGCTTTCAGTGTGCTGGCGGTCGTTAGCAGAAACAATTTGTTTGTGCCGTACACACACGGTTAACGTTGTACGTAAACAGTTACCTATGCAACATTTAGTTACCATTAGACAGGAATTAATTTTTTCCTTTAAAAGCCAATTTTGTCATTTTTTACATTCAAAATTAGTGGGACGCTAAAAATTTGGTTTTTTGAATAATTGCCCATATGATCATTTAAAAATGCGTCTACTTACATCTTGTCTTGGTTGTTGCTGCTGCTGATATAAGCGTGTTGACGTTGCACTTTTTTTTATAAACCCTATGAGCTCTACATCTTGACCATTTTTTTCCCTATATGTAGCTCTTGATTTATATTTTTTAATTGCTTTAATGATTGCTTTTTTTTTTCTTCGAAATTACTAGTACTTATGAAGTAATCATAGGATAATTTTAGATAATTTTCGTTTTTTATTCTATTATTCCTAAAATTTTTGTTGCTATAACACCATAGCGATGGGTAGTTTTGTAAAATACAAAAAAATTCCGAATCATTTATTATAAATTCTTTTTTTGGTGGTAGCCCTGGAAGTTATTGTACAATTTTTAAAAAATTTATCTGAGAGTTTTTAAAACCAAAAATTTTAATAAGAGGCCGTCCATAAATTACGTCACACGAATTTCACAATTTTTGGACACCCAAAGTCTCGCTTAAAGTTCTGAATGTTTCTTAATTAGACAGTGAAAAACGGCTCTTAATAAGCTTAAAGCTTAACAATCGTAAAGTTTTTAGTGAACAAAATATGATTAAAAATTTCGAAATTTTTTCGATTTGAATAGCCGCGATAACACTTTCAAAGAATCTCGGATATAATTGGTTTAGATAGCAAAGTAGGTTCACTGGATTCTAAAAAGATTGCCAGTTTGAGATTAATAAGATCTTCAATAAAATAAAATACTAAAATACAGTGCGCCCGCGATAATATTAACTTTTTTCCTAACATTGAGTACTTACTCCAAAATATGAACTTTGTGCAAAAACGTTAAAATGTGAACATTATTTTTCTTTAACTTGGAACAGAATAGAATTTATTTCAGAATCTTTTTCTTTATATGGGATCTGTGTTACGAACAAAGTGATTAAGGGCCGGTTTCACAATGTACAGTAAAGATATTTTTAAACTAAAGTTTACTAACGGATGCTGTGGGTATAAACTTTCCGTTAAATTATTTGGATTTCAATAAATTCCATTTTTTAACTTATGGTTAAATATATATTGTGTATAAGGGCCGTTTTTACAATGTCCAGTTAACGTTTAACTGAAACTTTAACTGTTAGTTTGAATAAAATTGTTTTCTCAATGTGAAGTTTTATTAACTGACGGAAAATAAACTCTAACGTTCAGTTAAATTTAACTGGCAGAATTTTTTCAGTTAAAAGTTAACTGGCAGATTGAAATAAATTCAAATATTTTTTGAAATTCATATGAAAAAATTTGAAATGTTTACATTTTTTGAAAACATTTTAAGGGGAAATTTGTTATTTATTCACAATATATATTTAACCATGAGTTAAAAAATGGAATTTATTGAAATCCAAATAATTTAACGGAAAGCTTATACCCATAGCTTCCGTTAGTAAACTTTAGTTTAAAACTATCTTAACTGTACATTGTGAAACCGGCCCTAAATAACAAATTTCCTCTTAAAATGTTTTCAAAAAATGTAAACATTTCAAATTTTTTCATATGAATTTCAAAAAATATTTGAATTTATTTCAATCTGCCAGTTAAATTTTAACTGAAAAAATTGTGCCAGTTAAAGTTAACTGAACGTTAGAGTTTATTTTCCGTCAGTTAATAAATAACTTCACATTGAGAAAACAATTTTATTCAAACTTACAGTTAAAGTTTCAGTTAAACGTTAACTGGACATTGTGAAAACGGCCCTAAAAATGTTTATTTTGACTTTTTAAATAAAAAATGTTCGTAAATATGAACAAATAGTTTGCAGCGGTTGTGTGTACGTGACCCTTAATGTTAATGTACAAGTGCACTGAAAACGTCCCACACAAAACCAATTCCAACTTAACGATTTAATGAAAACACAAAATGACAGCTCGGTATTTCGATATCTTTAACCTTTCTCTTTTTCAAAATCAACCTGCTCGTAAGATCGGTTTCAAAAGGCTCCCTAAATAAATATTTGTAATAAGTAGTTTTAAGTAATTAAAATTGAATCAATAAATAATGATTGAACTAAAATAACTACATTGGTGACCCCGACTACGGAGTGCAGTACAAGAAAAGCCGATCGCACGAGAAAATCAACAAAATAAAATTTTCAACTCCGATGACACGTGCAGACAAAACTGCAGCGCCGCAACCACCGAAAATATTTTTACGTTTGCAACACATCGTAGTTTTCATGATTTGCACGTACTACACACATAATAATCAACATTTTGTGGAATAAGCGAAGTCTTTTCACGCTACTTTGCCCAGCAGTCTATTAAAATTCGACTTAGTGAATCATTGCAGATCACTTTCCCAACAGCAGCATTAAAACGCTCTGCCTAATACAGCGAAGCAGCGTGGTGCCTGTTTCAGCAGCAAGTCATTTATTGAACAGTTGCAAAAACGTCATCGGTGGAAAACAGAAGCGATAGCAATCATGTTTAAGGACCATCGCAAAAATTTTGAAATTGTACTTAGTAAGTCTTTTCAAGCCGATTTTTTTACTTAATTTGCACGTTTTCGTTTCTAACTTCAAACTCGAGACAAATTATTTTATTTAATAAATTTTTTTCGCGTGTTATTTGATGTCATTATCGTAAGTTGGCAACGGGTCATATATTTTTATCGTATACATTTTTTTTTTTTTTTGATAAAAATAATTAAAATTTTTGTATTGAAATAGCGACTACTGAAGCCAAAACAACTACGACAGCGACATTGACAACGTCGACCGCGACAACATCCTCTTCGGCATTTAATTTGCAGGCAACATCACAACCGTTTTCTCCTAACAACGCTGCAGTTGAGGCTATTCACAACTGTCGATTGCCACATTTTTGGAATGGGAATCCTGTAACTTGGTTTATCCAAGCAGAAGCATAGCTCTCAGTCTACAGAATCACTAGTCAAGAGTCAAAGTATTGCCTCACGGTTGCCGGTTTACCGGTAGATACTTGTGATTCTGTGATTGATGTTATTTCTAATCCTCTATCAACAGATAAATATACCGCGTTAAAAAGAGCACTTATCCAAAGACATTCAATTTCGAAAACTCAACGGCTTGAGGCATTAGTTGAAAAGGCAGACATAGAAGCTCAAAAACATTCTGATGTACTTCGTTCCATGCAACAACTTGCAAATAATGCATTTAGTGATTAGGTTATTAAAAAATTGTGGATGCAGCGGTTACTCGAACCCATTACTGTTTCTTTACTTTTAATAAAAAAAACCTTTAATGGCTGCTGATAAGATTTATGAAGTTTCACCATCAGCAAGTATTCATAGCATTTCAAACACGAACACTAGTTCAATTAGTTTAGAAAAACGTCTTTATAGATTGGAAACTATGATAGAAACTTTATCGTTTAATCGTGACTCACTAAATCGGTCGCGACAGAGTTCTAAATCTGAACGTTCTCGCTCGGCTAGTTGCCAAAGAAAAGCAAACTCCAACTTCTGTTGGTACCATAGTCGTTATGCCAACAACGCCAAAAAGTGCATCAAACCTTGTATTGCAACTTTTCTTCCAACGCCGATAAGACAAAATCAAATAACCCAAACTAAGTTCGACTGCTGTTGGTGCGGCAAACAGTCAGTTAACTACAAGCCGCCGTTTATTTTTAAAAGATAAAAATAATCACTTATTGTTTTTGGTAGACACTGCCGCAGAGATGTCAGTCAGTTCTACCGTTTAAATCATTTTTAAATAAACTTTCAAGAAACTCTAGATCAGATACATTTTTATCCGCCGCAAACGGAACTACTATTCGTACCTTTGCACTATAGGTCAAAAGGCACACTTTTTTGGCCAAAATTCATAACGTCCATATTATCATGGATACCGACTGCAAATGTAGTTCTCATGTTGACTCTAGACCAAAAGAACAATTCTGAAAAAACCTTAACCCTTGGACTACCGGGTCATAAATGGCACGCAATAAATTCTCTAAATAAATATTACATACCAGCAAGGTTTTGTTTTTAAGCATTTCCGAAGTAACTCTATGCGTTGAATCTGAATCCGAGGTCAGAATTGACCCACCACTTCAGGATTCGGAGATATTTGAGGTCAAACTCATGAAAAATGGCTATTTTGGCTATTTTTGAGGTTCGATGCAAACTGCACAAAATTTTCATTAGCCGTATTCACGATCTTGTTGCATCGTAGCAAATGCAAATTTGCAAGAGTAAATAACTGTGAGCACACACTGTTGTAAATTGATATTGCAAACGTTTCATAACAGCTGTTTTTTGTTTTGCTGTCAAATATTTTTTGAATTTAAAATTTATTTGATATCTTATTTTGATTTAAAAGAAATTTTACTGAATAATTGTGCGTTATTTAGAAAAAAATCACAATTTTATTAATTACGTAATTACAAAACGAAATTATTGAAATTTAATTGTATTTGTTTACATTTTAATTTAAATTTTTGACAAAAACGGTTGTCAAAAACATAAAAGTCATTAAGCAATTGTGCCAATCACAAATGAAAAAAATAAAATCAGTCACAATAGATTATTGGAAATCAATCGTGCAATAGGTTTTTGTGTTGCATATTTGGTCTTGCGTACAAGACTTTTGCTTTTGAAAATTCAATAGAATTTGTTTTTGTAATTTAAAATAATTTTGCATTTGCTACGATGCAACAAGATCGTGAATACGGTTATTATATTTTTTTTTCACCAAATGTTTCACGTAGTTCTGTTATGTTTCTTCAAAATGAGCTCTTAAAAAATGCCATACGATACTTCCTTTAAAACAGAGGTATGCACACAAGTAACGTAAGGGAGCTAAAATATTTAATCAGCTGATTAAAAGAGCTAGCTCACGAAATTTGCAAAATGTAAGTCCCCAAGCATGCTTCGAAAAAAATGAAAACATAAAAATTTCAAATTCGAGGGATGCAATGACAACAAGAAATCAATGATAAAATAATAATTCCCGTTGCTCGACGATCGCAACGAAAAAGGCTTCAACTCACTTGACTTCAAGCTGCATGAAATTGTTGTTGCGGTCGCTCGCACTGAATTTTATTTTTTGAAGTTCTTAGAAAAGTATGGTAAGCAATTGTTGTTGCAAATTTTATTGTTGTTGTTTCCTGATATTCATTTTTTGGTTTGCTTCAAAACTAGAATTGGACTGACACTTGCGAACAGGTAGCGTGTTAAATACGGCAGGATATTTGCACTTTTTGTTGTTGTTGGCTTGTGTTTAGAAAAACTTAACATTTGAAAAGATCAAAAACTCAAGCTTTACGTTTATGACGCAAGGCTTCAAAATCAAGTTTATATGGGAGCAAAATGAAAAAATTTTTGCTCCAGGTGCACACCTCTGCTTTAGAGCCAACAGAGTGAATATGAGCAACTATTTTTGTAGTCCCTTCTTCTTCGTCGTCTTCCTCTTCTTCTAATACTACTTATGTCGTCGTGGCCGAACCTGTTCATTGTAGCTATCATTTTTCGTTTTATAAAATTTGACACATTTGCATCAAACAAAGCAAAAGCAACGGATTCGCCATTATTATTGGGTGCCTTGATAGCTCTATTGCTGCGAAACCTATCTTTAATACAGAGCCTTACGACGAAAATACAAACACCGCGAAGCCCGTTCAATTCTCTATCGGTCAAGTGAAAATGATGACGATATAAAAAGATTTTTTGGCAATATATGCCCTTTGCCATCCATCGAGCATGGCTGGTGGCTCCTGGTGCCTTCATGTGTTAACTGGGTATATCATAGCCAAAAAACAACAAAGTTAACTCAAGAAATTCTTTATAGTCTGCTCTGGGTTGATTGTGACTCAGTTGAGTCAAACAAAAATTCACTATCTCAGTCTGCTCTTGAACTGGGATTACAACAGCTGTATCTTGATCTCTTATGCCAGCACAGTATTCTTCGTTTTCGATGCTGTCCCACTTTTCTTTAAATCGGTTAAACTGTGATCGATTATCGCCTCGAAAACTACTTTCAATTGCAGTTCATAGATATGGTGTCTGCATGCCATATATAAAACATCGAGTTTCAGCAGCTGTTCAAGCAACAGACACTCACCTTGAAATGCACCAGTGTTAGTGGACGTTGTGTCGAGCGTTATGGCTTGAACACGATCAGCGATTTTCCAATCAACCAATAGCTAGCTGGGCAGTCAATAATTTTTTGTAACAGAACCAATATTAGTACACCAGTATAAAGTCGCATCCCGAAGTGCTTTTATATGAGAGCACCCCTAGAGGTGGTGTTTAGTAAAATTGTCGGGCTGGAAAAACTAATGGGGGTCGATCATACATTTCACCTCCCTAAGTAGCACTATGTGGGCAGTAGGGGTGATGAGAGCAAAAATGTTTGTTAATTAACATAAATATGAGTATTTTTGTATAGGCGCACCCCTAGGGGGTGGAGATAGAGGGTAAGTATGTTTGATGAAAATGTTGAGTTGGAAAATATAATGGAGGTTGGCATCCTTTTTTATCTGTTGCTATGGTGTGTATTCAATAAAATTGTCAACTGATTTGATTTCACTTGAGTGATGAGTGATGCTTTATAACTTATTGCAGATTAAAAAAAAAACACTAAAAAATGCAAAAAGTTCTTAAAAGTATAGTTTTTACAAAACTAAATAAGTACCAAATATATTTTTGTCTAGTTTTTACTCTTTCCATGAAATACTATATTTTTTTGTATCGTACTACATAGTAGAAGATACGAATAAGGAGAGATTTACACCCATCTGTTTAATGGATGAAAACTATTTTATATGAAAGTAAATACGTTAAGAAACATATTCTGAGTGGGTTGCCTAAAAAAATCCTGACAAGGCTATGGTTCATTCCATATTGAAAAATGCATTTTTTTCAAAAAATGCACTCATCTGTTTAATAAAAAAATGATATACCATTCAAAAGTTTAGAGCCTCTACAATATGTTAAAGTAGGGTTGCCTATTTTTTTTCTTGGCCAGTTGTTTAATGAAAAAATTATATACCATTCGAAAGCTTAGAGCCTCTACAATATGTTAAAGTAGGGTTGCCTATTTTTTTCCTGGCAAGGCATATGGTTGCCAGGCTTTAAAAGGTCGGTCAATACCAAAAATTTGCACTATGTGTTTAAAAAAAAAATGAAAAAATTATACACCAATCGAAAGTTTACAGCCTCTACAATGTGTTTACGTAGGGTTGCCTATTTTTTCCTGGCAAGGCATAGAGTTGCCAGGCTTTAAAAGGTCAGTCAATACCACAAATTTGCACTCATCTGTTTAATAAATAAATTTTGTGTTAAAATAAAGATAATATCATTGAAAACACGGTGATACAGGGTTGCCTGTGAAAAACCTGTTTTAAGCCAGTGCTGCCGAGCTTTAAGAAATGAAATATTGGTACAAATGAAAATGTGCGACAAAGAGATCCGAGCGAACTATTTGGTTAGGATGTATACTTATCTTGAAAATTTTATTTGTTACATCATCATTAGACTAAAAACAAACAAGCCAATAATTTTTCAAAACACAAAAAAAAAATGCATTTCGTAAGGATTTTGGATTATGTTTTATTAAAATATCTTTTTATGTTTCTAAAAATGAAAAAAATTTTCAATTACGTAACATTTTATTCTGTAGATCGCAAAATAATATCACACATATAAATTGAGGCTAGACATATATATATAGAACATTCTCGCTACTTTAACAATAATAACAATATAGAGCTAATTTTAATTGTGGAAGACCCTGGCAAGTTGTGCGACTAAGGGCCGGTTTCACAATGTCCAGTTAAGATATTTTTAAACTAAAGTTTACTAACGAAAGCTATTGGTATAAACTTTCCGTTAAATTATTTGGATTTCAATAAATTCCATTTTTTAACTTATGGTTAAATATATATTGTGAATAAATAACAAATTTCCCCATAAAATGTTTTCAAAAAATGTAAACATTTCAAATTTTTTCATATGAATTTCAAAAAATATTTGAATATATTTCAACCTGCCAGTTAAATTTTAACTGAAAAAAATGTACCAGTTAAAGTTAACTGAACGTTAGAGTTTATTTTACGTCAGTTAATAAATAACTTCACATTGAGAAAACAATTTTATTCAAACTAACAGTTAAAGTTTCAGTTAAACGTTAGCTGGACATTGTGAAAACGGCCCTAAGTCTCCGCCATTTAATTTAATAATAAAAAAAAAAAAAAAAAATGGTTTATGTTGACTATATAAAAATTATACAAATTTTATGAACTTTTAGTCATTATTTGCAAGAATATAAAATTCTATGCATTTGTCAACTTAGAAAGTCATGACAATTAGGATAAGAGAAAAAAACTACTAAACATGGCTATGGTGACATATGTTTCGGTTACCGCCACGTTACCATCATCAGACCAATTTATGTTTCTATTTAATTTATTTTAAATTAAATGAAATAACAATTGAAAAATTGAACTTTTCGTCTGAGGCCAGGATTGAACTAGGAACCTTCGTTGTCAATCTCTCTACATAGCGCATTTATCAATAAACCAAGATATAGCGAACCCTGTATCATCGTGTTCGCAATGAAATTATCTTTATTTTAACACAAAATTTATTTATTAAACAGATGAGTGCAAATTTGTGGTAATGTCCGACCTTTTAAAGCCTGGCAACCCTATGCCTTGCCGGGAAAAAAATAGGCAACCCTACTTCAACATATTGTAGAGGCTCTAAACTTTCGAATGGTATATAATTTTTTCATTAAACAGATGAGTGCATTTTTTGAAAAAAATGCATTTTTCAATATGAAATGAATTATAGAATGCCAAGATTTTTTTAGGCAACCCACTCACAATATGTTTCTTAAGATATTTACTTTTATTTAAAATAGTTTTCATCCATTAAATAGATGGGTGCAAATGGGTTGGGTTCTTTTGACCGAATTTCAAAATCTCGAAAACCAAAATCTCGAAGTCAAAATCTCGAAAATCAAAATCTCGAAAATCAAAATCTTGAAAAATCAAAATCTTGAAAAGTAAAATCTTGAAAAAAAAATCTTCAAAAATACATCAAAATTGCCGCAGTAATTTAAAACAAAAGTAGGGGTAAGTGGGCGGCCTACGGCCGCTGCTTAGGACTTAAACCCGTCAGACATCCGACACCGGCTTCGCGGCGGCCTTCGGCCGCGGATCAGTACAGGATATATCCAATATATTTTTTTCAAGATTTTGTTTTTCAAGATTATTTGTTTCAAGATTTTTTTTTCGAGATTTTGATTTTCAAGATTTTTATTTTTTTAGAGATTTTCCTTTTTCGAGATTTTGGTTTTCGAGATTTAGAAGGGATCCCGGGTGCAAATCTCTCTTTATTCGTATCTCCTATCATTACAAATCGAAACACAAATGTAATAAAATATGTGTTATAAAATAAAAAATTATGTAACTATTAAAATTAAATGCTTTACTTGCATATAAAAATATTCTTCATGTAAAAATTCCTCATTTTCAGTTTGTTTTATATAAATTTCAAGTTCTTGTAGTTTTTGCTTTATTTTTTTCAATTTTTGCGCGAATTTCAGTTGCTGAAGCAATGAATTGTAATTTTGTAGTTTTCTGTGAGCTGATGTTGTTCCTTTTGTAGGTATGTTTTCAAATGCTTGTAAATATTAGATGATAATATAATTTGATGATATTATGTGTAATGTTGTTCATTTTCCAGGTTCGCAGGATTGCCAATATGGTTACTTAACGTTAAAAATATATTATTTTAAATTGTATTTTTAACAGAAGGAAAAGCTAACAAAATCAAAGTTCTTAAAGTATAAAAACATTCAATTAAATGTGAGAACAGTATATTTAATGGACCCCACAGATAGGTAGCGTTGGAGATCATCAGCATATGCGTGCATGGTAACACTATTACACACAGAAAAAATATCATTGACGAATAGGGTAAATAAAAGTGGACCTAACACTGAGCCCTGTGGTACTCCACAATTAATGGATAAGTACTGTGAGTATTTATTACAAACTTTTATTCTCTGGGTTCTACCTACAAGGTAGTTCTTGATAAGGGTACAGCAGCATTAGAAACTCCAAAGCGGCTATTTAGTTTTGACATAACAACCCAAGGTCTACACTGTCAAAAGTCTAAAAGACAGAGAAATGTAAAAAATTCTTTGTCATACGAAATTCTAATGTCATCAATAATTTTTTCAACTGCAGTGTTGCAGTGCAGATTGTACCTGTTTAAATGCATAAGTATTCGATTAGCCATCAAAGACCCACAGACTTTAGAGATGGATGACAGTATACTTACGGGCCTAAAGTCATTAGGTTCGCAAGCTGCTGACTTTTTCTCAACAAGAATTATTGTTGCCTTCTTTCACTGGCTTAGAATTATTGAGCTCGTTAGACTGTGATTGATAATGTGTGTAAGGGGACTAATAACATATGTATTCTCCTTTAACTCCTAGGAGGAGCATAGGGCCAATATGAAATCTCTCCATTTGTCACGATCCCTTGCGATGACTTTAATCTCTTGCCATGACTTTCCCGATTCTTGGATTTCCTTTTCCAGCGACCTCTTCCAGTTGGTTTTGGGTCTACCACGTCCTCTACTGCCTTGTGGATTCCACTCAAGAGCCTGGCGACAAACTTCGCTGTGTGGTTTCCGGAAAGTGTGAACAATCCATCTCCATTTGCGCAGCTTGACCTCGATTGCTATAGCCCTCTGCATTTTTGATGTAGCTCGGCATTTGATATAGTGCGAGGCCACCAAACCTTTAGTATTCGCCTTAAGCATTTGTTGACGAATACTTGCAGCTTGTTCGTTAGTTGTTCAGTAACAAGCCACGTTTCGCACCCTTATAACAAACCCGATTTCACATTCGAATCAAAAATGCGCACTCTGGTTTTGGTGGATATAACGGAAGACCATATTTTGTTCAGTTGAGCAAACGCGCCTTTTGCTTTTGCTATTCTTGAGTTGATATCCTCTTTTGCTCCACCATCCATGGAGATAATGCTGCCTAAATACGTGAAGCTATCGACGTTTCCGATGTCATCACTGCCAGCTTTAAACGTGTTGTCATTGCTTGCGTTTAGCTTCATGCTTTTAGTCTTGGATACGTTGATTTTTAGGCCGAACATAGGGCAATACAAGTTTTAAAAACTTAAGAGAAACACCATTCTCACCAGTGGCATTTGATTTTATTCCTTTTATGCTTCTCTCCACACAAGACTCGATAACACCAGCAAATTAAAAAAAATGCATCACCTAATTCTTCCTCTAGAGAAGAATCGATAATAAAGTGTTCATTGAGAACGTCGGGATCAATCTCACAAGCTGAATTGCTCTTCTTAGCAATACCTTTACTTTTTAAGTTTCTCCAAAGCTGCTTAGATTGCAGTGATGAGTTTAATTTTGACGCATACAATTTTTTTTTTTTTCGAAACCCTGACAGCAGTGATGTCTTCATTTCTGGCAACTCTGTGTGCTTCCCAATTAACGGCGGTAGGATTCCTTTTCCAAATTGAGTAGAATTTATTCCGTTTTTTTAATGCAGCTTTCGCGGCGCTTTTATACCAGGGACAAGATACATTTGAAATTTATGCAGTACAAAAAAAAGGATATTCTCGATTCCATGAATTTTAGTTGCTCGTGCACTGGTCCCCACACAGCAGAAGCATGTACCACTATAAGTAGATGAACTTCCACGCCGACGTGGTAGACCATCCACAGGAACTGCTAGAGCTTTGCAATCATCCGTACAGTCACCATCTACAATGACGGCAGCTTGCAACATTATTGAAAGTGATGCAGAAAACAACGTTATGGCGCCACAGCCTGCAAAAAGGAAGAAATCATATCAGGTTCGTCCAACTGAAGATGTTCGTCAGGATCAATTAATGCACTTTCCAACTTTTATCGAAGAAAAAAATGCAGGTCGTTGCAAGGCAGTTGGTTGTACCAAAAAAAGCTTCATTATGTGTCATAAGTGCAACGTATTTCTTTGCATTAAAAGAGATAAAAATTGTTTCGAGTAATTTTACCAAAAAAAAAAAATACTTTTTTAATTTTATATTTTATGTTTTCACTTTAATTTCAAATTATTTTCAAATAAATGTGCTTTTATGTATACGTATCTGTTTCTAATGGGCGATTCCGCTATAGAAGATTGTCGATATAAATTTTTAAATCAAAGTATGTTTTATTATTTTTTATGCTAAAATAAAGAAGAATATCTAAATTTTATAATAAAACCATTTTTGTCTGAATTTTTTCCTTCAGCTGGTCTGAAAGGTTACAACAATATTCAGAATTTGTTGTTCTACCAGTTTGCAGTAATCCACAAACAAAATTCCTTTCGCATCCCAAAAAAACTGATGCTAACATTTTGGCCGATTTGTGGACACGAATTCGTTTCGGTGCCAAAGAACCACGTAGACCCAAGTTTCATCCATAGTGATGAATCGACGCACAAAATCCCCTTTATCCTTTCGAAAACGCTCTAAATGTTGCTGAGAAAGTCGCATTTGAACGTGTTTTTGTTCCATTGTTAGGGAATGCATCCATTGTGCAATAGTATCAATTTTGTAGAGAATCACAAGATCTACAAAAAATAAGCCATATGTGTACACATTGAAGTAACCGTTTAGAAATTTTTATATATGTAAGCCCACTTCCACTTAGACCATTCTGCTGGTCCATTGTGATCCCTCTTTAAATGCGGTACATAGTTCTAAGATACATATACAATTAATTTAATTCACGTACATTTAGTTAGCAGAGCGAAAATGGCAGAGCTGAAAAAAAGATGTCATAATAATAGGCTAATTAAAGGCTAATTAAGTATTATGTTATCTTGTGTAAAAACACTCTTCGAAATTAAGTAATTTTGCTGCCATATTTGTGACATTTTAGCCAAAGTACGGACAAATGATGGTTTTGAAGCGTTTTGATGAGAGATATATTGCATTTAATGACAAGATTAACTTTCCAACAGTGTCATTTCTCCGGAGGTCCATTTTTTTTTGTTTTATCCCTTACCGCCCTAAAGGTCAACTATGGTTTTCGGCCTCTGTTTTTAAAGCCGTTTATGGTGAATCTCCTAATTCCGAATCTGATCTTGATTTCTTTCTATTACATCAGAATCATGAGTTATTCTTGCTTAAAAATTCAAAAATCACTGTTTTGACGTCTTCTTAACAAAAACAACAAGTAAAATTAATTTTTGTCAAAGGATTTGGACAGCCAAATTTATTATCAACAAGACATAATTTACAGTTTTTCAATTGGATTCCCAGTTTCCGAGTTATAAGCCTTTAAATAAAGGATTTTTCTGGACCGAAAAATTAAAACAAATTGTAAATTTTATTATTTTTATCAATAATATATTTTATTACGAAAATTTTGAGAAATTTAGAAGGCTTATTCACTAAATTTAGAATAGAGCTGTCATTTTTCATGCGATTATGGTCTGTGAGGTCTTGAAATTTTTGTAATGAAATGTGTTATTGACAAAAATAATAAAACTTGAACTTTTGCAATTTAATAGCTTAGGAAATCAAGTGACGAAACTCCAAATTGGCATTTAGATGTCTGTATATTTAATGCAAATTTATCTAATCGTATAAAAACTGTTATGATATGTACTACATAGATGTTTATTTTCATTTTCACTTGCGATTAAGATATTGTCAATAAATGCCAAGGCAAAATATAGCTCAAAAAATATTTCATCAATAAACTTTTGAAATGTTTGTGCACTATTTCTAAGTCCGAAAGCCATTCTAATCAATTCGAACATGCTAAATGAAGTAGTAGGTATGTAATTGCTGTTTTGTGGATGTCTTCTTCTGCTACAGGTATTTGGTGATATGCTCTTATTAGATCAAGTTTGGAAAATACTGTTTTGTTTTTAAGATCTATTGTAATGTTTTGAATATATGGTAATGGATAACGGTCTGGTATTGTAATGCATTTTAAACGCCTGTAGTCACCACATGGTCTTCAGTCACTAAATGAAGTGGAGAAGCTGCTGGTGCATCGGATGGTCTACATATTCCTGTTTTGACTAAAAGATCAAACTTTATTTTGGCAGTTTTTAACTTAATTGGAGCTAGTCTTTGTGGTTTTGAAAATGGAAGTATACCTTACGTCTCAATTCTATGTACAGTATTGTGTAACTTGTTCGCTATAATCTTTAGCAGTAATATTTGGAAATTTTTTAAGTAGATCGATAAATTTGTTTTCTTGTGTAGATATTTTTAGAGAAAGTATTTCAGCTAAAACCGTTAATGCATGAACTGATAATTAAGTAATTGAAACAGTATTTTATTTTTGTTTTTAATATCAATAACAATAACTTTTGCAATAGGTTTTTTGAAAAATAGAGATATTTCAGGTTAATATTTTTTTTTTTATTTTTTTGCATAATTCATTGCTGAGTACCATTTTTTACCTTCAAAACGAGCTCTTAAAAAGTGTCATACAATACTTTCTTCAAAAGTTATTGCATATTTAAGATGATATCATGAAATCCAAAGTCGTGTCGTTTTACCCGTTTTATGGGATTTCAAGATGTCTTCTTAAATCGGCCTTAGCTTTTGAATCGTATGGCATACTTTAAGAGCTCATTTTGAACAAACAGAATAGAACTACGAGGTACATTTGGTAAAAAATAAATACTGAAAATTTTGTGCAGTTTGCATCTAACCTCAAAAATAGCCATTTTTCATGAATTTGACTCAAATGATTCATGATTTGATTTCGCTCATTTTCAATCCCACAAGCTAACTTTGACGACGGATTCACTGTACCAAAATTTATCTAATTATCTTGCTTAGTTTTCCTTTGAAAAATATTTCCATAAACACCCAGCCAGCCAGAAAGACGGACATGTCAATATCGACAAAGGAAGGACAAAGTGAATATGGTATAAAAAAATTGAGTCATTAAGAGAAAATCTAAAATTTTTTTTCACGAAATTCGTTCGGTTTGTAAAACGTTTTGAATTCGAACAAGAAGCAATAATTACACTCGAAAAAAATAAAAAGGTTCTGTAATAGATTTTGGTAAAGGTGACCAAAAACAAATATACGTGTTTCGGCGTTTAGAATCTTTACGTCTGAATTTTTATTTTTTTGTCTCAAAGTCATAACGAAACCACGCAAGCAATATTTTTCTAGAACACATTGGGGGTTATCGTGAATCAAGATTCCCGGGGAATTTTCTCAGACTGCCGTGCATTCTTTATTGCAGTTTAAGAAAATTCCCCGGGAATTTTGATTCACGATAACCCCCATTAACTCATTATATTTTGTTTTTATGGGCTTTTTCGACCACCTTTTCCTAAAACTGTGTTTTAATGGGTTAAAGTATTCTACGGAAAATTTCACTAAGAGTTAACAAAGACGAAAAATTCATAAAACTTGAGGAAAGCGCGTGAGAGATGTATTAAAAGTGAAATGTGAGAAGTCCTCATTGGGTTTGAAGTTTTTATAGCGTTCGCTTTTTTAGTGTTTTGCGACGAGTTGCAAAATTTTATACCAAATATTTCTGAATACTGACTCAATATTCCCGTGTACATTTTTAAGAAAAGGGTGAAAATGACCCATAAGTGGGGGATGTAGAGGGTTAAATTTTTTGACAAAAACATTCCTAGTAATATCCTGCAAAAGTTTCCTAAATACTTGAAACCCCTCAGATAAAAGAGCGTATAGTTTAACATATCGATTTAAGACAGTAAAAGGGTGAAACTTTGACCTCCTCTAAAAAAATGCAGACGTAAACTTTCAAAATGCCGAAACGCGTTTAATTTTTTTTTGTTAACTTTACAATATCCATTGACAGAACCGTGTTATTTTGGAATAAAAAGCTGAAATTGTACTGCGTTAAAGAACAAATTCAGTAAAAATATTTTTTTTTTTTTCAGCGCATTATCCTTACCTTTTTGGGTTTTTTTTTTGCTTTTTGTGTTTTGTTATCTATAAATAATAAAGCGTTATAACCTTTAATAATATAGCATAACTCTTTCCATTTGTTTGTCGATAATTTACTTTATGTTTCTAATATGTATGTACGTATATATGTATTTAATACATTAAATGAATTTTTTTAGAATTTTTTCATACAAAATATAATATGGATTATAATACTTTTATATAAGAGCTTGAATACACTTCTGCTTAAAGAATCATCAAATTTAGATTCAATAACACTGTCATTTTTTATTTTTTTTTTTAAATGCATCAAAACTAGTGGATTGGTGATGCAAGGCGGGTCGAATTCTGCACAGTCTGTCTCGAATTCGTCCTCAAACGTTGATCGCTTACTTGTTTTACCAGTTGTTCCTGCAGCGCAAGTAACTCCCTAGTCCGTTGATATATTTTATTTTGCGGACGCATGCTTGGATTCCAACGGCAATACAGTCCTTTCCAAAGTTTAACGATGCGCATACTGGCTATGGGTCGCAATACAGTTTGAGCACCATGTGAAAACGATGGATAAAGCGGATTTAAATACTGATCCAACGACGAATTTATATAAGACCAAAGCGATACTGTTTTATGTTTTAGATCTAAATAACAAAAAAGAATCAAACAAATGATAATGTTTAAGATTTTTTGATCGCATTTACCTTCTCCAACGCGTTCGGCTTCTGTATTGCAAAGGAATGTGCCGAAACGACACGAGTACAAATGATCAATAATTGTGATGAGAAAGTGTTCATTAAACTCCAAAGCATTTGGAAATTGCTGGCCAACTTGCCAGACACTATCTATAAATTGTAGAAACACCGGTGAGCGATCAGCATCAGAGTGTCTATTATCACCGTGACCGATTCGTTGCTGGAATTTATGGCCAAAACTGAGCCATTCCTTTTCAATTAGTACTTCAAATCCTTTTAGCGTACGGTAGTACGGGTCCAATAAAAGCATTGACAGAGCTGTCAGCTGCGCAGTGCGATCCCAACCATCTGAGCAGTGCACCACAACAGAAGTACTCATAATTTCTACTTTGTCTACAATTCGCACTGCGCCAGCTAAAATGCACTTAATGTGCTTTAACCAGAGGCTGTTGTCGATGGCTGAAAGCCACTTGGAGTCATCGATAGTGGGATAACATACTTCTTTAACTTTACGCAGACTTTCACGCATCACATGAATATTGTGTATATCAAGAAAATTGATTTCGACATTCTTGTAAGTCTCCTCGGATTCATAACCACCACCTTTGGCTTTGTTTGCAATAGCATTTGCACTAGGACGTGCATCCATTATAGCCAACTTATCTGACTGAGCATTGGCTTCCATGATGTAATTAAGAAACATTTCGTCATCTTGACTTCGTTTCCCGCTTACGCCTACCAATGGTTGTGAGCAGCGAGTAATCGTGGCTTGTGACTTTTGGTGAATCCAGGATAATACCGGTAGCCTGTTGCGTGAACGAAACTGAGCAACCTGTCGATAAAAAAATGTATTGCAAATTAATTAAATACATATGTTCAATATGGGGATAATGTGAATTAGGGCATTGTTGTCGCTATAACACAGAGAACATGCAAAATACTTTTAAAATTTTAAAATTTCTTAATAAAAATCTTGATATGAATAATTGGGCTCTGTGAAATTACGCCTACGAAAAAAAAAATCCAAATAACGACCACAAAACAATTATAAATATTGCCCATTTATTAAAATAAAACATTAAAGACCATGACAATAGCTCTATTTTTGTGGACCGTTCATCTGTGCTTGTGTAAGCTCATTCTGACAAACTTATGTTAAAGCAACAACAAATGTACTAAACTTTACACAGATAAATACATAAGCACAGGCAGTGTCCACAAAAATACAGCCACTAAAACCCACTAAAAAACGAAACATATCCCAAAATATTAGAAAAAAAATCAATAATAAAAAACAAATAACAAATTAAGATGCCACCATGGTAGAAGAAAATTTACATATTTAGAGCCTTTTTTTTTGGCCCAAAAAGTTTCACTCACTTTGCGTAAGAACTCATCGGAAGCAGCCTTCGGTACAGCCCATACTGCTGGGTAGCTATCGCATACCGCATACAACTCATTTATTTTCGTTATACGCCACATATCATTGGGAACTCCCATACGTCGCATTTCTGCCAGCGGTTCATAAATGTTCCATCCATTCTCGGTGAACTGCTCGCCATAAGCAAAGGCAAACAGTTTACCACTAAACGAAAGCGGAAACGCATACGACTGTATTTTTTCGAAAACCGTACGGCGAGAGTGATTCTGTTGCTTGTGAGCAAAACGTAAATTCCGCATATCCTTACAGAAAATTTCAATGCCATATGAATTTTCGCCACGTGACGTGGAACCGCCTATTTTCTCAACACGCGAAATTATACCCAAAGGCACGTCCACCACAACTGGTTGATCATTGTCCCGTAAAGGTAGCGACCGGAAGTAAAGCCTGTAATTGGTTATTGTCAACGAACCGAAAGCAGGCCCTCGATATGGGCATACATAGGTGACGTCATTCTTTTGATCTTGGTCCTCCTCACCATTCAAATAAACAAAGGGAGTGTCTCTTGTAGTCTGGAAACATAAGAAAATAAGTAAACTTAAATTTTTTTTCTTTTTTGTAATTACTATACCGCAGAATCGTTCCCTTGTTTTGAGTTTATGGAACTTGACTTGGAATCAGTATCCAGCGAATTTGTGCTAGCATTTTTTGATGCTACTTTTTCCGCGGCGGTTGCGTTTAATGGCTCTTGTTTATCCATTTCCAAATTACTTTAATGAACTCAAAAAATAGGTAAGCTTCGAAGAAAATAGTCCCACAGATAACAAAAATTTTACAAAAGAAACAGAGACATATTTAACTGAGATGTACAATTCAGTGTTGCCAAGTTTTGAATTTGAAAACGCATCAAGTCCGGCAAAAAACGCGTTTTTTCCGAAAAAAAAAAACAAAATTTTACTTAAAAATTTTTTTAAAAAAACGTGTTTGTGAAGACTAACTGTCATACCTAAATTGGAGCGTCAGGCGTTGAGCTAATTAACGTTACACAAAAGCGTCAAGCGCCATACCGAAGTAAAGAGCGTTGCGTTGAAGTCATTTATTTGTCAAAATCATATTGTTCTTTCTCTTTTTACTTTTCTGCAGCTTACTTCACTCCATAACCCTTTGCCAAAATTGGAAATTCGAATAGCTGAGCGTTGTCAATTTCGGTATGCGCTATACAAATTGCAGGTACATGAGAAATTTTTGACGGTAAAATAACGCTGACGCTCCAATTTAGGTATGGCAGTAAGAAAAAGATTAGTAATTTTTAATAAAAACATTTTTATTTATGAAACAATTCTTGTACAAAAAAGACTTTTTAATAAATAATTATTATATACGATTATATAATATATACATAAGATTAAGATCAACATAACTTTGGCTTCAGATGACTCCAACTTGTTGCTTATAAATTTAAAACAAATTATTTTCACTACTTTCGGGATTCTCAGGCCACAACATGGTTTCTATGTAATATCTGATTTCTGGTATGCTTGCAGAGAATTTATTTTTAACAGTGTTCTATCCGATAGTTCATAAGTGTCGCAGTAGCAACCATTCTGTTTTAATCTATACTTTATATGGAGTAAAGAATTTACAGAATTTAATGAACGTTTGTTTCTTATTTTTAATTTGAACGCAGCTAAACGCATAAATACTCTTTCTAGATATTAAAAAAAATCTTTGAAACCTTTTACATTGATCCCGAAGAATTCAGCACTATTTTGCAACTCCCATTTTTGCAAGTGAATGTTCTGCCAAGCAATTTCAATATTTCAAAGAGTGTCAGTTTCACAAACAAATAGTTTCGTAAGAGGTAGCACGCTTTCCTTTACAAAAGCAAGCACATTTTCAACACACAAAACTTTAATTTGCTTTAACACTTCAAAATTGGTGCAAGGACTTGCACGAATTTTACATATAAGTTATTTTGTTAAATTCACAGAGTGTTTTGATACATTTTATTAAAAAAATTAAAGGCATGTCACATCAGCATTTTATGAACTTTATTCACAAGAAAAAGCACTAAAAATGAAAAAGCACTAGGCCAAAAATTTCACGGGTAATAATTCAAAAAAAGCATTAGATCTGGTGTGAAAAGCACAATCGGCATCACTGGTACAATTAGTTGAAACTTTTCGGCTTTCTTCGGACCAGAGAATGATAAACGTCAGTTAAAATAAAACGTCACATATATTTTGCAGCCTTTTGCAGAACAAAATGAAAGGTTTGTGGCAAAGCTAACGTAATGTTAATAACAGGCATTTAACGTAGACTATAACATGCCGACTTCACGATAAATTTCATTACTGAAAATGAACTTTAATAGGAAAGAAAAAAAATGACTAACCCCACAGACGATCCATTTCACGATGATTTCACTGCGAATTTATTTCTTTTGACCCGTTGCTTTTGCAAATATGGAAAAGTATATACATGTTCTTGATCAGCATCACCTCCTGAGTCGATATGACCATGTCCGTCTGTCTGGCTGGGTGTGCGTGGAAATACATTTTTTGGGAAAACTGAACAACATATTTCAATGAAATTTGGTATTCTGCCGTCGTCTTAAAAATTAGCTCATGGGATTGAAAATGAGCGAAATCGGTCAACAGACACGCCAACCACCGATACAAAATACATATATTAAAAATGCAATATTAAAACCATTCTTTGCAATAACTGAAGCAAAATACACATAAATACCAAAGATAGTAAGTACAAGCTCTGTTACTTTGTATTCAGATTGGACCATCTCGTAGTTTTCTTCGTCAAAATTCAACGCGTCAGAGTTTTCTGATTTGGCATAAGTAATGTCTATGTTGATTTCATCTGATGAAACCAATTCGAATCGACGCATCTTTTTGTAAGCTTTGTTTTTCGGCTTTTTTCATCTTTTTTTTGAAGACTTCGGGGCCTATGAAGAATTTTGTGATTTTTTTTTTTTTGGTTTCAGATTCTTCTGCTTTACACTTTTCAGCGGAGCTTGTTAAAATTCACGAAGCTACACCCCTAGGTGTTGTATTTGGTGTGGTCAGGCGCTGTATGGGTCGTAGAGCTTCAAACGTAACAGATTGTGATGAATTTACATTTGACAATGCATTTGGAGGAGTATCAACATGAATACTCAAAATTGCTGGTAAACTTTCATCTTGTGCCAAGCTCTCCACTAAATATTCTTCTTCCTCAAGAATCTAAGAGTTGAAAGGTCTTGTCCCTGCTGCCTGAAGTAGGGGTTCTCGTTGGTTTTCAATATTAGAAATAGCGTACTTAACTTTTTTTCATCGTCTTCGCGTCTGCTTCTTTCATTTTGTTGTGGCATACCATATCTTTAAAAAGATAAAACTAGAAAATCTTATAAAATACACAAACACATATGTCTGGATAAACGTCAAATGTGCCCCTTCGGCAAAAGTCAAATGTGCCCCAAAATCTCTTGAAGAATTAAAAATATTTTAAAATTTAAACTATTTGACCTTGATAAAAAACACTTCTTTTCTATCTACATATATATATGTATATAAAAATGAAATGGTGTCCGTATGTAGCTTATGGACGCGGAAACTACACGGTCGATTTACACGAATTTTTTTTTAAATTGTTTCTAATGGTCTGTAGAAGGATCTTAAGGGGGTGAGATGCTGTTTATACAAGCTATGATTATAAAAGTTGGTGAACTTATGCATAATGTATCTACCATTCACAATCCAAATTTTGGCGGATATTAGGTTTGGGAAAATTGCATCCTCTTTACAAAAAATTTACAAAATGCTATATTTCTTCACATATGTCAGATATCATTATAAAACTTGGTACACACATGGTTGTATATTCTATCTACCATTCACCTTGAACAATTTGGGGGGGGAGAAGGGGAGTTCCAACTTTCATATAAAAAATATATAAAAAAATATATAAAAATATCTCTGTACATATAGGAGCTATGATTATAAAAGTTGATACATGGATCTTAAAATCCTTGGTGATTGGAAGAGAGGAACGATAGAGATGGACTTCATACATAAAGAGCATCAGGAACGGTCGATCGAAGTCGCAACCATGCCAGCTAGTTAATTATAAAGGTCAGTGCTACCAAATTTTCATACATACTTTTAAAAATCAATACATTTTTATTTGCAAAATCCTTATGAACAAGATGCCGAAAATTACAAAAAAAAAAACACAAAATGTTAAATAAACGTATTCAAATACAGAACACAATAATGCCTAGCTTCCAAGACATTTCACATGCCTTCGCCTTGGAATTGCAAAAGACCGGCGTTAAAATCCACGCATCCAAGACTAAAAGCATGAAGTTGAGCGCATCAGTATATAATAAAAGTGGAAAACAATTTGATAATTGATTATTATTGAATATGAAACTTGCACGCTTTTTTTTTTTTGCTTTTCTGACGAAAGTAAACAAATAAATGACGTAAATGTCAACAAAACTTCAAATTATCAAAGTTTAGAGGTGTCACATGTTTGAAAATAGCCAAAATCGGTAGCCCTGCTCAGATTTATTCAAAGATATAAATTAAATCACGTTGGAAGTAGATATATTTTCGTATGGTAAATCACGCGATATATGGCAAGATATACAGCTAAATCTCGAAACAGCCGTAAATCACCTCGTTAATCTCCGGTGTAAACGGGGTATTAAGCTCACGCTGTGAAATTGGGCCTTAGCCATGGTGTTGTACCAGACACGAACGAAAGTTGACATTTTTCGGATTCTCTTCGATGGTTGCACCTTCAAGCACTTCTGTAGAATGGTTTTTAGCATCGGAAACGAATTTATTTTGGCCAATTGGTTGAATAGTAAATATAGCTTTTAAAAATTCACCGCATTCACAATTTACTACATTTATTCACAAGCACACCTGTTTACAATGACAGTTTGGCTCGTTTTTCTAGAAAACAGCTTCTCATATGTTTTTTTTTATGTTTTATTTGTACGGAAAATCATCCGTTTTTGAATAGTTTTTGCCTCAAACAAGAATGATTTAAAAAACGATCCGTTTTCAATGCCAGTGTGTTTAAGGGTATTAGAAAATTGCAAATCTTTTATATGAACGAGAGATGATGGATCCTGGTGGATCCTTTTGCGGTAAATTAATCTGGCAAGCCTGCCACAGTTTTATTTTTATAAACAAAATTGATCAGCTGATTTTGATTACACGGGCAGAATTTTTATTTTTTGTGATTACACTTTGCATTGACAGCTGCTTGAACAGCTGGTAATTATTTTTGACCATCCATACATATTTATGTTTTTGTTTGGTAAAGCATTTTTCATTTTAGTTATTTTTGGACATTCGCTGTTGTTTTCGTGCTTCGTTCACTTCGATGTCTTTAATTTGGTGCAAAATTGAATCAAAAATCTGCAAGAATCAAAATAAAAGTGTATAAAAAAAACAATAAGAGAAAGTTATTTTCGTCGGTTTTCAATTTAGTTTTCGCTAATCCTCGACGTAATTATAAAGTTGAAGCAGCAGCAGAATAAAGTGACGTAGGGCTGAAAGTTAAGAAGAAAAATCTAAATTTTATTAAGTTGTACAAGGAGAAAACAAAAAATCCTAGTTTTAAGACTTTAGACTGGACAAAATGGAAGTCAAAGATGATCATTTAGGAAGTATATCCAAGAAACCCAAAGTGACTTGTATCAGTGGAACTAATAGTGACAGTAGCGCAACAGAAAGTGAAAACGCAATTTTTGTTGTTCAGCCAACGAGTGAGCAGCCGGACTGCTTCTCACTTTGGTGGTCACTACCAGAACCTGTACTGCTACAGGTTTTATGGCTATTGCCCATTAGGGATATTCTACAGGCGGGTGCGGTGTGTAAACGATGGCATGAAATAGCTTGCGATGACCTTATGTGGAAAAAAAAATTTCAGAAACATTATAAATCGGATGCAAACATAGCTTTGAAACCAGGTAAGAGATAAGAGTTCGTTTTTTGTGAGTGATTTGTATGTGCATGACTTTGCCTGTGACCTTATTAAGATGTGTCATCCTTATTCAAATATGCACACGATTTCATCATATGTAGTACCTTTTCTCATCGAATAGGGTTGCCAGGCGTTCAAGCAATATTTTTCCCGAATAAGCTTACGGTATACAATCTATCGTTATTTGAGTTGATTGCGTTTTATTGAATTAATATTTAAAGAGCACATCAGCAAAATCTAAATTAACCGAAGCCCGTACCGGTTTTCGCTGTTTTTTCAACGGACTAGCAGCCGGTTTTTATGAGGAAAATAAACAGTTTTTGATAAATTCTCTCTTAGTAACATATTTAAAGTTTATTTTTTGTGATCTTACAATATATCGTCGCCTGAGTTCTCTTTTGCCCCATACGCCTATTCGTTATAAAGGCAAAAGCACATAAACTGTATCGACACAAGCACAAGTTATTTGCTTTTGCTTTTTCAACGAAGTAGCTTATGGAGCAAACGAGAATTCAGGCGACGATATATCAAAAATTCTTAGTCAAATCTAACCAAAAACTACTTAAGCGAAATACCTCAAAACTTGCTTCTCTAAATACCCTAACATTAATTGTGTCGAAATAAGACAATTTTCCAGGATTTTAAGCATGAATATAAATATCTCTATGACTTTTAAGTCCAGTTTCACAATGTTCAGTTAAGTTTTAACTGGAATTTTAGCCGTCACTTTGACACAAAATTTCATACAAAATTTTTATTTATCTGAAAGTTGCAGACCCAGTGTGACGTTACTGATCCGTAACGGATAAAAAAGCGGAGATATGAACCGTCTGGCACACTGGGGAGATATAGAATCGAAAATCAACCTAACTCGATGTTTTATTCCAAATTGCATTTGACAAAACAACTTTACTCAAATTGGTTAAAAAATTTAAGCATTTGCAACAACAAAAACTTTTACAAATGGTTTTCACAAAACAACTTAAGTCAGCATAAGAAAAGTGTTTTTTTCATCACAATCCATCTTAAGTCAAGAATAGATGCAGGTTAAATAGGAAAAAAATTTCACAAAAGCACTCCTTTGAAATAAGTTTCTTTTCTTATGGAAAGCACCTGAATTTTTTAAATAAAAAATATTTGACAAAGACATCTTACTTCAACTTTACTAAATAACAAATTATTGACTTTATAAAAGTTACAGCAAAATATTTGTTTAGTATTCATGTATGTATAATAAAACACTTTTACATTTGTTCCAATTCCTACACAAAAAGAATTGAGAAGCATCATAGTAGTTTTTTAGCTCTCCTGAAAAGTTGCCAATTTCGAATTAGGTTGTTTTGTCAAACTGCCACAGATATGCCTTTAAAAAATAAATAAATTAAAATCAACAAAAGAGAGGTGCTTATGCAGTTGAAAAATTATTGAAATTATGACACTAAAACATTGCTCTTCAGACATATTGAAATAATGACATTAAAATTTAATTTTTTAGTTATTAGTTTTTAATTTAGATAAATAGTTGCAAATGTTTCGCACACTCAATTACGATACATTTTTAGTGATTTATGGACTTTTAATTTTTGTTTTATAAACAATATAAATGGCATGAAATCTCATACCAATTTTTTTATTTGCACCTATTTTAGTGGTCAAAAATTGGCGATTCAGTTTCAAGTGTTTTTGTAGCAAATATTTTGCACAGCACTGTAGCTGCGTCATAAAAAATCTCATGAATGAAGAAAAATCGGTGCAAAAAAGCAAAGTTATCTATGAGAAACGACTGAAAATAACCCCTTAGTTTGTCAACACTGAAACCTGGTAACCCTAACTCTTTTAGTGCATATGCATATGTGCAATGCACAAGTAAAAAAACATTTACAGGCAGACTTATGCTTATATACGATACTTTGATATTGGCTTTTGTCGTTGTCAATCTTCTTAATTTCTATTTAATATTTTGTAATTGCCCAATGTTCATTAATTTTAACATTTTCTCAACAGGTGCTGACTCATGGAAAAATGAATACAGACGCCTCACCTCGAATATCCCTTTTGTGCAAGCACAGCGACTTGAAGGACATACGCATCAAGTGTTGCATGTCAGCTTCTCTCACAATGGCGAAATGTTCGCAACATGTTCTAAGGATGGTTACGTCATTGTACGTAGAATCTTTTGTTTCCCGTTTCAGTTTGCTAGAAATATTAGTATTATTCCTATTTTGTTTTCTTGTTGAAATAACAGGCATAGTTTGAAACCATTGACAAATTAGTACGAACGTATGGTATAACGTATACATATTTTTATAATACTTTGTTGAAGTTTAAAAAATTGGCATATTTTTGTTACAAATATTACAGTGTGGTACAAAAATGTACTTTCAGCTTTGTTACCAATATATACTGTTCCTGAACCACAAAAAGTTTGATAGAAATTTATAGAAAAACTGTATTTTGAAAGTTTCCATTCGGACTAGAAAGGAAGCAGGATCAGACAACGAAGAAGTTAGAATGCAGTCTTACTATCTATGTGAATAATTTGGTAAAAACTGTGTATGCCGTAGATTCAAACAAAAATTCATACAATTAATAGCAAAGCGAGGAATACATTACGAATAATGCAAAAATAGTGTCTATGAATTTCATGATGTGCACAGTGCAACAAATTGAAAAAAAAAAAAAAAAAAAAAATTGGATGATATCCCGATAACTTGATTCCGAATTTGGTAACCATAACCATAACGATAGATACACTTTCCAAGCGCCGTTTCGTATTGCTATGATCACACCAAATGAAATGAAAGACAGATTATTGAATATTGACCGAATTAAATGCATTGTCTAAGCTTTTCTAACTTCACAATCGGTAAAAATCTAAAAGTATGGAAAATACGTAAAATATTGGTTAAAGTCGAAAAACATCTATTATATCTGTAAATGACCAAAAGTATTGGAAAACATCTAAAATATCGACAAAATATCGAAAAACTTCTAAAATATCGGTGAAAGTCCAAAAGTATTGAAAAACATCTAAAATATCGGTAAAAGTCTAAAAGTATCTCAAATATCTAAAAGTCGAAAAGTATCGAAAAATTATAAAATATCAGTAAAATTTCAAAGTATCGAAAAACATCTAAAATATCGGTGAAAGCCTAAAAGTATCGGTAAAAGTCGAAAAGTATCGACAAAAATATAAAATTTCAGTAAAATTTCAAAGTATCGAAAAACGTCTAAAATATCGGCAAAAGTACAAAATATCGAAAAAGATTTTAAATATCTGAGCAGTGGGAAATGTACAAATTTTCTTTTGGTGAAGCACTGAATTCAGTGGAACTTAAAAAAAATGTACTTAAAAGAAAAAATAAATATGAAATTTAAAGATACAGCAACAGCGTGGTATTTAGGGAGGAGGTATTTAACCGAGGCTCACTGTATATTGATTTTTCCTGTAGTTTGTAATGTTTTCTGCATTCTCGATAGTGTGGAGTGTCAGAACATAGGTTCTGGATATTAAAAAAATGCTTCTTAAGAAACTTTGGTGTAGAAAAAAAAAACTAAGTTAATTTAGGTATTTTTTATCTAACTACGTACGTCAGCTTTTATTTTTATGAAAACTTGGGATTGCCTGTTTATGTATGCTTTTTTTTAGTGGCTAATGTTTAAACTATAACTTAGCATAAGAATACATTAAATCATTTTAAAGAGTAACTGCTTATTGTAATGTGAACATTTTGATTATTATATAATCATTTTCAGTTCTATAATATAATAAATTGGTCGTTCTTAGCTAAATTTGTTTACCAACACGATAGACTTTCGATACTCAACAACAAATCATTTACTAAAAAAAAAGTGTAAAAATAGTAATTAATATGAAAGAAACTATTCAATTTAAATACATAATTTTGCTGAGGACTAAGAAAAAGAAAAAGATGTATATAGATATTTTAGTTAAGAAAAGCCTACCTTTTTTTGTTTTATATACAACTTCATCTAATTTGAATCTCAAACAGAATTGAGAGAAGATGACTGTTACACCATAGATGGTTTGCTTCCTTATTCGTTATAATACTAAAATATGTTTAGTTTAAAAATTAAAGCCAAATTATAGCTGGCAAATATCGTTGGCAATAGTCGGATACCCCCTTACAACATTACGAAACGAAATTTGTTTTAAAAAATGTTTGAACGCGATTTTTTTTTGAAAATGTTAATTGCTATGAGTAAAGAAGAGTGTTTTCTTGTGTTCATTTTTTTTTTAAATAAACCCAGAAAAATCTCTACAAAATTTTGGCCTTATTACCATTTCGGATTGGAAATAAAGCCAAAAATTTTCAGGGTCAAACAAAATTGCTCAAACATTCAAACGATTCGCATATTTCTTGTACTATTTATCGGTTTCACCGTGTCTTCGGACGGCCTCGTTTCCTCTTACCTACCTGGTACATAGCTTAAAATGGCCCACTGCGCTAATTATAATTTATGTTACAGCTCATTGTAAGAAAAGATATAAGCATCTGTTACGGAAACATACATTTATGGCATAATTGATTAATATATTTTATTTGTTTTTTAATTTGTAAAGATTTGGAACTCAACACACCCATGTACCGAAAAGTATTCACATAATATGAAACAATTTAGCTGGAAATATACACAGTACTCACAATTTAATCAAAGTGATACCTTGCTGCTTGTTTCGGGGGTGCACTTTGGCGCACCACATAGTACTTCAGGAGAAATAGCAGTTTTTACAGTTGATGGAATTGGTTAATTAAATACTTATATTAAGCAATACGATTCGTGACTGTTTTTAATTTTAAATTTTCTACAGAAAAATCACATTTACGCTGCCGAGTAGTCAATCGTCCCTATGATATATTTGGTACATGGTTCAGTGATCAGTATCTTATTTCAGGTGATTTGCATTGGCTGGCTCATTTGATTAGTAGATCGGTGTTGTGGTTGAACAAAGCAAATCAGGAAGTAGACTCAGAACATGTACCAATTATGAACGAGCTGTACAGGTTTTATAATAAAAATGCAAGTTCAGTGCGTGCTATTATGATGGCGAAATGCCCATGGTTAGATGAATCAAATGATCCGCTTGCCGAAGAAAACAACAATAAAGATGACAATGTGCAGGTTAGTTTTTTTTTTAAAAAGGTTTTTATAATTTTATTAAACGATTTATTCAAATTCGCAAAATATTTTTTAGGTCAATCGAAATTCGAAAAAAAAAAAAATGTTTTCAACTCAAAAGTACATTTATAACTCAATTCTTTTCCC
The DNA here is from genome assembly GCA_951812925.1 of Calliopum simillimum. Taxonomy (NCBI): domain Eukaryota; kingdom Metazoa; phylum Arthropoda; class Insecta; order Diptera; family Lauxaniidae; genus Calliopum; species Calliopum simillimum. Next base: position 85,726,615 of record OX638369.1, on the reverse strand, counting down.
TTGTAATAGATTCTTTAACCCTTTAGTTACACATTTACACAAATGATACCTATATTTTCCCAAACATGAAAAAAAAACGGTTTTTTTTTTTTATTTAACTTTTTAGTTTGCCCTATAAAATGCCTCCGTTTCGAAATAACATTTGATTAATTAAATAACATTGCTAACCTTTTCAAATCGGCCTAGTGATGGCTTATTACATGTACAGTAAGGTGGGTCGATCAACATACAAAAAAAAAATCCTCTTGTACCTATCCAAATATGGCTAGGTAGAGAGTTTTCACTATAAATTCAAGGATTATTAAAATATTGCAGTGTCTACAAGAACAATTTTGTTTGGCGACCCACCTTAATGTATATGAAGCAATCCACGCCAAGTGTACCAGCTGAAAATTTTTTTTCTCCGATTTCGCTCAAATTTGGCAATATGGTAGATCCGGTGTGCAAGAACAACTATCCGCGAGGATTGGTAGCATTTGTTGTTAAAATACAGGGTGTTGAAGTTGGCGTTTTTAGTAATTTTCATGAAAAGGGTGTTTTTTCAAAAATTTATAGCTTACACTAAAGTTTATAAATTGATTAATCTAAGTTACTGTTCCCATTCATTTTAAAGTGTTTTTTTATAAAAAAATATTTCTTGGTGAAAAAAATGTACTTTAAATTAAAGCATAATTTATAAGCTTTAAAATGATGTATGACTCAAGATGGAATTCGGACGCTAAATGGGAGATTTTGGGTTTTGAACAACCGCGGAAGGCCAAAATTTTGAGCTGGTACACTTAGCATGGATTGCTTCATATGTATATGTATTACTATTTTTGTGTAAGGCTCTAAACATTTAATTTATCAATTCAATTCAATTAAACACCCTGTTGCATGTGCCCTTTCGTTAGATTTTTTTCTATGCAGAACCAACGTTTAACTATTTGGCACCATTGTAAAAAAAAATTGCATGACATCAACAGCTTTTCTTAACCACTCAGATCGATTTTTAAATTATTACGTGATCGGTTTCCCCGCTACCTATTGATCAAAATGACAATAGACTCATAATATCTGAAGAAATTTCGTACCTCTGTATTGAATGCATCGGTAACTCTACCGAATTATGGAATTTTTAAGCAATGATTATTTCCGAATTACTCGCTATTTCCATATCGTCGGGTTAAAACTACATCTAGACATCTACATTTATTGAGGTGTCAAGCTATACAGAAATAGGACGAAAAAACAGCTCTACCCAACGGGAAACGGAGGCGCCTTAAAACAACTTCAGTTGCGCATCTAGGAAAGCAAGAAGCTGCTTCTAGTGCTGTTCTCACTGTTTATATTTTTTAACACAGCATGTCAGTGCGGAGATGTACATCTTCGGAAGCATATCAAATACACTTCAAATACGCTTCCGTGGAAGTTGAGTGTTTGGAAGTTTCTCAAAAATTAAAGTTCCGTTTCACAAAAATTAAATTTTGTATGTTACTTTTGGTAGATTTATTAACTTTTAACAGCAATAAAAAAAATTGAATATCTTTTAGACCAAAAGTGTCAGCGTAGAACAAAAGTGAGCCAATTTTGGCTCGACCAACAACAACAATATTTCAGTACAACAATCACAGAAATAATTTTTGTTGTTATTTTTTGAGCTCGTCAAAATTTCGCGTTTTTGTTAATTTTTTTTTTCTTTTGCATACGCACAAAATCGAACTCAAACCAGTAACATCGATTACGTCGCATCAAAAACAAAAACAATAAACAATATGGGTATTAGCGCGTTGATGCGCAGTTGCGAAAATGCAAGTCTTTTTCGCACTAACGCCTGAACGTTCAATGTAAACATTTCCATCTTGCGAAATTGCAGAAGTAGTGCGAAATTTTCTGCAATGTTTTTGTTGATTTACTAATATCAAACTTCGCAAATCGCACTTTCGCAACGACGCAAGGGCATTGCGCATCAACACGTGAATACCCCTAATTTTTGTGTGTGTTCTAGTTCTCAGAAATTTTAAAAATTGTTTGAATTTTATTGTTGTTGTAAACCAGCCACAAAAAAACAAAAAATAGTTTTTGGTATTGTTGTCCATCGAATTTGAAATTGTTGTAAAAGCAAAAATTTTGCGGTGACTGCGCTTGGCTCAGTGATTTTAAAACGCTGACACCCTTGTTTTGGACCAGTGATCGGCAAATTAATGAGTGAGAATTTATGTTTTAGAGAAAATAGATAGAAGAAAGAAAAGAATAGAGAGAGCTAGGTAGATTTTTGAGTGCACAATTGTGCTATAGAATGCCGATCACTGTTTTAGACCATAAATCCCTCAAAAAAAAAAAAAAAATTAAAAAACCGTTCAAAAGATAATTGGATTCTGTAAACACCGTATTAAACTTTTTTGGAGCCACTCATGGTCTAAAAGATATTCTTCAAAAACCGTTAAGGTCTCGAAAATACTGGTTTTTGAAGGATATCTCTGAAACGGTAAGTCATACGATAAAAAGCATTTTGCCATTTAAAGGTTTTTTTTTTGAATATCTTCTAAACGGTTTCTTCAATGTGTACACATATGGCTTATGTAAGTAAGTCCACATTAGGTCAATGGATTAAAATCTGAATAAATCTGTTTGAAATTTGACACAGCCCAGTGTAAAAAATTTCACTTAGCAATGTGTCAAATTCTTTCAAATTTTAGAAATTGGTGAGAGAATTCATGCATTGCTAAGTAAAATATTATACACAGAACTGAGTGACTAGCTTTTTACACAGCATGCATTGTTTAAAAACTGTTTTTTTTTTATTGTGGAAAACTATTGAAGCCAGAAGACGTAAACATGGATCAGGCATCACCAAGTTCCAGTTCAGCAGGTAACCCATTATCTCATGGCACACTTCAACGAAGCGTACGTAGCCAATCACCAGAGGATTGCCTTCTTGAACTACCACAATGGTGCTCTACTGCTTATCCGCATTTATTCAATACGGGCGCAGACTCTACAATACATTATTTAGATGAATATCGCAAGGAATATGGCGATGGAGTAAATAGCGACACATCAGAAGATGATGACGACGAAACTGTAGATGCTCAGGAACAGTATGATGATATGGAAAATTCGCTGCCAAAGTATTTAATATTTTCAACTGGTTCAAAAACATATACACCACATCAAATCGGTATCAAACGCATACGACATGTAACATTTCCAAAAAAATTGGATCCGGGACCATCACTTAAAGAAAGAATAGCTGCAAAAAAGAAAGCAGCTGAAGAGCAGGTGAATTAAACATAAATTTAGCAAAAATAACATTTCCATTGTATTTTTGTCACTTAATAGAATAATACACCACGTGCTGATCCTGATTGGTGGAACTATGAAGCAGTTGCTGACCGTTTCGATAAAGTGGATAAAGTTATTGACTTGCATGGCCACATAATTGGCATGGCTTTAAGTCCGGATCATAGGTATTAAAATGTACTTTTCACTTATAAATAAAAATGTAAAGTTTTTCTTTCTTATTCAGATATCTCTACGTAAATACCCGCCCCTGGCCTAAAAATTATGTTATATCAAACGCACTAGAGCCTCCGCCAATTGCACAGGAAATTGATATTCATGTGATTGATCTTATGACACTTAAACGTGTGGGCAACATGTTGCGTGCGCATAAAGCTTATACACCGAGTACGGAATGTTTTTTCATTTTTCTGGATGTTTGTGAAGACTATGTAGCCAGGTAATTGAAATAACTTCTTTAATATGAAATTAAAAAAAGTGCATATTTTTATTTTTCTAGTGGTGCTGAGGACATGCATGCTTATTTGTGGGATCGTTACTATGGCACATGCTTAGCTAAATATAAGCACACTGATGTTGTTAATAGTGTTGCGTTTAACCCAAGAGATTCGGAAATGTTAGTTACAACAAGCGATGATTACACAGTAAAAGTAAGTGATGCCCTTTAAAAAATGTGATGCAAGTGTGCATCCTAGCCAGCATTTTAATCGTTAAACTTTGAGAATTACTAGGTTGACTTGTCGGAATCAATTTCCCGTGTTATAAAATAGGTTTATCTCAAAACTATTGGTTCTTAAAAATATCAAACAGAAGCTTGACCCTTTGTTTATTGGGTAATGTTAAAACATATATAAATGTAATTGTGTTGAGTTAGATTCGAAAAAATATTTTTAAACTCAATTGTGTCATAATTTGATACCAAATTTTTATGAATTTAAAATTATTGTCAATAAGTTTAATATCCAATATTGAAATTTATTTTTTATATTTATTTTCAGATTTGGCGATCCCGGGAAAAAGCAAAGCTATACAACATTGATTCTACCAACAACTCGGAAGCATTTGAGCTAAAATCCAAAATCGTTTAAAAAGCTTAATAGCCTTATTTATAAGATTTTCTTAAACCGTCGCTATTCTCCGGTTTAGTGGAACCAGTAGTGGAAATCCCAAAATTTTAACGTGCGATAATCGGTATAGCAAACTTACAACGTAGCTTGCGATAACGAAAGTGGTACTCCCAAAATCATAGTTAACAAAAAAATTCACAAAATTTAGTGATGGAAAATTTTTGGAAATGTTAACAAAAATTGTTGTCAAACTACTTCGAAAAATGACAACACAACCATTTGGCAAATAAATTCGAGGAAAAAATAAATAAAACTACAAAATTTCAAAGAAAAATCAAATAAATAATACAAAATGCAGAATGACGATATTGTTTGGAGTATCATCAACAAAACGTTTTGTTCGTGAAAAACAGATACACGACATGAGTGCAATTACTTAATTGCAAAAGTTAACGAAAAATTTCCAACACTAAGGGCCGGTTTCACAATGTGCAGTTAAGATATTTTTAAACTAAAGTTTACTAACGGAAGCTATGGGTATAAACTTTCCGTTAAATTATTTGGATTTCAATAAATTCCATTTTTTAACTTATGGTTAAATATATATTGTGAATAAATAACAAATTTCCCCTTAAAATGTTTTCAAATGTAAACATTTCAAATTTTTTCATATGAATTTCAAAAAATATTTGAATTTATTTCAATCTGCCAGTTAAATTTTAACTGAAAAAATTGTGCCAGTTAAAGTTAACTGAACGTTAGAGTTTATTTTCTGTCAGTTAATAAATAACTTCACATTGAGAAAACAATTTTATTCAAACTTACAGTTAAAGTTTCAGTTAAACGTTAACTGGACATTGTGAAAATGGCCCTAAGGCTTGTAGCAAACTTGACAGCAACTGACCGATATTAACTGCCAACGTTTGCTACAAATATTGTTAATATTATGTTTGGGAATACCAATTTACAACAATTGTTGTTAATCGCAAGTTACCGACCGAAAAATGTCGGTAAAGAATTAGGGAATTCCATTACTGATTTATAAACAATTTTCACTAAACCAGCCTTATGTCAAATATCTATGATTCTGTTACAATTTTCAAATGTCTTTTCTTGACTATTTAAAAAATAAATAGAGAAAATCAAAACAAACAAAAATTATGTTTTCATACAGTGTTCCAATTATGTCTTCGTACAGCAGCTGTTTTAAACTTAAGTGACAAAAAACAATAAAGTGGGGCAAAAAATTTGAAAAAGTTTTAATGCAGATGTATTAAGTAAGTATTAAATGTTCAATTTAGAAAAATTATTCACTTTAATTATTTGCATATATGCCAATTTGATGAGTTTTGATTAAAATTTTTTAAAATAACGCCTGATAAATACTTGTTAGTTGAAGAGCGTAAGCTTTCATTGGATCTACATGTGAAGAAGCAAAAATCATACGCGGTACTAGCCAAACTATTGTCGCGCAACTTCTCTACTATCCAGTGTGCAATGGACAAATAAATTTTGTTTTAATTTTTTGACATGATTCGCGTCACGTCAAAAAATTTAAACCGACGCACATAGGCGTATTTGAATGATTTATGGGAAAATTTTGATTATAAAATGCTTTTTTGGAACATATTTCGACATAAAACGAAATGAAAAGTAAATAAAAACCATGTAGAAAATGATATATTAACCCAAAACATATGTTTATTTTGTGAACCAAAACAATTTAATTTTTGAACATTTCGGATGATCGAATGAAGTATCAAAGAACTATTTATTCAATGTCCGATTCGAAACCATCTTCAATTAAGTCCTGCGCACAGTCTTCGTTATCATTGCGCCTCAACCACCTCCCGCGTGAAAAAGAACGGTGGCCACTAATAATACTGATAAACACTAATAGTGCATAAGTGTTTTCGCGGTCGAACCACTAATGAACACTAACCGTGGCAAATAAACCACTGATGACCACAAATAGTGGCAATTGAGCCACTGATGACCACAGCAATTTTTTTTTCATCGAGGCAGGTGGTTGAGGCGCATCGATACCATTGGGCCAATTCAATAAAACACTCAATTTCTTATTCTTCACAGTATCCAAAGTTTCGTCTTCAGGTAAGTATACCCATCCACCGTAGGCGACATCAATTTTGTTGCTGTAATTCTCGAACTCGCACAAAATGCAAATTTCCAGATCCATTCTGTGAAAAAAAGCACATTCACTCTAACCTCAAAACATTTCGCTAAATCCAAAATTTTAGTCGTAACGACTATCGTTCATGCACAAACCGAATTTACCTTTTCGGAAGCCATTTTCACTTTTGGATTCACACGACGGGAAATTGCACGTAAATTAATATGTACTATTATATCCGCACATCGATTATTGATCCCACATGTGATCGGACCATCGAACGATTGCGCATGTGCAGACTTATCACGTCAGCACTTTCGCTGGTACTGTATATCTGTCTCTGTATTTCCTTATGAACACAACAAGGACAGACACACTCCCTCAGCAATGGTGCACTGTAGTGGTTTATTAGTGGTTATTAGTGGTAAGTAAGTGGCGTATTAGTGGTACGTTAGTGGTCATTAGTGTTTATAGGTGTGCATTAGTGGTTATCAGTATTCATCAGTGGTGCATTAGTGGTTATTAGTGGCCACCGTTCTTTTTCACGCGGGCTGCCTCGATGAAAAAAAAATTGCCGTGGTCATCAGTGGCTCAATTGCCACTATTTGTGGTCATCAGTGGTTTATTTGCCACGGTACGTGTTCATTAGTGGTTCGACCGCGAAAACACTTATGCACTATTAGTGTTTATCAGTATTATTAGTGGCCACCGTTCTTTTTCACGCGGGTACAAGACTCTCTTGATATTTTTCGGGCGATATTGCCGAAAGTGCTTATTTCTGGCTTCTGCAGCTTCTTCCGAAAGTTGTCCAACAAGGAGCAAAGCATTTGTGATCACAATCACCAAGGCTGATTGTTTTTGATAAAAATGTTGAGTTTTTACTCAATTTGAATCTTAAAAAACTTTTTTTTACAAAATTTTTATCTTCTTCAGAGTAATTTAGCATTCAAAGATGAAATCTTGCTGCTTTGTTAACACGTAAATTGTCTCCACGGACAATGTTTTTGACCTTCAAATTCTCTAATTTTTATGGAAAAACGTTCTAAGTACGAAATTAACAAAGAAAAGTTCAACAAAAGCAGTTTATATAGCCATCTGCACTCTTCCGCAGATTTTTTTTTTATAGTTTTAACCATGAAAGTTTCATCTTTATACCAAAAAAATATATCATCTCGGTAACTTCAGGCCATATAACTTTTTCAGCATAATGTATTGCAACAAATCATTAAAATTAGAAAAAATGTTATATTTTGAAATGAAGCTTTGCTAGTACCAGTGCATATTATATTTTCATTAAACTATGTGGATTACACATATTTACCTGCTTTATAATTATCCATTTGAATGGAGTTGGAGAAATGAACTTAAGATTCTCAGCAATTTTTCAAAGTTTCACTTTAGTTTTTCACAATTTAAAATAAAAAGTATGTACATAAAATAGCTATGCTTCTTGACAGCCCGTAATGGGTGAATGATAGCAAAATAATTCAAAAAAATAACGGAATTTAGTGGTTATTTACGAAAAAAGTGGGTTTTGCGAATTTGACTTTTTCCCCTCAAAGTGAGCAAATACCCCTCCTTACGGCGCTTTTCTAGCTCTAAACCTGCTCGAAGGCAGTTTAAATTTGAAACTGGGTATAAAATTGTTTATAAATCACAATTTTAGGTTTAACTTCGGAATAGTCTTATTCAATGGCTAAACTTTTATTATAAATACGGCTGTTAATGTATAACATCAATCTGGGAGTTATCCTGTCATGATATATAATGCTTACGTTTTTGGGTTTTTTTTTTAGTTTTAGTTAACAATGTATTGAAGGGGACAGAAAAATTTGTTTTCAAAGTAAAAGTCCTTAAATTAAATTCTATAAGGTGCCTCAATGTTCCATAAATTAAATATAAAGCGTAATTACTAACATCAATTGAATTTGTGGTATACGTTATTCTTCAAAATATGAATAGACCTAATTAAAATAAAGCTATCTTTGTTGTAGTTGCCAACTTTAGCATGTGCTCTTTAGCAGTTTCCAGCAAAAGTTCCGAATCAGGCAACGCAACTGAATTGCGTTGCCATACGCAATAAGGACCCGAAATCTATCTGCTTTGTTTTATTTATTTTTATTTATTTATTTGTATCATTTATTAGCACATAAGGAATGATCCTTTTAAGTACAACCAGTGAAGTTTGTCATAGTAGGCACATAGCAATAATAATATTAACTTAACGAACAAGTACCACTGGAGCGCGAAAAGTTTAGTTTGTCATATAAATGTAAATGATGTTGTGCAAAAAGACACAGTTTCTTATCATTAAATAATTATAAATACTACAGTTGAGTATCCTATTACTAAATAATGTTATGTGGTCAAATCTACTGACATCATATAAGTATAAAGCGCACATCATTATTATAGGCGACTTGTATTTCATGTAGTGATCGCGCATTTAATTTATTCTATACTAATTTCAGAGTAGGAAATTAAAGGGATAATCAGTTGTGTTACTAACGTTTTCTAGTCTCAATGGGTACAAATGATGAGGTCATTCTTAAGTTTCGTAGTACATAGTAAATCTTGCTCACCACGGAGTTTATGTGATCATCACAGCTCAAGTCAAAATTGACTCGAAAACCCAGGTAAGTAACTTTGGCGTTAAATTTTAGCTTCGAATTATTTAACACAATACATGGGAATTTACTCCAACAAATGACGTATTTAAATTTAATTTGTTTTGCATTGCCCAACTACTAATGAAAGAGAGATCTTCATTCACGCGAAAGCTATCTTCAATTAGGCCAAGGCGGCGCGTGAACTATAGCTGCAGATCGTCAGCATAGGCATGCATGGAAAATATGTTATTAATAAAGAGAATAAATAAAAGCGGACGTAAAACTGAACCCTGAGGTACTCCACAAGAAACAGACTGAGTCGCTAAATATTTATTCCCTAATTTTATCCTCTGCGTCCTACCATCAAGGCATTTTTTTAAAAAGCGTACTGAAGAATCTGTAAAACCAATGTATATTTATACCCTACACCCAGGGTATATTCACTTTGTCCTTCCGTTTGTAACGCAGAGAAAGAGGCGTGGCAGATATAGAGAAATATATATATAATATTGATCAGCGTCACCTCCTGAGTCGATGTAGCCATGTCTGTTTGTCTGGGTGGCTGGGTGTGCGTGGAAATACATTTTTTGGGGAAACTGAGCAAGATGATTCAATGAAATTCGGTACACTGTCTTCTTCGCCAAAGTTAGCTCGTGGGATTGAAAATAAGCGAAATCGGTCAACGGACACGCCTACCGCCCATACAAAAAATATATTCAAAGTGCAACTTTAGGAGTGTTTTTTACGACAATGCAACCAAAATACACATAAATACTGCGAATTGTATGAGTAAGCTCTGAGCAAAAAGAGGGCGAATTCGGACAAGAAGGTGTGGCACCTCCCATACAAGCAAAAGCTTCAAAACGCTATACTGAAAGCGTTTTTTGAGATATTAGAACTAAATTTTTCTCAAACACCAAGAACAAGCTCTGAGAAAAAATTGAGTGAAATTGGACAATAGGGCGTGGCACCTCCCATAGAAGCAAAAGTTTCAAAATGCTATACTGAAAGAGTTTTTTGAGATGATTCAACTAAATTTCACTCAAATACTAAAGACTATAAATGCACGTTTTGAGCTAAAACTAGACGAACTCGGACAAGAGGGCGTGGTACCTCCCATATAAGCAAAAGCTTCAAAACACTACATATACTGAAAATGTTTTTTGAGATAATCCAACCAAACTCAGACACTAAGAACTATAAACGCAAGCTCTGAGCAAAAACTGGGTGAACTCAGACAAGAGGGAGTGGCACCTCCCATATCAGAAAAATTTTCAAAATACTGCAGTGTAGTGCATTTAATGTGTGGCCAGGCCAAAGGTTAGGTTAGGTTAGGTTAGGGTGGCGGCAATATTGCCACACATAGACCGCAAGGGTCCATAGCGATACCACAAACTCTCTTATTAACGTCTATTCATAAACTCTGGCCAAAGGTTACACCCTTACTAGTTTTAATTTACGACATGTCGAAGACTTTAGAAAAGTCCAACAAGCAGAGGAGTGTAATCATTTCATTATCATATGATCCTCTGATATCATCAAGAATTGCTATGACCATGACGGAAGCCAGATTGCAAATGTGAGATAAGTTTGTGTAAATTTACATGCATACGTATCTGATCTGCTTTTAAGAATTCACATACTTTAGAGACATGCGAAAGTATGCTTATGGGTCTCTAGTCACTGGGTTAGTGAAGCTATTGGTGTTTTAGCAAACGGTATAACAGTTGCCACCTTCCACACTTTAGGGAAAGTTGAGGTGGTAAAACAGTGATTTATTATACAGTGCTACGTTAACAAGCAATCGTGACTTTACGTTACGAAACGCTACTTCCAGCATAAGTCGAAAACAGCAAACATGCCGATAGTTTAGCTTCTCACTGTATATGTAAGAGACTACGATTTATTTCGTTATTTCCTTGTCGAAATATGTATAAACAGACAGAACGGTTTTTCTAAATAAATATTTCCAAGAATATACCTTCTATATTCAATTTCAAATGATTACTTTCATATTTCTCGTATTATAACGTATGAGCAGTCAACAAGTGGTTATTTCCAAAGAAAGGAAAATGTTGATTCACAATTTTGTAGTCCAGGAAATTTACTATGTTGGAGTTGTTTTCGTACCACATACAGTTTTTTTTTTTTTTTTTTGTGTAGGAGCCTAGTTCTCGAACTTTGTATTTGCCATAAAACTGCCTATTAAAAAAAACGAACAAAAAAATTACTTAGATTCAATCTATTATCATTGCACTATACATATCATCACTTACAGCCATATCTAAATTGGAGCGTTAGACCAGCGTAATTTAACCGTCTCTGTTCCGGAACGCTCCATACAAACTGTATGGGCATGAAACGGACAGAGATGGTAAAATACGCCTGACGCTGGTCTAACGCTCCAATTTAGGTATGGCAGTTAGGCTAGATTCACGAAAGTGCAAATTTTTCAGTTTTGGACTTATGTGGTTTTCTTTCACAAAATGGTTCAATAAAGTTATACCAGAACTATCAAAGCGATATCTGAAGTGGTTTAGCTGCAAATGCAAAGTTTATTAACTGAAAAAACATAATATACATACTTATATATTATAGTAATATTCTTAAAAATTTCAAATAGCTATAGCTCAAATTCAATAGTTTTCACTTTCGGCAATCTGGCCTAAGAGTGACTATATATCAGTCTATAAGTCGTACGAATACAACTCTCAGAACTTTTTTATGAAAAAAATTTTATGAACTACAAAGCTTTTTTCTGAAGGAGTAAGCGCTCGTGAGACATTTACAATGAAAAAACCTCCTAAACGAAAAGAAATTGAAACAACACGGATAACGAAACAGGCCTGAATGGGAAAATACCCTAAGAAACTAGGGGTCTAATTTAAAAACCTAGCTCCCGCCGAGACATAAAGCTTTGAGTTTAAGGAATAAAAATTTTTCCTGTATTTATACATAAATATCCAAGAACTTTCTTCGTTCTCCCTATTCACAATATTCCTATCAATCGAAATTTGCTTAGAAAATAGAGCTACTTTTTTTTTCAGATGGAATCTTTCTCATGTACATTTTTTGGAAAATAAAAAAAAAAAAACATGATTAATGTTTTTTGGTTATTTATAATCTTTGATATGAGTAACGCCTTATTGCAAATTAATTCACCATAAGTTTGTGTTTTAAACTGCCTTTTTTTAAGAACAGAACAATAAGGATTAAATTTATTTAAAACTAATTTTCGAAAGAAATAAGAAGCTAAGCTACACAAATTTTCACACCCATATCAGAATAACATTCATTTTAATGGCTTCTCTTAGCTGTCAGGTGGAATTGTTGTCGCCGGCTGTGGTGGTTCAATCGAAGTCGGCTTTCGAATACTGCACGTTGCCCCATCATCGTCAGATTCTCCATCATGATTATGATCATGATCATCATGATTATGATCATGGTCATGTTTTCGATTTTTTTTTCTTTTTTCTGGATGTCCGAAACAATGCTCACAATCTTCATCATCTTCTGAAGAACTTTCACCAAATGCCACTGGCTTCTTATAAATGCAACAGCCTGCGAAAATTATAAGTTGATAATAAATTATGTATCTGTAAAGTAATCGAAGAATTTGTCCTTACACTTGGACTTCTTCTTGTTCATGTGTTCGTTGTCCACGGTGCCCTCTCGCCATCCAACTTTTTTATCACATTTTGGCTTTTTTAAACGTAATCTTAAGGTTGGCTGTGACTTAAATGAATTAATAAAAAACGATTAAAATCTTGTTTTAAACATTGAATTCATACTTACGTCAATCTCTTGGCTCAATACTTCGGTGTTTGAATGGCCAATGGAGGTTTCTGAGCGAACCGTGACTGTGTCCATATCTTCACTATTTAATTTTGTTTACTTTTATGTTGAATTTTTTTCAATTCTTCATTTTATTTAAAATTGCAATTTTGTAACACACACTTTTAACAATAAGACGGAAAATAATTTGCAACAATTTCCGTACATACGAAAGAAACGTCAAAGTACACAAATGTCAAAGCAATGCGCAGTGTTCAATATGTCATAGCCCATCAAAACTCCTCAGTAGCTCATTACGTAAGCCAACTAATTATATATCAGCATATGTTGCATGCATTTGTTGGCATTAAGTTGTAAAAATGATATCGATCAAATATCCGTTTATTATGGGAAATAATGAGTGAAAATTTTGCAACTTTTGTAGTTTTTTTTGGATTTCATTTTCATATGGCCAAAAGGAAACATCTTCATGTGTAACGATCCTTTGCGATGACTTGTATCTCTTTCCACGACTCTCCTGATTCGTGGAGTTTTTTTTTCGATGACCTTTTCCTGGTGGTGAGACTAGGGCCGAATGTTCGATAAAAAAAATAAAAAAAGTAGTGCTGATTTATGCTTACCAAACATGGCTTCGAACAAGCACATGCACCGAGCCTTTGTAAAATCGTGCGTGAGCTGAATAAACACCAATCCAACCATACTCCTATGTCCACTATGATTATGGGAAGAAAGACAGGCAAAATTTGGCGATTATCACTTTTTTAGGGCACTCAGAATAATTTCCTTATTGGTTTGTTGATGAATGTCAACAAAAAAAAATAGAAACCCTCAATTGTGGGTAATGAGGAAAAATGTTGGGTGGTAGTGGTGGTTAATAGTAAATGCATGTAATTGTATTTTATATGTTTCATATTTTCTTTTGTAAGCATGCATGTATGTGGGGGGATTAAGCTAATCCGTTTATCCTAAACGGTAGGTTTTATCTGTGGTTGAGCCAAAAGAAAATACCGAAAACTCTGCTTGGTAACAAAGTTTTTGCGCGCTGGTTTTTTAAAAGATTAAAATCAGTCTCCGGAAAAAGACGTAGTTGAAGCTCGTCTCGCGAACGATTAATTTTTATAAGTACAGTTTAAGTACAGTGTATATGCAAAGTTTTTTTGTTGAAAGTAATTTTTAAATTGTAAATTGCGGAGAAAGTGGCAGTTCCGAGTATCCTGTTAAATAAATTGTGCTGAGTTTTCCGTGGTTCAGGTAATGAAATTAAGCTGCGTTTTTGTGCCACGTTAAAATGTTAATAGATTTTTCTTTGTCAGAACAGTTGAGTTTGAACTCTTTTTTTTAGATTTTTAAATTTCACCTCGGTGAGAGGTGAAGTTTATTGTTACTTCCTCGACTCAAAGCGGCGGGTTAAAAAACCCCCCTGAACCGCCTGCTAGCCGAAAAGAGCCGCGTTGGGTATGATCACCCAGGAATCATAACACATATCAGTGGATTTTTGTGGACGGTTTATCTGTACTTGTAAGCACAATTCGTCATATCAATTGTAAAATATTCTATCTCAAAAAACGCATTTTTCCAATTTCTTCCTTCATAACACTACTCCGTCAAAAGAATCTTGCTACAAAATTTCACAGTCCTAGCTTTAACGGAAATACTGAAAACGGTCGTAGCAAATTATCATATTTACAAAATATTCTAAAATTTGCATTGTCAACTATCCAATCACATTTGATTTAACAGTTTGCAGCTGACTACGAGCAAAATTTACCTTACAAAAGCTGAGGGCAAAGTGAATACGAAGAAAAAGCGTCGAAAATAAAATTTGGAAACTATCAAAGGCATCCTTCCCAAACCGTCGGATGCCTTTTGGACACATTTTATTAAAAAATTTTGTTTCACCAATCGATAGGGAAAGGTTGAAGAAAAATATATTATAGCCGGAGAGCCAGCGATTAAAAACAACTTTGCGTTTCTAAAAGCTGGTTTTGTTACAGTTGGTTATAGTAAATGTGTACATCAATAATCTGTCGGTCAGTCAAGCGAACTGTAGAACAGGCGGCTGATATATGGTCTCAAACATGCTGAAAATTGTTATACAGCTTGTGTAATGCATATAAAAAACAATTTTGTCGGTGAGTCAGTTAAATGTTAGAACAAGGCTGGTCAGCAGCCCCGTTAAAGGCAAAACTCACGAGGGAGGCATCTTACGAAAAAAGTGTACATGGCGTAAAATGCTTAGAATCGGTCAAGGAATACGTGTGCATTTTTGTTTAATTTTTTTTCTGAAAATTTTTTAAAAAATTAAATTTTTTACTCTAGAGAAGAAAGATTTATGACGTTAAAAATTTTTCGGAAAAAAAAAATGCACACTTGTTCCTTGAATGATTCTAAACGTTTTATGCCATGTGCACTTTTTTCGTAAGATGCCACCCTCTTGAGAAAAAACATGTAATTTGATCAAAATCGAAATTGTGACATGTTTGAGACCATATATCTGCCGCCTGTTCAACAGTTCGCTTGACTGACCGACAGATTATTGATGTACACATTTACTATAACCAACTGTAACAAAACCAGCTTTTAGAAACGCAAAGTTGTTTTTAAGCGCTGGCTCTTGGACTAGTTTTGGTTCCATTTATGAAAACATTTCACTGCTCCTGTCGATAGGGAGAGGTTGAAGAACAAAATTTTAAACTGTCAGGTGGTCCCGACCCTTAGGAGTTATGGTCCCGGTTTTTCAAAACAAAAATTATTGTATCACTCGATACGGAAAGGTTGGGACCAAAAGTTCTAAAAAGGGTCTGAGACACCCCTGACAGTTTTCAAAATTTTCCTTCAACCTTTCCCTATCGACTTGTGCAGTATTTTTTTTTTTTTTTTAATGGGACAAAAACATCTAAATTTGAATATTTTGTAGTCCTTTCCCTATCGATTGGAACAATAAAATTTTTTGAAAAAACGGGACCGAAACTGCTCAGGATCGAAGACACCCCTGACAGTTTCCAAAATGTTTCTTCGGATTTTCCTTATCGTTTGGATTGTCCGTGGATGAGTACAGACATGTGCTCTTAGGTGTAGTCATTCGCGTTTGCCTTAACGTTGGATCCGTCGTGCGTGTAATGTACATAGCTTAATTATAGGTTAAAAAGAAAAAACAATTTCAGTCAGACTGAAAATTTCGTGATTTATAATTTTATAAAAGTCTGTAAAGACGCGACGCTGAGAGCTGTGATGAAAACTAACAGCCGTATTTATAATAAAAGTTAAACTATGGAATAAGGCTATTCCGAAGTTTAACATGAAATTCTGATTTATAAACAATTTTATTCCCAGTTTGAATTTTAAACTGCCTTCGAGCAGGTTTAAAGCTAGTTGAACGCCGGTTTAAATCATTTGACGTGACGTGTCAAAAAATAAATTAAAAATTCTAAAATTCATTTGTCATTAAAAAATTATAAAATAAAGGAAAATTAATAAAATTTGCGGTTTCTGCAACGATTAAAGAAAAAACCGCCGCAGTAGATAAATTATACCGACACAATCGGCTGCAGCCTTATACGACACTACCAGCAAGTAAAGGTGACAGATTTCCTGTTTGCATACCGACCAACCAGTTGTAAATGACCTATAGTCGCAGTTCTGGTCCAGCGGCCAGCACGTGAGTTGCGTAAATTGGCCTGCGTTTTTAATTATCTGGAGCTGAATGACTGATTGGCCTCGAGGATAAACTGAACGAAAATGGGTTTTTTATTATTAAGAGTGATTCAAACTGCTCAAAACAAATGAACCTACATAGCTGATGCCTTGCAAAAGATTATTAAGCAAAAGCACCATCGCCAAGTGAGGAGATGGTGGAAAAATACGTAAAAGACGAATGCACTTCATGAGAGCGATTATAATATTTTAGTAGAACGTCCACGTTCTCAAGTAATAGCTGACCATCAAGATGTATGTGGTGTATCAAGATTCAGAGAAACTTTTTCATATAGTTTTATTTGTAAAATAATTGTTACATACATAAGTAAACGTCCTGTGACGGACACAAATTATGGAAAAAGTATTTGTTGAAGTTTAGCGGAATTGCATTTCAGAAATTGGTCAGTGTAAACAGCGACATTTTTGACAGATACGATATCTGATTCTATCGTACCAAAATGAAGAAATCAAAAATATTTTGAAGTGCGCGGGCTCATAAATTGAAAGCCATCTTTTTCATCTTCCATCCACAAAGGATTTTTTCCAAGTTACCAACTTGACGAAACCAAAACGAAAAAAAACAACGAAGATATAAAAGGGAAATTTTCGTTTTGACATGTGAGTTTTTAATTTGGAGATCGGAATCGTGCGTTGCATAGTAGCGGGAGCGAAAAAGAAAAAGCAATTTTTATAAGTTTCGTCAAATAAAAAGCATATAATTTACAATTAATAAGAACTTTTTCAAATTTGACGTGCGAAAATTTATAATTTAAATTGTTACGCGGCTTTAAATCGCAAATTTAAAACGGTGTGCACAGAGATTGTATTGTGGAGTTGAGTCGCCGCTAGCGTTTATTTGCAACAAAAAGCAAAATAATTGCGTGCTATTTGGTGCGAAAGTCGGTGCACTTAAAGAAAATACCACGAGGCTCAAAAGAATTGTGAAAAAAGAAACATTTCGTTGGAGCCCTAATGGAAAAAACAGATTTAAGTGAAGTGCTGAAGAAAAAGTGCGAATTCCGACAAATGCTAAAGAAATTTCCACTTAAATATTGAAGTTTTAAGAGTGAAAAAACAAAATTTGGAAAAAGTGGTATTTTGCATTTTGCCCATTGACTCTTCATTAGGTTAGCATCGACGGCAAACAAAAAAAAAAAACTGAAACCACCGTGTTTGTATTGCCAGGTAAAAATTGGAAAAAAAACGATAAAAGCACTAAAAACAAAAATCGTGAACAGAAAGTAGCAAGTAAAAAAAAGTGTGCAAACGTAAAACCGACGAAAAACCACTTATCACAAAGTTTGATACAGCTTTAAAAACCGCGCTAAAAACAGAGAAAATAGAATAAAACTCATTAAAAAATTACTATTAAACCAAAGCAAAAATTGTTCATATTCAGCTTTGTTGATAAAACCACAATAAAAAGGGAAAAAAGGCTACAAAAAAAGTTACAAAAAAGCTACACAAAAGCTACATAAAACTACAAAAACCTACACAAAAGTTACAAAGAAGCCACAAAATCTACAGTTCTACGACGACCACATTTCAACAATATTCGCTACTACGATAACTACATTTCAACAACACCAACAATTCTACAAAAGCTACATTTAAACGACGGCTACAAGTCAACAACAGGCACAAATCTACGACAGGCATAGTTCAACAGTAGCCACAGCTCTACAATTACGATTACCACAATATAACATAAGCTACAGTTTGACTACAGCTACAATTCTGCTACAGGCACAAAGTCAACAACAACTATAGTTCTTCAACGACCACGATTCAACGATAAACGATACTCTACAAACACTACATTTCAACAACTCTACTGGTACGAAAGCAACAAATCTACAACAGCAACAACTCAACAACAAGCAAGTAAATGTATCGTAGAGATTTAAATTGAAACATGAATTCTATTTTGTAGAAATGTTTTGTCTTTAAAAAAAAAAAAAAAAACAAACTCGAAAAATAATCAGAAATTTATTTGCTAAAATCTAAATAAAATCCTGAAAAAAAAAAGAAAATAAAAAAAAGAAAAGAAAATAAAAGAAAAAATAAAATTTTGTAAATGTAATTTAAGAATTTATAAATTAGGGTGTCCTGAAAAGAAAATAAGAAAAACAAAAAGGATTAGGGATTTGATGTAGCTGAAAAGAAAAGAAAATAAAATAAAAATAAATTTTGTTAATATAATTTAAGAAATTATAAATAAGAAAGTTCTTTAAAAAATACAAAAATTAATAAGAAAATGAAAGAAAGTAAATAGAAAGAAAATCAATTATACCAAAATAGAAGAAAGAAATTCCAAAAAAACGAATAATAAATTAAAATTAATTTAAAGGAAAGTGTATTAGGTTTTTTGTAAGAAAAATTCAGAACGCGATAGTTTTGCGAAAGTGATTAGCTCTACATTCTGAAACTTTGGCCCCAGTTACTAGGTAGTGAAAGCTAAAAACAAAGAAAATAGAGGAAAATAAATTAAACTTTTAATTTAGAAACAAATTAAAGAAAACCTAAATCATGAGTACTGAATTTACGAATTCATAAGCACACACTTTTTCATATATTTAAACAATATTTTTATTTACAATATTTATGTGTTTTTCAACCACCCTAAAATATTTAATGTATTTAAGTGTTAGCCCTATGTGGTGTCATTTCTTTTGTTAATTTTTGTGAACAAAAATTTTAAATTACTTTTCGATACTTTGGTTCTAAATTAAAAAAGAGAAAATTTAAGAATTCATGAATATATAGTCAAGTAAAATCATAAATGTAAATTTTGCTTTGTTTAAAGAATAACTTAATCTAAAAGAAAAAAAATGTTGAATCAATATATAAATTAAATATAGCTTTTTCGTATATATAATTAAATTTAAATAAGTTATTAAATTACTTACCTTTTACCTACCTTTAACATTACCTATTACTTACCTTACCACTTACCTTTCTCCTTCTATCGCTTCCTACTTACCCATTCATACTTACCTTACCACTTACCTTTCTCCTTCCATCGCTTCCTACTTACCCATTCATACTTACCTATGCATTCATGTGTATTTATATAGAAAATATTTTGAAATCAATTCTTATTTCACGTTTCTCTTAATTTTCAATAAATATTGTCATGTTTTCAATGAAATTTAAATTCTGATTGGCGTTCTCAATTAATATGGAATAGATTCTTTAAATTTGGTTAAAGGTGAGTTGCAGTTGGAACTAAATTATTTCGATTAGGGGCATTCATGGTAAATTTCTCGGCGATATGGATGCCGATGGTTGATCATAGGATCAAGGGGTGGGCCGCCAAAGAAGGCCAATGTCATCAGGTCTTTCTCGTGAGTTTGTTTTGAAACGTTTTAACGCTTTTTCGGAAATGTCCCATCTCTCTATTGTCACAGTGAATTGTTCAGTGTTTATTCTTTTCTCTAGGTGATCCCTAATTTCACCTTTTCCACCCTATCTGGTTTTTTCAAGTTTTTGATTTTGAATTGGCACGAAAATATTTAAGTGTAATATTTCAGGGAAGCGAAACGTCCCACCATTTTCCGGCGAGCTCAAGCCAGGGCTCTAATTCGCTAGCGTGCCAAGCTTCCCATTAACCACATATTACATTTTGGCGCCCAACATATGGAGCATTTTTAAAAATGCCTGTTCCTTGTTCTTTGTCTGTCAGTCGCATCGGGTTCCGAAGGCTGGATTGACGTATGTCCCGGACAGCCAACGGCTATGCCTGCGTTGCGACGGCTATCTACGCTGGAAAGACTCGGTTCGGCTGATGGACAAATCCATCCTTTCCATTTCCCTCTATCTCTCTCTCCGTCTTTCACTCGCGTCAGTCCTTAAAGCCCAGGCCACCGTATGTCCCGGAAAGCCAATGGCTATGCCTGCGTTGCGACGGTGACCAAAGCTTGAGAGGCCTGACCCGATTGAAAGAAAAATCCCCTTTTATGTTGTATTTTGATTTCAGTTCAGTCCATTTTCCGCTTTTTCTACACTTTTCGAAATCTTGTGGCGACACTTCAGCTCAATCGGTTGGTATGTCATGCGAATTGTTTACAATACAATTGCATTCGCGACCACCGACGGAGCCGAAGTGGTCAAAACTTGATTTCACCGTACCTCTTTTTCTTTTCTTTTTTCCGGTGGCATTTCCTATTTAAACCTTAGAGCGGGATGAAGGATGAATAAATAATATTTTTTTTTCATATAAAAATCTTTATTTACAAAAATTTTTCATTTTTATTATATGGGATTGTTTCTTTTTCATTCTACTTAAAATTAGAGCGAATAAGGGCTACAATAAAAAAAAAAAAAAACAAAGTTTCAAATAAATTCACAAAAAATTTAAAACTAGTTCCTATGATACTGCAACAATATCCTAAACCAAAACTTTCTACAGATACAGATACATACTTAACTTTTTCTGTGTTCGTTTTGACAGATTGTGTTCGTAAGTAATAATTTGTTTCGATTTCTATTTATTAACATAGTTATACGTGTATTTAGTTAACAATACATTTTGTTCTTAATACTACCCTAACTTTAAAATTTTTTTTTCCATATAGCAAATATTTTTATATTTTTATTTTGTTTTGGCAACATTGGTCTGATTTTTTTTATGTTAGCACTGGATCGGTTATGAACCTGAGATCGGGTAATAAGGTACTTAAAAGTAATAGAACGTATCGAGGCAGAGGACATTCTGCATCATCAGGAAGTAGTAGGTTACCTCGTTTAACAGGAATTTCAGTCAGTAGAAGTACATCTCCAAGTTCAAGCATAGTTAGGCAAAGCATAGCAGTACCCGAAATGGCGACAACGACAACCACTGCTGTAACTACTTCTGGTCCAATTATGGTTTCCATGGTTACCACAGCTAATGTTACCGCAAGTAGCAGTACTTTCAGTACTAGTTCAAATAATGTTTCCAACACAATAACTTCACCGGTATATAGCAGTATTTCAGCTCAAGGAGTTAGAGATGCATTCGGTCAAGCTCGTACGAGTGATGTGCCACAGCAACATAGGCCTCAAATCATTACTCCAAATACAGTAGTCACTGAACAAGGGTTAACATTGCGAGACTACGTCAGTGCAAGTTCAGGGGCGGTACAAGCGAATATAATGCAGGAAGTAGTGAATTGTATTCGTGAGCTAGTGCCACGAATTGTAGTAGAATCAATGCAGGCTGAGAGGGAACGGACTCAAGGCAATATTTCTTCACCATCTCTGACTTCATACCATGATCGGTTGCAGCCAGGGTTAGACAACCAAAATAGGTCGGCCAATCTAAATAATAGGCAACCAGAGCTTACAGAACCAACTAATACTGAGCCGCGGATACCAGAACAGAGTAATAATCGCGATTTTAGATACTTCAATGATTTTCCAAATTATCGTTATGTTAACCATAACATTCCAAACCCCCAACTTGTCCAACAACAAAATCCCACAAATTTTTACGCCCATTATAGCCATCCACCGAATTCTAGGCTTTTCGATTTAAGCAAATGGGGCATTAAATTCGATGGTTCGGCAAAATCGAGGACAGTCGAAGATTTTTTGTTTCAAGTGGAAGTTCTTCGACAAGATTTCAATTGCCCTTGGGAAGAGCTTACCAAAAACTTCCATCAATTGTTGGCAGGGGAGGCGTATGAATGGTTTTGGGGTTACAGGAGGTCGAATAGTGTCATACAGTGGAATTCTTTGAAATCAACCATGCAAAGGAAATTCAGAAGATACGAAAGCGACTACGAAATTCAAAGAAAAATAATGGAACGGCGACAGACCAATAATGAATCGTCTGAAGATTTCTGGAAAGCCATCATGGTATTGAAAAATCAGATGCGCGATGAGATACCGGAATTTGAATTAGTAAGAATAGTTAAAGATAATTTAAAAGATGGATTATCGCAACTCATTTTCCCCATTCATATCAGTTCTATGGATAGACTTCTTGAAGAATGTAAGAGAGCCGAAGTAAATATTGCTAAGAGACAAAAAGAGAGCGATCATTTTCGCAATAGGCAGTTTCGGAAAGTCCATGAACTAGAATTTGAAGACCCACAATTCGATTATTTCGATGTTGAAGCATTGAGTGCGTCACAAGTGGTCCTAAAACCAAAACCAAAGTTAGTTTGCTGGAACTGTCGCGTTGCCGGCCATACATTTTTCGAGTGTACGTCAGCTCAAAGGAATATTTTCTGCTTCAGATGTGGAGCTGAAAATACTATTACTCCTCAATGTGTTAGATGCCAGGGAAACGGCCAGAGGAACATGAAACGAACTGGGGTTGCATGTCAGACTCAACACGACCAGTAGATTTTTATTATAATTTAGATAAATCGAGCTTAGACAAAAAGCAAGTAAAAATATTGAAAAATAATGAAAGAAATGTTAAGGTAGATGATAAAATTTGTAAGTTAAGGGAAATAATTCCATACCACATAAGATTGGAAAACTATAAAGAAAAAAGGAGAACAATTTTTGAGCAAGAAGATTTTGAAGTTAGCAAAAAGATTTTAGAAGCCCGAAAAAGGTTTAATACAAGAAAGTTAGAGCGAAAAGTCATAGCTTCGTCAAGCATACCAGGTGTAGTTGATATTAGACCGTATATGGATATCTTTATTAACAATTTTAAATTAAAAGGCTTAATGGACAGTGGCGCGAGCGTCAGTTGTTTAGGAAGTGGATGCCTTGAACTTGTAGAAAAACTTAATTTAAACATATTTGACTACAAGTCTATTATTAAAACTGCCGATGGGAAAGGACAGACTATTATAGGGAAAGTGAAAACAAAAGTTACTTGTCAACACAAAACCGAAGATTTGACACTTTATTTAGTGCCCTCTCTTTCACAAAGTCTATACTTAGGTATTGACTTTTGGAAAAAATTCAACATCATACCTTTCATGTTAAATAGCCTTGAAGTAGATACTAAAGTTGATAATGCTGACTCACCTAAAATGCACCTTCTGACCGAACAGCAACAGAAACAGCTCGAAATAGCTAAAAATGAGTTCAGATGTTATACAAAACACGGGTTAGGAAAGACAAATTTAGAGACACATGTTATTGATACTGGTGACGCACCACCAAAAAAGATGAGGTATTACCCGATATCACCGGCGGTCCAGAAATTGACCTTTGACGAACTTGATAGAATGCTTAGTCTAAAAGTAATTGAGCCAGCAACCCAAGCCAGCTGGAACAATAGGACAACCCTAGTTATGAAACCCGGTAAAAACAGACTCTGTCTAGATGCAAGGGAATTGAATCAGGCGACAGTCAAAGATGCTTATCCGCTACCAAACATAGACGGACTCTTGAGTCGGCTCGGTGACACGATCTATATTTCGGCAGTGGACTTAAAAGATGCTTTCTGGCAGATACCGCTAGAAGAGTCCAGCAGGCCAAAAACTGCATTTACTGTGCAAGGAAGGCCACATTACCAGTTTACGGTAATGCCCTTCGGCCTGTGCAATGCCGCCCAAAGATTATGTAGGCTCATGGATAAAATTATACCATCTGAGCTTAAAGATCAGGTCTTAGTCTACCTTGATGATCTGTTGATTGTTAGTCCTGATTTCGAGACCCATTGTGAAATGTTGAAAACGGTAGGTCAAAAATTGACAGCAGCTGGCCTTACCATAAATATGCAGAAGTCTAAATTTTGCTTTACCGAGTTGAAGTATCTGGGTTATCTAGTTGGTGGAGGGAAACTGAAGACTGACCCTAGCAAAGTTGAGGCTATAGTCAGGATAACTATGCCAAAAAACGTTAAGGAAGTGAGGCAATTTCTTGGTACCGCTGGGTGGTACCGCAGGTTTATTTCAAACTATGCCACTTTAACTGCACCTATTACAGACACATTAAAAAAATCACCAAAGTTTAATTTTACACCTGAAGCACAGGTAGCTTTCGAACAAGTTAAAGAAGCCCTCATCTCAAGCCCTGTTTTAGTCAGCCCAAATTTTGATAAACACTTTTATGTTCAATGTGATGCGTCTGATTTAGGCATCGGCGCGGTCCTTTTTCAAGAAGACGACGATGGAGAAGAGCACCCTATAGAGTACTTCTCTCAAAAGCTGAATCCAGCACAAAAAAATTATTCAGTCACAGAGAAAGAGTGTCTTGCCGTCATTGCTGCCATTGCAAAGTTCAGACCATACATTGAACTTATGCCATTTACAGTGATAACCGATCACTCAAGTTTAAAGTGGCTGATGAAGCAGAAAGACTTAAACGGTCGTCTGGCTAGGTGGAGCTTAAAGCTTCAAGGTTTTACGTTCGATATACAGCACCGAAAAGGATCTAAAAACGTAGTTCCCGACATGTTATCTAGATTTGATATGGAGGAATTAGATTTTTCAAATCATTTCGAAATTGTAGACCTGAATTCAGAGACGTTTAAAAGTGACAAATATAAAGAGTTGATCCAAACGGTAGAAGAAAATAGCGAAAGACTACCAGATATCAAAGTACTTGATGGATATGTATATAAACGAACAAATTTTTATGATGGTGATCCAGTTAACGAGGATCACTCGTGGAAACTTTGGATTCCGAAAGAGTTAACTAAAAACATCGTAAAGTATGCGCATACATCAAGTATTTCGATTCATGGAGGGATAGCGAAAACTTTGAGTAGAATACGCGAATATTTCTTTTGGCCAGGTATGTGTAGCGAAGTGCGCGACTTTGTACGAAACTGCGAAGTTTGCAAAGAGTGTAAGCCGACGAATAAGGTATTAAGACCGACAATGGGAGCAGAGGTACAAACAGACAGAGCCTTCCAAAAGCTCTACATTGATTTCTTAGGGCCGTACACTCGATCAAAAAGCGGAAATTCTTTCATTTTTATTGTTTTGGACCACCAAACGAAATTTGTACTATTAAAAGCCCTTCCAAAAGCGACTGCGAAAGCTGTTATCAAGTTCCTTACTGTCGAAGTATTCCACAAGTTCGGGGTACCCGAGACAATCCATTCTGACAATGGGTCCCAATTTGTTGGAAAAGAATTTAAAGAACTTTTGGATACTTTCGGAATTAGGCACTTGAAAACAGCATTTCACGCACCACAGGCTAACGCCAGCGAAAGGGTCAATCAGTCTATCTTAACCTCGATCAGAACGTTTTTAGATAGTGACCAATCTGAGTGGGATCAAAATTTGTCAAATATTGAGTGCGCTCTGAGATCCTCAGTTCATGCGTCGATCGGTGTTACCCCATATTTTGCATTGTTTGGATGCAATATGATTACGCACGCAAGCGCTTACAAAATTGCTAAAAAACTTATGATATTAGAAGACACCGAAACACATATTCTCACAAAATCGCAAAGGTTAGAGCTCATAAGAAATAAAATAAAAAAACAGATGCATAAAGCATACGAAAAGAACGTCAAAACATACAATAAGCGGAGCAGAGAAATAGTGTTCAAACCCGGTCAAGAAGTATTTCGTAAAAATTTTATACAGAGTGATTTCGCAAAAGGAATCAACTCTAAACTTTGTCGTCCGTGGCTTAAGTGTCGTATAATTAGCAGAATAGGCAAAAACATGTACGAAGTCGAGAACATTCAAGGAAAACGAATAGGTATCATACATGCACAGCACCTAAAACAGTAGATAATGCGGTACCCAACAATCTCAGTGTTCATGACGGTCCAGAGCAAAAGGAAAAACTATGCTAAATAAATTGAATCTATAACAAGAATTTGTCTATAGTAATATATACATACAGTCTGCCCATAATGAGCATACGTAACAAAAAGTCAAAATTATTCATTAATTTTCGGATTTGAAAAGGAACGTCGATTGTCCGTGTCTATGGTTTACTGATGAAAGATTATTTTTAATTTCATGTAACACAGCACTGAGCACCATAATCATTGAAACTTAACACTAACTAAAGAAAATAAAAAAAAAATGTTTTTAGATCATGCAAAACTTAGCTAAGTACTGTATATCGGCAACTCGTTTCTAAAAAAAAAAAAAAAATCGTCCCATCGATGACAACTTATCAGCAAATAGCCTTTAGGACAATAAAACATCCGAAAACGGAAAATCAGTGTGTACTCCTAAAAAGATAAAAATAAGAAATCAGGCATGCCTCAAAAAGAATATAAAATATACAGGATTACCATGCCTTAAGACAATTCCAAATTTAAATACAAAAAAGTAGTCGGAAACGATGAAATTCAAATACCACACTTCAAAAACGAAACGATAAAGGGTCAAAGTTCCGTTCCACAAATAATAATGCAAAGTAATTTTGAAAAATTGCAACCCTGAAATAAAAATAGGGGGATCCACAACATTTAGTATAGTGTTAGTAATTTTTTTTATGATCCACTTTATATTTGCAATATGCATATTGTAGAAGGTAGCTGTGTTCATGTTTACGAATGTGTAGTGTCCGATGCTAAAATTCCCATCCTTTCCTCCTTCCTTTGCATCCAGCTCGAAAAGTTGGCTTTGTGACGGACACAAATTATGGAAAAAGTATTTGTTGAAGTTTAGCGGAATTGCATTTCAGAAATTGGTCAGTGTAAACAGCGACATTTTTGACAGATACGATATCTGATTCTATCGTACCAAAATGAAGAAATCAAAAATATTTTGAAGTGCGCGGGCTCATAAATTGAAAGCCATCTTTTTCATCTTCCATCCACAAAGGATTTTTTCCAAGTTACCAACTTGACGAAACCAAAACGAAAAAAAACAACGAAGATATAAAAGGGAAATTTTCGTTTTGACATGTGAGTTTTTAATTTGGAGATCGGAATCGTGCGTTGCATAGTAGCGGGAGCGAAAAAGAAAAAGCAATTTTTATAAGTTTCGTCAAATAAAAAGCATATAATTTACAATTAATAAGAACTTTTTCAAATTTGACGTGCGAAAATTTATAATTTAAATTGTTACGCGGCTTTAAATCGCAAATTTAAAACGGTGTGCACAGAGATTGTATTGTGGAGTTGAGTCGCCGCTAGCGTTTATTTGCAACAAAAAGCAAAATAATTGCGTGCTATTTGGTGCGAAAGTCGGTGCACTTAAAGAAAATACCACGAGGCTCAAAAGAATTGTGAAAAAAGAAACATTTCGTTGGAGCCCTAATGGAAAAAACAGATTTAAGTGAAGTGCTGAAGAAAAAGTGCGAATTCCGACAAATGCTAAAGAAATTTCCACTTAAATATTGAAGTTTTAAGAGTGAAAAAACAAAATTTGGAAAAAGTGGTATTTTGCATTTTGCCCATTGACTCTTCATTAGGTTAGCATCGACGGCAAACAAAAAAAAAAAACTGAAACCACCGTGTTTGTATTGCCAGGTAAAAATTGGAAAAAAAACGATAAAAGCACTAAAAACAAAAATCGTGAACAGAAAGTAGCAAGTAAAAAAAAGTGTGCAAACGTAAAACCGACGAAAAACCACTTATCACAAAGTTTGATACAGCTTTAAAAACCGCGCTAAAAACAGAGAAAATAGAATAAAACTCATTAAAAAATTACTATTAAACCAAAGCAAAAATTGTTCATATTCAGCTTTGTTGATAAAACCACAATAAAAAGGGAAAAAAGGCTACAAAAAAAGTTACAAAAAAGCTACACAAAAGCTACATAAAACTACAAAAACCTACACAAAAGTTACAAAGAAGCCACAAAATCTACAGTTCTACGACGACCACATTTCAACAATATTCGCTACTACGATAACTACATTTCAACAACACCAACAATTCTACAAAAGCTACATTTAAACGACGGCTACAAGTCAACAACAGGCACAAATCTACGACAGGCATAGTTCAACAGTAGCCACAGCTCTACAATTACGATTACCACAATATAACATAAGCTACAGTTTGACTACAGCTACAATTCTGCTACAGGCACAAAGTCAACAACAACTATAGTTCTTCAACGACCACGATTCAACGATAAACGATACTCTACAAACACTACATTTCAACAACTCTACTGGTACGAAAGCAACAAATCTACAACAGCAACAACTCAACAACAAGCAAGTAAATGTATCGTAGAGATTTAAATTGAAACATGAATTCTATTTTGTAGAAATGTTTTGTCTTTAAAAAAAAAAAAAAAACAAACTCGAAAAATAATCAGAAATTTATTTGCTAAAATCTAAATAAAATCCTGAAAAAAAAAAGAAAATAAAAAAAAGAAAAGAAAATAAAAGAAAAAATAAAATTTTGTAAATGTAATTTAAGAATTTATAAATTAGGGTGTCCTGAAAAGAAAATAAGAAAAACAAAAAGGATTAGGGATTTGATGTAGCTGAAAAGAAAAGAAAATAAAATAAAAATAAATTTTGTTAATATAATTTAAGAAATTATAAATAAGAAAGTTCTTTAAAAAATACAAAAATTAATAAGAAAATGAAAGAAAGTAAATAGAAAGAAAATCAATTATACCAAAATAGAAGAAAGAAATTCCAAAAAAACGAATAATAAATTAAAATTAATTTAAAGGAAAGTGTATTAGGTTTTTTGTAAGAAAAATTCAGAACGCGATAGTTTTGCGAAAGTGATTAGCTCTACATTCTGAAACTTGGGCCCCAGTTACTAGGTAGTGAAAGCTAAAAACAAAGAAAATAGAGGAAAATAAATTAAACTTTTAATTTAGAAACAAATTAAAGAAAACCTAAATCATGAGTACTGAATTTACGAATTCATAAGCACACACTTTTTCATATATTTAAACAATATTTTTATTTACAATATTTATGTGTTTTTCAACCACCCTAAAATATTTAATGTATTTAAGTGTTAGCCCTATGTGGTGTCATTTCTTTTGTTAATTTTTGTGAACAAAAATTTTAAATTACTTTTCGATACTTTGGTTCTAAATTAAAAAAGAGAAAATTTAAGAATTCATGAATATATAGTCAAGTAAAATCATAAATGTAAATTTTGCTTTGTTTAAAGAATAACTTAATCTAAAAGAAAAAAAATGTTGAATCAATATATAAATTAAATATAGCTTTTTCGTATATATAATTAAATTTAAATAAGTTATTAAATTACTTACCTTTTACCTACCTTTAACATTACCTATTACTTACCTTACCACTTACCTTTCTCCTTCTATCGCTTCCTACTTACCCATTCATACTTACCTTACCACTTACCTTTCTCCTTCCATCGCTTCCTACTTACCCATTCATACTTACCTATGCATTCATGTGTATTTATATAGAAAATATTTTGAAATCAATTCTTATTTCACGTTTCTCTTAATTTTCAATAAATATTGTCATGTTTTCAATGAAATTTAAATTCTGATTGGCGTTCTCAATTAATATGGAATAGATTCTTTAAATTTGGTTAAAGGTGAGTTGCAGTTGGAACTAAATTATTTCGATTAGGGGCATTCATGGTAAATTTCTCGGCGATATGGATGCCGATGGTTGATCATAGGATCAAGGGGTGGGCCGCCAAAGAAGGCCAATGTCATCAGGTCTTTCTCGTGAGTTTGTTTTGAAACGTTTTAACGCTTTTTCGGAAATGTCCCATCTCTCTATTGTCACAGTGAATTGTTCAGTGTTTATTCTTTTCTCTAGGTGATCCCTAATTTCACCTTTTCCACCCTATCTGGTTTTTTCAAGTTTTTGATTTTGAATTGGCACGAAAATATTTAAGTGTAATATTTCAGGGAAGCGAAACGTCCCACCATTTTCCGGCGAGCTCAAGCCAGGGCTCTAATTCGCTAGCGTGCCAAGCTTCCCATTAACCACATATTACAGTCCCTGCAAAAAATGAGTACCGGTTGTCTTTGAATTTTTTTTATTTTTTCACTTCCCCTGCAAAAAATGAGTACCGGTTGTCTTTGAATTTTTTAGTTTTTTCTTTTTTTTATTTCTATTTTTATTTCACGTACGAGTATCTGGAACATTTCCCGTATTTTCTAGGTATTCGAATCGATATTTTTCCAACAGAGTTTTCTGTCAGTTTTTGAGTATTATAATTTTAAAAACAAAATCAAAATTTGTCAAACGTCGTGAAGATGATCCAAATTATTTGTTCAATATTTGCAAGAAGAAGATATCCTAGGAACATACGTCAATATGCAACATTATAAACTAAACTGCAGGGTGAGTAGTACCTTGTTGGTAATTCAAAACTATGAATTTAAAAACAAATTTTATAATTCTTCATTTTTATTCTTTCAGATTTGCTGACAATACATTGCACATGCATTCCAGCTTAAGGACTCCAAGCCAAGGACTCATTAACAGGAAAATCCTTACGTTACGCCAGTGCCACCAATGTAATGCTAGTGCTAGTGAACGCTTCTTCATCATTTGAACTCCCGACTCTTTAAACATATGATGGATCATCATAGATGATCTTAAAATGAGAGAAATGAGTGGTGTTAAATGTTTAAGCATTTTTCAATAGTGTTACAGAAGGTGATGAAAACATTTTAATGACAGCAGCTAACGATTGAAAAGACATTTTAATTTGTAAAAATAAAAACGATGCACATACATAATGTGAACTTGATTTAAAATAAAAATAAATAATTTACTCATGTCATATGCGATTTTTATTAGCATAAGTACATGTACAGTACCAGTACGCGTTATAAGAAACCTTCCGGGATTTTTGCAGGTACGTATTACGAGTATAGTACCTGTACGCATATTTAGCAACGTACTTGTACTATTTCCGATACGTACAACAGATACAGTACCGGTATGCGTATCTAAGTATTTATGCAGGGACGAGAAACAGATACAATACCAGTATTGGTACGGCAAAACCAATACCTGTATTTTTCCCGACAGCAATGTAAACGTTATTGAAAGAGTACGGCAATTTCTATGTGATTTTCAAAAACAAACAACAAAAAAATACGTGTTTGTGTCCCCGATACATACGCCGTTTGTATCTAGTACACTGTTTGCAGGGTCTATTTTTATTTCACGTACGAGTATCTGTAACATATCCCGTATTTTGTAGGTATTCGTAATATTATTTTTCCAGCAGAGTTTTCTGTCAGTTTTTGAGTGTTAAAATTTTAAAAACAAAATAAAAATTTATCAAACGTCATGAACAGGATCCAAATGATTTTTTCAACGTTTGCATTTGATTGATTAGCGTAGATATCTAAGGAACACATGCTATTAATGCAGAAATCTCAAGATAATCTACATTAAGTATGCGTATGCATTCCGGTAAGCGACAGGGTAAGTTGTATTGGGTATTGCACATCTTTGAATTTAATAAAATTTAATTCTACATTTTTATTTTTTCAGATTTTCTTGCACATTTCAAAGTACTTAAGCTACACATACTCAAGCACACCGGTGTAAACCCATTCTTAAGTCTACTCTACAAAGTTGATAGTGCCGCTTTTTCACAATTAGAACATCTCTTGCGTGCAAGCCATCAGCAGGAAAATTTTTATATGTGCACCGGTTGCAAAAGTTAAATTTGAAATGCAGGCTCAGATAGACAGTGCGACCAATATGATGCAAGTGCTATTGATCGATCGCATGGCCGTTAATATGCAAGAAATTCGCAATTGGGTATCAGAGAAGGTGATAGAAACATTTTAACAAGAGTTACTAAAGTTTGAAAAAAGTTTGCATAATTTGTAATAGCTAAAACAATGTATTGTAAACACAATTTGAAATAAAAATAAATAATTCATTTATTTAATATGGGACAGACTTGGGGGTAATGCACTAAATTTTTTAGTTCATTAAGCTTTTCACTAATATTTAATGAATACTTTGATAGTGAAACTTTTTCCACTACCACTAAATCTAATTAGAGATAGTGGAAATTTTTTCCATTAAATTTAGTGATAGTGGAAATTTTTTCACTATGAAAAAATTCATTTGATGGTAATGAAAAATTTTTCACTATCTAACAATTCATTAAATGATAGTGGAAAGTTTTTCACTATCATTAAAATTTAATGAAAATATCCAATAAAAATTGCACTAAATTTAGTGATAATGAAAATTTGTTTCATTGAATTTAATGAAACATTAGTGGAAATTTTCATTAAAGTTTCATTAAATTCAATGAAACAAAATTTTTCTATCACTAAATTTAATGAAGCTTCTAATGAAACTTCTAAAGAAAATTTTCATTAAAGTTTCATTAAATTCAATGAAACAAAATTTTACTATCACTAAATTTAATGAAGCTTTTAATGAAACCTTTAATAGAATTTTTCATTAAAATCCAAGCTGTTCGTTTACTCCGAGGTTTTGCAAGTTTTTAGCCGAAAAGCTCTCGTTTAAGCATAAAACGTACATGAATGAGAGCTTTTCGGGTAAAAACTTGCAAAATCTTCGAATAAACGAACAGACTGATTAAATTAAATTTGTTGAAAGGGTTAGAATGAGTGGGAATAGTATCAGTTTGAAGGAGATTCATTAAAGTCAAATGCAAGCACGTCTTTTAGTTTTTGAAGTTCTTCAGGCCCAAATAATTTCTGCGCTTTGTCAACTAAATGCTTAAAACAGCTTTCGTAAGCTTTTTTAAGTAATAGTAGGATTAATGTTCACGCAATCGCTTCGTAAAAGATCTCGAAGGAAAAATTTAAAGATATGAAAATATTTTGACCTAGCACGGCACATTTTGTCTTAATTGAATTGAAATTTCCAATAAAAAAATCACTGAAGTTATTGAAAGTGAACATATATTCATTGAATTTAATGAAACATTAATGAAAATTTTCATTAAAGTTTCATTAAATTTAGTGATAGTGAAAATTTGTTCCATTGGATTTAATGAAACATTAATGAAAATTTCCATTAAAGTTTCATTAAATTTAATGAAAGTGAAAATGTTTCATTAAATTTATTGCAACATTTATTGAAAATTTTCATTAAAGTTTCATTAAATTCAATGGAACAAATTTTCACTTTCATTAGATTTAGTGATAATGGAAAATTTGCCATTACCACTAAATCAATTTTTTGATAGTGAATGAATTTTCACTATCACTAAATTTAGTGGAAATATTATTTAAAACTTTTAACTAAATTTAGTGATAATGAAAATCTTTTTCATTACCACTTAATGAATTTTTTGATAGTGAAGGATTTTGCACTAACACTAAATAAATTCCTTGATAGTGAATATTTTTTCACTAGCACTAAGTTTAGTGAAAAATAAAATCTAATGCAAAACCCCCAAGTCTGATATGGGATTTCATTAGGATACGTACCAGACTAGTACCTGTATTATTTAAGATACCTGTAGCGAGTATAGTACCTGTACGCATATTATTCGACGAACCTGTACTATATCAGATACGTACAACAGATACAGTCCCGGTATGCGTATCTAAGTATTTATGGAGAGACGAGAACCTGATACAATACAAGTATTGGTACGGCAAAAAAAATGCCTGTATTTTTCCCGACAGCAATGTAAACGTTATTGAAAGAGTACGGCAATTTCTATGTGATTTTCAAACACAATCAAAAAAAATACGTGTTTGTGTCCCCGATACATACGCCGTATGTATCTAGTACACTGTTTGCAGGGGTATTACTTAAAAAGAGTTCTAATGCAAAAAACAAAATGTAACCAGATTTTTTCACATGAATATTTTAAAATTCACCCTGCAAAAAATGAGTACCGGTTGTATTTGAATTTTTTTCATTTCTTTATTTTTTTATTTCCATTTTTGTTTCACGTACGAGTATCTGGAACATTTCTTGTATTTTCTAGGTATTCGTACCGCTATTTTTTCGACATATAGTTTTCTGTCAATTTTGAGTATTCAAATTTAAAAAACAAAATTTAAATTTCAAGACAATGTGAAATCACAATATAATGAACTGGTGAGCGATTATCTCAGTCCAGGGTGAGTAGTAGTTGGTGATGGAAATCTTTGAATTTAAAAAAATACAATTACCCTCTAAGAAAACCGGAACAAAGGCGTTGCGCTGGCGAAGTCTATAAGTCATACAAGACTTCGCAAACGTACCGCTTGTGGTAGCCACAGAAGCCATGTAGAAGTGAGTATTTTAATACAAGAAAAGCACTCCGGAAGATCACTGAATTGGCTAATATCTAGCTTTTACTATTTTGTAACTTTAATTTAATTCATTCCAATTTGTAATTTTTAGGCCTTTAAGGCCGATGAAATGTGATCAGCATTATTGCGAAATAAAATTTCGCATGGAATTCTTCAAGTTTTCGTTTTTTTTTTTGGGATTTTAAATGGGATTTTAATCAGCATACCTACAAGATACAGTACCAGTACGCGTGCTTAGAAACGTACCCGGATTATTGTAGATACGTGTAACGAGTATAGTACCTGTACGCTTATTTAGAAACGTACTTGTACTATTTCAGATACGTATAACAGATACAGTACCGGTATGCGTATCTAAGTATTTATGCAGGGAGGAGAAACAGATACAATACCAGTATTGGTACGGCAAAACCAATGCCTGTATTTTTCCCGACAGCAATGTAAACGTTATTGAAAGAGTACGGCAATTTCTATGTGATTTTCAAAAACAAACAACAAAAAAATACGTGTTTGTGTCCCCGATACATACGCCGTTTGTACCTAGTACACTGTTTGCAGGGCAGTTATTAGTGTGGAATTCAGTATAACAATAAAATTTTGCTTTAATTAGAGCTGCTCTTGTCCAAAAGTTCCTTATTTTTCTTGTGTCATTTCTTGTGAGATATTCGGCTGCAACAACGTAAAAACCGTCATAATGGCACTTTGAAAATTATGCTTTTGTAGGAGGTGAAATTTTCTCTTGTCCTTATTTACCTAGAGTTTACTCAAAACTTGCATTCTGTTGGTCAAACATGCGCCAATAATTTCCTTCATTATTTTTTAAATTTCAATTTAATTCAGTTTGTTTTGAATTTCGGTTGTCAAAAAATAACGTTTAAAAAATGTAATAGAATCAAATTTGACATAATGCTGGTTTAGTGAAAATTGTTTATAAATCAGCAGTGGCTTAACTTCGATTTAAAATTTTATACCTGGTTCAACTAAACCGGAGAATAGCGACGGTTTAAAAAAATCTAGTAAATACGGCAGTAAATGTTTATGGCAGCTCTCGTTATGATGCGAATGCAGAGTTTCAAATCTTGATTTTCGCGGAAACAAAGTTTTAACGAATGCGGAAGCGGAAGTGGTAAAAGAATTTTAAAATAATTAAAATACAAGATTTTATTTAAAATTCAGTTTTTATAAAATAAATTATAAAATAAAAATGAAAAAAAAAAAGAAATATTCTAACTCAAAAAAGCGAATGTTGAGACGCAATACGATTTTGTGCGGAAACTCCGCATTTGCGGATACGAATTTCCGTTACAACCCTAATTTGTACATTTCGTATTGTTGGAAAATTTTCTGGGAGAGTTTATTGACAAACTGAACTCTCTGTTACAGGATGGTCACAAAAACCTAATGACGCAAAAAACCGAACGTTACAAACTTGAAATGTCGTAGTAGAAGCAGAAAGCAGAAAAAATTAATTTTGACAACTCATTAAACGAACTGCATATATTTTGGATGGTTTTGCGATAATGGCAGGAGCATTAGTTCGATTAAATTTAATACAAAAGCCACAAATTGGTAAGTTAAAGGATCATTATACTAATAAATAAGTTAGCTGCAATATAAATAAGTAGTTTGTGTAATCGAAATAACGCAAGAAGTGCTGAATAATTCAACATAAAATTTCTCAAATACAACGCAATTACTGTTGTGAAATTATATAATTTTTTTCCCATAACGATTATCTGCAAAAAAATTTCTTTAATAACGCGCAGCTGCTAAAATTACTTCCTTTTTATTATTTTCTAGTGGCTGTTCTTCCGGTAGTCGCCAATGGGAAGGCAATTCGCAGGTGCCAGAGCACGCAGGCTCCGCCACCTGGAACTCCTCCACCACAAACCAAAACTAAGTTTGGCCCACTAGCCGACGCGGACCGCATATTTACAAATTTGTATGGTAGACATGATTGGCGTTTAAAGGGTGCA
The DNA here is from genome assembly GCA_951812925.1 of Calliopum simillimum. Taxonomy (NCBI): domain Eukaryota; kingdom Metazoa; phylum Arthropoda; class Insecta; order Diptera; family Lauxaniidae; genus Calliopum; species Calliopum simillimum. Next base: position 85,690,015 of record OX638369.1, on the reverse strand, counting down.
TTAAAGCGTGGAGACTGGTACAAAACCAAAGAAATTGTGCTGAAGGGTCCCGATTGGATTATCAATGAAATTAAAACATCTGGTCTACGTGGACGTGGTGGTGCTGGCTTTCCAAGTGGAATGAAATGGTCATTTATGAATAAGCCCTCAGATGGAAGGCCAAAATATCTCGTAGTAAATGCGGATGAAGGTAAATTAATAGTTATCACAATGTATGGTGGACATTTCAAATCCGTGGTACTGTTTGATACTAACAGCACTTGATCTATTAAGCCAGAAATGTGAAATATGTTTTTTTCAATTTCTTGTTTAGCATTCGATATACAAAATTTCTACTCCAAATTAAACCTTTTCCACCGAAGTAATGTTTTTTCAATTGAATTTAAACCTTTTCCAAAAAGCACTTAAAATGTTATATTTCTGCACCTACATGTAGACACAATATAAATCTATACATGTACCAAGTTCTATAACGATAGCTGATGTAGGTGCAGAGATATACAATTCCGGTGAAAAAAATTCACTGGGAATTATTTCGCAGAAAAATTCTTATTTTCCTGGGCTAAAAGTAGAACCTTTTTTCTTAATCAAGGCATAATTTTTCATATCTTATTTTTTTTATCTTCTTACATTGATGATTTTGAAGATTTGAATTGTTTTGAAATCCAATTCTCTTCGATATCGGAATGAAATAAAACTTAAGGTGCTCCACATTTCGATAAATAAGACGAAATCGGATTTGTATTCCAATAAACTAAATTGGCCATCAGCTCCAATCTGTTATACTGAAAAGCAACAAATTGAGAGAAAAAATTTGATTGAAATCTCGACAACTTTTTTTTTGCTGCGGTGACTGATTTTGAATCTGGCAAGCATTTTTTCCGTCAGGTCTGTGATCCGAATATCCCTTAATTGAAATTTCAAAAAACTTTATCCTCAGACATTTGGCGCATTAAGGATAAACCATACCTTTTACCTTCAAATAGGACCATTACTTTCCATTGGTAAGGTATCTGAATTCCAAACAAATTTAATTTAGTCATTATCATAAAATTGCGATACATTTATTTCAATGGCAGATATTATCGTTCAGTCAATTGTTAACTATCCTATCTTTTTGTATAATTTTCAGGAGAGTTAAAAAACAGCTTAGAACTCCATTATTATTGAAGTTTGGAAAAATGTTTTTCTTTTATTTCATAAATCGTCATTCTGTTTATTCAATAGAAGACAACAATTTCTACAAATTTTAATAGAAGTGGAGTTCTGAGCTGTTTTTAAACCACTCCAAAAAATTGTGAAAAAAAGATTGTATAGTTTACAAAAATATCTGGGAAATTTGCATTTTGCTAATATATTTAATTTTTGCATCGTAGCATGTTTCATATAATTTTATCAAGGGCCATCAATTATTGTTATTGTTCTATATTTGTATATATGAGTTAAGTGTTTAAGTACCTTTTGCCTCAATAAATAACTTGAACTTGATATCTCGGAAATTATCATTCAATTAGAAAAGTTAACAAGTACACTACCGCCTACATGAGCGCCATACGCCTGAAAAAAGAGTGTTCTGGTTTCCAGATTCAGATTTAACAACCGCAAATTAAGGAAAAAAGTCACCGATAAAAAGTATTAGAATCTTTTTTGTGGAGAATTACAGGTTCTGCAAATAATATTGAATTGTATTAACCAAAAAGCAGCAGATTAGGAAATATTCGATAAAATCAATTTTTTCGACTTTTTGCGGTTTTTTAAGAATATTTCCTAAACGGTTACTTTTTCGTTAATGCAAATTAAAATTATTTGTGAAACCTGTAATTCTCCACAAAGAAGATTGTTATACTCTTTGTCTTTCATCACATAGCCTCCTAAACGAAAAGTAATTGAAATTGCTCGGATTTTGGAACAGGTCTGCATATGTTTAATTTTGTTTTTGTATTTTTAAAGGGGGAGGGGAGGCGCATGCTTGTAAGAACTTGAAAAGGGGGGCGCGACCAAAAACGGTTGAGAACCACTGCTTTACATCATACATGTGTCAAAAAAAAAAAAAAAAAAAAAAAAAAACAATTTCCCTCTGGGATTTTTTAAATTCAGGGCTGCAGCTGACAATTTTTTTGCGTATGTATCTAGTTCATTAAAATCGAAAAGTTTTTAATACTACAAACTAACCCGGTTTGTGCTTAACTATGTATGAACTAACTAAATCTCCTTAACCATGCAAGTGAGAATTGGCTTCATGCAAATGCTTCCATAATTTTTCTGTACCATTATTTACTCAAATCATAGTTTATTAGTTTTGGACTGCTTATGAAATATATGACGGACTTATTGAAGCGTCAATAATTTAACTGGAGCTCGCAAACTATCGATGGCACTATCGATACTATCGATAGTCTCGCACTATCGCTACAATCGATGGTTTATGACAGACTATCGATAGTAATTATTTATATTAAGTTTTCATCATCGAGTTGTTTTCGTACTTTGAAAATATCGAATAACACAACTATTTCAGTAATATTTTCAAAATATTTACACTTGTTAACCTTACTTAATGATTTCGTCGGTAACATTGACAACTTGGCAACACTGTTTATTAGGGCTGTTCAAAAAAAAAAAATTTTTCGAATTTCCAAGATATACTTTGGCATCACGATCTACATCATGACAGAATATCCCAAAAAATTTTTCAGATTTTTAAATTCATATTTAAAGGTGGCTCAAAGCAGAAATATATTTTTGTTAATTTTTTTTTAGCATTAATTATAAATTGTTGTCAAGCAATTTGAAAAATTTGTTTTAGAGTAACTTAAAAACATTCATTTTGTTTGTTTTTTAATGAACTTTAAAACCTACGTTGTAATTTTGACAAAAAAAAATTTTGCACTTCTTAAAAAACGAAAAACTGCCCTAAGAAGGCGAAATTTTACGGTTTTTCAAAGAAAAAAGTCATCGTGCTTTAAACGAAATGAACATTTTTTAATTTACAAGATCTCATTCAAAAGAGCTCTTAAAAACCTTCAAGACAAGACATGTTAAGACTTTTTTGGGCCAGCAGGCTCGATGACATAACGTTTGAAATATAGTAATGCAGCCCTGTGAAAGGCAAAACGCTTTTTACTCAAGAAAGAGGCATCTTCCAAAAAAGTGCCCATGGCATAAAATACTTAGAATCATCCAAGGAACAAGTGTGAATTGTTTTTTTTTTTTTTTTGGAAAGTTTATTAAAAATGACGTTAACAAAATTTTTTTTCTAAAATTAAGTAAAAAAAAAAAAAAACAATTTACACTTGTTCCTTGGATGATTTTAAGCATTTTATGCCATGGGCACTTTTTTGTAAGATGCCTCCCTCTTGAGTAAAAAGCGTTTTGCCTTTCACAGGGCTGCATTACTATATTTCAAACGTTATGTCATCGAGCCTGCTGGCCCAAAAAAGTCTTAACATGTCTTGTCTTGAAGGTTTTTAAGAGCTCTTTTGAATGAGATCTTGTAAATTAAAAAATGTTCATTTCGTTTAAAGCACGATGACTTTTTTCTTTGAAAAACCGTAAAATTTCGCCTTCTTAGGGCAGTTTTTCGTTTTTTAAGAAGTGTAAAATTTTTTTTTGTCAAAATTACAACGTAGGTTTTAAAGTTCATTAAAAAACAAACAAAATGAATGTTTTTAAGTTACTCTAAAACAAATTTTTCAAATTGTTTGACAACATTTTATAATTAATGCTAAAAAAAAATTAACAAAAATATATTTCTGCTTTGAGCCACCTTTAAATATGAATTTAAAAATCTGAAAAATTTTTTGGGATATTCTGTCATGATGTAGATCGTGATGCCAAAGTATATCTTGGAAATTCGAAAAATTTTTTTTTTTTGAACAGCCCTACTGTTTATTCATGTCGAAGTGTAGCAAAAGAGCGCCTAGTTTTTATTTTATCGGTGAAGTTTGAAATATCTGAGTGAATATTTAAAATTGGGCTGTATGTCTCATTAAACGTTACTCATACGACATGTACAAATTAGTGTAATATTTCGCTTGCCTTTCACATGAAAGAACATGTAGATATAAACTCACTCTCAGCGGCTTGAAATTATCGTGATTATGTCTTATCAATTGCCTTCCGTTTATTGTTAATATATTGATTTTATCTTTTTACTCTTAAGGTGAGCCTGGAACATGTAAGGACAGAGAAATCATGCGTCACGACCCACACAAGTTAGTGGAAGGGTGCTTGATTGCTGGACGAGCAATGGGTGCTCAGGCTGCTTATATTTACATTCGAGGTGAATTCTATAATGAGGCTTCTAACATGCAATTGGCCATTGCTGAAGCTTATCAAGCTGGTCTTTTGGGTAAAAATGCCTGTGGCTCTGGCTTTGACTTTGATGTTTTTATGCATCGTGGTGCTGGAGCTTACATTTGCGGTGAAGAGACTGCACTCATCGAATCTTTAGAAGGCAAACAAGGAAAACCACGTTTGAAGCCTCCATTCCCTGCCGATGTGGGTGTATTTGGTTGTCCAACTACGGTAACCAATGTGGAGACAGTTGCAGTGGCCCCCGCCATATGCAGACGTGGTGGTGCATGGTTTGCTAGCTTTGGTCGAACTCGTAATTCAGGAACAAAGTTGTTTAACATCTCTGGACATGTAAATACACCGTGTACTGTTGAAGAAGAGATGTCGATTCCGTTGAAAGAGTTAATTGAACGTCACGCCGGGGGTGTAATTGGTGGCTGGGATAACTTGCTTGGTGTGATTCCAGGGGGCTCATCAACTCCTATAATTCCACAGAGCGTGTGTACCGATGCAATTATGGATTTTGATGGTTTGATTGCGGCCCAAACATCATTAGGTACAGCAGCGATTATTGTAATGGACAAATCAACCGATGTAATCAAAGCCATTGCTCGCTTAATTTCATTCTATAAGCATGAGAGTTGTGGACAATGTACACCATGTCGCGAGGGTATTGGTTGGATGAATAAAATTATGACTAGGTAAGTTATATTCATGAACGAGAGTTGTAGATGGAAGATGAAAATAACTGAGACCTAACCTGATTTAATTAAATAATTACAGATTTGTAAGTGGTAATGCTCAACCAGGCGAAATCGATATGTTATGGGAAATTTCAAAGCAGATTGAAGGTCACACCATCTGTGCTCTTGGTGATGGTGCCGCATGGCCAGTTCAAGGTAAAATTTATCAAAATATATTTAAAAGTTTTGCAATTTGATCGTTAAACACACGTGAATGATGTTTTATTTTATTTTTTTACAGGATTAATACGTCATTTTAGACCAGAAGTTGAGGCTCGAATGAAGCAATATGCAGCAAGGGCTTCAAATTAATATAAATAAATTTCTTTTAATCTTTGTTAGTGAATGTAATTGTTTAATAATGTGAAATCATACTACAGTTAACTGGATGAATAAATAAATTCAAAATATGACATACAAATTGAGCATATATCGCTGTTTTGAGGCATATTTGAAGTTATTTTTGCCAATGGCATAAGATAGCCATAATATTCCTCAGTGAACTTTATCTTTCAACTTCACAAATTAGATCATTGTATCCCGAATTATCGTCTGTAAAAGAAAAGGGATTTGAAATTCATACAAATATAATTTAGTCCTTTATATGGAGTTAAGATACTTTGATGGGAAATGTAATGGATGCCATTAGCAAATATGAGTTACGCTGTTTACTGTAAGTGTAATATATGTAACTTCATATAAGCCTCAAAACTGCAATTTTCGAACTCTTAAGCAAGGATATCCTAATAACTTTGGTAAATTGGAATTAACTCGAGTAATAAGACTGCAGAAAACATTTTTCTTTGTCGCATTGCGTTATTAATATTTTCCTCTTGAATAATTTTTTACGCCTGAAAAAGAAAAACTAGTAAATGCGTTACCTTTGTCCTGGCCAGAAATTTTGTTTGCAAGGGACTAAGGCACAAACTAATCCAAGTATTTGTTCGAAATTTGATTGCATTACCTCAAAAAACGCACTACAGCATATTTGAATTTGTCACGCCCTCTTGTTCGAATCAATCAACTTTCTAATCAGAGCTACCATTTACTACTATCCATAGTATCGCCCAGTGGTCAAAATTCGACCACAAACAAATTAAAAAATTTTTGTAATTTAAGAGCTTCTTTTGCTATTTGTAACAAAATAGAAAACTCTCTTATAATCCCTGTCACAATGTAAAGCGAAACGTAAAAACAAAAAACTGCTTTACTTTTTTGCTACATGTGTGTGCTTCGTGTGACCGCGCTTTTTATTGTTACTAAATATTGAACATTTTTTATTTAATTTTACCTGGCTTAAAGGCAACACATTAAAATAATTTAATAATTTTAGCTTCCCAATGCAATATACACACACTGCTCCTGAACAAACGATAGGTTGCATGAAAATGCCACAAAAAACGAACAATGCCCCTTTATTCGTAATCGTTCACAGAGTAAAAATCAACTTTATTTGAAATCTTAGCTGCTCCTTTTTTGAAAATATCTCGATTTTTCCAATTGGGGCATTTTCCCATACAAAAAGAAAAAAAAATTTTTTTTAACTACATTAAACAAAAATTAAAATAATCACAATCGATGTGTTTTGCGATGCTAAACGCGAATCTAACCTCAGAATTGCTCTATCGTGTATAGTTTATGAGATATTGTAACCTAAAGACCAAAAAAAGTCGTTTTTTGCCATTTTTTGAAGCTATATAACTATGTAACATATCATTTATTCGTCAAATGTGGCTTAGATACTTGAAATCCCCAATCTTTTCCTTTAAATTAGGTTTTAAAGGAAAAAGTAGGGGCTTTCAAGTATCTAAGCCACATTTGACGAATAAATGATATGTTACATAGTTATATAGCTTCAAAAAATGGCAAAAAACGACTTTTTTTGGTCTTTAGGTTACAATATCTCATAAACTATACTCGATAGAGCAATTCTGAGGTTAGATTCGCGTTTAGCATCGCAAAACACATCGATTGTGATTATTTTAATTTTTGTTTAATGTAGATAACAATTTTTTTTTTTCTTTTTGTATGGGAAAATGCCCCAATTGGAAAAATCGAGATATTTTCAAAAAAGGAGCAGCTAAGATTTCAAATAAAGTTGATTTTTACTCAGTGAACGATTACGAATAAAGGGGCATTGTTTGTTTTTTGTGGCATTTTCATGCAACCTATCGTTTGTTCAGGAGCAGTGTGTACAGTGAGCGTCAAAATAAAGTAAACACTTTGCTTTCATATTTTCAAAATCTAATTGCAATAAAGCAATCCACTTTAAATAAAAAGTAATAATGCATAACTCAGTAGTCATTTATGGAGAGTTGAACATAAACATAAAACAAAACCAAAACACAACCAGAAATAATTCATCAAAATTAAAAAATGACCAGATTTTACGCGTAAAAAAAAAAAAATAAAATAAACAGTTATTAATATAATTACAATAACTAGCTTTATATAACAGATTAATTTTTGATCTTATTGAGTATTGAGATTCCATGTTAGCCGTTTTAGTAGAGTTCTCTCCAGACGGTTGTGACACTAATTGGTGTACATGATGTATGTACATTTTTTTTTGAGATTTTGCACTTGAAGCTCTATTCGGAGCATCAAGTAACATTATCTTCTAACAGGACAACAATATAAAGCAAAAGTTCATAATTATCAAGGAATGGTTGCAATACCACACTCCTTAGACCCTTGGTTACCCCCTCAGTCCCAAGATCGTAACCTTAGTGAACATTTGTAGAAAAATGTACAGGAAAATCATAAAAAGGACCATTTGTATCAATAAGAATCTAAAACAGGTGTTTAGAGAATAATAGAGCGAAATCTCCACTGATATTACGAAAAATCTGGTCGGTTCTATCCTTAGAAGACTGAGTGCGGTATTTAAGACTTAAGGAAAACAAATCAAAAATTAATCTGTAATATAAAGCTAGTTTTTGTAATTATATTAGAGTTATTCACGATCTAGAGTAACGAGCTGAGTAACAGGGTATAAGTGCACTCAGTTACTCTGAATAGTGAGCATACTCAATACTTTGCACGTATATTTGCTTTTTGTTTCTCAAAATAATTTTAGCTGACAACAAAAAAAAAAAAAAAATTTTTAATTGAATGTTTTGCTCTCATTCAAATTTTTATTTTTGATGAACGAAAATTGCTTCTCAATCATAAACAACTTCAAACGTTTCTATAGAAATAGAAATAGTAAAAAAAGGCAAAAGTGTAAGATTATTTTACACTAGAAAATAGCTTGACTAAAAGGGTAAAAGAGTAACAGAGTAACTTACGTATATTTTGTTGTTGTGGTTGTGCACTGTTACCCTGTTACTCTGTTACTCAGGACGTTACTCTAGATCGTGAATACCTCTAATAATATCTGTTTACTTTTTTTTGACGCGTAAAATCTGGTCATTTTTTAGTTTTGGTGAATTATTTCTGATTGTGTTTTGGTTTTGTTTTATCTTTATGTTTAGTTCAACTCTCCATAAATGCATTATTACTTTTTATTTAAAGTGGATTGCTTTGTTGCAATTAGATTTTGAAAATATGAAAGCAAAGTGTTTACTTTATTTTGACGCTCACTGTACATAGAATGGTGTTTATAAGCATACTAAAATATTAATCACATCCAATTCATAAACAACAAATCTTCATACATCACGCCTCCCGGGAAGATAGGGAAAATCTCGAAGTGGAGCCACTGAAGTTTTTTTGATGAAGTTTTGTTCGTTTACTTTTCCTGAATTGGAAAAATTATGTAAATTGGGATTTTCCTTGGAACCGACTGGTGAAAAATTTTGATGTTTCCGATTTTAGAAATATTTGACTATGTTATACCTAAATATTTTCTCGATCCAGATACAAAATATTTTTACAGTGTATGTATGTATATTTGTCCTCGATCTAGACACAAAATGTTTTTACGTTATACTTAAGTCTGGTTAACTAATAGGCAGGTATGCGTTACTTCGAATCAAATTTTTAAAGCCCTCTAGCTCATTAACCAGACTTAAGTATACTGTAAATGTAATACGTATCTGGATCGAGGACAAACATATGTATATAGGTATAACATAGTCAAATATTACTTAAATCGGAAACATCAAAATTTTTTACTTGGCGCTTCACATAGAAAAACCCAATTACATAATTTCCCGGAAAAATTGCGAGTACCCATTTTGATATGTTGTTCAGGGGAAATTCTCTATCGATTGGTATAGGTTTTATAAACCTTGGAATTAGTGCAAGCATCACATATATGTCCTGTCTCTAATTTGACTTTTCTTAAAGTAACATGTTAAATAGTAGAATAAAACTTCTCCAAAAATTATAAAAATTAAACTTGCAAAAATGACAAGCCGAGAAATTAGGATATTTGTGAATTAAGTCCACCCTAATAAGCACGTGTAGTCAAACTTTGAAAGGAAAATTTGGCTTCATCCTTGCAAAGAGAAAAAGCTTTCTCATTTGACAAAAAATTTAAGCTTTTTATTGAAAAGCAAAGGAAAATATTTGTATCATAAATATACAGCTTTACACCATGCAGACGAATCAGTCTTCCGCGTAATCCTTTGGAGTATTGTTCCTTTTGTGGAATAGTACAGCTTGATGCAGACGGTTTTATCTTGGCAAAAAATAAAGATAAAATAGCAATTTCATTATTTATTTTTCAAACTGCTTTGTAAAAAGCAAAACTAACTTTTGTAGAAAAATTTAATAACAAAAATCAAAAGAAATATTTCTAAATTTTATGTCTATAGTTGGAAAAGTAGTTTCCAGGAAAAAAAAAATTGTGTATTCAAACTTGTATATAGAAAATATATGTAAAAAAAAGTTACAAAAAATTTAATTCGTGCCTTCGAACTTTTCCTAATATGTTCGATATTTTCTTTTTTTCTCATCATTCTTGTTGTCTTAACTAAAAAGTGAATTAAATCGTGTTTTTCTGTGATTTTCCATATTACGGGTATCATATTATTTTATTCTTTACGCTGCTTTTCGATGATTATATAATGATAAATGTAATGCCAGCAAAATAAAGTCTCGTTATTTTACTCAAAAAAAAAAAAAAAAAAAAAAAAAAGAATCCAAGTACACTAGTACCTACCGATAATTACGACAAAAAAGAAAAGAAAACTTGTATACGAAACTGCGTTCTTCGGTTTGAAGCCTCACGTGGTGAAGTGGGTGAAGCTCTTCAATCAATATCTCATTGTCAGCGCCCGTACATCTCATTTCTTATTGCTACCGATTACGGGTATCTGTTTTGGATGCTCCGTTGTGTATATTGGAATTAAATTCTACCTGAAAGCAGAAGTCAAGTTGATTTGATGACTAAGCAGAGCCTTTGAGACAGACGTATGTACAAACGAATCAGTCGCATTTACTGTAATTATACTATGGAAGTAAACACTTAATGGCTGCCTTATGAAACGACACCTACTGCGAAGGATACAAATTATGAGTAAATTAGTTGGTAAGTAACCAAACCTTTTTTTTTATTAGAAAAAGAATGAGATTTTTGATCGAACCCAAATTAGAACTGTTTCTTCGATATACACAGAGCCAAATCGACTACATAAAATAGAACAAAAGTAAGAATATATCTCTATGGTTTTCATCCAAAAAGAAAGTCACATCAAAATCATAGAGAAAATCTTCTTAAAATTTATGTTGCCATTTACATGAAAACCTTGTAATATTAAGAAGAATTCTCATCGTTTTCAACACGATTTCTTCTTAATTTTATGAGAAGTCTTCTGGAAAAACAAAAAGATTTCTTCTTAATATAAATGGCAACAGAAATTTATATTAGATTTTCTCTATGGTTTTGATGTGACTTCTTCTTGGATGAAAACCATAGAGATATCTTCTTACTTTTGTTCCATTTTATGTTGTCATAATTCGGCTACCAGGTTTTCCATACGCGTCTATTTAATGAACAATTGGATCTTTTTCGATGACGACCCATCATATTTCATTCTGTAAGAATAAGTTGATGGTAAAGATGATTTATATAACGAAATAAAATTACTTACATTGTATTTTCTTAAATGCCTCAGTCCTGCCGTCATTCCCCAAGCAAAATAAATACATAATACATTTTATACGATATTCTCCTTAAAACTAGAAAATAATAAGTTTCTCACGTTACTTACATCTTTTTATGTTATATTCCATATAGAAATGATGCAAAAATCTTTTTTAAATTTTAAGAAGATTTTTCAAGTAAAACGTAAAGTCCATATTAGCCGTATTCACGATCTTGTTGCATCGTAGCAAATGCAAATTTGCAAGAGTATATAATTGTGAGCATATACTGTAGTAAATTGCTATTGCAAACATTTCAGAACAGCTGTTTTTTGTTTTGCTTGTCAAGCAAAAATTTGAATTTAAAATTTTTTGAAATTTAATTTTGCATTAAAGGAAAAGGACTATCCTAAACGCTGCGTCTTGTCTTAGTCTTTGTCATTGTATATATTACAGTGTGCTTAATTTAAAAGGAGGCGCAGAATCCTTTATTGAACTTACTTATGTATAAAAAGAAAACCATAAGCAAATTTAATTTCATTCGAAATTTCAAAACAAATGTCAAAAATACAAATGTAAGTAGTTTTGAAAATGTGCCAATCACACATGAAAAAATAAAATCAGTCACAATAGACTCTAGGAAATCAATCGTGCAATAGGTTTTTGTCTTGCAAATTTGGTCTTGCTTACAACTCTTGCTTTTGAAAAATCAATAGAATTTGTTTTTGTAATTTCAAATAATTTTGCATTTGCTACGATGCAACAAGATCGTGAATACGGCTATTGTTTTCTATTTTTAATAGGAATTCATAGTAAAATAGGTTAATACGACAATCTTCTTGTTTTTAGGGGTCATTTTTTGCTCTGTGTAGTTTTTACAAATTGTGCAAAAAATTAAAAGAAATTACCATTGGAATGGCTAGGATATTTTCTATGGTGGCAGTCAGCCAGCTGTTCCAAGGTGTTTGATATGGTAAACAGTGTATTTATTCCAGCATGGGCAATGAGTTCTGTAGGGTGGTTTTGTTCACCACCCATTCTCCCCTCCCCCTAGCTATGCCTATGGAAATTACAGATAATCCGGAAACTAGGAATTTCTGATATCACTAGAAATTAAAACTCAAAACATAGATTCTTATGTAGTTTTTCCCGAAGAATCGAATGGCACCATTAGTTTTTTGATTAGACGTCCATTTTTGGCATTAAGTGAACTTTTCAGCTCAAAAAAGTCGAAATTTTTCGAAAACCCCCTGTTTGAGCACTCCACAATTGAACAGAAAAATTCTTAGAAAGATTTGAAATGTATATTTTGTAAGGATTTTTCCTTCATGAAAAACGAATTTTTGATTTTTATTATCAAAAAATATCACGAAATCGGGCGTAAATATTTAGTCAACGACGGTTGCCACCGTCCGGACGGTTTTTTTTTTTTTTTTTGGTGGCCCCTAGTAAAATTTTTTTAGAATATTTTCGGAAATTTTTTTAACGCATTGTAAACAAGTTTTTGGAAAAAGGCGTCAAAAAACCCTTAAAAACGCGATATAATGGGTTGAGATGTTCCAAAATATTGTTCCATGCTTGATCTAGAGTACTCTAGAGCAAGTTAGAGCAGTCAAAAGTGTTCGATGAAAGTTTTTTCTGCTCTAGCTTGCTCTATTCTACTCTGAAAAATGTTCGATGAGTCTGCTCCAAACTGCTCTGTTTGCTCTTTTCTGCTCTAGATTTTTATGTAGAGCAGGTTGATATATTTTATTTTTAACGTAAAAAAATGTAGATATTTCTTAATTTCTGCTGATTTTCTCAAAGTTGCTTGGTTTGTGTTTTTTTAAATTTCTGCTTTGCCCTACTCTACTCTACTCTAGCCTGCTCTAAAATTAATGACATTTTTCAAAAGCTGCCTAAATCTCTATGTACTCTGATTTAAGTTCGTCAAACAAAGCTATTATAGCAGAAAAATTGACAATCAGCTCTAAATTTGCTACAACTGTTCAAAATTTAAATGACGCCGATGTGTTGGAAAGGCTTTAGAATTGGTTGTTTTATATCAAAAATTCATATCTGTTTCATTTACTACAGAAATTTAGAAAATTCAAATTCTAGAAAAGATCTCGTTGAATTACTTATCTAAAGAATCATTTTATTTCTTCAAGTTTTCCTGAAGATTGTACTGGATTTTTGTTATTTATAACCATTCCTGTGACTACGGCTAGTGCTGAGCGATCATTTTCAAAATAAAAATTTATTTGAGAAGTTCATTGGGACAAGGAAAGTTATGCTACGTAGGGCGTAGCACTGCCCATTTTTTCATTGAAAATTATTTCTCCAAATGTCCTTTGCATGTGTACCAGATTTTGTCTTTCTACGTCAAGCAGTTTCTGAGATATAAGGAATCAGCATTCAGAGGGGCGTGGCACCGCCCACTTTCTAGTGGGAATTATTTGTTCTAATTGTCTTAGCATATGTACCCAATCATATCTAAGTGCGTCAAATATTGTCAGAGAAATAATAAATTAATTTTTTTGAGGGCGTGGCACCGCCCATTTTTCCAGTGAACAATATTTTTCCTGATGATTTTTAAATATTTACCAAATCTCATTTATCTGCGTCAAAGGGATTCGGAGATATTAGTTAATTTGGGGGGGGCGTGGCACCGCCCACTTTTTTAGCATATAACTCAGCCTAATTTGTACGAACACAATGTAAAAACTTTTTCAAAAACGCTTAGTTAGTTTCCGAGTCAATAAGGGACAAATACACAAACAAAATCTAGTTTTTATAAAGTTTGTTTATTTCTCATAACTTGAAAACTATAAAAGAGAGCTCAGAATTTTTAACATTCTAAAATCAGCGGGGTTAAGTTATTGGAAATTGATACCCATTTTGAAAAAAAATTTCGACCACGCCCCAACTTTGTATGGGAGGTAGGAGTGTCCGTCGGTGGATTATTTTCATATTTACAGATTTTTATTATTTTAATGTTAAAAACATTAGTACCAAATTTTAATAGCCTAGCTCTATTATTACTATATATGACCGCCGTTCCATACAAACCTTCTCATTGTGTGTCGTAGACAGACGGCAGCTTAAACTCGCAACAAAGATGTAAAAATGCAAATGAAAATATCACCCTGACAGACGACAGTTTCTGATAGCTTCTGTATTTAGAAAACAGCTGATTTGTTTGTTTACTTGTTTATTTTTTACTGCACCTGCTCTCCTGCCGATAGTCCTCGAACCAGTTAGTGCGTTTTATTTTTATTCCGATCTTAAAATTTTAAAAATTTTATTGGTTTTTATCTATACATATTTTTTATTTATTTTAAAACTCACTTTTGCTCACTACATTTTCCTTTTTTTTTCTTGTTGAAAATATTTCTTAACTAAGGGGGCCGGGACGGTCCCGCATTTGCGGATTTTGTCCCGCAGGATTTTTTCATCCCGTAAAGTCCCGGAATTACGTAATATGTCCCGCATTTGCTCTTTATAGATATTTTTTTACAATCTCAAACCTTAATACGCTTAATATCCGCGTGCACATTACCATTTTTGACTTCGTTTAGTGTTTATTCAACTCATGCGATGGCTGAACACAGCCAAGTGTGTGTATTGCTAAATGGAACCTATCATTATCGATAACTTTAATTTGCTTTACTCATCTCTTGTGATTTTGACGTAAACAAAATTAAATATAAACTTCAGTTGGAATTTGATTAAGACAAAGTTTTTAATAAATTTGTCCACTGCACCAGCTCAACTACCACGAAGGAAACACACAAGTTTTTGTTTTATTTAAAAAATGCCACCGAACGCGAAGAAGCGATCTTGTAAATTTAGTGAAGACTTGCAAAACGAATTCCCTTTCTTACAAAAGGGTTTTACACCCTCGGAAGTACGCTGCAACAAATGTAATGGCACATTTTCTGTCACTTACGGAGGCAGAAATGATATCCAAAGACATTTCAAATCAGACAAGCATAAAAAAGCACTAACTTCTGCCAGTACGTCTTTATCAGTTAAAACTTCCGTCAAGAAAAATATGGTGAAAAAGAAGCAGAGCTGACAAAAGCCGAAAGTTTGTGGGCTTTCCATACGGTATGTCACAGTCAAAGTTTTCGTTCGATGAAATGCACTTCCAAACTAATTCAAAAACTTTTTGATAAAAAATTTTCCTGCGGGAATACCAAGTGCGAAGCTATTGCATATAACGTGATTGCATCGTATTCTTTAGATATTCTTAAGGCGGAACTTAACGACGTCCCATATGTCTGTATATTTACGGATGCTTCGAACCATAAAGAAATTAAATTATTTCCAACGCTTGTGAGGTACTTTCACCCTACAACAGGCATTAAAGTCAAAATATTGGATCTGGATACGATTCTTTGATGGATATACTTGAAAAGCACAATCTTTAAGAGAAAGTTGTCGGATTTTGTGCAGATAATGCAAATACAAATTTCAGCGGGGCTCAACGTGAGGGTCAATGTAATGTTTTTAGAAAACTTCAAGAAGGTTTAGGAAAACCAATAGTAGGTGTAGGCTGCGCAGCTCATATCGCACACAATGCTATTCAAACAGCCGCAGATCTGTTACCAGTGAACGTTGAACATATAGTTACGAAGATTTATTCGTACTTTTATATACTTATACACTGTGCGCGTAGAAAATCTTAAAGATTTTTGCGAAGAAGCAGAAGTGCGATATAAAAAAATTTTGGAATCGGCTGGAAAATAATTATATTCCTTTGACTATAAGAACTGATCTGACAAAACTTGTAGATAGCGGTCAAATCACCAACAACTATTTGACCGGACAGATTCGTAACTTTTATCACAATTGCATCCAGTACCTTCAAAAGTATATTCACGAATACAGTGATTTTAAAACATATACTTGGATCCTATTAAAACAAAGTTTGAAATGGCCCGATGTACAGCAGACTTACAAACAACTATTGGTGCATATGCTTTCGTCGGCTACGACTTTAAACGAAGATAGCTTGTTTGACGAAATAAATCACGTTTCAAATTATGTGAACCACGATGTTCTGAAGAGATGGGAAGAGGTGAAGAGTGATACGGAACAACGATGGGTAGAGGTGTTCCAAAATTTTAAAGACATTTAAAAATTACCTATCCGTCGTCCAGTACCTTCTTTGTTTTCCAGGAACAAATGCACCAATAGAAAGAGTATTCTCTTTAATAAATGCCTTTTGGACATCGGAAAAAACATCGTTGAAAGTTGATACATTACACGCAATGCTTGTTCTAAAATTTAACATGGACAGTTGCAAAAACTTCTATAACATCATAAATGAAAAGCCAGAATTGGTAAAAAAATGTCACTCTTGTGAAAAATATGATTTCAAAAATAAAATATACCGCCCTGTTCCCAATTCCATTTTCACGTGAAAGTGGGTATAAAGTTGAATGCAAAACTTTTTGAAAAGTCGGCATTATGCTACGACTTTTCAATTAATTTTGCTTTTTTAATGCTGTTTTATTGATCAAATGAAAAAAAAAAAAAAAAATACACACGTATAAGCTCCAGAGTTTTTCCCTTTTTTATCAAGTAATTCTAATTTTTATAACAAATGTATTGTTGTAAATATTGATAAAATAAAAAACTCTAACTAAAAAAATATTTTTTCCGATGACAAGTAAAAAGTCGGCGTTTTGGCATTTTCGAAGTCAGTGTTTGTGTGAATTATTTGACATTTCATTATATCATGGTGTTAGTAAGAATAGTTCAAAAACAATATGCCACCTGATTTTATTTCTTAAACTGTAATAGAACATCCAATTAACCCAATAAAATGCACAAAGTATGAAAAAAACTTTCTGAAATTCCCTTAAATCAGAGGAAACCCCATAATTGGGCATCTCGCCTAATGCATTATTTTGACAGACAAAATTGCGAGCAGTTATAATATCAACTGCATTGCAGCAGCCGTTGTTAACGTGAAACTCAATTAAAGTTAATAAATTTAATAAAAAGCATTTTGATTCATAAATCGTGTTTACTTGTGTGTATTTTTTAACTGACAGCTAAAAAGTTTACGCTTCTACTGTGAAAAGTTAAACGTCTTGAACAGTCGTTGAATAGGCTTCACATCCACATCGAAAATAAAAAGTAATCAACAAGTCTTCGAAATTAAAAGTAATTGAAATTTTTTTTTTTATTTTTTTTTATTAATTAACAAAGTCCTCAGACGGATAAAATTCCGTGTATGAGAGGATGCATAAACTTAATAAACAAAGTTATGAAATTAAATAAATTAATTTTACATTTTTTCTACATTTGGAAATAGCAAGTTATTATCACATGTGATTTTATCACCTTAAATTTTTTAAAAACAAATTTAATTTAATTTTGAAAGTATTAAAATTACTACAATTTTTTAAATCTTCCGGTAGTCTATTAAAGAGCATTATAGCGCTATGCTTTAAGCTATGTAATTGCTTTGTTGTTCTGGCTTTAGGTACTTCGAGGTAATGTTTCTGACGCGTATTATGTTGATGTATTCCGTGCCTTTGTATGAGAATCGTTTTTGTTTTCATCAAGCTGTTTTTGATTTTGTATATGTATTTGCATTTTTCTGCATAAATTAGCTGGTTGATATCCATTTGCTTTGTGTCTTTATATAACTCTCTTGTTGGAGTTAAAGAGTTTTTGTTGAATAGAATTTTTATAGATTTGTTCATTAATCTTCCAATCTGCTCGATTTGAAATTTGCTGCATTGGCTCCAACTGCATATGTTGTAACGTATTTTAGATAAAATATGACCGGAATATATTAATTTTGCTGCATTTTTGTTAATTCTGCCAATTCTTTTAATCGCCATTATAATTGGTAAAATAGCGTGTTTCAAACCTTTTATATGTTGTTCATAGTTAAGTTTTTCATCTATTACCATCCCCAGATATTTTGTAGATTCTACCCTTTGTACTTCAGTGTTGTTGATTTTCAAATTTATATTTAAACTAGTATTGTTTGTTCGAAGAACAAGGAAGTTCGTTTTTTGTATATTAATGCTGAGACCATTTCCGCATGCCCAATCGTAGTAAATTTTCATATCATGATTCATATTCTCCTCCAATTCTCTTTCTGTTTTTGCTGTCGTAATAAAATTTGTGTCATCGGCGTAAATATTGTATGTTGATTTAAATTTGCATTTTTTAATGTTAGTTATGTAGAGTAAATACAGCCTTGGTCCAAGTATCGAACCTTGTGGTACTCCAATTTTACATGAAAGCTCATCACTTATTTCACCATTTAATTTAACTCTATGAGGTCTATTTTTCAAATAACTCTCCATCAATTTGTTTGATACTCCTCGGATGCCCATGTCATGCAATACAATTAATAATTTTTTATGTGCAACAAGATCAAATGCCTTAGACAAGTCTATAAATGTAGCAGCCACTAATTTTTTTTCATCTAGAGCATCATATATTTTTTCCATTGTAGCTGATATTGCTGACTCTGTACCACTTTTTGCCAAAAAACCAAATTGATTGCGATCAAAGCCTATGGTAGAATTACACGGATTTCGGAACAGGCCGGGTAAATATTGTTATAATACGAAACGTATGTTTTCCTTATTTAAGTGCATCACATTCCATATGCCTTATTCTTACTGAAGTGACATTTATAAATATAATAGAGTGAGACAACCGGATGTGTTTTTTGTCAAATTGTTACAACCTATTACAATTCGACAGAGTTGCTATATTGAAATAGTGAATTTCAGTACTATTCTCCTTTAATTTCATGCATTTATGTTGGAGTCAATGCAGTTTGTGTTGGTTATTATACCCAGCAAAATTCGCAATTAGACTGTCAACGTGCATTTGAGCCTTCAACTGTCTAGGCTATAACATAATTTATTTTGTAATAAAACAATGTCCAAAATTTGAACACTCGATGCCACAAAACATAATTGACACGCCTACTCAGTAGCATTTACATACTAGTACCAACTCTCATTCAGGAGGAGCGGTTGCACTACCTATTTTTTTAGCCAGATAAAAATTTTATGTATAGCCATCAATAGGACCGTTTTTTTTTTATTTTTTTATTTTTTTTTAAATTTCAATGACTTCTACCCTTTCATACAAAAAACATTGCCTTGTTTGATTGAAGAGTTAATAATGGGTGTCATCTCTTAAAACCCAAAAGATACCTGTTAAAATATAACCGTCTTTAAAATCATTTTGAATAACAAGTGTTTGGGGAATGTTTTCTCCAAAGCTTTAAGCAAAATTTCTTTGTATCCACCAAATTGCCTTGTTGTTGTATGGATTTAGAAAAATCGTCTTATAAAAATTATAAATACAATTATAAATATGTACAACAAAAGTCCATTGCACCGGCCATTTGCCGGCTAAAGCTCGCGGGTGCTTTTAGTTCTGTTTATAAAAGCTCAGTTTCCTTCCGTTTTCACCACACATTAAATACAAATCAGATGGCATTTTGACTCCAGCATTAACATCCTCTGCGTTAATGTAGAACTAAACGTTATACGAGTGGGCAAACGAAATGAAGTTTTTTTTTTTGTTTTACATTAGTGGCATTCATCCATAAAAACCATCTAATCCTTATATTACATACTTACATACTTGTACACTATATCTGATCCAAAAAAAAAAAAAAAGTTTCACAAAAATTTACAGAAAATTGAGTACGCAAAAAGTTTCCAGTCTTTCTGTACATTAAAAATTACTAACCGCAAAATCCTAGCTGTTCCTCTTCATGCGATATTTACAAGAGTTTTTACAAAATTATCTGGAATGAGAATTTAAATCCCAAATGAATTTAAGTTTGAAAAAATTGGATCAAACAATCGATTATACAGCAAGTAAAACTTCTTTGGCCGTATTAGATGTAAAAACCGCGACATTTTTTCCGATACTTTTCTGTAACGTTACATCTCGCAAGCAAATCAAACCATTTTGATGAATTTCGTAGGTAGGTGTAGAATGTGAATACCATATACTGGTTCAAAAGTGGGCGTGATCAAACTATTGCCACGCCCACTTTTCAACGATTGATAACTTTAATCTATATATAAGCATTTCCATGATGTCGCACGGGACCGTCGCACACATTTGAAGCTAAAAAAAAGTCAAAGTAAAGCGTATTTTTATTTTGACAAAAGACTATTATAGCTCTTAAATAAAAACATGTAAAATTTTTTATAAATATGAAGCTGAAAATGACAATAGAGTAAGTCAAGTCAAACAAATCATCTTATTGGATTAGAATGTTTGTGTTTTCCTCACACGTACTTATATGAAATTCATTGATTTAGCTTCATCAATAAGTTACAATTTTATTAAAATGTGAAAATGTAATAATATGGTTGAATCGGGCCGGGTTCGGGCCTCGACAAAAAATATTCGTGTGGGCCCGGGCTTTTTTTTCAAGTGCTTGTTTCGTGTTCGTGCCGGGCCGTGCCTCATTTTTGAGACCCGTGCCCAGCTCTAATGCGAGCGTAATTTCATTTATAGGAGTCATTCACCTGAAATTTTTTTTTCTACTTGTTGTACACATTATATCAGTTACTATGACCTTAAAGTACCAAGGACACGGCATAAAATTAAAATCCGTATAAAATCATAAACTTCCTTTTTCCAAATTATCTCAAATTGTTTAAACTGCACAAGCTACAATGAACTTTAGTCCAAAATACGAAAAACAGAAATTAAACTTATGACCTAAAACTATGCCAATTATTCCATATTAAACGATTTAAAACTATTTAATAATATGTATTATGTTATTTTATTTTATTAAAAGTATTCAGTAAATAAAATTTTTTAAAACGAATATAAATGTACATTGATTTTGCAAAAATTCAATAAAAAAGGAATATTGCATAGTTTTAGGTCTTAAGTATAATTTTCGTTTTCCGTTTCTTGCACTGAAGTCTTAAATTCGAACATTCAAAATAAAAAAAAATTTATAAAAAATCGAACGTCCAATAAACACTTTTCACCAATCTAATCCTTTTGTATATTATTCTCATTCCAGCATGATGTGACATTAAGTTCATAAATAAAGAAACAAATCAAAGGAATACTGGTATTAATACAATGAATACTCTGGAACAATGGTGGGAAAATACATACCGCTACCATCAGTCAAAGAATGCACTTAATGCTAAAGAATTTTACTTTCCCTCGCTAGAACAAACAGTTTACTCATCATCAGAGGAAAAAAATGCGGACTCCAATGTATTACCACAATTCCAAAACGAGAATTACGACAATGTGGAAAACTACACCGGAGCGATTGCTTACGACGGTGTTGTAGAAGAGAATGCAATACCATCAATAACACTTCTGATAATGGCAATTTCATATGGTCTGGTCGTTTTTGGTGGAGTTTTGGGTAATGCTACATTAGTCTTAACCCTATGCTCTGCATCATCAATACGTTTGCGTAATCCACTGCTATTGGCTGTATGCATTGCGGATTTGTTAGTAACCGGGATATCTGCTCCAGTGACATTGCTAAATCTTGCAATGAACAGAAAAACGAAATCACTACCATTAGTCGTATGTAAAGTCATCCATTATATTCAGGTAAAACAGCAAAAATTTTTAAATTAAGAATCATTGGGTTTGTATGGTAAAATAAAATGTATGAATACACAGGCCCACAAAAAAAAAAGTACCGTGCGCGAAAGATCAGACCACCTGAACTTTATGTTTTCGGGGTCGCTGAATCCGAATATGCTGCCAGAATAGTGAAGTTGGTTCGGGTTTTTTCAGAAATCAACAATAATGCTGAAAATTGCAGATTTTTGTTGGTTTTTGAAAAAACGCGAACCAACTTCGGTAATCTGGCACTATATTCGGGTTCAGCGACCCCGAATATATAATGTTCCGGTGGTCTAATCTTTCGCGCAGGGTACTTTTTTTTTGGTCTATGCACAGAACCATATTCGGGTTCAGCGACCCTGAAAACATAAAGTACGGGTGGTCTGATCTTTCGCGCAGGGTACTTTTTTTTTTGTAGGCCTGTGATATTAATAAAGTTTTACAACAAAAGTGTATGTTGAACCAGCACCGTGCGTAGGATTTGCTCTTGGAGGGGGTTTTTGATATATAAAAACGAGGGAGCACTATATGGAGCACTAAATTTGTACCATTATATATGGGTAAAAGACCTTCCTGGGGGGGTTCGAACCCCCAAAATACCCCCCGTGTGCACGGGCCTGTGTTGAACTAAAAATGTATTTCGAGTTTCGCTCTTTGTGGTAGAACTTTAAAAATATTTATAAAGTTTTATTTTAACATACGAATCTATTATAACTCAACATAAATTTGCCAAAAATTGAATTGAAATTAAAACAATATTTCACGTTTTATGGACAAACTCCTACTGAACCATCGTGGATCAATAAAAAGCACTTTTTCATATAGATAGTGGCAATTTACACTAGGGAGTTTTTCGAACAAATTCGGTTTTTTTTTTTTTGTAATTGGTTTGTAGAGGGTTGCAAAGAGTGGAAAAATTGGTAAATTGTGACAAACTTTTCACACAATTGTCAATAACTTGGACATTTCTTAGCCGATTTTCATGATCAAATCATTTTCGAAAAATTATTGAATCAGGCTATAAACACAAAGTAAATTTTTTCGTATTAAGTAAAAAGTACTAAATTTGCTACTTTTCTAGTACTAAACTACTAAAAACGCTCCGTAACCTACTTTTTGTACCTTCTAAAGTATATTTTTCGGAAATAAAAAAAATCATTTTTCATATGATAAATGGGGAGAAATGGTATGTTTCGCGGCTTAAAAGCTATGATTTTTTTGACTTTTCAAAATAAGTCGAATTAACTGAAACTTCTTCACATAACTTACTAAAATGGTTCATAGCTAAGACTTTTATTGTCTGACCCATTTTGAAAATGGATCAGCGGTGTTAGTAGTTTGGTACTAAAATAGTAGTAAATTAAGTACTTTTTACCAAATACGAAAAAATTAACATTGTGCTTATAGCCTGATTCAATTCTTTTCCAAAAAGAATCTAAACATAAAAATCGTTTAAGAAATGTCCAATTTCTTGAGAAACGGGGGTTAATTTGATTTGGAAAAAGTTGATTTTGATTTCAAAAAAGTTGAATTTGAATTGAAAAAAGATGAATTTGGTGTGGAAATAGTTGAACTTGGAGTGGAAAACCTATATCGAAAAACAGTGGTTTCTTCAGGTTAGAACGAAATTAGTTTTGAAGAAAAAGATTATGTATTATGTATCAGATTTTGTGGTTTAAAATTTCTTTGTTCTGTTATATAATTTCAAAAATCACGAAAAATCAAACTTTTAGGCTGGATTTTCGCAAAAAATCATACGAGAATAGTAATTCTGGGGCTAGATTCAGCGTCAAAATTAACATTGAATGACATGCTAATTTTCTATATTGTACAAAAAAAAAAATATAAAAAACGGGAAACTAACGGCATAGGTACTCAGTTTTTGAGGAAATTCGACTCTGAAAACCGATTAGCTCATTGGCCAATTTTAAAAAGAAAAACTTTTTCTGTATATTTGGAACCCAGTGAATAACTTTGCATAAAAAAACCTAGATTGGGAGGACCTCTGAGTAAAGCAGAGTTCAAACGACCCCTGCTTGAAAAGAGCTATAATTTTTAATAATAATAATAAAACTTGAACTTTTTTATTTACGGTTCGGACAAATCTTTCGTATTTTATTGAGAGAAAAGCTATTTTACCCGGCGTGTCTTGCGTATTAATAAAATTGTCTAAAAGTATCGAAAAAGATCTAAAAATATCGAGAAACATCCAAAATATCGGTAAGAGCATAGGATGTTTTAGACATTATTTATTGGAAAACATCGAAGGAATCGGAAAAAGTCCAAAAATGTCTAAAAACATCCTATGCATCGGTAAAAGTCCAAAAGTATTGAACAAGATTGAAGGAATAGTTAAAAGTCCAAATGTCCAAAAGTTTTGAAAAATATTGAAATACATCAAAGAAATCGGTCAAAGTCCAAGTGTATCGAAAAACATCAGAAACGTTGGAAAAAGTCCAAAGGTATCCAAAAATATGGAAAAACATTTAAATATCGGTAAAAGTCCAAAAATGTCGAAAAATACCCTAAACTTCTGTAAAAGCCCAAAAAAGTTGGAAAATATCGAGGAAATCCAAAAAACATCCAATTTAAAGGAAAAACTCCAAAAGTATTGAAAATCATCGGTATTAGTCGAAAAATGCGAAAAATATTGAGTTGGCATCACTAATAAAATCACTCTCATTTTTGCTCTCATCAACATAACAAAACATAAAAAAAAATATAAATGTAATGCCCCATCCACAATCAATGCGGGACTTGCAGGCAATTTTTAAAGCTTTTTGCTCCTTCTTGTTCCCGCACTGGTAGCAAAAACAGTTCATAACCAGTGCTTGCAGTAAGATTTGATTTTTATGTAGATCTCTGTAACTAAAAATTTAAATGGATTAAAATGCAATAGAAAATATAATAATTTTATTTACGATTTTGTTGACGCCGAGAAATCTTGAAATTTTTGTGTTTATTTTTAATTATTTTTTCAAATATATTTGACATTTCCTGCAAGTGGAACAAGCATCTGCCTTGCATGAAATCAAAAAGCTTTTTTTTACTCTCTTTACTACTTTTCTCAAATCCTGCAGCAGCAAAATAGAATTTTCTGCTCTGCTCTAACTTATGAAATTTCAACTAACTGTTTCACTTGCACCTGTTCCTGCATTGATTGTGGATAGGGCATTTGAGACGGAAAAGGCAACAACAACACATAACTCATGAAGCAGCATAAGCAGTAGCGACGCAAATGAGATCAATCATTTTTACGCAATCATTGAGTTTTTTTTCAACAACTTCTTACTAAAAAAAAGGTTTATCTTTTAAAAATCAAAAAAATAATTATGCAAGTTAGTTCCTAAGCATACGTAGAATGTTTTTAAAAAAAAGTTGACCTCAAAGCAGTGATTTTTGCAATTTTAAGCAAGGATAATAACATATGACCAAAAATTTCTCAAGTGAGCCCCCTAAGAATTTTAACCTAAAACGTAAAAAAAAAAAATGATTTTTGCAACAAGTAAAGATTTTGTAATTTTTTTTTTTTAAATATTTAACATAGATCAGGGAACAAAAAATTTTTATTTTTTTTGGACCTAAATTTTTAAATTTTTTTTTTTTCAAATAGATAAAAATTTAAGCAACTTCTCCGCCTCTGAGAAAATTTTAAAAAATAGTTGGCATTTCCACATGTCTAGGAACTATATCCCAGTAAAAAAATAGGGGTAATCGATATTGGTTCAAAAGTTATTAACAATATAGTGTGCCATGCAATTGTTTTTGTAGTAGTCGAGAAAAACAAGGCATCTTATGAAAAAATTGCATATGGCATAAAATGCTTAGAATCGTCTAAGAAAGACATGTGAATTTTCTGAGACATTTTACAATTTTTCAAAAATTGGTTCAAAAAAAAAAAAAAAAAAAATAAATAAAAAAACGTTCCAAAAAATTTCACACGGTTTCTTAGATGATTCTAAGAGCCAGTTTTTCAGTGCAAGTTTAACTCATTTTCTGGTTTAACGTAAGCTTAAACTCAGTAAAGAGTTTTTCAGTGATTGTTAAACGCAGTTTAAACTAAGTCTAACTGAACGACATTGGCCGTTTAAAGTTCGTTTAACCTGCTACATGATTTTGACGGATGCTGTCATAAATACAAAATAAATAAATTTCAAAAATTGCTGTCATAAAAAAAAAACAAATAAATTTAAAAAATCAATAATGAAAAACGTGCTGACGAATCGAAGAAGCTCAGAAAGCACTTGAGAAAACTAAAGAAGCAAGCAAAAAATTGAATCGTATTCCGGGTAACAACATGCCCTACAGGTGTACCTTATGTGGAGGCGCCATGTGAAATCAAGCCGCAGTGTGCAGCTTTAATAAAGGCCGGAAAGGTGATTGCCGCAGCAACAGATGATATGGATGCATTAACTTTTTGGTCTAGTACGCTTTTATGTAATTTGAGGCACGCCAAACCTTCACAAGAGGTAAAAAGAATGCAATTACAATGGCTAGACCCTGTGGCGGCTGTGGTCGTGGCAGAAAACAAAAGTGAATGGACCTAATAAATAAATTTTTTATTTGAGTTTTATGTTTATTTTAATATATCTGTTACAATAAACATTTGTTTTATTATTACAATTTACATAACTTATACTGCGATTTCATTTCTCATGAAGTTTGTTCTTCGTCGTTTGTTATTTTATCTATTTTTATTTTAAGTAAGAAATTGTCATGAACAAACTTCACCTCTAATTTTAATATTTATACGTCAATTTTATTGTCATTTTTCAGTAATGCCTACTAAAAATCAAAGTAACGAGTTGAAGTTAAACTCGCACTGAAAAAGTCATTTCATATTTAAACGAGTTTATCAATTTAAACGTGTTTAATAAAACATAGTTTAAACGAAGTTTAAACTTGCACTGAAAAACTGGCCCTAAGTATTTTATGACTTCTGCACTTTTCATTGAATTGTTCAAATACACCCATCTCAACAGTCTCCTTTGTGAGCACACTAACTACATAAATTTATAAGTATGTATGTTTGTAGTAAATATCCTTTCAGATGCATAAGACTAAACAATACCACAAAGAAATTGCAAAATTAATACAGGACTTTTTTCCTCTTTTTTTTTTGTTGTTGTTCGTTTTCATTTCTAGGTAATGCCAGTCGCAGCCAGCACAATTTCATTCTTTATGCTTTCACTGGATCGATATGCAACCGTTAAACACCCACGACTTGCACAATTACGTCAACGACGCTATCTGCATGTGTCCCTCGCCCTACTTTCCTGGGTGGCGTCGGCTGCAATAAGCACCCCCT
The DNA here is from genome assembly GCA_951812925.1 of Calliopum simillimum. Lineage (NCBI taxonomy): Eukaryota > Metazoa > Arthropoda > Insecta > Diptera > Lauxaniidae > Calliopum > Calliopum simillimum. The sequence goes on along the minus strand of OX638369.1, from coordinate 85,663,027 downwards.
TCCTTTTCGCATACAAAATAATTGCAAAATCCGTAATCATCAAAAGCAAAATCCATGCAAGCAACAATACCCCCGACCAACACCATCACAACCACAACCACCACCAACACCAACACGCAAACCCTGTCCATACACCCAATGTCAGCATTAGTTGCACGTCAGACATTGGCGCCAACACCGTTTTTGTTTCATTCATCATTTTTCACACAATTGCAGTGTTCGTCATTCCAGGATTTGGAGTTTTGCTCAATCATTACGGAGTCAGGCGAAAGTTATGTGCACTTTCGCTAACAGCCCGTGCCGCACACGGAGAGCTGCCGCTACCGATGCCCATACTACGACGACAAACGCATATGGTTATAGTAACAGGTATCGCCAATGCACAACAGGCCGCAGGTGTTGGTACAACCGATGACACCTCAAATGATGAAGACATTCAATTACATAACCTTAATCCAAGTAGTACGATGACAAATCGAAATGTTATCAAATCGTCCAATCCCATCTCACCAAGGTTAGTAAATCGAAATATTAAATAAAACAGATAAAAATAAATAACATGGAACTTGGTATGTACAGGATTTCCACTCCAAGTTGAACTTTTTCCAAATCAAATTAACCAAGTTTTATAACGATAGCTGCTGTAGGTGCAGATATATAGTTTTAAGCGTGTTTTTTTGCAAAGCTTAATTTGATTTGGAAAAAGATCAACTTGGTGAGGTCTTGGAAGGAATCAGCAGATGATATGGGGCATTCATTTCATACATAACCAGATAGCATTTTCCTTTTGCATCACCGATTTTTTTTAACTTTTTGTCTTATAAAACTATTTGCGACTAGTATTCGTGATTTTTAAATTTTTTTTTATCAAGCCGTTTCAGATTTATAAATTTTTATAAATTTTTAAAAAACTGAAAAAGCTGTAAGAACGTTATTAATTAGTTTTTTCAAATGCTCATAACTCCGCCAATAGTCTGCAAAATCATGTGGTTATTTTTTTAAAAGTTTTACTTTTTAAAAAAAAAATTTTTAAAAAATTAAGAAAACTTTTTTAAATGATTTTTTTATAAAAATTTCAACTTTCGCTATTTTTATCGATGATTATTCTCTTCGATTTTTTTTAAAAAAATTTTTCGAAAAAACTTTAAAGCATTTGACAAATATTAAGACTATTTTTAGAATGGGCAAACGATGGGATCTATTTTTTAAATTTTTTAATTAACAAAAAAGTGAGTGAAAGAGCACTAAAATATTCCTCGTTACTGGGAGAGGATAAAAATGTTCACCGACCCCTATTAATTTTTCCTCTCCAACATTTCTCTTAAGTATACTACCCCATTTTTCCACCCCTTAAGGGGGTGTCCCTACAAAAATTTTATAAAAATATCAGAAACATTCCTCGTTGCAGTGAGAAGAAAAAAATATTCACAGACCCCTATAATTTTCTTTCACGAACATATTTTTTGAAAATACCAGCCCCTTTTATCCACCCCTTTAAGGGGCCCCCTATACAAAGGTAATTATTTCTATCTAAATGGGAGCCCCCTTAAGGGAGGGAAAAAAGAGGAAAAAATTAATGGGGGTCGGTGAAAATTTTTTCGCCTCACGTCCATAAAGAATTTTTTTGTGGTTTTTATCAAAATTTTATAATAAGTATGTTAATCATTGTTTAAAATAGCAATTTAGTTTTGAAAGTTGAAAATTTTATAAAAAAAAGCATTTAAGAAAATTTTTCAGCATTTCAAAAAACTATTTAATGTCGTTTTTGCAGCTTTTTCAGTTGTTTAAAAATGTATATCTCTGAAACGGCTTTATAAAAAAAGTTTTTAAAAAATGCTATCCGGTTACGTATGTAATGCCCCATATACTTTTGCATAAATCCACTGATAGCCTTTTCAGATCAAACTTCTTTAACGTTCTTTCTTCCAGAGCAATGCGAGAGATTCGTGCTCATTCTCAAAGACAGCGAATCAATCATAGCCAGGCTGGTAGTCGTGGTCCAGCAACACCAGGTATACCGTTGCCACAAACGTCAACGCTACGCTCCAGGCGTCGATTAGCAAATATGCTGATTGGTTCAGCATTAATATTTATAGTTTGTTGGGCGCCTCATGTTTTTTGTATATTTTACAGAAACTTCGGATATAAGCAATATTGTTCTAAGACCTCAACTTATTTTAACTTGCTATTAGGTAAGTATTTATAAGTACTATATACAGTAGAGCGCCCATATGTGCGAAATTCTGACTTTGTTTGCTCCCCGTCCATTTCCTGAAATTCGAGGTCAAAAAAATAAGATCCCAAAAAAAATTAGGAATCGGTAGTGAAAAAAACCCAGCCGGTTTTTGATCAAAGGTCAAAAATTTACTAAAAAAAGACAACTAGCTTTGACTGCCCGTTGCTTCGAAATTATTAAGTTTTTCGTGATGTTCTCAAGACAACTTTTGTAGAAAATGACTAGGTCAACATTATCTTCTTAGAATGTTTTGGTCCAAAAATTAAATTTGTTGCTGTTTCGGTACAAAATTCTAAATTATTTTAAGAAAATTTTCATGACTTTTTTTCTATAAATTAGTTTTTCGTAATTTTCAAAGAGAGGAATATTCGTTCTGGAATTCTTATGCTATAGGAAATTAAATGTTTATTAATTTAAAATAAAAATTATTAAAAAATATTAGTTTTTAAGAAATGGAGCCCGTTTCAAAGTTAAGGAAAAAATTTATTTTTTTATTTTTTTTCTTAATTTTTAATTTGATAAAAACCATTTTGATAGTCATATTTTCTAAACTAATTTGGGGTCGCTGAACACGAAAATAGCATTTATTTTCGTTTTAGTGCGTTTTTGGCCAGTTCCAGCAGAGATAATCGAAAATATCGAATTTCGTGCACGCAGACCAAGAAAAAATGTAAATAAAGTTGTCGTGAACTGCACAAAGATGTTAAATTACACGTGAGCATTAACTGAATTTGAAAAAAAAGTTTTCAAAATCGGTTCATCGAATGGTCGAGATAAGGTCGAGAAACGGTATTTAAAAAAAAAAACACTACAAAGCAAAACTAAAATAATTATTTTAGATTTATTTGTTAATTCTGAATCCAAAACTGGATGTAAAACTGCTGTATCTTTTATGGTCTGTGAGATATTCTACCCTGAATGTTAAAAAAATGCGATTTTTGAGGTTGTGTAGAACACGTACGAAATCGTTTTGGCCTTTTCTATTAAATGTGTCATTTAGTACTGGTCTTCTTCTTTAAAATGAGTTATAAAGTGGACTTGCATGATTTTGTTTAAAAAGTTATGACCATTTTAAAATAACATTATAAAAGATATAGCAATATGGCAATTGCTATAGAGAATCCACACATGATTTTGAACTTTCATGATGTCATTTTAAAATGATCATAACTTTTTAAAGAAAAATCGCACAAAACCCATTTTTATATCTCATTTTGAAGGCAAAAAGCAGTTCTAAATGATGCATTTAATAAAAACTAGCATTACATTTTCTTGCATCCAATAAAGAAGCAATTACTTAAATGAAAAAAATTAAAATACTTAAAACTTAATTGATTTTATTTTAATTGAACTTTTAGTCATATATTTGCAAAGATCGACTTACATATAAATCTATCAATGCATTTTTCTAACACATAATTATGACAAATCAAGGAACGGATTAAAAACACGGCTATAGTGACATATGTTTCGTCTTTCGCCACAAAGACTCATCAGACTATTTTTGTTGTAATTATAATTATATTTTTTTTTATTTTACTAAATTAATTATAATTGAAAAATTGCAAGTTTGAAAACTTTTTGTGTTTTTGGTCTGGGCGGGAGACGAACCAAAGATCTCCAGGTTGGTAGCAGAAGTCGTTACCACTGCACCAGCCTTGCCCGGCTGCGAAGCCGACTTTTTGCCAGTTTTATTTGTGTGTTAATACGTATTGATATATCATAATTGATGTTTTGTGTTATTTATTGATATTTGGTATAGTTGTTCCTTTGGAACAAATTCAATACCGATTGCAGGTGTTTCCACCTTATCAGGGCGTGTTCTCCCAAATAACTTTAAGAATTTTTCAGTGTGTTACTTAATGACATTTTATATTGAAAATTGATTTTATTTTAATTGAACTTTTAGTCATATACAGTGAAAGCTCACTAATCCGACTTAATGATTGCAGACCCTAATTCGGATTAACGATATATTCGGATTACTGGATAGGCTTCTTTGATGCATAATACTTTTTTAAAATAACGCTATATTCGAAAATACAAGTCAAGATTTCAAAACAAAAACACAATAGACACAAAACATCCCAACAGAAAATTTCGATGCGAATCGCCAAGATGCAAAAGCGATGCGCGTCCTTCTCGCATCTAAAGAGCTGATTTGTATGCGCATATTTTCTGCGCTATAGGTAAGAAGAGCGAAGCGCATCCAAAGAGCATTTCTGAATGCGAGAGCGATGCGCATCCAAAGAGCATTTCTGGTAGCGAGAACGAAGCGCGTTCCTTCCAATGACAAGCCAATGTTAATTTCAGCGCTTTTGGATACGAGAGAGATGCGCTTCACTGTTGCTTCAGAAGCGCTATTGATGCGCTCCATTCCCCATTGGGATAAACATGTACTTATGTACATACACAATATCTTAATGATGTCCCGTTAGTTTTTTGAATTTCATTCTTGCTTTCGTTAAAAACAGCAATAAAAAACAGAAGAATAAAAAAAATAAAGATTCGGATTACAGAGCTGCAATCAATGTGGACTATAGAGTATGTAACGCGTCATAAATTCAATTCGAATTACTGGATAATTCGGATTACACGCATTTCGATTAGCGAGCTTTCACTGTGTTTGCAAAGATCGATTTACATATAAATCTATCAATGCATTTTGCTAACACATAATTATGACAAATCAAGGAACGGATTAAAAACACGGATTAATTACAACAAAAATAGTCTGATGAGTCTTTGTGGCGAAAGACGAAACATATGTCACTATAGCCCTGTTTTTAATCCGTTCCTTGATTTGTCATAATTATGTGTTAGAAAAATGCATTGATAGATTTATATGTAAATCGATCTTTGCAAATATATGACTAAAAGTTCAATTAAAATAAAATCAATTTTCAATATAAAATGTCATTAAGTAACACACTTAAAAATTCTTAAAACTTAATATTTTTAAATGATTTTTTGCTTTTAAATTAATTAACATTCCCTACAACATAAAAATTCCAGAACAAAGATTTCGCCCTTTAAAAGTTACAAAAAACCAATTTATAGAAAAGAAGTCATGAAAATTTTCTTAAAAACATGAATTTTTTGCACCGAAACAGCAACAAATTTAATTTTTGGACCAAAACTTTCTAAGAAGATAATATTGACCTAGTCATTTTCTACAAAAGTTCTCTTCAAAATATCACGAAAAAATGAATAGTTTCGAAATAACGGGCAGTCGAAACGCCTTGCCTTTTTTTACTCAATTTTTCGACCTTTGATCGAAAACCGGCTGGGTTTTTTCCACTACCGACTCCAAATTTTTTTTTGAGATCTTATTTTTTTTACCTCTAATTTCAGGAAATAGACGTGGAGCAAACAAATTCACAACTTTGCACATTTCATATATCTTGTGGGCGCTCTAATATACAGGGTGGCGGAAATCTGTAGAACACCGAAAAATTTAAGATTCTTGGAACTATTTTGAACAACTTTCCCATGTTCCATTTTTCAAAATTCACAAAACCAACGGAGTTCTTGCAGTAAGTATATAAAGAGACAAAAGTAATGTCATAACATGAATTGTCTATTGGGCTCTGTTTCCACAAAAAATTTACTTGATGATTAAGTTAAAAAAATTATATCGGTTAAATAACCGATTGCGTGATATTACTTTTGCCCATTTAGTTTTTCAGGATATCCCCAGGAATCTTACATTTTCCGGTGTTCTAACGATTCCCGCCTACCCTGTATGACCATATGTATATGACTCATAAAGGCAATGTATCAACAAATTTTAACTTTCATTTCATCCCATACGAATTCGCTTTTGTACAACTAACGCCAAGATATCTGGCTTCATCTTTGTAAATAATATTCATCTATATTTTTTCGGCTAAAGCGTTCGTTCTTTTTATGCTTATCAATATTTAATAGTCTATGCAGGCTTTCATGTTCTAATCAACAAGTAGAAAACATACTATACATCTCGTATATAGAATTTCATCTTCATTTGCACTTTCAATAGAAATTGAGTAATTTTCAACGTCACACAGTGGATGGGTGCGTATGGAACGGCGCACAATAGCCGTGTTCTTTTGACGCGTATATACAATTGTGGTAATTTTCAAATTGCGATAACTTATGAACGGTGAGTCGTACGATAAAAATTCCAAGGGTCTTTTTCATAGAGAACCACATGATTTTTGGCCGTTTATCAGCGCGTAACCAGTTTTAATAGAATAACTCCTAATAGGTTAATTTTTTTAAAAATAAAATGAAAATTTTTTGTAGAGAATGTGATTCTCCATAAAAAAATTCCTTAGAGTTTTTATTATGCGACTCACTGTTAATGAGTTATCGCAATTTAAAAATTACCACAATTGTTTATAAGTACGCGTCAAAAGAAAGACGGCTAATGTCTCATTTTCGAAAAGGTGTTGCAAAAATCAATTTTGGTCTGGGTCCCTTAAATAAATCTGATGTCTGCATCGGATAGAGAATTGCTAGGAGCTATATACAATAACTTGAAAATTTTAGCACATTCGGGCAGCAGTTTGGTTTCTGCAGCCTCTCAAAGTTGAGTAAATTTTGAAGTTAGCGAAGGAAATACTTGATATTTATGTTGAATACATTGACAAACGGTTAAAGGACAATGATTTTTTCTTTCACTAAAAGCTTTATTGGTGTTGTCTTGCAAAACTGAGTTACGAAAAAAAAAAAAAAATTTTGTTAAAAAAAAGCCTTAGATTTCTTACAGCTAGGGATCCTACACAACAAATTACTGTCTATCTCTAATCTACTACTACAAAAACTGGCTGCCAATATTCGCCACTCTTTGTGTTAAAGTCACTTTTATGGAAAAACCTAAGTACTTATATAAAAGCTCATTTGTATGTTAGAACGAGTGAACTTTACTATGTATTTAGCTCTAAAGTTTAAATTTGGTGCACAATTCAAATTCGGTCTTCCAAAGTTTATAGTGAAAAATTTCACAAACTACTGCCACGCCCACTTTTGTCCAGATGCTTTAAAGTTTAATAGAATTAAAAATTTTTAAATATGAGCAAAATCCTACGATAGACACGCCTACCTCTCATACGAAGTAATGGCGTTTTTTCGAAATAAGTATCAATTTCCATTTATTTGGCTACGCTGATTTCAAAAATGTTACAAATTGTTAGCTATCTATTATACTTAGTTTTTAAATTATTACTAAAAAAAAAAAATGAAAAAATGAACTTTATAATAAATATGAGATTTTGTTTGTGTTCCTTATGGACTCGGAAACTAACTGACCGTTTTATAATTTTTCCACTTCAATCATTTTTTATTTTCATATTTGAAAAATCAGTGTACACAAAGGAGTTAAGTTTACTCGATGCATAAATTGTTGATTAAGACATAAACTTAGGGCATCTCACTTATTTCCAAATAGCGAGAATTAACCACTCTAATAGAATTGGGTGAACAATTAATACTTCGGCTGGGATGTTATCCTAATCTGGCACTTTATTTAGCTTAAGTTAGCCTTGGAACAGTGTTATATTTTCAAGAGACGGAAGCAGTCAAATGTTATTGGACTTCTGGCGTTGTTTGTTCATTTGAATTCTTCATAATGCCACACTTAAATTTTGCAGTATTATCACTTGCCTATGGTCTATTAATGATTTCATTTCTGTAAGCACTTTTATTATCTTACAATGTGCGTGTGGCTTCCGATCATATAAAATTTTGTTTAACTAGCCTATGATTATGTCTTTAATACCATGTGGTTTATTTCTTTAATTTCAGGTTACTTGTATTCTGCTATAAGTCCAATCATTTACTGGGCTCTGAATCACAACTCTCTGCGACAATCGCCATGTGCGCCCATCATACGCCTTCGATCAATGCAAAACTTTTTAAGGACACGTTTTCGATCGCAAACAGTTCCACCGCCTCCATCTTCCACAAATGAAGCTGCACTTGGAGCCTTCAATCCAAAATTAATAAAACTGACGCCTAAACAGTACAGAGCTCAGGCTTCTTCTCATTATCTCTACTAGTGTGATATTTTTCACTGATGTCGTTTTTGCATATGTATGTATTGTATGTGTATGTGTGTGTGCCATAACTAAAATGAGAAAAACTACGAGTAGCTACATTTAGAATTAACATTTTGTAGATAAAGGTATTATTATATGTTAAATATACATTAAAAAAGGTATTTATTGTATTAGGTTTATGTATGTATATGCATGTATTTCTCTATTGATTTCTTAAAATATGCAGGTCTATTTAAATTGTGGCACTTAGCAGTTCTTACGTATACGGAGACTTTATATTTTAAATTATGTATATTAGACTGCTTCAAATTTTTGCTTTTGATTCGTTTTTGCTTTCAAACAGGTTAAAAAGTTGAAAGGTTCGAAAAACATAATTCTGGTGCAAGGAGAGCCCATAACATTAGTATTTACTGGTGGCGCATTTTATTTATTTGTTTTTAAGTAGCATGAGTTGTAAGGTAAAGAGTACTTTTCTAAACACTTTTGTGTATATCTCGTGAAGAAGAAAATTTAAAGAAATGTGACTGATATCATTGGAAAGAGCATACATAGAGCATTTGTTCGTGCAGATGTCATTTCATTTGATTTTAAGTTTTCAAAGTTTAGGATTATTTAAAAATTAAGAAAATTGTACTTTTCTAAACAGTTTTGCGTATATCCCCTGACGGAGAAAAATAAGACAAATGGAGCCATAAGAAAGTCCATAATAATTTTTTTCGTTTGGATGCCACTTAATTAGTTTTTAAAGTTTAGGATTATTTTAAAAATTAAGGAAAAATATTTTATAATAAAAAAAAAACAGTAATTATGTATGATCTCTATTAAATTTTTGCTCTGCTTTTAAACCATTAACGGCATGGGCTAGCAACAAGTCTCATGACTCGTTTTCTTCGACAGCTAAATAACTAATTAATTAAAATCTTCACGAAAAACATTATTATTATGTTTTATATGAAAAATTTCATGTTCTTTCCAATGGTATTGGCCCCATTCATCTAGGTTTTCTCTTTCACGAGATATACGCAAAATTGTTTAGGAAAGTACTTTTTACCCTTCAAGTAATAGTAAAAACGAAAAAGAGGATGCACCCCCAGTAAATATTAATATTATGGGCTCTCCTTACACCAGAATTATTGTTTTCTATCCTAGCAACTATTAAACATGTTTGAAAGCAAAAAGGTAAAAAAAAAAAAAAAAATTTTTTTTCAGGCAGTCTAACGTACAATACCAGAATTCGAAACATTGGTTTTAAACATTTAAAATATTTCCATTGAGGAGCAAGACGCTGGTTACCTTTTTCAATCCCATATTTGTTGGGATATACAAAATCTCGGATCCTGTGTTATCGCAAAAAAACATAGTTTAAATATGTATACTTTGCGATTAATTGAAGGGGAATAAAATAAGTTGTCAAAAGCAGAAGCAGTTTAAGATTCTATTTGAGAAAAGCTGTATCCATATTTTTACAAAAATGTTCTTTCCAGCAACTGCATTGATCTTTAATTAATACTAGAGTATTTACCTTTTCATCTTTCAATAAATTTTGTGACAAATTTACGGGTGACATCAATTGGTGCCTAAAGTCCAAATTTGGCTTTTGTCCTGTCTACACGATTGTTTTAACTTCCTCCTATTCTGTAATCAAAGTGGTTTCAAATACTTTTGAAAGCTTTTTGATGAAAACGATAAGTTGTACGATAAAAAGTATCGAAGTTTTTTTGTGCAGAAATATGCTTACAAATAATAATAATAATATGTGCTTATTAAAAACTAATCGTTTAGACCAGGGGTTCTTAACTAGCGGGGCGCGCGTGAAGACATTTCAGGGGGGGGGACGAAATATTTAGAAAGCTTATGAAAATAAATAAATGCACATAAAGTGGACCCCTTTCTTTCTTAACCAAAGCAAAATTTATGTTATCTCATTTAATCCCGATCCGATTAAAGGACAATAATGCTAAGGGTTAGAGGATGGGTTTTGTAAAATAATGTTGATTGTTGTTGTTTTAATTCTATGTGAAAAAAGATTCCGAATTGGTACATTCCATTTAACTGTGTAAATCGCATAACCCAAAAGAAACGATAAACATACGAGTAGTTATGTACCCTGGAGATCTTTGACTTTTACGTTTTCCATATAAAGAACAATTATATTGAGGCCCTGGACAGGTGCGCAAAAAATTTTGCGTACGTAAATCTAATGTCATGTGGATTGAAAAAAATGTTTTCGGGAATTGAAAATCAGTATCACCGAAAACTTAAAAATTTGCTTTCAATACTTAAACTTATGGGTTTTCGAAATTTTGCCGATTTAAAAAAATTTTAGACCACTGTGCGATCTTTTCATTTTAATGATTTTGAAGTTTTGAATTGTAAAACGTTAAATACAACCCCGTTCTAAAATCCAATTCTCTTTGGAATTGGAATAATATCAAACTGAAGGCGTTCCGCCAAATTGTCTATCGGTTCCAATCTGTTCTACTGAAAAGTGATAGTAATATATTTTCGGATTCATGTTATTGAATTCCGGAATACCTAAAATTTTAAAACATAGCTGGAGTTAAAGAAAATAGTAAGTGTGCAAACTTTGGCCTGGCCAAACATTAAATACCCTACACTGCATTATTTTGAAAATTTTGCTAATATGGGAGTTGCCACGCTCTCTTGTCCGAGCTCACCCAGTTTTTGCTCAAGGCTTGTATTTGTAGTTCTTAGTGTTTGAGTGAAATTTGGTTGGATTATCTCAATAAAGGTTTTTAGTATAGCGTTTTGAATTTTTTGCTTATATAGGAGGTTCCACGCCCTCTTGTCCGAGCTCACCCAGTTTTTGCTCAAGGCTTGCACTTATAGTTCTTAGTGTTTGAGTGAAATTTTGTTGGATTATCTCAAAAAACGTTTTCAGTGTAGCGTTTTGAACCTTTTGCTTATATAGGAGGTTCCACGCCCTCTTGTCCGAATTTGCCCAGTTTTTTCTCAGCGCAAGCTCTTACAGTTTGTAGTATTTTGGTTGCATTGTCGTGAAAAATACACCTTATATTTTTGTTTTTTTATTTTTTGGATGGTAGGCATGTCCGTTGACCGATTTTGCTCATTTTCAATCCCACGAGTCAACTTTGACGACGGAGGCAGTGTACTTAATTTCATTGAATTATCTTGCTCAGTTTTCCCAAAAAATGTATTTCCACGTACACCCAGCCACCCAGACAGACACATGGCTATAACGACTCTGGAGGTGACGCTGATGAAGAGTATATATACTTTTCAATATCTGCCACGCCTCCTTCTCTGCGTTACAAACGGAAGGACAAAGTGAATAATCCCTGGGTGTAGAGTATAAAAACCATACTAATTCTTCACTATTTTTGAATAAGAATATTTTTATGTGAAAAAATATGTAAAATATTTAATTTTTTTGACTTTTCAATGGCACAAGCCAAAAACTGTTGAGAACCACTGATTTGGACGATAAAAATTAATTTTTTGGCGTATTACGGTTTTTTGAGAATGCATATTTCGCAAAATAAAATTATTTGTGGAGCCTGAGATTTGTGAACCAAAACAGATCCTTAAGCTTTTTATTGTGCGACTAACCGTTTTCATCAAAAAGCTTTGTAATTGAAACCACAAAGATTACGGAACAGACTTCTTAAAAATTTTGTTCACGAATATGACAAATTGTTTCAAAACGTGTACAATTAACACAATTATTGCGAAATTGTAGGATAAAAATTAAGAAAATTTATAATTTGACATAGTATTGGAAACAAAAACCCTAAATTAAATAATACAGATTTAAAGCTAAAGACTTATGTATTGTAGTTTTTCAGAACTCGAGATATACCTCATGAATATATGTATATGATATAAATCAAAATAAAACAAGAATGTCTAAATTGAATTACAACATGAAATAACTGTAACTTTTTATATGTGTATGTATATGTTACCATAGTTTAGAGAATGCCCATATAAGAGTATGTTATATTGTACTATGTAGATGATAAACAAAACAAAATTATTATGATTATAAAACTTCCATCATCATTGTAATAATTTCTATTTAAGTGTAAAATATAAGTATTATTTAAAGCCTTCAAATTATTATTAATAAAATAATACTAAGATAACTCCGGGCAGTTTAGTTCTAGATCAAAACGGAGTCATACAGTATGTTTTTAGTATACTCATATATATATGTATATATTTGTCTTATATACTTAGTTTTATTCCAATTATACAAGTTATTACACAAATTAAAGAGTTAAGCTAGCAAAACCATAGTTTCCAACAACAATAATGAAATCTTATTACGCTACATACCTCAGGAATCTTAATTTATTAATACATATGTGTATAATGCTTTATTTTACCTTTTCTACGCTAATAATACTGGCATATAAGAGAAGTCTTGGTATGATCCAGAGGACAGACCAGATACGTTTGATTTATTTTTTAAGTAACATACGTATGTACTATAAATTTTACTCTATTCAATATCTGGAACATCCTTTCTTGAATTATGCCAACGGGCATTTTTATCTAAAGTTGAAGAATGTTCAGAAAAAAAGACAATCTCACTTTTACCAACGGCATCGAATAGCACAAATCTTTTTCATTAAATCATTATTCATCTAACGCTGTAGCCATAGCGATCCTTCCTGCGCTTTCGTCGAGATAGTGGTTGCAATGTATAGCGTTCTGCTAGCGCTAGGGTGGTTTGAGAGCACCATTCTTTGCCGTGCCTTGGCTCAGAAAAGCAATTTAGGAAAACTTTTGCGAGTATTCTTGCAAATTGCATATTTCAACAACAACAACAACAATTGCATATTTGAACAACCACTACTTTCGGATCCAGCCGGCTGTTACCTTGCTCTTATTTGTGAGCTGTGTTTATACGAAACTATAATTTTTGCTCTCGCTCATTTTGTTTTAATGTTTATATTTTTGAATTGTTTTATATAAAAAAATCATTATTGTAATTTATCAGGGCATTACAGCTCAGTAAATGAAACTTAAATAAATAAAATAAATAAATTTAACTTTTTTTTTTTAAGCAGTGATAACTCGGATCCTATACCTGATAGAGAAAAACACTTGCCAGATTCGGTATCAGCGACCGTAAATTAATAAAAAAAAAAATACTTGGTCGAGATCTCATTCAAAATTCTGTTTTCTTAATCAGTATTGAGTCGAAAATGCTTCACAATTTCCTCGACGTATCGAGAACAGCTTCGTATGGCTTCGTCAAACACGATGTGCAGTTATTCCTTGTTCAGTGGTCTCTGACTTCGACTTCTATGTAAATGAATGTCAAAATCTCCACAAGTTTTCGAGTACCCGACTAGAAAAAAATTCAGGTTGAGGTCAGATTCGGATCAGGCTTGCCTGAAGAATGATCAGGAACTAGACAAGAACGTCACACCTCATATGAAACGGACCTGATCCGGATCCCATAAAGTTTTCAGGAACGGATCAGAATATTTCAAGTCCTCATCAGAAAAGTAATATATTTATTATAGAGGATCGGATCGCATCCATATAAATTATTTAAAATTTCGTCCGGCCACAAAACGCTTTCCTAAAACATTTTGTAGCATTTGTTATGATATAAATATGATAACCACCTAAAATGTGTTTGAGAAAATTTTTTGTGGTCGTTTTGATGTGGAATATATTTTTTGTTCTGCAAATTTGATGCGATACTGATTTAAACAACGCACTTGGACCGTATTAAGATTTTTGGTATCAGATCCTGATGAGAAACTGATCAGATGGCCGTATTAAGGAATACCTGATCCAGATCTGATCCTAATCCGGAATTCTTGAACTATTTCTTGTCGGGTAGTTTTGAAGAAAATGGAAAAATGAAAAATCTGAATTTGATTCAGAAACTAATAGAGATCGTAAGCTCTCACTTGGTCTATGGTTTTTTGAACGAAACAAAAATACGTGCTCATTAGGACAATGCAGGACGCACTTGTTGAATAGAGGAAAATTTTGGATTGAAAATTAAATATGTTTTTGTATTGCTTGCCAAGATTCTCCGGTCTGAGCTCTGGGTTTAATATTTGGCCTTCTTGATTGTTTTTATTCTAATTTCTCTATTTTCAGGTTTTTTAATTTTTGAGTTTTAAAATACCATAAGTATGTGTTTGTATGAACGTTTTTTAAAATAAACCATAAAAATAAAAATATTATTAGGTACCTTATTGCATATATGTATGTACATATGTTCAAGTAGTTTCTATACAAAAGCAGAATAATATTTAAGTTGTATTCTATATTGATCTTTTGTTGTAAGTTTCCACCGTCTTAATATTAACATTTACTCTACTCGTATCTTTAACAAACATTGTGATTCTAATCAAAGCATTTTAAATGCATAATTTTACTATTTGCAATCTACAACATTTATTGTATTCATTGAAAACAAACTACATAAGGGCGTATTTATAATTATTGTATTGTAATTGTTCATACGTATGTATGTGTATCGTATGTAAATGATGTTAATTTAGTAGATAATTAATATGAAAAAATTTAGATATATTTTTTCCAAAAGTAGTTCTATGTACTTTAGTTTAAAATCCTGTTTAAAGATATGTTAATTAAACCGTTAACCTTATATGTGGGTAACGGGTGTGAAAAATCATAAGGAAGGAATTTTGTTTTACGAAATCGAAGATGCTATCAAATTTTTTCAATGACATATATAACAGTGGGTATTACTGGTATAGCATAACAATAACCCGTGTTGATTTAAAGCCAAACTAATATGATCGACATGTTTCCAGTTATTTTTTGAATTTCTTAAAGAGTAGAGTAAGTTAGGGTAATGTGAACTATGCGGGTAATCTGGTGCACCCTTTTATTTCCCATATTAAGGATTGTATAACAATTCTCGTTATTTGTGCACATTAAAACACGAAAAACATATTTTTTACGATATTCGGCTTTTCAATTATGCTCCTTACACGTGTGGCTGTGAGGTCAAGTTGACTTTTTTTAGTACTGATTGACTAAATAATTTTTTCAGAACTCTGTTTTCTAAAATTCAAATAACTCTAATGCAACTGAGGAGTGATTTTTCAAAAGGGCGTAAAACCACTTCCAACCTCGAACAAACCTAAGAATGCCATCGCCATTACCATCCTAAAATGCATCCTCTAGTTCAAAATTCATCACAAAAAATGCATTTTTCCAAGGTAAAATCCATATAATTTCATAGAAATTTTTAGAGTTTGATACAAAAAGGCGTATTTCGAACAGTGGCCAAAAAAACTTTTAATACTTTTTATATGTCTCAGTCTATATAGGTGCTTACATACCATGCCTATAGACATCAGAATAAACTTCCAAATGGTGAAATAAGAATGATTTTGAAACAAAAGGGCTTATTTCCAAACGTTTCAGAACAAAAGGGCTTATTTCCAAATGTTTTTTACTTTTTTCAATTACTACAAATATGTTACAACAAAAATGTTAAGGGGATTAGAATCTTTGGTCAACTCGCAATAACACTGGAGACATTAAAAAAAAATAAGTTATTGTAAACAGCCCATAAAAGTTTTTTCTCATTACTGAAAATTTGTTTAACATGGTTTTACTTCCTTTTGAAAAAACACTCCTCAACTATATTATTCAACGAAAAAATCCGTAAGCAAGTCTGATTTTACATTTATTTAAAGATTAATTCAAAAAAGTGATATATTCGGATAATGTGGACTACCCCATAATATATAGAGTATATCAACTCTAATTACTATTACACCTTAAAAAGCTAATTGCATGTGTGTTATACCCGAGATTGAGTAACATGGAGTACTATTTTGCGTATGATTCGGAATCCCTTATTATTTTTTCACATGCTAGTATGAATTTGGTTTATCTTACTAAAAAATATTCTTTAATAAACCTATACAGCTATATAATCTAAAATAATACTGCCTGACTTTTGGTCAACAAAAGTTGCGTATAACGGAACTACTTTAGGAAACAGGCAGGATGATGCACATTATCCGACACTTTTCTTCTTCAGCTATTTTTAGGTACTTTCAATTTATCGGGCCTCACGCTTGAAAATGTTAGTATTTCAGTTTATAAATCATCAAATAGTTAAAATAAAAGAATAACTAATACAAATTAATTGACCAATCTAACCTGCTACAATTGCTTTGGTAGAAATTGGCGAAAAAGAAAAGAGTTCCCACATTACCCGAACTTACTCTACATAATTGGGGCTTCTTGGCACTTAAATAATTTACACTTTGAGTATGCCCTTTAAAACCAATTTAAATACGTAAAGGCGCTGAATGATAATATGCAATATCTCTATTAAACTTTTGCTCGATAAATGATGAGAAGAGAATTTGCACTTTGTCATCGAGTTCCCCGTCGAAGATCGTCTTCCACACAGCCTGGAAGAAAGAGAATATACATATAACTAGAATCCGTTAAATTCAGGTCCTCCTATTCACGTTCAATCATCATAACTTTGGCCTCAGTGCTTTGAATAGAGCTCGCGGTCATCATTTGGTAGGCAATCTTCAAGGAAAATTCGTTATTTCAGATAATCATTAAAATATGGTTCCACTTCATTACATATAAAATAAGTTGCGTGGTTCAAGTATGTATTACATAAGCAGAATTTCAGACCACCTCCCAAAAATAATGCAATCGTAAACCAAAAAAAAAGGTGAAAATACAAAATCATGCTAAATGTACATATCATGTAAAAGGAAATACAATAGGCTTCCTGGATATGTTCGACTTATAATACATTTTTTGGAGAAAATATCAAGTTCATAGCAATCTAAATTATCTTTCATCGATAATCATAGATATTAAAAACCTATTAAGGAGTTCCCAACCTATATAAATTTGTGAATAGCGATATTCACAACTTCCAATGACTTTATCCTCGAAACTAGATTTGAGCGACACATTGTTCATACATTTGCTCTAAAAACACTTGCGAGGTTTTTTAGGGGATTCACACGTTTTGTGAAATAATCTCACTATTTTTCCTATCTTCT
Source organism: Calliopum simillimum (assembly GCA_951812925.1). Classification (NCBI taxonomy): domain Eukaryota; kingdom Metazoa; phylum Arthropoda; class Insecta; order Diptera; family Lauxaniidae; genus Calliopum; species Calliopum simillimum. The sequence continues at coordinate 85,645,715 of OX638369.1, read as the reverse complement.
CTTCGGCATTTTAATAATACTAGAGTTCGCCTTGTGGCCGAAATTCGCCCATTTCGATTTGACCATAAAATAAAGGAAAAAGTTTTTATACCCTTCCTTGGTCGATAAAACACAAACAATTTTTAATATTCTTCCTTAGGGTTCGGGTTATCTGCATCGGTGCAGCAGCTAAGTTGCAATATCGTACTTTCCATTTAGAGGCGTGTAACTCCTACTAAAGAGCAAACAGTTTTTGATATCTATATATACCAAAATTCATAAAAATCAATCATGTTATCGTGCTAAATAGTGCTAACTCTATATCTATACCAAATTTCATAAAAATCGTATGCAATATTTTCGCCGTGAGAGCGTTTTTTCCATTTAGGGGCGTGGCACTGCCCACTGAAAATCATAATGGTCATATTATCGTTCCTTAGTCCTAACCCTATCTCCATACCAAATTTCGTTGAAACCGATGCAGCGGTTTAGCTGCGAGAGCGTTTTTTCCATTTAGGGGCGTGGCACCGCCCACTGAAAAACATAATGGTCATATTATTGTTCCTTAGTGCTAACCCTATCTCCATACCAAATTTCGTTAAAATCGACGCAGCGGTTTAGCCGTGAGAGCGTTTTTTCCATTTAGGGGCGTGGCACCGCCCACTGAAAGACATAATGGTCATATTATCGTTCCTTAGTCCTAACCCTATCTCCATACCAAATTTCGTTAAAATCGATGCAGCGGTTTAGCCGTGAGAGCATTTTTTCCATTTAGGGGCGTGGCACCGCCCACTGAAAAACATAATGGTCATATTATCGTTTCTTAGTCCTAACCCTATCTCCATACCAAATTTCGTTAAAATCGATGCAGCGGTTTAGCCGTGAGATCGTTTTTTCCATTTAGGGGCGTGGCACCTCCCACTTTAAAAACAAATATAGTCCTATGCACTGCTCCTCCTCACAACCTTTCCAACAAAAAAAAAATCAAGCAAATCGGTTGAGATTTAGGTATAGAAACAGGGACTGAACCGATTTCGTTTGCCTATTTATATATAGATTCACATTAATTATGACACTAATACAGATTGACTATTCGTATCGGACATTCCGGGACATTGTATCTCGGATTCGGAATTATTTTGATAAAGTTCCGCATTTACCTTTGCCGCGTATTATATAAGTTCTCTAGTTTCTTATGTAAATATTATTTAAATTACACAGATCTGCAAGAGCAATGACATTGGATAGCCAAAAGATTCTCCATTCAACTTTAACTTTTTACTTTCACAATTGGAGACTAACTTTCCGTGTTAATTGAGGTATAGTAGGAAGTGTTTTATTGGCAACTTTTTGCCTTTGTGCTTATTAATTTCAGTAGCACTTAACACATAAAAGAAAACTTGTGTTTCAGTTTCGCCAACTTTTAAATGTCTAAGCGATTAATAACACAGGCACATATATTAAAAAAAAAAAAAATGGATTGAACTTTTGACATGTGCAACCTTACGTAATTTTTGACGTTGAATGCGAATCAGGTCAGAATAGCTCATATAACTGCAGGATTTCGAGATATTTTTGCTTGAACTTGCAGAAAACGCTGTTTTTCAGGATTATGACACAGTTAGAGGAAAAGGTGTTGTTCTATTTCAATTTTCAAGACATCGGATAATCAGGTAGCCATAATCAAACTATGCATTTGAACTGTTTGAACTAAATCCTAATTTTCCGTGTTATCACCCTGTGATGTAAAGGTACCTCAAAATCTCAAAAATCGACGAAATTATATATGTATCGGAAACCGATTTACAACAAAAACAAACACTTGAAATGAGTTCAAATCTGCTTAAAAGAATAAAATGTATTAGTCTTAATCATAGGAAGGTTGTAAGTTAATAAAAAAAAACTCCACTAAATAAACCATCATTAATATCCCTCAGAATATACTGGAGTCGATATATTTGGGAAAGTGGTTAATCTCTGATTAAAACATTTCATTATCTGCAACAGTTCAAATCTGTATTTGAAGTGTCTTTGGCCATAAATCGGTTTTCCGATGCAAATAATTTTTAGTCTTTTGAATGGAGATTGAAATGCCTTTACTTCAAAGGGTGATAATTCAGAAAGTAAGGATTCAAAGGTTTTAAGGTAGATTTAAGTTATCTCTTTAAAACGTGGTAGAGAATATTTAAGTTGATTTCTGTCAATGTTATCGCATAGCTGTAGTTTTCCTCTTCTTACAGCTTTTTCAATCAATTCATTAAAAGACAGCTTAATTTCATGCCTATTCATATGAAAAAAAAAATATCTTTCTTCAGGGATGTATCCTATTAAATAACTAAAAAGGCCAAAATTTTAAGAATAAGATTCATATATAGAAAAAAATCAGCTCTACTATTTCTTGTAAGTGTGAGGTAACTTAAAACAATATATTTTTTTTTTTAATTTAAAGCATAGATACATAAAAATACTAATGTCGTGGAATTAGTTCATTGTTTTTCCCAAATCCTTAAGAAAAGACATTCTTTATTATAAGTATAAAATTCGTATAAGCTACATTGTTGTTTTGATATGTTTATGTAAAAGCTCTGTAGGTCCAATCCTAGATATATCCTTTATTTACTTAAAAGATCTCCACCATCATTTAAACAATACAGCGAAAGTAATCTGTATTCGATCGATTTACCTAACTTACCATAGAATATAGCAGGTTTATTGTTGCAAGTTGTTTATAAATAGTAAAATACATATATGATTTAATAAAATATTAGAATGTTCAATGTTCCTTTTCATATAAGCAATAAATACGCTTTAAATCAAACAAAGAAACAAACAACTAACATTTTAAACTTATGAATACATTGTATAGTATATTACAAATCAAAAGTAAAAATAAAATATACGAAACAAATCTATGAAATAGTATCTACTATGCCAAAATATGCTTTTTACCGCATATTTTTATGGTGCAAAATAATTAAAAAAATAATTTTATATGTATATGTATTACTCTTTTCATATGGATTGAAATTAAATTAAGGCAAACTTTAAGACGACCCCTATCCAATTATATTTTTAATTTAATTTTTATTTGGTTGTAATTTGTCTCAAGTTGATTTTTTTTATTGTACCATTCTCGCATTTCAAGAACCTCAGTTAAAAGCGGAGAATATTTGATATTGGCTCCCGGAAATAGGGGCAGAACATTTTTTGAAAATAGAGCCAGAAAAATCTAATTACAAAATTCAGGCGTCATTTCCATTTTGGTTTAGAAATAAATTTCCAAAGTTGGTTTACAAAAAGGAATTAACGCAAAAAAATCTTTTGGAAATAAGGCCAGAAAATTTTCTTTACAAAATTCTGGCGATATTTCCATTTTGTTTTGGAAATAAAGTCAAAAATTTATTTCGTAGTTAATTTAAGGCTTTATTTCCAAAAATTTATATTAGAAAAATACTGGCTTTATTAAAAAAAAAAATTCTTTAAAATAAAACATTCCTTTTTTAAAACCACATAACTTTTGGAAATAGGCATTAATTTTTTGAAAAACTGTCAGAAAAATGTTTCGCTTTATATCCAAAGGAAAATGTAAATAATGCCAGATTTTTCTGGCTTTATTTCCAATAAATTTTCTGATGTTATTTTCTATGGAATTATTTTCAAAAATTAATGCCAGTAAATTTCTGATTTTATTCCCAAAAAATTTTCTGGCGGTTTTTCCTAGAGCGCTATTCCCGGGAGCCTGTGATTCTTTGGGGCAATCGTGCATATTCACAGAGGTTTAAGCTAACTGGCTCAAAATCACCAAGGTGAGAAATTTGCTATGAAACGAATCTGGTGAATTGATATGAAGAAACATATAATACCAAAATCAGGTTTAAGAAGAGAAAGGATACGCTTTTCAAGAAACAAATACTTTACCAAATTGATGGGAAAATAGCTCGCAATTCAATCAACTTCCAAAAAAAAAAAAAGATTATTTGAATAAAACTAACAGAACAAGGTTTTATCAATTTTGTCAGCATCAAACAAATTTAAATTCAATCCGTATGGAACAAGTAAGATTCAAGTTTGTTAAAATATAATACATAACAGAAGTTTAATTTACACTAGGGTGTTTTTTTTTTCTGTCATAGAAAAATTTCTTAGTATATATAAGCTATTGGTGCAATCAGCCTTTGTTAGAAAATGTATCTTTTATAAAGCAATTTTCACAACTAAAATAACAAAAAAAGAAAAAAAAAAAAAAAAATAGAACCATTTGTATGCGGACCTAATTTTCATAATTTAAGTTTGTATGAAAAAGCGTACTCGATCTTCAGTGGCCTCTAATAAACATTTTCTCTTCTTATAGTATATATAAACTAAGAAATTAACAATGGACTTCGAGTAAGGAAAACACCCTGATGAATACATTGTCATTACAGAAAAAAAAAGCTAAGCCGTGGAGTTACATGGTAAAGTTTTATCAATTCTATATACAAAATGCTTGCCAATTGTGTCTCCATTCCTTAGTGATGTTATAAAACATTTAAGTTGCACTTCCAAAAATCAAAAAAAAAATAAAAAAAATCAAAAAAAGAAATGAGTGGTTTCTTCTATTTAATGTTTACATAGAATAATAAATGGCAAGAAAAATTTGTAGAAACCAAAGGTATAACTAAAATTAACACTGCTTGGAAAAAAATTAGCAAATAAATTAAAACATCTATGTAGGGTAGACCCGGAAGATATGGCACCTTTTTTGTTGAACTGCTATAAAACACACACATTTTTTATTAAATTTAACAGGAATTTATTGCAATGTTTTTTTTTTTTAATTTTAAAAAATCCTATAAAGTGCCATATCACCCCAGACTATGGAAGATATGGCACCATATCATGAATGATTTGACACCATATCATGGATGATTTGACACCATATCATGGATGATTTGGCACCATATCTTGGGTGATTTGGCACCGTATCATGGGTGATTTGGCACCATATCATGGTTGATTTGGCACCATATCATGGGTGATTTGGCACCATATCATGGGTGATTTGGCACCATATCATGGGTGATTTGGCACCATATCATGGGTGATTTGGCACCATATCATGGGTGATTTGGCATCATATCATGGGTGATTTGGCACCATATCATGGGTGATTTGGCACCATATCATGGGTGATTTGGCATCATATCATGGGTGATTTGGCACCATATCATGGGTGATTTGGCACCATATCATGGGTGATTTAGCACCATATCATGGGTGATTTGGCACCATATCATAGGTGATTTGGTACCATATCATGGGTGATTTGGCACCATATCATGGGTGATTTGGCACCATATCATGGGTGATTTGGCACCATATCATGGGTGATTTGGACCCTAAACGGCTTTTAAGTTAAGTTGTTCATGTGACCAGATACGGCACATTACCCATTGGATCCAATCATCTGGTTTAGTGGTTTGTGCATAGTCTTCTTCACATCCAACGCACTCATCACCTTCATCAGAAGAACCGTAACTAGTAACCACCTCACGTTCATAAGTCGTCATCTTTGGAAGCACCATAAGTTGCATTGGTTGTTTCCCACTTCAAGTTTTTCTTTTTCTGCTGGACCATATATGTAATAGAATTATTGCAGTTTATTTTCTTGTGTCGGAAGTATTGAAATTGAAAGGGGTGCCATTTTTCCCGGGTTTATCCCAATATGTTGAACCCGTAGCAGACATTTCTTAGTTTTTTGGTACTTTAATAACAACGTACTGACTTTCCATTGAGTTTTTTTAGTATAAAATGCCAAGCAGTGCTAGTTATAGCTCTACACTAACAAAAAAATTGGAAGATATATAATTGTCATTATTAGAAATGATTTGTTTGCTGAACCTACATACTTATGTATATCTTTACGTTTAGATTATAATATGTAACTCAAATAGTTAAAAAAAAAACAATCAGTTTTTTTTTCAAAAATAAAATCCTTGCAGAACTAAAAATTGTTTTAATTCAATGATTTTTTTCCATGACAATTATGCGTAATTGCCCCTGTAATAATGTTCCAAATATAACTCGGAGAAGAGAAAACCCCTAAAGGAGGAAAAGTCGTTAAAAGGTTTGATTTTGTAATAAGTACTTCATTGAAATACAAAGTTAAAATTAAAAATAATGTTTAGAATGTTAATTCTAATTTGAAAAAGAACAACCATCAGGCCATCGAACCTCACTAGAATGAAATCATCATTGCTTGATAAAAAGCAATGCAAAATAAATTTTTTTTTAAACTTACATTAATATATTGTAAATTTAATGCAAATGCATTAAAATTTCCATTTGCATTATTTTTGAAAAATCAATGCAATAGATTTTGCATTTGCATTTAATTTCAAAATCAATGTAATAGATTTTTTCATTTGCATTATTTTTATTCATTGGGAATACCGCAATAATGGTCTTTCAATGCTTTAAAAAAGTAATGCATTACGCCCAACTCTGATAAGTAGTAAAATCCGATTGTGCTACTTCCATGTTAGGTTAAAATTCCCACTTGTTGCCGTTTGGAGGGGTCAAAAAATTTTTGTTGTTTCTCTTAATTCCACGTAACGCTTAAGAAAACCGACTCAATATCTGATTTATAATAAAACATCTATTTTACTCAGCTAAATTGCTAACCGAATTTATTTTTTTACTGGTTTAGATTTGAATTATTTAAAATTAATGAAATATTACAATATATAAAATGAAAACAATACTGAATTTAAGCAAACGATTTTTATAAATAGTAGTAAAAATACGGACATACGCTTAACTAAAAATGGTTTACCTTAATTGTTACAGAGTAGAGTACGAGTTGAGATGTGACATAAAATTTGACGATACATTAAGAAATTAAAAAAGAAACACATGATTATTGCAATCAAAACAAATCACATTTGAAAACGAATCGCCTATTAAATCCACAATTTTAAATATTCGCTTTTAAGTAGTTTGAAGGGTATAGAGTAGTTTCTTAACAGTAGTATGTTTTTTTTGAATTGATTTTACTTTTTTTTTTTGTTTAATCATCGATTGTATACTCGGGCATTTTTTCGTATTTGAGTTTAGTTGCCTCATGATCAGTGTTTACTAATAAAACAGTGTGCGAATAACCCATGGCTACTTGTGGTATTTTCATGTTGTCCATTTTGGGCACTTCCTTAGGAACCGTAGACGACTTCTGAAATTCTCCAATTCCTAGTTCACCGTAAGTTGGTGATGCCCCCCATGCAATAAGGGTATCATCAGCAGATATGATGATGGAAGTATTACCGCAACCAATATCAGTTATATTCCAGCCTGTAAATAAAAAGTTTTAAACAAAAATTGCGGACATATTCACAAATACAATTTTGTTGCTTACCGGACAAATCCTGTACTGGCTTTGGATACATATTTGCTTCGCCAGTTTTCTTATTTTGACCGAATAGGAATAAAACGCCAAGTTCATTTACAATCAAACTAAATGTGGCTCCACAGAATACACTGCGTGCACCACGGCCTTGTGTATCAAAAAATTTTATTAAGCGTGGCACCATTTCATCCTTGGGTTCTGCATGACCCAAGCGACCAAATCCTCCAAAACCCCAGCTATATACGCGTTTTTTTGAGTCAACTGCAACCTAATTTACAGAGAGAGAAGTTAATATCCAACATTGCTTTGAATCACTCGAAAAACTTACGGTATGGTTGTTGCCGCAAGCAAATTCCACAATTTGCACATTTTCAACTGGCGTAACATGTCCATCCTTGTTTTTCTCAATATAGAGCACAACTTTCTTAGGCGAAGTCTCAAAGTGGAATGATAATTTATTGGCATTAACAAAATACTTGGCATCTGTATTGTGACCCAATTGACCATATTCTGGCAATCCAAAAGTATGAAGGTTACCCTTAATATCAAGAATCACTGAAAACTCTGCACCGCAACCAACACGTACGATTGGAGGCCCACTGTAATTAACCCGAGCTGGTGTATTAATATTTGGCTGAGTATTTCCAACGCCACATTGTCCAGATTTATTGTCGCCGCATGCATAAACAGTTCCAGTATCGGTAAGAAATAATGTATGGTGTCGACCACAGGCTGCCTGTATAATGTTATACTTTTCCAGTCCAGGAATAACAGTTGGCTTTTCACAAATCTTTTGATCAGGTAGACCTAATTGACCGGAAGGATTACGACCAAATGCAACTGCTTTACGATCCATATTAATTAGAATAGTGTGAGCAGCTGTTGGGCCACTGGCGCAATAACGATACTGAAAAACATTTTAATAATGTTACTAAATATTGTAATAGAACAATATGTAATTGTCAAATAATGTAGATAAACAGAGGTAAGTTTTAAGCTGTCGAATTATATCCAATAATATTTAAGTCAATTAAGTCACTATTTTTTCAAATACCCGCAATGTTTCGGATATTTTTCAAATTAATTAAGAATTAGGTTGTTAAAAGTTTAAAGAAGTTCTAAACAACCAATTGTGATTGTTTGTGAATCGTTTTTATGTTTGACTTTAGTCTTTTGTCTATTGTATACAAAGTCATGATAGTTAAGATGCACCTAGCCAATACGCAAAATAGCGATTTTATTATTGGATTAACAAGTTATAAGCCACTTTGTGAATATATGAATGCTATATTTTATATAATATATGACAAACTGAAAGTTTGTTGTACCTTTTCTTCAGCAAATCTATGAAAACTGTATAAGTTTGGTCTCACTTTAAGAACATTTTTGCGATCTCTTTTGCCAGTTAAGTCCCATGTTACCATTCCGGCAATTAACATCTGACCGGAGTCTTTGTCAAATGTGGCTAAGAGATCATCGGGCAGTTTTGTAGGTGGATCATTGTCCTCGTTGGGAATAAGAATTTCCACTTGACTGGATTGTTGCTTAGCTTCGTCACCAGATTCTTCACTGACCTCGTCCTCGTAGTCTGACTCCTTCTTCTTAGGGCGACGCTTGTTAGGTCCAGAACCATTTCCTCCAGATTTACGCTTAGCAGACATAATTTCACTGACGACCTATGCGAAATGAAGAAAAGCAATAAGTAGCAAGAAAAAAAAAACACAAAAATTTTACATTGTTAACAATTTTTCTATTTCATTTTGCAATTCAATTCTATATTTGATTCCTGGATCTCAACTAGAAAATGAATTGTTGCAATCGAATTCAAAACGACTTATAATTGTTTGGCACAGCAGGTCATTTTATCCGAATTCAGACAAAAATGAAGTAAATGACAAATTCAACAATTTTAGCATGTGCTCTCCCGTATATTATCGGAAATCTCGATTTTCCCAAAATTTTTAGATAAAACGTCCTCCTGACACCATCTTGGGTCGAAATTTTTTTGTTCACCTATTGGGAATTTTATTTTATATGTCTAGGAATATATTCCACCACATTTGGTTATTGAACATGAAAAAAAAAATGTTCTTAAAACCTGGATCAAATAAGAGAAGATTTTTTTCGGATATGCCCATATACACTCATGAGAGGAATAATAATCTATACATTAATACGCAAGACAAAAACTTGTCCATCTTTTTTTACTATGTTAGAAATAGAGTACGACTTTTAATTATACACCACTAGAAAGGTATTTGTGAGCAGATGTGCACGAAGTTAAAATTATGTTAATGGGTGCTATTATTGATTCCGTCGGAAAGCATTTTCCGCGCGGAAGCAAATTTTGCTATTATTGATTCCGAAAATTCGATATATCTGTCATCACTGTTCCGCAAAAGTGATAAATTTGGCATTATTGGTTCCGCACGTAATTTGAGAAATTTAACATCCCTGACATCGAAGTGACGTTTATTTTTGTGTATTCTTGATTCCGACGGAAAGATATATTTCAGTATTTTCCTTCCGCGAAATTTTTGTGCCGGAAAGACTATAAAAAGTTAAAAATGTATGCTTTTTTGATAATTTTGCTCTTTTTATTGATAAGGAAATTAAGCTAAATATTAAATATCAATTTTAAACACTTTACTACTACACAATAGTCGGTTTAATTAAAAATTACAAAATTTATTTTTAAAATAAAACTCAAAATTCATAAAACACATTTAATTTTATTTTATTAAAAAAAGAAAACAATCCATCTTTATTTTGATTAAATATAAAACTCATAGAAGAAGTCACTTTCACATCCAACCCTCGCTGCGGTGATCAAACGATGCAATGTAATCAATGGAAAAAAAAAATTTTCACAAACACTTTTTTACAAAAAACAACTTTATAGAAACACGCGACTTCACCGAACTCTAAAATGTATAGAGAATTAATCCTTAAATCGCACTGAAAAAGCTATTTTTTCCACATGAAATTTACAAAAAATTATCAAAGATTCATAACTTTTCTTTGTTGACATTTTTATTTATTTTTTATCCTTTGTCATCTGTCAAAATGTTACAGATGTTCTTATTTCAGGGTTCCCATTATTCTCGTTCGATATTCCTCTACCGTCGGAATCAAGAATAGTAATTCTCATATCGAACGATATTTCTTTCCGCGAAAATTTCCTTATCGAACGGAATCAATAATAGCACCCAATATTTTCTTTAAGCCATGTAAAATTAAATACAAATTTTACAATATTAACAACAACAAAATTGTACCAAGGATGATAAATGAGCTTTTCTTTTTCGTTCCAAACAGCAAAAAAAAAGTACTAAGTGTCCAAAAAGCACCAAAATTATTTAATACATTTGTGATCGAATTTTGACCAATACTGTGATGCCCTTGAGCTAGTTATTCAGTTCTTTTTAAAAATTTAAAAGTTTTTATATTTCAATGTCCAACGTTTCGAATACAGTTCTTTATTCTTCAGGAACTACCTTATTCACTTCAATTTCCGCTGTGTTTTTAAATAATTTTAGTTTTAATCGACGCACACTGGTTAAAAATCATTAAAAGCTGGCCAAAAGTCGAAAAAAAAGTTTGTTTTAATTACCTTTTTACAATTGTATTGTCTACCCGATATTCATAGACCTAAAAAATCGACAACAAAGATCAACGCTCTTGGGATCTCTCCAAAAGTTCGCTTCTCAGTCGCAAAATTCTGTGAGTTGAAAGTCAAAATAAAGTGTTCACTGTAAAATTTGTGTGGTTACCGTTAAACTGAACCGATTTGAGTGTTTGAATGTTTTACTTCGTAAAATAGAGTAATATCGAACCCTTAAACTCAACACTCGCAATAATTTAAACTTTTTTTGTTAATTGTGATTATATTAAAATCAAATTATTTCACAAAATTAGTTTGCAATTGTTATGAAAAAAACGCAGAAATAATTTGTTACATGAGGTTCCGCCTAGATTTATTTTTCTACGAAGATAGAAACCTTTTCCTACCCGTACAAAAAAATTGAGACACTTTTTAGCACTTTTCGTTGGACGCGAACTTTTCTGAGACACCCATAGCAAAAGTTAACCCATATTGCTTGTCCAGTATAAATATGTGTTGTTCGCCGAATTGATGAAATTTTTATATTATTATACAGCTAATACTCCAAGTTTGTATATAAGTGTTGATAGATAAGATGCACCTAGTCAATAAGCAAAATAGCGGATCTAAGGCTCTTTTTTTGTAGATTCGAAATAAGTTACCAAAAGAATCCCCAAGTAACTTTTTTTGTCGGATTTGGCTAGATATTTATGCAAATTATCCGCCATTTTGTTTTCAAAAATCTAATATCAGTTTCGTAATAAGCTACCCCAAAAACCCCCGAGTAATTTTTTCTCAAAAATATAATAATTTCGACTTTTGGCTAGCTTTTAAAGCTGTGATCCTCAACCTTTTTTCGTCACGGAACATTTTTAATAATATCAAATTTTGACGGCACACTAACAACCAAAAATTTGAAGAGAATTTTAACTGGTTTATTGATTTATATAAGTGTAGTTAGGTTTAATCCATGGGATAACTATGTTGTCATCATTAACTTAGGCCTCGGAATTGGCCGCATTGCGTACCCGACACAGAGAGCTTTAACAAAGTAATTCTAGGAGAACCATATGCATGTTCATTAGGCATGCGCTTATTTTACGATTTTCAGATTTTCGTTGATGCCGCCCCCTGAAATCCTTCTAATGGTCATAAAAACAAATACTATGAAGTTTCACGGCGATACTACTACATATGATATTTTGCGGCAGTTTTGCTAATGTCGATAAAAGAAAAATTCATAGAGTTCGTATTAATTACCCGATATTAAACAATTATAGCTTGTTAGAAAGGTATTTTAATTTGCTATACGATAAAATTATGCTTTGACTAATTTAATTAAGTTAAAAAATTTTCATTATTTTTTGCCTGAAACTTCAACTTGACCTTGACCTCTCTTGAGGGCCGGGTTATCGTTATCCGATCGCCGTGAAACTTCATAGTATTTGTTTTTATGACCATTAGAAGGATTTCAGGGGGCGGCGGCATCAACGAAAATCAGAAAATCGTAAAATAAGCGCATGCCTAATGTTCATATACATATGGATCTAAGACACAATTCAGATAGTGAGCCAAGCAGCTCAAAATTGAAATGACCAAAGAAATGAAGAACTGTATCTTCCATATCAGTTTCTTGACAACTTCTACACATGCCACAGTTTCTAGCAATAGCAACCAATTAAGTTACGCACATTGTTTTTCTCCATTGCTATAAAAAATATAGATCGATTCATACTTAAGGATGGCAAAACAAATTGATCTAATAGTTTGTAGACTTGACCATCTGGAATTAGCAAAATGAATACATTTACTATCGATTGTTCCCTTGATTACGCTAATGTGTTTTCTTATTGAAAGGTCAACTAAAAGGATATTCTGGTTTGATCCTTTCCTAGCTAGTACATAAGCAATTACTATAATACAAGTTAATACAAGTTTGATTTGATGAAATTGCTTTGATGGCCACCCGCTTATCAAAGTAAATAAATAACAACGCTTCCAAGAAATTACAACTTTGAGAACAGCATAAACCTCATTTGGCTGTATGTACGATTTTGTTTGTTCTATATGCTCGGAAAAATTTCCTGATCCAGTACCAGTATCCAATTTTGACCCATCCGTGTATATTTTGAAGAACATATTTAAAAAGGCAAATTTGCTTTGGGAAGTGCCTCAACAGTAGACTGATTTAAAAATTTTTTTTATTTTTTTTTTTTTTTAAATCACTTTTATCCCAAAAAATATCAAATAAGTGAGCCGAGACTTTTAAATTTTTTTTAAGGTCATTTAGATATCACGCAACGTCGATTAATGCAAAATCTTGGCTTGATGCGGTTTTTTTTTATTGCTATCTCAAAAATGCTTGGAATCAGTTGTACGATATATAAAAATTTTTATCTTGAATCAAAGTATATAAAAAACTAAAATCTTGAATCTAAAATCAACCACAAATAATTTTTTTTAGCTAAAATACATGCGAAAAATGTTTTTTCGAAATTTCACTATACACCAATACCTCGCTTTGCGTCGTTTCGTTTTGCGTTTTTTCGAAGTTTCGTCGCTGCTTAATTAGTACGGATTTTCACTGTGCGTCGTTAGATTTTCGAAGTTGCGTTGTTTTGGGCTCGAGCCTTTAATTTTTTTTTGAATTTTTTTGAAATTTTTTTTTTTCTAAAAGATGGCACCACTTTTGTTTCTAATCGGGCCATGCCATCAAAATTCGGGGATACCCTTTCTAACTGAAAACGAAGAGATATATAACCAAGAGATGCAAGGAATCACTGGAGCAATTTTTTGAAGTTTGTGTTCTCCGCAGACGGTAGCTTTGACGAATTTAGAAGTTGAACGGCAGCGTGATTCAACCAAAAAATCTGTATGCATCTATAGATTATATTGTATATAGCCACTATATACGTAGACTCATCACACAGTGTTTTAATTGAATACGTTTTTTCTTTTTTTTTGTTTTTTGTATGTATGTAATAAGATTTTATATTATTTTTGTTTTTTAAATGTTAACTTTGTTCAACTTTCTTTTTAAAAAGTAGTATTTTCGTAAACCTGGAACCTATCTTCGATCTCTACATGATTTGCTATAGAAAATCTTAATTCACTTTGCGTCGTTTCAATTTGCGTCGTGTTTTTTTGGAACGTAACCCCGACGCAAAGTGAGGTATTGGTGTACTGTAAAACTCAAAATCATCATTTCGGGTAAAACCTGTTATTCCAAGGATACCACGAAATCACGCAATAAGCAATTCACTTTAGCATCTCAACCTATTATATGCTGTTTTTGTGGGTCTTTTTGACCCCTGTATTTCAGCCAACAGCTTAGTCATAATGGGTTAATGTCTTCTACAAAAATATTCTACGGAAAATTTCATTGGGGGTCTCCAAAGCCGAAAAATGTTTCAAACTTAAGAATAATGAGTAAAATACGTAATAAAATGCAATAATTAAGAAGTTATAAAATTATAAATAATTTGGGATGGACGGGACAGATTTCGTAGTATAACTAAATCTCGCAGTAACTATCTTTAATATCATATCATGACAAAAAAATGTTGTGTGCTATCCTTAATAACATATGTATAACGGAACCACCCTATTCTAAAGAAACCTCTTTTACAGTAATGATGATAAAAAAATTATTATTTTGGGATGGACGGGACAAAAACAAGGTTCCTACCAGTATTTGGTCAGACTGAGGAAAGATTGCATTTATTTAATAAAATTTATTAACGAGGACATAGATCACAAAATAATTAATATCACTAAATAAAGAAAATTACATTTGCAGCTTTTGTTTTTTCATGGGCAACTGTGCAACATACACGGGCCCCCTCAAGGAGCGGCAGGTTTTGCTGACTTGGACCTCGGAAAACTTTATGTTGAGTTGTTCTTAATCGTCCACAGATTTAAAATCTTCAAACAGGAAAATCATATATATCTGGCTACATATATATATGGGGCTTTAATCGAAACAATTGATCCTATCTTTGAAAATATTTGACATAGGTGAATGTAGTTTGGTGTATATACGTAAAATACTTGAGGTAATTGCATTCAATAAAAATATGGGCGATGCCACGCCCCCTCAACCCTATATTCGTCGTATCTCTGGAACTATTTGACTCTGGTGAATAAGATTTGGTACATATGTAATTGGCATTTGGGAAAAAAAATTTAGCAAAAAACGGGCGGGGCCACGTCCCCTCTATCTAAAAAACCAAATATATAGGGAATTGTTATCATTTTTATTACACCAGCGTGCAAAACACATGAAGTGCATCACAAATACACTTTACACAAAACACTTTGTTTTAAAAAGTATCTGTTAACTGTCCTCTATTTACCGAGAGTGATATTACCCCCGCATAAAAAAAATGCGTCATACCTGAATTACAAGTCTTAATGGGGTTCGTTAACCATTTATTTTGGAAGGGTTTGGTACTTCTGTTGGGAAGGGACGTTGCTTTGATATGGCCAAAAAAATTGAATATAATTTGAAAAAATTACCATGGTGATTGTTTTGAAGGCAACTCATGTAAAAAATTATTGAAAAAGGCTAACAAACTTAATGATCCTGATATTTATGAAAATGTTGGGTTTTTGGCTCTTGTACCTTATATAAATGCTTTCAATAGTATGGATCGAGTAGTTAATTGTTTTTTTACATCAGGTAAAATAAGGGTGGGGTTAAAAGGCTGTTTAAAAAATTTAGATAAGGATTTTAAAGCCTTAAATATGATTGAGGACGTTTCTGAAACATTAAAAATCCATGTTTTGAGAGTTTACGTTGAACAATGCCTTGATTTCATAGATCATGGCAACGGATTGGGATATTGGTCGGAACAAGCCGGAGAATCGGTTCACCGCGAATTATATGAAACCAACCTTCTCAAGGCAGTTATTGAATTTTCATCCATGAATACATAATTAAGATATTCATGAAAAATTATAAAAAAACTTCAAAAATAAAAATAAAAAAATAAAAATTATAAAAAAAATTATAAAAAAAGACAAAAAAAGGAGCCAATACGTCCAATTCGTTGGCTCTGGGTTGCGCTAAAAGTGTAAGTGATTACTTTCATAATTCAGGTTAAGGCCCAAATAAGTATCTTAGCATTATCCTGTCCACTCACGTTTTGTCAAATCAAATCTTATTCAACTGTGTTGAATAGTTTCAAAGACATGAGAAATTTGATTCTTTAAGATAGAAGGGGCGTGGCCCCGCCCGTTTTTTGTTCAAAATTTTTTCCCCATCGCCAATTACATATGTACCAAATCTCATTCACCTGAGTCAAATAGTTCCAGAGATACGACGAATCTAGGGTCGAGGGGGCGTGGCATCGCCCATATTTTTATTGAATGCAATTAACTCAAGTATTCTTCATATATGCACCAAATTTCATTCACCTATGTCAAATATTTTCAAAGATAGGATTAATTGTTTCGATTAAAGCCATATATATATATATCTCGCGAAGAGAAGCAGGTACGATTTTCCGGTTTATATTATTTTTTTTCTTAAAAATGAACTTCGCTAAAGTGTTGAAAGTGCGTGCCGGGCTATGTATGACTGTCAAAATCATGAAAAGTAATAAGATTTGAGTTTATTTTATTAATTTCATCTTGCGATTCGATGCGTTTTTTGAGAAATACCATTTTTGCGTAGCCAGCCTCCGCTTGAGGTATAGAAATCTTTCGACAGTTTATTTCATGAACAATTTAAAAAGATAGGTATTTGTTTATACAAAAATCCTTCTTCGGATATGTGGGAGGCTCGAGTTTTTAAAAATTAAATTTTTTCATAAAACCAACATTTTTTATTCAAAAATTTTATCATCATATGTGCTACGGGTGGACGCTTTTTTGATTCGATCTCGCCCGCTTTTAATATGTGGGCAGATATTACCAACAACACCTAAGGTGTCAAAGATTGTTGTTATGCTATATATTCAAAAAGTTATGGCGATTTTGAACTTTGGGTTATATGGAAGGTGGGTGTGTCCTTGATCTGATCATGCCCAAATTTTTAACAAATAAGTAGATGCTTCCCTTAGCACCTCAAATATTGATTTTTATTACTGTACTTCAAATAGTTTGGCTGTTATTAATTTATGCTTCGAAAATGGGTAAAAAACCTATAGTGCATTGTGTGTAGACTGGTTTCAAAATTTGGATAGTTAAATACATATCGATACCTTAGAGCGCTATTGTTCTATCTCCACTTGCTTGAAATTGTGAAATATTTTTAGTTATGGGCTGGTGGTGGGCTTCTTAAGCGAGTGCACTACCACAACTGTCCACCAATTTTTAGGAAATTATGTAATAGGTTACTTCAATGTGTATACATATGGCTTATGTTTTGTAGATTTTGAGATTTTCTATAAAATTGATGCAATTGCTTTTTATCGCATGACTTACCGTTTCAGAGATATCCTTCAAAAACCAGTATTTTCGAAACCTTAACGGTTTTTGAAGAATATCTCTTGGACCATGAGTCGTTCCAAAAAATTTAATATGGTGTATACAGAATCCAATTATCTTTTGAACGGTTTTTTAATTTTTTTTGTACGACTCCTCGTTAAAGAGTATTCGCAATTTTAAAAGTAAGATATTTTAATATGAACTTATACGTATGTAGCATTTACATATAAAAACTGTGCACAACTTTTTAAATTAAGTTATCTCCTAAGCTACACGAAAACATTTTTTACATCTTTAAAAAGGAAATTTCCTGTGTTACAAAATTGTGGAGAAAAATATTTCTGTAAATGTTTGCGTTAACGAGATATTTGCAAAAAACTGATTTTAGCGACCTTTGAGCCTGAATAACTTTTTTTGCGCACAATGGACTTTAATGGACTTTTTACAGATTATTAACCATGCATAAATAAATATAATTCCGGTGAAAAAAATTCACTTGGAATTTTTTCGCAGAAATATTATTTTCCTGGGCTAGAGAGCAAATTTAAATTTTAAGTTGATATGGAAAAATCACAATATCCGGATTTTCAAGTTGTTTTTCTAAGGAACTACAATTTTTAGAGAAAATCAGTTCCTGCCAGCTTGTAGATCTCACCGAGAACAATAACCTACACTCGTTTTCACAGAAAATGCTCGATATATACCTTGTTTTGCCATCTGAACTCAAAATATTCCCGGGGAAATTTTCTCAAGACCGCAATGGAGAATGCACGCATACGATATTCACGATAACCCCCAATGAATACCATTTGGTAACCGAAATTCGACCCAGAAAATCGATCAGCTCGTTGACCGATTTAAAAAAAAAAAACTTTTTCTGCATATTTTGACCACTGTGAACAACTGGAGTGGGACAACAACAGAATAAAACCAAGTTCAAACGAGGTGTGTATTACATTTTTTTTCAAGTTTTTAATACCAAATTCATAGTACTGTAAATTAACAATATTACAGTTAATCTAACCGTTTTTGTGGGTTGGTACAATTTCAACCGTTCAAATTGTTACAAATTTTTGTCTGTGTCAATATGCGCCACATTTTAATTTCAAACTTCGCCAAGAGTGACAGCTAAAATATTGCGCCATAAATGAGTGAAATAGGCACAAAATCAATTTAACAACGCGTCTATTATTTATATGAGATCTAATATAGACTTCATTTAATGTGTTTTAAAAAAAATCCGCAAAAAAAAACATGTTCTTTTTTTTTGGCGCATACGTTTTTGTTGCGGTTAGGGCACGATATTTTTAAAAGAGTGGGTAAAGGGTGTATTTGTTGAATAAAAGTTTAAATTTTCGAAAAATCGTCATATCTCGAAAACTCATGCGTAACATTCTTATAGTCTATTAAAATACCTTTTATTTGATACCAATAGTAAGGGTGTTACGTTTGGCCAGGCCAAAAATTAAATACCCTACACAACATTTTGCTAATATAGTGGTGCCACGCCTTAATGTTCGTATTAGATTATTTTTTGCTAAGTGCTGGCGTTGACTATTCCAAGTACATATGCATATGTATATGCGAAACTTGGTTGCATTTCCTTAATTAACGCTTTAAATATGTATATACGTATCATTTTGAAAATGTTGCTTGTATGGAAGGTGCCAAGAACTCTTGTCTAAGTTCGTCTAGTTTTTGCTCAGAGCTTCGACTAACTTTTCCTAGTATCTATACGAAATTTTGTAGCATTACTGCATTTTAAAAACTTTGAGTATATGGGCGGTACCACGCCCTCTTCTCCGAATCAACCAAGTTTCTGATTAGAGTTTGCATTACTATTCTTATAGTAATTGAGTAAAATTTGGTTTATCTTTAAAAATACTTGCAGTACAGCATTTTGAAACTTTTGCTTATATGTACGGTGACCATTTATTCGAAACTGAAATACAGAACAAAAAAAGGAATATAATTTGTATTTATTTTTTATTGTTTTTCAATGCATATGTACATTAATGTGAGCCAAATTTTGCCGCGACCAATCGTCTACCGGAAACGTAATCTACCGAATATTTTTCCAATAAATTATAGGTCTAAGATAATATCAAGCTCCCGTTTTTAACGAGAAGTTTTTTGTATCATGAGTCATGACATACATATATCAATCATTGATTTTATCAGCTTTCTGAATCCATTTTTATCATGAACGATTTTTAATATTCGAGATCACTGCAGATCACCTCTTTTTTCATTTCAAATTTGTGTTTGTATGCAATATTTATACTCACGTTGGCAACATTATTTTTCCTAGTTTTTATTATTTAATTTTTTGGTGGAAACCGCTTTACAAAACAATTTTGCGAAATACATACAAATACAGAACATTTCTATGTTTAAAAAATTATACATAACAGAGGCCTCAAATACAGAACTGTTCTGTATAATACAGTACGGTTGGTCACCGTACTTATATGGGAAGCACTACGCACCCTCTTTCTTGGATTCACCCAGTTTTTGCTTAGAGCTTGCACTTACCATGTCTATTCTGGTTGCGTTTTGAATACATATATATTTTGTATGGGCGGTAGACGGGTCCGTTTCGCTCATTTTCAATCCTACGAGCTAACTTTGTGTACAAATTTTCATCAAAATATCTTGCTTAGTTTTCCCGTGAAAATAATTTCCACAGGCGGACGGTTATTGATTGCATATTCTTTCTTCGAATTAGGAAAAAATTTGGTTTAGGAATTTTAGTGAATTTATCCGTAAACAAAACATAGAATCACAACAAAACTTAAGTTTTATAAAAAAAAAGTGTACTTAACACAAACTAACTTATGCTGAACTTTGGATTGGTACTGCCCCACTGTACAGTTGTTTTTGCATTTTCGCTAAGATGACAGTGCGTGGTGATGGTAAATGTGATGGTGATGTGAAGCAGAAGCAGGAGGTGTGTGTGAGTGGTTCAACAAGAAAACAAAATGAACGCCAATAAAGGCAACGGCTACACAAGCACAGCTGCCGCTCTGCCAGACAAAAGATAAAATAACAAATTTGCACTTCCAATGTCCTTTTGAAGAGTCCACATCTTTTTTTACATATTTAAAAATATAAGGCACACAAAACTGGAAAATTAACACACATTCTTTATCTTTCACAAATCATCCAAGATAATTCGATTGCCATAAAAACCGCGGCGACATTGAGAAAATTCAAATAACTTCATACAGACGAAAACCATTGGAGTTTTGCAAAATGTAATATAAAGTCCTTATTAATTACTACATTCTACTCTTGTATATATAAATATTTTGAGGAATAAACTTACTTTTCTTTAGATTATAAATTAAAGTTTTTAACTCAAACAAACCGACGCACACAAATCCTATGAAATCCGGCAACTAACAGTGTTACCACTTTTCAGGGAAAATTATCATTGCAGGGTTGTTGGCTTTTTTTTATACGATTCAGAAGGTACCATTGATTTCGTCATAATTATGCATCAGTTCGATGTTATATCTTCTGAATCTAAACTAAAAAGACTACTTTCCATCAACAGACATAGATATGGGTAAGTAATTTCTTTGACTTTTCTCAAATCCATTCGTAATATTTAAATTATGTGATTGCTATGTCAATTACAAACCTGTAATATATAAGTTGTTTTTATTTTGACGCGTAAACACAATTGTGTTCATTTTCAAATTGCGATAACTCATGAGAGGTGAATCGCACGATCTTTTTTATGAAAAATTTTATCTTCTCTTCTTATATGAGATAAAGGAGGTTATCGTAAATCAAGATTCCCGGGGAATTTTCGCAGACTGCCGTTCATTCTCTATTGCAGTTTAAGAAAATTCCCCGGGAATCTTGATTCACGATAACCCCCAAAATTGTATGTACGTACTTATGTATGTATGTTTGGAACGGGCATAACTTTTTCTCGAAAACGGCTACAGTGATTTTAATGAAACTTCGGATAATGTTGGACATTAGCATACAATGAAGAATGAGCTAGGCTTGAACTTTGTAAATGCTCACCAGGGGGCGTGGCATCGCATTGAATTTTAAATTTGATATGGTCATAACTCGCAAACCATACAAGGTATTTGAATGAAATTTGGTGAGCGGGTACGGCTTAATAATATTTTATAACAGACAAAAAGTGGGCGGGATCGAAGAAGTGCTACGCTTACTGCCATACCTAATTTGGAGCGTCAGCGTTATTTTACTGTCAAAAATTTCTCATGCACATACAATTTGTATGGCGCATACCGAAATTGCCAACGCTCAACGCCCAGCTGTTCGAATTTCCAGTTTTGAAAAAGCGTTATGGAGTGAAGTTAGCTGCAGAAAAGTAAAAAAAGAAACAACAATATGATTTTGACAAACAAATGACTTCAACGCAACGCTCTTTATTTCGGTATGGCGCTTGACGCTTTTATGTAACGTTAAATAACGCAACGCCTGACGCTTCAATTTAGGTATGGCAGTTACTTTTTTGATTTAATATTACTGGAAAAACGACTCCAACAATTTTGATGAAAATCTAGATGGCAAACAAGTATTAATATGTAATACGCCGTTATATTGGGATAACTCGTTGAAGGGCGTGGCACCGCCCACAAAACTATAATACGGTATAGAATGAAAACTAATATAGTAATCATTCTAAAATTAACTGTGGGGAGCCTACTTGCTGTAAGGCATCTCTGATCTGAAAGTGGGCGAAATATCGCCGTTGCGCGTGGAACCTCCGATACAAGCAAAATACGTTAAATGCTATTTCTCGCAAATGTTACAAGGTATTTTAATGAAATTTGGTATGTAGGTTCTGCTTAATAATACCTTATAACAAACGAAAAGTGGGTGGGATCGAAGAAGTGGCACGCCTACTTTTCAATCCTTGAAAATTTTGATTCAATATTACTCGAAAACGACTCCAACAATTTTGATGAAAGTTTAGGAGCTGTTACCTCTGGAAACAAGTATTAATATGTGATATGCCGTTATATTGGGAAAACTTGTTGAAGGGCGTGGCACCGCCCACAAACATATAATGCGCTATAAAAAGAAAACTACTAAAGCAATCTTTCTGAATTTAACTGCAGAAAGTCTACTTGCTATTATGCACCTACGACTTGAAATTTGGCAAAATATCGAAAGTGCGCGTGGAATCTCCCATACAAGTAAAACACATTAAATGATATTTCTCGCAAATGATAAAACATATTTTGATGAAATTTTGTATGCGGATCTGGATCAGGATAATCTAAAGCATAAGAAAAACAAGGCTTTCTTTAATAATTGCCACGCCCACTTTTTTATTAAAATAAAAATTTTGGTTAATAGCTCAGGCACAAAAAAAAAAAAAAAATGGAATGAATTGTTTAATTCTTATATGCAGTCTTATGTACTTTTTGATGCTGAATCCGCCTTCATCAGCAGAACTGTCATTATACCTGTAGGATTTTGAAATATCCTTGCTTGAAGTTGAAGAAAACGCTGTGTTCAGTCTTACAGCGTAGCTACAAGAAAATGTGAAATTCTTTTTTATTAATTACATCGAATAGCCACACTCTTCCTTATCAAAATATGCTTTCGGATTTTTCTAATAAGACTCTTATTTTCTGAGTTATGATCCTTTGAATATAAGATACTTCAGCCGCCATACAAAAGACGAAATATATTGGGTGCGTGGCATATCCCATTTATTTATTTTATGGCATTTTATTTCACCAAAAAAAAATTTGAGTTTTTGATATTTTTCTTTACCATTCTCATCGGTTTATTTATCATTCTGAAAGCATGACCGTTAGAAGTGAACAGATACAAGTTTCATAACAAAAAATAGCTATGAATAAAAACATCGACTAAAATAATAAGATTAGATTGTTGACCGAGCAGGGATCAATCTCCAGGTACTGACTACTTTATACAGCACAAAGTACTATTCTTGGTGTTCACAATTTTTTATGTTAATTTTCAATGCTATTAAATTCGCTCATAGTTTTTCAAACAGATTGCAAATAAAGAGGAAAAAAATAAGCTGTGCATTGGTGGTCTTGTATAATATTATCTTAAAAAGTTATGACCATTTTAAAATGACCCCATGGAGTGAAAAATCCTATCAGAATCCATAAACGATTTTTCACTCCATGGTGCCATTTTCAAATGGCCACAGCTTTTTAAAGAAAAATGATGAAGACCAATTCAAATCTTGTTTCGAAGACGCAAAATAGTACTAAGCAATGCATTTAGCTACAAAGAGCAAGACAATTTCGTTTGTCTTCTATATAACCTCAAAACCATGTTTTTGAAATTTTTGAGATAGAGCGATTCCAAGACTGGATTCGAATTAAGAAACGACAACTACATCGATAATGACTTTTGGTTTTGGTTTGTTGTGTTTATTTCTTCAAACATACCGTTATTTGACCACTTTTTAAAAAATGGTAAACAAACAGTTTCAAAAATAATTTTATTTAATAGTTTTTGCTCAAAGGAAAACATATATGCAATAAAAAATTAGGCTACATAAAAATTGATTTAAATTGAGTTCTCGATACCGTGTTATACATACAATTAAGGGCCGTTTTCATAATGTGTAGTCAAATTTTAACAGAAAGTTTGAAGATAAACTTAGTTAAATTTTCCGTTTAACTGGCAAATTTTTTTTTTTTGTACAGCTCTAATTTAGTTATGACTGTTAACATTTAAAAAGCTTGCCCGACCGGTCAATAAACAGAAAAGTTATAATTTAAAATTGAAAAATTTTTAGTACTTGCGTGTTTCAAAAAAACGAAAAATAGGACTCTTAAAAATGAAAATGTACAGTATTACATCAGCTACAATTCTTGCTTACATTTTTTTGAATGACCCATAGTTTTTAAGCAGTTCTTCAAAAACTGGTTTTTAAACACCCAAGAACCTCTCGTTGAACAATGGATTTTATTTTTTAAGTTATTATACCCTAATAAACAACTATGACAAGTTTTAAGACACTTAATATATTTAATATTACTATTCTAAATTTTCAATGGTTGAATAAGTGCCCTTATTATTTCATATTTTATTCCTGTGCGTTACGATTTCTTCATTAACATGTGATGCGTCTTGACAAAAGGGACCTTATCTTGCCAGAGGTCAAATTTGAGTTTTTAATAAAGGATAAAATTCTAAAGAGAATGCAGAAAAAATCGCGAAAAACTGTTATGACTTGACGATGTTATGGCATTTTGAATTCTGTAGTTCAAAAAAGATGGTTCAGTTTAAAATTCGGAAATTTTCGGACTGAAGTTCGTTAAGGTTCGGTAAAATTTAATTTTTATACTATTTAGCGATTAATTTGTCAACTAAAACCAGTTCCAGTTAATCTTGAGCTACTTATGTCAGTAGCGTTTGGTGTTGAAAACCAAAAACATGAAATTTTGACCTAAACTCACGTTCTGTCCTGTACTGAAAATTTTACTATGGCAAGATAAGGATCCTTTTGTCACGATGCGCCACATATGAATTAATAATATCTGTGCAAAGATGGCAAAAGTTGCTATCGCATGTTTCCATAATTTTTCAGGAGAGCAAATTTAAATTTTTAATTGATATGAAAAAATCACAAAATCCGGTTTTTAAGTTGTTTTTCTAAGGAACTACAAGTTCTAGAGCAAATCTGATTTTGCCAGCTTTTAGATCTCACCGAGAACAATACCCTGGACTACATAACTCATTTCCACAGAAACTGCTCGACAGCAGCTTTTGCCATCTTTGCACAGATATAATACGTTCAAAACTTACGTGAATGGGAAGCTTTATTGGAAAAACCTTAATGTGATAAACTCTGATTTGGCAATAGGTTAACTATCCCATATTTTATTGTGATATGTTAATTTTTATCATGTTAAAACACATAAAAACCAGATTTACAAATAAGTTGATCGATTGAATATTTATGTTTATTCGTGCCTCTAGTTAGGTATTCAATTTTTAAAATATATATGGGATAAAATGTAGTTTTTTTTTTTAGTTTTTCAATATGTATGTATTATGAAAAACCGTTTAAAATAAATATAAAGAAAAATAGTTTTTTTTAAAAAAAAAAAAACATCTTTACTCAAAACGTTCTCATCATGCTGAATCATAACTCTATAAGCGGCTTCAACTTGAGTTCTCGATGAGCTCGGTATTCCATTACATCTTTCATAACTAATTTGCGAAATCGTTCATGTAGCTGCTCAAAACTCAAAGAGTTGGGACTTCGCAGGTCACCAGACAAAGTCTGGGGTAATACTGAATTCTTGGCACACTGATTGTTGCAGTAGTCTTGTTGTCTGCTCGCTGCTGCTGCACGCCGTGGTGGTGGGACTGGGCTGGTGTCTGTAGAAATTCGAAATGGTTTATAGCCGATTACTGGATAAATACAACACAAATTTTCGATTGTAAATTGTTTCAACATTTTTTAACACCAATGTTAATGGGATTAAGAATATAACTGATACAATTAAAATACAAATAATAACACTGATAAAGCAGCTTCAAAGCTTTTTTATGTTTCGTTCGTATACATTGATATTTGTTTATTAAAAAAAAAAGCAATAACATTCGTTATTTAGCAAATACTGTCAGTGAAAAGTAAATTTAACCTTTGTCTACATTATCGCCCTTGTGATTGGCGCAACTTGCAACGGGATATTTTCTCACCTTATAATACGCAGTGAGAATGTAATGTGAGCAAGCTTTTATTAAAAACGAGTTCTTTATTTGCAATAGGGAATCTACTGTATTTTACTTTGTGAATATGATAGAGAGTACGAAATTAAAGTGTTATGAACAGTTTATCCCTTCAACATTTAGATTTGTATTCCATAATTGAACGATTATATGTTAAGCCCGCTCTTGATGTTACATTAAGTTTATATAAATGTAACTTGTGGGGTTTTAACTATCATCGATTCAATTGAAATAAAAAAGGGAAGACAAGGCAAAATTAAAACTCTAGATTTGAAGGAAAATCCAAAATGTTTCTAAATGGAAAGCTAAAGGAATGCTTGTTGCTTTTGTAGGCATAAAAGAGCATTGTTTCATCAAATATACTTTTGGAACGTTAGGTACTTGATATTGATTCTATATCTTTCTTAGTATTGTTTCCGCAAGGATTATCTACTTAACAAACATTTTGGAAACTTTTGAAACCTTTTCACAATGCTGATTTGAGACATACAATTACTAAAGAAAATTTCATGTGCTCTTATCAGAGCTGTCGCGTGACTTTGCATGGTCTGGGGCGAACTGACTTTGTGTGAGTCAGTTGCACGAAAAAAAAAAAAAAAAAATTTGGAGACATCAAATATCTATTAAACAGTCATTCAATTTTTTTTTTTTTTTTGCTTTTTTTTATTATGACTCCTCTTTGAAGTGTGCGACAAGTAAGACATTTTAATATGAACTTATAATTAGCACAAATATATCACAAATGTTTAGGAAATTTTCTGAGCTACAAAATTGGGGACCAACAGTTTTCGGTAGAAGTAAGCGTTAACGATATATTTTGCAAAAAACTGTTTTTTGTGATTTTTGAGAATGATTAACTTTTAATGCGCACACGGTTTTGCAATGGACTTTTTTTGGAATTGTTTTACAGAAAAATCTTAATTTGCATGGGCTATTTTAGAGTTTTTGCTGCAACAAGCAAAAATACGTAGGGCCTAACAAAAGTTCGCTTAGTTGGTGTCATGTTATAAATTTTTAGTAAATCAAAAAATTGCGTATTATTGGTTATAGTCTTACGATATATCATTTTAATTTTCAGAAAGATCGGTCAAAATGGAGAGAAGAAATCGTAATATTCGTGAAACAATGTCAGCAGATATTCCAATGCCAACGCAGCAAGAGATTCGGTTTGCTATTCTTTTTGGATTTCGACGTAAGCTCAAGCCTATGGAAATATTTAATGAATGCCAAATAGCATTTGAAGTTAATGCGCCATCCCTCGTGACTATTTCAAAGTGGTCCCCAAGATTCCAGACAGGTCATTTTTCTGTGGAGGACGAACCTCGAGAAGGCCGCCCAAAATCTTCGACTGATCATGAATGTGTAGCGCTGGTTAAGTCTAAAATTGACGAAGGTCCAAGATTGACCCAGGAAATCAGTGCTGAGAAACTGGGCTTGAATGCCATGGCTGTATCGCAAATATTAAAAAATGATCTTGGATACGCGGAGAAATCTGCACGATGGGTTCCTAGAATTTTAAGTGATGCTCAAAAAGAGGCATGTGTGCGTTTTGCTCAGTATTTTCTTGAATAATTCAAAAACGAAGGGTCTAACACCTTCAAGAAAATCGTAACAGGTGATGAAGCATGGTTTTAGAAGTACTACCCTGAAACCAAACAACAATCCATGGTATGGAGCCCAGAAAGTGCAAGTCCACCTGTTAAAGTAAAGCAAAAAAAAATCAGCAACAAAAGTAATGATGTCAGTTTACTTCACCAGAGAGAAAGTTGTAGCTGCTATTCCTTTGAAAAAAGGTCAGACGGTTACTGTTAAGTGGAATACTGAAACCTGCTTACCAAAAGTTTTCCAAAGTTTATTGGGAAAACGCCAAAAAAAATGGCTACGCTGCTACTTTCTACATCACGATAATGCGCTGGCGCACACTGCTGAAAAGACAACCGATTTTATTTTTCTTTCTGGCGTCGAAGAAATTCGTCCAGCTCTTTATTCCCCAGATCTAGCGCCTTGTGACTTCTGGTTGTTTCCAAAAATAAAAAAAAAATTGAGAGGGAGAGTCTCCGACAGCAATGAGGAGATAATAAATGCGTTTAATGATGAAATTGCAAAACTGCAAAAAGCCGATTTTGAAGACTATTTTTCAAGATGGATTTATCGACTTCCAAAATGTAACAAAATTAATGAAGATTACGTTGAAAAAATACAAATAGATGAAGAATAAAGATATAAATTTAAAAAATTAAATTTAAAAGTTTTTTCAATTCAACTAAGCGAACTTTTGTTAGGCCCCTCGTATGTTTGAATAGACTGTATCCTCAATTTTGTGAAGTACTGTATAAAATGGTAACATATTTTTGGCAAACTATTTAAACATAATAATTGGTACAATATAATCAAAACGGTCTTTTGGAGACTTCCGTGACTTAATAGAGCTATTATAGATGTAAGTGCTTAATCCCGAGATACTATGATTGTCACATCCAAAAATATATCTGTGGACTTTTGACAAAAAAACCTAAGTTGAGATAAGACAATTCTCCAGGATTTTAGTCCTAAATATAAAATTTAAATACGCTTCTATTGGTATAATCGACAAGTCTCTATGATTTCTTATTCCAGATATATAAGGGTGTCTCATAGTTCACGCGGATTCAACGGAGATTCAACGCTGCATCAACGAAATTTAGCCACATTATTGAAAAGTAGTTAATCAGTTTTTAGGCTCTCTTGAAAAGTTGCCAAATTTGAGTTAGGTTGTTTTGTCAAAAGTCCACAGATATATTTTTTTTCATCTTCACAATATATTAAAACAGATACATTTATGCGAGTAGCTTACCTAGTCTCTTCCTTCAAGGAAAATCCGAAATGCTTAATGAAACCGTCCTTTCAATTGCTTTTGGAAGATTAGAGGAATGTTTAGAAAAATATAAGAATGTCTTGCTATAAGTGAGCAACAAAAATTTACCTCAAAACTAATTTCAGACTCAGGATATTTTGGAACAAATATTGGTGTTTTCATTTATGTTCGCAATTAACAACAATTTTGCAAATTGTACTGGTTTAAGGCTAAATTTTTTAATTTAATTAGAAAAACCACACTTTTTTGAACTTTACCGCTAAATAAATGTCGGGATTTAGAAACCGTAATCTGAAAATATCCGTATTAGCTCTATTATGAACACCGCACGAACTCTTGAACTATAACACTCAATAAATTTTGTATTTCTATTTTTGGCATGTGGGTCTTTACATCCCATCTTAATATATGTTACATAATTGTTCTCAAAATTTCTAGAAATTTGGACTTACCTGTACGATTAACAAAATTGTTAGCTCGGTCAGCGTTAGCAACATTAAACTGCCCATTTTTAAAAGTTGTATTAACACTACTGGTTCCGTTCAAACCAGGTGGAGGGGGTGCTGGTCTATTAAATGGATTTTGGCGCGGTGCTGGTTTTGGTGTTGAAGTTTGAACTGCATTTGTATATTCGCCAATAATTCCTTGAATAAAAAATTAACATTTTGTTAAAATATGAAACTTAAATCGTGCCCTTTTTGATGATCTACATACTATTTTTGGAACCTTCAATTTCTTCCAGTTGCCTTTGTAACTCAGCCACCATTAACTTTTTGTATTCATAGCCTGCACAAGTTAATGCCTTCATCCAGGCCTCCATACTTTCTTGTGAATCGGCCGACAGTATATAAGTGCGGTTTCCATTAAATGCAATTTCAAAACAATATTGATCACTTTCTTCAGAGAGTTCTGCAAAGTAAACTATGAGGTTTAGGTATGTGTTTCTGTATGCCCACTTACCTATGGTACAGCCCTCAACAATTATCAAACCTAGAGGCTCCTTATCCCCCTTTTTTTCGAAATAAAATAGAAGGTTCCCTTTTAACACGAAATAGCGCTTCTGAAATGCCTTGTTGACCTCACCCTTTTTATTAAGAAAACCATCATAGTCATAAGGAGGAGCAGTAGCAAACACACACAGATTTTTTTCGTTGATTTTCATTTTTGCAAAGAAATGATCATACGTTTACTGGCAGGAACAGAATATATTGCAACGATTCTGAACTTAAATGGATTTTACAGCATTTTACAAAAACTTTTTTAGAAAATTTGCGAACTGCAGTTTTGTAGGACTATATGACACAAGTAAATAAAGAAAGCTAACAGCTGACCTTGGGTACGTTCACTTAAATGCAAAAATCTTATTCTGGGGAAAACTGTTAAATGGCCAGAATTTGTCAAAACTTCCCAAATCAATGAAACCAAAAAGTCCCAGCTAGAAATTAATTTTTGGTGACTAAAAACAAGTCACATGTCAGCGAGAAAATTTATTATGGTGACAAAAACAAGTCACATATGTCAGCGAGAAAATTTATTATGGTGACAAAAACAAGCGAGAAAATTGGTCATTCATCAATATATAACAACGCCCAACGACTTTTCAATTAATTTTGCTTTTTTAAAGCTGTTTTATTGATTTCAATATTCTTGTTTGATTGCCAGATGTAAATTTTAGAAAATACTAATCTGGATTTTTGTGGACTAAGTTAAGCACTTTTGCTGTTGCTCTCCCATACGACTTCGTTCGCCCGTTTGTGAAACGATCTCAGAATGTTATGTTTGTATCGCGGTAGTGTCCTTTTTCCAGTGTATTTTATTTGTCCCAGAATTTTTTAGTATCTCGGGCAGAGCCAACAGGATTTCGAATTACAGCTGCGCACGGACCTAATTTTTGAGGCCGGCCCGGCACGAACACGAAACAAGGACTTGAAAAAAAGCCCGGGCCCCCACGAA
Organism: Calliopum simillimum; assembly: GCA_951812925.1. Classification (NCBI taxonomy): domain Eukaryota; kingdom Metazoa; phylum Arthropoda; class Insecta; order Diptera; family Lauxaniidae; genus Calliopum; species Calliopum simillimum. Next base: position 85,614,785 of record OX638369.1, on the reverse strand, counting down.
TATTCTTTGTCGAGGCCTGAGCCAAGCCTAGCACGATACTACCTTTTTTTTATGATTTAAAAAAATTTTAACTTATTGATGAAGCTAAATCAATGATTTCCAAATGAGGAAAAAAACATTATACGAAGTGCTTATCTGAGTTTTTTGGTCGAATATATTAATAGATTGTTTCCACCGAAGATTTATTTTGGGATTTACGGCTATTTTCAGATTTATTAAACGTTTAATACATGATGAATGAGGTGAGTTACGGCATTATCAATTCATAAATCTTCGGTGGAAACAGGCTATTACCCCATTATTATCCTTTGCCCCACATTTATACATTATTTTACATATTTTTATGTAAGAACAGAATTTTTTCCAAGTTTACGCTTCTCAATCTTCACGTGATTTACGGGCTTCTAATTTTCGGGCTTTTTTGTTTTGGTCCGGTCTCGTCAAACCACTTTAGATAATAAAAATTTTCCACACCGCTTTAGGTGTAATTCCGAACATGATTCAATAAAGGCTAGTTTACATAGACATTCTTAATCAAAATAATCATGAATTTTTTTGCTCCATAATTAAAACTATATTTTGTTCACATTCATGTGATTTTAGATTACTAGTACTATTTTACTACTTTTTCAATGCAATTTAATTTAATACTTTTTTGTACTATTTTTTCATGCGACAAATTTGTGTCAAACTGTGAGCTTATTTTGTTTGGTCTCTCAAATTGTATTTGACTGATTCAAAGATTGCTATTAATCCATCTCGTAGATTTCTTCACGAAAACTGTATTATTCTACTTCCAAAAGGAACAAATCGAGCCCTAACCGCCAAAAAGACTTAACTGGCACGATTTCGGATTTTCGTTTTTTGATGACAACCTATAATTCGTGTCCATACGCATCTTCTCTAAAAATTTCATAACAGTAAAAAGTATCGTTACGGAGTTATAGCGAAAGCAATAAAGACTTAACTGACATTCGAAGTATTTTGTTTATTTTTTTTGTGACTGCGAGTTGTTGGTTAAGTCTTTTTTTCTTTTTGTGTCAAAAAAAATTTGCAAATAATGTAATAAAAAGGAAAATTTATTAAAAAGTCTTGATGCGGGTTAATAGTATATGTGACCACAAATGTTTTTTGGTACAAAAACTGAAGATCAGATGGGGAATCTGGAAAAGAAAAAAAGGCTTAACTGACAAAACACTGAAAAATAGCAGTTATATTACAAATAGGTAAATGAAACTAGTTGCATAGCATGTCTAACACAAAATGTAGCTTACATACTAAATTTCGCTGTAATAGCTATACTAAATGCACAGATATTTGAAAAAAACCTTCTCCTGTAAAATTTACTTTTTGTCAGTTGTTTTTTTGGCGGTTAGGGCTCGAAATGTTTTACAACACAACTCTGTTTGATTTCGTGAAGTGGCATCGTTTGCTTATTCATTTCATGATTAAAATAATCACTAAATATGTGATTATTTTGATTATGAATGTCTATGTAAACTAGCCCTAACTATGGTTATGGCAAGTTTTCAAAATAGAAAAAATGGATCCCTGATCTTGCCTTGCTATCTGTCAAAAGACTAGAATCGAAACAGAGATTTTTGACATTTTCGTAGTTTCGTAAGAAGAAGCAGCATTTGTTATCGCTGCAACCAGGGTATTTCAACCAAGATTCCGAATGGGTGACTTAGGAAGTGTTTCAAAACTGTTGAAAGCATCTGACACGATTAATCTAACCAAATCGATTTGACAAAAAAGTGCATAATTTGTTGATGGGATTGAATTTACTTAGATACGTATTAAGTGAAAAAAAGGATACAGTATGTCATATCTTTTGACCGAAATTTCACTCGAAATGTTAGGATATAAATTCTACGACATTGACGGCAATTTTGGTCAAACCAACTTTCAAAGTAGTCTACCGAGCAGTAACTTAAACATTGAAGATACAAGAGAAGAGGAATGTTTGACTACCATTCTGAATTTAATGCAAACTGCGAATGAAGAACAAAATGAAGATAATGGGAACAACACTTCAGATGCGCTGGATGTCATACCCTCAGAAGAGCTGAGCGCAGCAGTAGATAGCGATACATCACATACGCAACAAAAAGAAAGCACTTTGCAACCACTGCAAAATATCAAGCGAAATCTTCCAAATGCATTATCTAAACTGCTGGATAATGAATGCGAGCGAATACGAAATCAAATATTGAGAAACAAAATTGTTTTTGTTCAAACAAACGCAGATATGGTCAAATTAAACGATCAACGTGAAACTCTGTGTGATTGCTTAACTCCATTTAAGGAACAAGAGAAAACTAATCTTCAAAACGAAATGCACACAATGCAAATGTTTCGAAAACTGGTGGAACGTAGTCTCTTTAAAGTACGTTCCGACAGCTATGAAAAATACAAAAGAATATTTGTTCCAACGGCGGAGGATAACAGTGTTTAACAGTGTTACGACTGCAAAGTATATAATTTAAAATAAATTTAAGGAGCAAACAAACTTAAGCGATTTAATTTGTTTTTGGGAGTAAAATATAAAAACCAAATCCAAAGCTTCAGTGATATAACCGTAGGAAGTTTCAGACATAACTTTTTAAAAAATCAAAGAAATAGTTTTTGTAAATGTTATATACAGGCATGTTCTCAATTCTGATCGGAATCGGAATGGAATCAATTTTAAGGTGCTCTGAGTTTCTATAGGCGTTTTTTTTTTCGTTCGGAGTAGAGTCTGGGCTTCCAGAAAATAATTTATTTCTTTTTTTGTTGAGACATCAGAGCATTTAATTTGTGTTTCTTTTTTTATTCAGAGTGAAATCAGAGCGGAATGAAACGGCCGATCATTTAGAGTAACAGATGGAGCACAGCAGAAAAATAAACAAAATAAAATGAAAACAAAATTGATTTCGGACTGCGCTGTTTTGGATACAACCTGGCGATATGATCATTTATGTTCAGCCAACCTAAATCAACAATAAAAAAAAACAAGTGTGTCTCATAAATAAATCAGAGCGCTCTGAGCGTGCTCTGTTCAGGTTATACTCGACACGCTCTGTTTAGAGCTCTACTCTGAACAAAAAAAGAAAAATATACCCTTATTGAACACCACATCGGAATTGCATTTCAGTAAATCGGATTAAAACCAGTAGCCAATTTTATTTTTTGCAATAAAATTTCCAAATGTCCAAATTTTGAAATTTTCCGCTCAATAAAAAAATATAGTGGACAAATTCTAGAAATAGGGAAAAGTCTATTTTCTGATTGATGAAAATTTCAATAAAAAAAAACTTTCTTTCTATTCAGTTGTAAGAGAAATCTACAATGAAATTTATAATTTCGAAAATAATTTTTAACATTTCGCGACCTTAGAACAACAGGGTTCTAACTGACATTTTTTGTGAAATTGAGTTATATATTGCCTCGCACTAAATAGACCACGCTCGTTCGACCACTCGTATGGTTTCTGAGATAATGAAATTGAGATGCACAAGGTGTTATCTACACATATTCAAATTAAAATTAATTTCACAAAGTTCTAACTGGCAGATAGAACTTTGTGCTTCTGTAAGAGAGCATGCAAATTAGATAAAATCGTGTAATTTTGTTGAACAAGCCCCGATTTCGAGCCGACATGGCTCATTTTGTTAGTAATTGAACTTAGAAAAAACCAACACATAAGATTTATGCAATTTTTGAAAAAAGGTCGAAAAACGGTTTTGGAAAATTGAAGAATTCGATTCAAAAATAGTCGTTTCCGATAAACTTGCCAACGCTGAATCAGAATCTTGCATCAAAGTTGCTATATCTTGTATGGTTTCCGAGAAATCCTACCCCAAATGTTCAAAAATGATCAAAAACACGATTTTTAAGGTTGTCCAGGAGACGTATAAAATCGTTTAACTATTTCTATTGAATGCAAAATTTTAGTACTGTTCTTTGTCTTCAAAATGAGCTACAAACTGGTCTTGTGTGATTTTTCTTTAAAAAGTTATACTCGCTTTAAATGATACATAAAAATATGTAAATTTTTCAAAAACCGTTTTTCGACCTTTTTTCAAAAACTGGATAAAGTGTTGGTTTTTTGTAAGTCCATTTACTAACAAAATAAGCCATGTCGGCTCAAAATCGGGGCTTGTTTAACAAAATTACATGATTTCATCTAATTTGCCTGCTCTCTTGCAGAAACACAAAGTTCTATCTGAAAAAAAAAAAAAAAATATCTTACAGAAACACAAAATTCTAACTGGCAGTTAAGCTGGAACTACATGCAACGCGTCGTCGCTTTACCGCGTCATGGCTTTTCAAGCGTCTCGTTTTTCGAGTTACATGCCGCGCTTCCTCGCGTCAAAGTTTTTTATGACAACAGCTGATAGTTCACAAATTTGGAAAAAATAAAAACCGTTTGTATAAAAAAATGGAAGTATCCAGAGGTTTTTCTGATTTTTCGGAGATCACCGAAATAATTTTAATTTTAAATATTTTGTTATTTACTTATATTAGCAGCCAAACAGTTGAAAAAAAAAATACGTTTTGAAATTGAAGAAATTGAAAGGTGTGTTTAATAAGCTTTACGCTAGAAAGCGTAGAAAAAGTTGAAAGTTGCTCAACTTTTTGCGTCATGTGCTTTTTGACTTTCAACGCGTTGTGTTTTGTAGCTCACTCCATACGAATGTATGGCTTCAACTTTTTCTGACAGAAGCGTGTGCCGCGATAAAGCGACGACGCGTTGCATGTTACTTCACTTTTAGAACCTTGTTTCCCAATTTCAAGTACCTTATCGTTCAGCAACAAAGATCTATCAATTTTTTTAAACTTAAATTCCTTATTAATTAGACAACGTACTTTTATTATTTTAGTATCAATGAAATCATCGCGACAATCAAATGCTTGTAATATAAATAATATTGTGATTAAAATCAATTCATAAGTTATACGACACGAAATATTCAAACATAAATTTCTCGAAAGTGATGTGAGTGTAGATAGAACCCTGTTGTTCTAAGGTCGCGATTTGTAGAATTATTTGTGGTGAAAACACTGTACTTATTTAATTTTAAGTTTTTGCATTTGGAAAGTCCCTATTTATACGATGAAACATTTTGACTAAAAACATTTCGTTTGAGAGAGAGGGATGCACGGGGAAGATAGAGGGAATTTTGTTTCACGTACATGAGACACGCTTTGTGCTTGTCATTTGTATTGAGAAATTTCTAGTTCGCCATAAGAAAACATACAACCGAGTTGACATGTCGCCGAGAAACATTTTTTGCGTGTAAACGAAAACGAAACATTAAAAGAAAATCCAAAATGTTTTTCATAGAAATGTTTCTTAATATAAATAGGGACAAAAGGAAATAAAAAATATGAAATCAATGTCAGTCGGCAATGTCACCTCTTTTTCAGCTCTGTGTGACCGCGTATTTTGTCGTTGTTAATATTGAAAAATTTGCATTTAATATTACTTGGATTCATGACGAAATTGAAAATAATTTTAACTTTGTGCACATTTACACAAATACCTTTCTAATGGTGTATAATTCAAAGTCGTGCTGCGTTTTTAACATAGTAAAAAATGTAGGAAAAATTTTTGCCTGGCGTATTTATATATAGATTATTTGCAAATTTAAAAATCAGCAATGTGAAAATAATTGTGTTTGAAACCAGCGAAAAAAAGATTTTTCAATAAGAAAAAAATTTTTCCTATCGAAATAAGCAAACAAATTGTGCAAATGCGTGGCTAGTAAGAGTATGTAATGCAACTGGCCCTCACTCCTACAGCTTACAAAACGGAACAAAATTTCTTTTTGTATGTAAAAAAAAAAAACAATAGAAAATAATTCCATCTGCCCCACTAGCTTTGATTCTGGCTAAGCTCTTGAAAATGTGAAAATGTATTTAGTTAAAAAATGTTTTTCAATTGTTCACAAGTAAAATGTCAAAAAGCACTGACGATAGTTTCTTGGCACAAAAAGTGGTTTCGTGCATTCGTTTACTTTTTACATTTTTTACAAAAAAAAAAAAATTAAATTTTCGTGCCCAGAAATAAACGTCAGGGCTTTTTGACATTTTATTTGTTAACAAATAAAAGTTTTTTTTGTTTGCATATTTCGAAGGCAAACATTTTTTTGTTATTATAAAATCTAATCCTCACTGGTTTCAAGCAAAAATATTAGCTGTGTTTTAGACGCTAGCGTGCGGAGGGACCGCTTTCCTACATATAGTACTACTGCCCGACAATTGTGTCTCTCGTGTGACCAGGCTCTTACTGTATGATTTCAAAACATTTTTTTATTCTGTAAATTTTTTTTCACAAAGTTAACTTGCTTTAAACAGTTCGAAATTTAATAATTTAAATTTAATTTGTTTGATTGTTTGATATTGTCATTCTGAATATTTTTCGTTTTGTTTGTAAATACTAAATTCATTGAATTCGTATTTCAAACCGCATCAACATCACGACGTCACAAAAAGACAAAAAAGCAACGCAGCAATAGAATGACATTTCGTTTACGAACGAGTACGTTCAGTGTTTCGTAGCTCCCTGTCACGTCAAAATCACTCAAAATCGCTGAGGGCCTTGCTGCCAATTGACTTTTTTTTATTTCACAATTGTTTTAATAAAAAGTCAATCAGCAAGAAAATTAATTTATAAAATAAAGAGAATTAAAAGTCGCAGTTTTTTTTCGTGAAAAATATACGTTTTGGCAGATATAAAGCTAGTCGGAACCTGGCACATCAGTTATAATAGAAAAAACTTGTAAAATAGTGAAAAAAAACTTGCATAATGAAAATTTGGACGTCAGAGCATACATTCAACCATCCGTGGGAAATGGTCACACAAGCTGCTTGGCGCAAATATCCAAATCCTATGACGCCCTCAATTATTGGCACAGATGTTGTTGAGCGCAAAGTTGTTGATGGGGTGCTGCACACTCACAGGCTGGTTCAGTCCAAATGGTACTTTCCGAAGTGGACCCATGCGCTGATTGGAACAGCGAAAACCTGCATCGCTAGTGAAAAGTCAACCGTGGACCCGCAAAGAAAGCAAATGATCCTCAAAACAATAAATCTAACCTTCTGTCGTCACATTTCTGTTGATGAAGTGATTTATTATGTTCCACATCCCAAAGATCCCGAAAAGACACTGCTGAAGCAAGAGGCTTCGGTTAGCGTACATGGTGTGCCGCTTAGTCATTATATGGAGGATTTACTGACGTCGTCTATAAGTTCAAATGCTGGTAAAGGCCGTCTAGGCTTGGAATGGGTGATATCAAAATTAAACACAGAGGTCAAGGGAATTGCTGAAACGGCGGCAAAAAGCACAGATGAACTGATTATGTGCACACGCAGATCCATTGATGACGTGACAGAGAGTGCACGTAAAAGTATGGACGAAATTAGTGCGCAGGCAGCGAAGCATATGCGTTTCTAAATTAATATGAGAAATGGTCTCGAACACAAAATTGTTGCTATACATATTCGATTTGTTCGATTACTTCATTATAAACATACGATTACGAAAACGAATTTGATTTCAATGATTTCGTTGTTATCAAATTTGCTAGTATTTGACTTTAGAATTATGTACCTTATCAATTTCGAGTTAAAAAAAATATTCTTCTAAAAACGATTGCAGTTATTTCAAAACTAAAATGTAATTGTAGAAATTTTGTAGATAAAGAATATAGTCGAAGGGAATTTAAATTAACAAATTCAAAAATGTATTTATTTGTTGTATTTACTATCTGCCTGGTAAGAATCATATGCAATGTGAACTTTGCTTTGGCTCATCGACATAAAGAATTTCCACAAATAAACGTTTCTTATCGTACTATTCATTATGATTATTCATTTCAAGAGTCTGTGTGTTGCCCAAATGCGCCTGTATTTGTGCTTCGCGTGCTGCTAGTTGTTTTGTGTACCTACACAATGATGAGGAGTAACTTGAATTTTAATTTATGTCTTTATAAAAGTTTATCAATGCAGTTGCTATGGGCGGAAATTTGATTAAAGACTTTGAGACATTTTAGTTAATTGCAGCACTCACATCCCTAAATATTACTTACAGTTGTAATAATCAAGATTTTGGTGTAAATTTTCTTGCTAATAAAATTAAGATCTATCAATCATGAGATTTAGGAAATGCTACATGGGCGATTCCGCTATAACAAATTCGGGTTTCTTCTAACTTTTAAAATTTTGTATGCCCCACATCCATGAATTAATTTTTTACTGCTGTTTTAACGTAGATAAGTAGGCGTCACAGGTAAGAAAAGTACATATCGTCAACTGAAATCCAAAAAGACGTAACATTTTTTATTTTTTCACAAGCGAAGCAAAAAACGAGTTTATACGCTTTGCTTCGCTTGTGAAAAAACTAACAATTTTTGCATTTTTAGATTTCAAGTGAATGTATATTCTGTGAAATTCGTTGTACTATGCTTCCGTCATACAAGGTGCAATTCAAATTGAGTTTTGAAGAAGAAACTAGCACTTTCAATTACCACATTTCTTTATTGTTAAAAATTGCTTTGTTTTATTATAAAACATCAAATGTAAAACCCCTGTTTTTGAAAAATATTGGGTTAAGATATCTTAGAATCCTGACGTGGTAGAACAATTCTTAACCCGGATTCGGATTGAGGATTCAAAACTACATCCAAAATAAGTATTGAAATTTTAGATTGTTGGCGTTTTTGGTCGAACCTTACCAGTCCCCTATGGCTACAGGACATTCTGAGAATTCTGTAGGCAAGATCTTAAAACTAATTATGCAGTTTAAATTATTATGCTTTATAGAGTATTCCTCTAAAGAAAATTTTTTTAATTAAAAACTAGTAAGGGTGTAAATTTTGGCCTGGCCAAAAAATAAATACCCTACACTGCAGTATTTTGAAAAGTTTGCTTATGTATATGGGAGGTGCCACGCCCTCTTGTCCGAGTACACCCAGTTTTTGTTCAGAGCTTGCATTTATAGTTTTTAGTGTCAGAGTGAAATTTAGTTGGATTATCTCAAAAAACTCTTTCAGTATAGCATTTTGAATCTTTTGCTTATATGGGAGGTGCCACGCCCCCTTGTCTGATTTCACCCAATTTTTGCTGAGAGCTTTCATTTATAATTCTTAGTGTCTGAGTCAAATTTGGTTCGAATATCTCAAAAAACGCTTTCAGTATAGCGTTTTGAAGCTTTTGCTCATATGGGAGGTGCCACGCCCTCTTGTCCGAATTCGCTCAAATTTTTATCAGAGCTTGCGCTTACAATTCGTAGTACTTATATGTATTGTGGTTGCATTGTCGTGAAAAATACTCCTAAAATTGCATTTTGAATATAATTTTTGTATGGGCGGTAGGCGTGTCCGTTGACCGATTTTGCTCATTTTCAATCCCCCGAGCTAACTTTGACGACGGAGGCAGCGTACCAAATTTCATTGAATTATCTTGCTCAGTTTTCCCAAAAAGTGTATTTCAACACATAGCCAGCCAGCCACCCAGCCAGCCACCCAGCCAGACAGACGGACATGGCTATATCGACTCAGGAGGTGACGCTGATCAAGAATATATATACTTTTCTATACCTGCCACGCCTCCTTCTCTGCGTTACAAACGGAAGGACAAAGTGAATATACCCTGGGTGTAGGGTATAAAAAAAAAAAAAATTTGCGTAGGGCTGTTCGGGTTGAGAGGAATATCGACGAGAATTATCAAAATATATATTAATACTAGAAACAGTTAGGATTAGTTCTGAACTAAACCTAAGTGAACTTGGACAAGCATTATTTATTATTATTATTTGAGATAATGTTGCTCAGAAACTTGGGATATTCGATGCAAGTTTAGAGCAAAAACTATTTGAATACGGTAAAGAAGGCATGGCGCCTCCTACACAAGCTAAGTTTTTAAAATTCTATGGTGTAGGGTACTTAAATTTTGACCAAGCCAAAGATAACACCCTTAATAGTTTGTTTCTTCTTTTATTTGTGCGCTCTTGTCATCAAAGTGTGATATGTTTAGATTTTTGTACATTTGTATAAATAGATCAGTAAATTTTAGCACGTGATACATACTAACGTACTGACGTAGACCAAGTGGTCGTAGACCCATTCACATACATATATATGTACTTAGGCATTTATACGTTGCTATGGTGAATCAATACGTTTGGGTGGTCATACCTACTCACAGTCTCACAGTTGTATCAGTGCTTAAGAGTCGTCTGGAGAGCGTGGTCTCTATTTAAATGTGTAAACCAAAAGAACCACAATGAGAAGGGCGAAAAAGCACGTTTTTTAAGTTCTGTCAGACGATCAGTGTTTATGCATATATCAAGAAACATATGTAATTTTGTTGTTGCCATCTTTCAAACGACAAGTATTTTTGTGTGTAGGTAGGTAGGCATATAAGGCTCTTGGATGTATAAGTTATTAGTTGATTTGATCTTGTTTTGCAAAAATTTTATAGGTTTTGTAATAAACAACAAATATTGCATGTTTTCTGTGATTGTGGATGGATTGTGTACGTCAGCTTAAAAACAAGGCAACAGATTCCTGTGAGCAACGAGCCTCCGATAACCTACAGCGATTGGTGGAACTGATGTGCTGACCTTTAGTATAATCAATTGTAAACAAATTCGTATCAATAAATCATTATCGGTAAGCGGAATTTTATTGAAATCGCTCAGAAAAATTTGATTTTCACTGCACCATTCATTGTTAATTTGCCCTTTTTGCAGTTTAGTTGTGGTCGGTGAAAAGCGTTGGCATAAATTTTAATTGAATTGGATCGGTCATTTAATAAATTGAAAGTGGAAAATGACCATATTACGTTTTTACACTACAGATGCAAGCGATGAGTCTAATAAGGCTAGAATTTTGAAGCAACTACAGAGTGTAAGTTCCTACATATTAATATTTTCCTTACATAAGAAACGAAAAGAGAGTAAGTGGAAATCAGAAAATCGACATTTTAGAAAAAAATTCAAATAAAAAAAGTTAAAATGGTTTATGTTGAAAATTAGTATAAAAATAAAATATAACCAGTAGCTCTTTGTTCTTGCCGAAAATTAAATATCCTACACCGTAATTTATTTGATTTACCACATCCATAATTAAATTTCGCAAAAACCACATTTTACGAGTACCCATATGTACCAGTAATTTTGTTTTTAAGTTTTTGCTTGTAAAATGTACATTAGGCTGATTACATTTCTTATATTAGTCGTGTTTCTTTTGACGCGTATATTGTGCTAATTTTCAAATTGCGATAACTCATGAACGGTGAGTCGAAGGATAAAAAAGTGTGAGGGTTTTTTATGGAGAATCGCATGCTCTACAAATAATTTTCATTTTATGTAAAAAATATACCGCTTAGGAGTTATTTAATAAAAACTAATTTTGTGACGTTTATCGGTGCTTAACTGGCTTTTATGTTATAATTTCTAAACGGTATCCTTATTTTTGCATACAATTCAAGTTATTTGTAGAGCATGTGATTCTCCATAAAAAAGACCCTGGGACTTTTTATCGCGCGACTCATCGTTCTTGAGTTAAGGCAATTTGAAAATTAACACATCTATATATGTATAATTCATCCAAATACAGAAGCAGTTTAAAAACTAAAAAATTTATTTTTAGGATATTGGTATTTTTGGATAGCTAGGAAGCTAACGAATCCAAAAAAAACAATATAAAAAATTTTTGCTTTTAACTAATTCTGCATTTGGGCAACTCATATATAAAAATGAAATGGTGTCCGTATATAGCTTATGGCACGGAAACTACACGGCCGATTAACATAACTTTTTTTTTTAAATTGTTTGTTATGGTCTGTAGAAGGATCTTAAATTTGTGAGGTACCGCTGTGGTGGACTGGGGTCGCACCCCACATATACAAAAAATACACAAAATGCTATATTTCTGTACCTATGGCTATCATTGGTACATAACGATCGAACGAAGTCGCTACCGGGCCAGATAGTTGTATATACGCGTGAAAAGAAACGCGGCTATTATTTTTGCTTTTTTTTATTGTCAAAAAAAGTTGTTGCTAGGACATAAAAATAAAAACTCTAGTGGAAAAAGAGCTCATATTCAGGCATGTTCGGAAATCCGATTCACTTCAGAATCGGAATTAAGTCAATCTTCAAGAGCTCTGACAAATAAGATGGAATCGGATTTGTAAAATTTGCTAATGGTTCCTATTTGATTTACCGAAATATATATCCGATTTGGTGTTAATTACACACGTTTACAAAAAAAAAAAAAAATAATGTCATGGCGTTTTGACCAGACTATGTGTTTCCTAAGGACTTTAACGTCCTGAATCCGAATCCGGGTTCCATTTTTTTCCAGAACGTCTGAGAAAAAAGATTTCAAGGTCATATGGAGGTCAAAATGTGGTTCATGTGTCGTTTAGTGATAAATTCGCTAAAATTCTGAAACTCATTTTTTATCATTGAATTCTTAGTCCTCAAAAAGAATATGTGATCAAAAAGAGTATCTCGGACCTAGGTTCGGAGATATAGCCATCGGAATATATCTTCTACTATATGAAAACCGCTATAATTTGGGAACCCCTGGATGGATTTGAAAAATATTGGTGTCATATTAAAGGTATTTTGTGTAGCGGCGGCAAGGCAAATGGCTATGTGCGTGTGTGTATGCAAAGAATTTCACAAGAATGTTTGATTTTGTAATAAGTTAATTTAATGATTAAAGTAAATGTTACATAAGTATAGTATGTAATTTAATGATTTTAAAGTAAAGTAAAAGAATTCATGATTTAAACGAAAAAATAGGACAAAAAGATTAATTAAATGAAATATCAATTTTTAATAATGGCTGCTTCACTTTTTCTTCTTTTCTTTCTTCTATGTCTTTCACGTTTTACATTTGTGTTTTTTCACGTCTGTTCGGCTTGGCATTCGCGGCGTAACTAACTCGTGTGAGGCGAATTTTTACGCAACAGTATTTTGAGAACCTATATAATGCACATATTTTCAATTGGATTCATAATTTTGAAGATAGGACCTTTTTTGAAATTTTGAGAAAATTTACAATTACAACAACAAATACATCAACAACACCAACAACAACAAAATACTTTTCATATGACACCAATATTTTCCAAATCTATTTAGTGGTTCCCAACTTATAGCGGTTTTCATAGAAGATATATCCGGATCTTTCGATGGCTATATCTCCGAAACTAGGTCCGAGAGACCCTTTTTGATAACATATTCTTTTTAAGGACTAAGAATTCAATAATATAAAATTAGTTTCAGAATTTTAGCGAATTTATCACTAAACGACACATGACCATTTTGCCCTTAATATGACCTTGAAATCTTTTTTCTCAGACGTTCTTGAAAAAAACGGACCCTGGATTCGGATTTAGGACGTCAAAGTCCCTAAGAAACACATAGTCTGGTCAAAACGCCATGACATTTTTTTTTTGTAAGCCTGTGTTATCGAAATGCGGAGCTCTTGAAGACTGATTTCATTCCGATTCCAAAGTGAATCGGATTTCAGAACATGCCTGAATATTAATATTTGAGTCACATCGAAGCCGCTGCGATTAAATTAATTTGTTGATTGATTTTTGTAAATTTTAGTGGAATAAATATGTAATATTCTTCTGAACTATTGAAGGACTTACCTGTTTGTTAATTTTTTCTAGGCCAAATATCCCTTTTTTATAGCTTCTGAATATTTTGTATAATAATTTCAATATAATTTAAAAATAATTATAATTGGACAGTGTTATGCAATAACAAGTCAACCCACTCGAAATTAGTTTTGAGATATTTACGTTTTTGTGTAGATGTCGTAAAACAAATGATATGAAAATGTCAAATGCTTCTTCATATTTAGAATCAAACTGTATTCATAAGTCGAAAAAAATTTGTTTGAGGGTTGACTTGTTATTGCATAACAGAGTCCAATTATAAACACAAATTTTCTCAATTTATTTTTTGGACTTAATCGCATTGGTTTCTGAGTGACTGATAACGCATTGACTTAAATTTTTTGAAACGGACACACTAAAAACTAACTTGCTAAACTGAAACTTTTTTTGGTGGGTTTTTGAAGGGTTTTTGATCAAAATTATTGCCTTATACTTTTTTTAAAAAAATTTTAATTTTTTAAAAAGTTATAAGCATTTGAATTTTTATGTACGTCTTTTTTCAAATTGCAATTTCATTGAGCGAAAATTAATGAAACTTTTGTAGTAGGACTAGAAATAATTCAGAATTTAAATGAAATAAACTTTTCATACAAATTTTTAAAATTTCTTATAAATAATGCACTTTTTAATAAACAAATAGATATTTAAGCTATACCTATAGCAAAATAAAAACAAAATTTTTATACAGAAATGTGCTCTGAAATCTGCACAATATTTCTGTGAAAAAAAATTGGAGGTACGCATCATTAATAAAAAGTTACGCGTACTTAAATGTCTCTACATAGGTGCTTTGCCTATGCGATTCACACATTTACGCTCGCTGCGCGTTCTTACGTGCATTCTCAATTTCTGCATAAATTATGATTTGTTGTTTTGAAACGGCATGCTGCGGTGAAATGCGAAAATCACATAGGCAAGGCACCTATGTAGAGTCATTTAAGTACGCGTAACTTTTTATTAATGATGCGTACCTCCAATTTTTTTTCACAGAAATGTTGTGCAGATTTCAGAGCACATTTCTGTATAAAAATTTTGTTTTTATTTTGCTATAGGTATAGCTTAAATATCTATTTGTTTATTAAAAAGTGCATTATTTATAAGAAACTTTAAATATTTTTATGAAAAGTTTATTTCATCTAAATTTTGAATTATTTTTAGTTCCACCACAAAAGTTTCATCAATTTTCGCTCAATATTTACGGAGAAATCGCAATGTGAAAAAAGACATACATATAAATTCACATGCTTATAACTTTTAAAAAAATTAAAATTTTTAAAAAAAAAGTATAAGGCAATAATTTAGATCAAAAACTCTTCAAAAAACCATCAAAAAAAGTTTCAGTTTAACAAGTTAGTTTTTAGTGTGTCCGTTTCAAAAAATTTAAGTCATTAGAGTTATTCACGATCTGGAGTAACGAGCTGAGTAACAGGGTAAAAGTGCACTCAGTTACTCTGAATAGTGAGCATACTCAATACTTTGTACGTATATTTGCTTTTTGTTTCTCAAAATAATTTTAGCTGACAGCAAAAAAAAAAATTTTTTTTAAATGAATATTTTGTTCTCATTCAAATTTTTATTTTTGATGAACGAAAATTGCCTCTCTATCATTAACAAGTTCAAACGTTTCTATGGAAATAGAAATAGTAAAAAAAAGGCAAAAGTGTAAGATTATTTTACATTAGAAAATAGCTTGACTAAAAGGGTAAAAGAGTAACAGAGTAACTTACGTATATTATGTTGTTGTGGTTGTGCACTGTTACCCTATTACTCTGTTACTCAGGACGTTACTCTAGATCGTGAATACCCCTATTGAGTTTTTTTTTTTTCTTTATGATTTAAACTTTTTATTTTTTTATACAAAGTTATAATTATTATGAGCTCTCTTTGCACTAGAATTTTTACTTTTTATCCTTCCAAATGAAACTCGTTTAAAAGCAAACATTAGAAAAAAACTAAAACACCCTTATGTACATATCTACTTACTTACATACATATGTATGTACAATGAAGGTTTCGTTTTTACAATTTATACAATTCGCTTTATAACACAATAACTAGGATAATCAAAATAATGAGCAATTTATTTTCATTAAAGACTCAATTAACATGCCATTCTGTAATTCGATCCGATTCCCACTCTGCTGCTTCCCCTTTCAAAGCTTATCACTAGTTATAGTACAGTAAAATTAGCTTAAATATTACTCGAAAAAGGAAAAAATTGCTGCGGCCTTGAATGTTGACACAGTTGTTTATTAGACTATAGTAATTTTACAAAAAACAGTCCAACAGGGTGTCAAGCCCCTTTTTTTGGTGGTTCAAAGATAATTCTGTACATTTTCGTTTTTTAAACTTCTTTCTAAAATTTAGTGATTTATGTAACTTTTAAGTAAGAGCAATTTTTTTCTGTTACAAAAATGCGCGTATCCCCAAAATTTAAATATTTCGAGTCCACTTCAAATTACAAAACGGCTATAACTTGACCGACCGAAAAAAAATTAAAAAACACTTTAAAGGGAACCGTGTAATTTTTGAGTTTGAAATTTTTAAAATAATAAGAAATGCATGAAAAAAACCTTATAGTGAAATTTAAGAAAACCCTTTTTTTAAAATTACTGTAAAATTTCAATCTGGTAAAAATTACAAAAAATATAAATTTGAAGTATTTTATTGGAATAATGAAAATTTATTTTTAAAAGTATAAAGATAAAGACGTAATTTTTAGTATTAGTGTTTAGTAGGGTAAGGGAGGGAAATATGGACTGCGTGGGTAATATGGACCACACGGTTATTTCCCACTGCATGGATAGGATTTACCGTTATTCATGTTCAAACTTAGCGCTAATACCTAAAGCTTATAATAGGGCGATTTTAGCGTTCGGTGAAGTCGCATGTTTCTGTAAAGTTGATTTTTCTGAAAAAAAAAGATCAGTGATAATTTTTTTCTATTGAGTATGTTTCATTATTTCACTTTTAAGACATCGCGTTTTTAAATAAAAGGTTAATTATATGAAGTCAGTGAATACCATTTATAATTTATTAGCACAAATAAGTTCATTAACCAAAAGGGTTTTTGATAAAAAAACCATTTATTTCACCAACACGTGCTGTGGGTAATATGGACCACCAGAGAAAAAAGCCTCAAAAACAAATGTATTTATCATCTTTTTCAGATGGGGAATCTAGTTGCAGTATCATGACGAGTCTGATGGTCATTATATGTAATTCATTAACTACAGAGGAAAAAAATTATAAAAAATGAATATAATGTAATACCCTTTACTCAGAAGATCGACGTGGCGAATTTTGGGTTGAATGTGTAATCTGACGTTCCTGGAGTCATGAAAAATGTGCCGAATGTTGAAGTGACATTTTTATATGCAACTTCTGTACCAAATGGACCATATGGTCCATATTATACTACACTTTTTTTTATCTTTATTTTGAGAATTTTCAGTTTTTTAATTTTTTTTCTTTATCCTGATGAGATATTTATATAAAAGTGAAGCAGAATAAAGGTAAATTGTTTCCTTTACTGAATGACATAAAATTAATTGTTTTGTTTTATGTATTTTGAGTTTTATTTAAAAAAGAAAGATCGGTGGTCCATATTTCCCTCCCTTACCCTATTATTTCAATATTACAATTGTTTTTTAATTTTTTCATTTACATACATTAATTTTTTAAATATTTATTTTAAGATATTCAATTTTGAATTCATACAGTAATTTTAGCCTATTAAATCTTTTCCGATCGGTTGAGAAACAAAAATTTAAAGCCGTTATAATTTAAAGTTTAAGTCAAATGTTTCAATTTTGGAAATTTGCTTATTTTAGAAAACGAAGAAAAAAAATCTTGCTTAAAAATATTTAGCTTAAAATCTACTAAATTACCAAGACACAAGAAGGTTATAAATGTACGTCATAGTTCAAAATAAATACGAAAAATTTAAATTTTTTGTTCTCGCTCATTTTGGAAAACGAAAAAAAGGGGTTTCACTTAAGAATTACTTATCTCAATAAATTTTAATGCTAGAAGGATATTTTCAAAACGAAAATATGAAGAATTGCATCAGCTACAATTTTGTTATCAAAGTTATTTGTTTGACACATAGTTTTTAAGTAATTGGTCAAAAACTGACTTCTTTGTTATTTGAACCCCCAAAAAGAGGAGTTTGACACCCCGTTGTGTAGTGGATTTTTTTGTAAAGTTATTATAGTCTAATAAAAAATTGTGCCAAGTTTTAAGTCCGCAGCAATTTTTTCTTTTAAGTTATTCAATTTTACTGTACTATTAACAGACTTTTCTATTTAAATTTTAATACTTAAATGTCTACCCACGTACATAGGTCTGCATCAATGTAACATCTTTGGATGTTGAAAGATGTTATTATGTAGAGACTACTGTTCCAATTGTACCAAACTCAAAGGATGAACTTCTGCTTCGCTGGCTACTTAAACATCCACAAAGCGCTGATAAATTACAACCAACCACAAATTGGCCAGACTTGAAAGACAAGTATTATAGCCTCATTGAAATCGGACCACGATTTAATTTCTCAACTGCGTTTTCCACAAATTGTGTTAATATTTGCCAAAACGTGGGCTTAAAACAAGTCGTCCGAATCGAGGCCTCGAATCGATATCTCATCAAATTTAATAGCGGTACAGTGGATGATGCAATGCTAATTGATGTACTTAGTGATCGTATGACAGAGTGTCGTTACACTAAGGATAATATACCTGTGGAAAGCTTTAATGAAGGCTTATCAACATCTAATGATAGTTGGTATTATGTACCTCTAATGGAAGTGGGGCGAAAAGCTTTAGAGGAGGTAAATATAAAACTTGGTAAGTTTCTCAAAGTCAACTTATTATTGCCATAAATGTGTAACATATCTAATCATAAATTATGCAATTCGAAAACAGGATTGGCATTTGGCGATTGGGATCTCGATTACTATACGAATCTCTTTAAAAATGTTTTAAAACGCAATCCCACAACAGTGGAGTTATTTGATTGTGCACAAAGTAATAGTGAACATTCACGTCATTGGTTTTTCCGAGGTAAAATGATTGTCGATGGATGTGAACAGCCAAAATCTTTGATAAAAATGATTATTGATACACAAGAGCATACCAATCCAAATAATACAATAAAATTCAGTGACAACAGTAGCGCCATTTATGGTTTTAAGCATAAAACTCTGCGACCAAGTACATTTGATGGTCCTGGTCCAATGCTTCTCAAAGAAGTTGAATCAGATTTAATTTTTACAGCGGAAACGCACAATATGCCGACAGCAGTTGCACCTTTTAGTGGGGCTACCACTGGCACAGGTGGACGTCTAAGGTATTCATGTTTATATAAATGAAGTGTTTTCTATATATATTTATTTATTTATTGTATATAAAAATTTGAAATTTTTACAGAGATGTTCAAGGTGTTGGTCGTGGTGGCATGCCTATAGCTGGCACTGCTGGTTACTGTGTTGGCTGTCTTAACATTCCAGGTAAAGTAAAACAATTTGATTGTTTGTACCAAGATTAAGTAATAGATGTTTGTTATAGTAGAATTAACATATCGGTACCTTAGAGCTCTATAGTCTTCTCTCCATTTTTTCAGTTGTTGGGAAATTTAAAAAGAAGATTTCAAACAGTGGTTATTTAGAATTGGCTGTTATTCTTACACAATGATACATGCAATAATTTTTTCTATGGAAGGTTTTAACATAATTTTTTTGGTGCCGTGACATAGTCCCCACGGACATAATCCCCATTCACGAAATCACATAATCCCCATTTCTTACCAATTTTTTTTACACCTAATTTCTATGGTTTTTTTTATTAGTTACTTAGATGTACTTCTTCTAAAATTGTGCGAACATTTTAAAATTTATCTGGTCAAATTTCGCAAACTTTACAACCTATTTTGATAAAATTATGTGGAGGGATGGTGACTGTCAATACCTTGCAATTGACCAAAACTGGGAGGGGTTAGGTTAGGAGAGTATGGCATCATAATTTTTGTCAATGGTTGAAGGAGTCCCATGCCCACTTTTATAACAATTAGAACAATTTGGGTGGTTGAATATTACTCTAAAAGGCTCCAATGACTTCATGGGAGCTTAGGAGATATTACTTCTGATAGCTAGAATTTATAAAAGGCATGGCATCGCTCACAAAACTTATATAGGTTATGTAAAAAACTAATAAAGTAATCTTTCTGAAATTTACTGTAGGGTGTTCACTCAAAGTAATTTATCTCCACGATAAACATTTGAGCTTTAAGAGTAATGATGAGATTTGATGTGAAAAAACCAGTATCTAAGAACTTTCCGTCAAAATTTGTGACAAAAAGATACGAAGTATTAAAAAAATTAGCTTGGACATCTATATATATAAAAATGAAATGGTGTCCGTATGTAGCTTATGAACGCGGAAACTACACGGCCGATTTACATAATTTTTTTTTAAATTGTTTGTTGTGGTCTGTAGAAGGTTCTTAAGGGGGTAAGAAGCCATTGAGGGGAACGGGGGTTGCACCCCCATACTAAAAAAATACAAAAAATGCTATATCTTTATAGTTATACAAGCTATAATTATGAAAGTTGGTGAACTTATGCATAATGTATTTACTATTCACCATGCAAAATTTGAGGGGGATTGAACTAGGGGAAGTTGCACCCTTCATATGAAAAAACACACAAAATGCACACAAATATCAGTGTTCCTATATCAGTTATCATTATGATACTTGGTACATGGATGCTTATTGCGTCTACTATTCAGCATGCAAAGCTTAAGAGGGATTGAACGAAAGGGATTTGCACCCCCCGTACAGTAAAAATACTCAAAATGCTATATTTCTACGCCTATAGTAGCTATCATTATAAAAGTTGGTACATTAATATATATTTTATTCACCTTGAAAAACCTGAAGGGTTGGAAAAGAAGGATGACAGAGATAGATGGGACTTGGAACATATGTAAAGGGCATCGGAAACGGGCGAATAAAGTCGCTTCCGGGCCAGCTAGTTATTCATATTTTAAAAGAAAATGTTTTACAGAAATTTCATAAATGCAACATCACACAACTTTTATTTGTTTAATATTCAAATTTTCGTTATAGGATACGCACAGCCATATGAAAATAAAAACTTTAAGTATCCAAGTTCATTCGCAAAACCATTGAAAGTTTTGATCGAAGCTAGCAATGGAGCCTCCGATTACGGCAATAAGTTTGGCGAGCCGCTTATTTCAGGATTTGCCTATTCATATGGTCTGACAAATATTGGTGATGAACGAGATGAGTATGTTAAGCCAATTATGTTTAGTGGAGGCTTGGGAACAATGGATTCTAAGATGAGATCTAAGATTGATCCTAAAAGAGGTAATAATTGTTCTTGATTGCGTTAAAAGGCCAAAGCCAAGACCAAGTCTAAGGCTAAACTTAAGACTAAGACTAAGCCTAAGGCTAAGGTTAAGGCTAAGACCAAGACCAAGACCAAGACCAAGACCAAGACCAAGACCAAGACCAAGGCCAAGACCAAGACCAAGGCCAAGACCAAGACCAAGACCAAGACCAAGACCAAGACCAAGACCAAGACCAAGACCAAGACCAAGACCAAGACCAAGACCAAGACCAAGACCAAGACCAAGACCAAGACCAAGATCAAGACCAAGACCAATACCAAGACCAAGACCAAGACCAAGACCAAGACCAAGACCAAGACCAAGACCAAGACCAAATCCAAGACCAAGACCAAGACCAAGATCAAGACCAAGACCAAGACCAAGACCAAGACCAAGACCAAGACCAAGACCAAGACCAAGACCAAGACCAAGACCAAGACCAAGACCAAGACCAAGACCAAGACCAAGACCAAGACCAAGACCAAGACCAAGACCAAGACCAAGACCAAGACCAAGACCAAGACCAAGACCAAAACCAAGACCAAGACCAAGACCAAGACCAAGACCAAGACCAAGACCAAGACCAAGACCAAGACCAAGACCAAGACCAAGACCAAGACCAAGACCAAGACCAAGACCAAGACCAAGACCAAGACCAAGACCAAAACCAAAACCAAGACCAAGGCCAATACCAGGACTAAAGCTAAGGCTAAGACGACTATGACTAAGGATAAGACTAAGACTAAGGCCAAGACTAAGACTTAGACTAAGACTAAGACTAAGACTAATACTAATACTAATACTAATACTAATACTAATACTAATACTAATACTAAGACTAAGGCTACGACTAAGACTAAGACTTAGACTAAGACTAAGCCTAAGACTTCAACTAAGACTAAGACAAGACAAAGTAAGGCCGAATCCAAGACCAAGACAACTAAAAGCAAACTATGCAAACCTTCCACTTAAATTTACAAAATTGTAATTGCAACAAAATTTCTTCAGGCATGCTGTTAGCGAAAATTGGCGGACCTGTTTATCGCATTGGTGTGGGTGGTGGTGCAGCGAGTTCAATTGAAATTCAAGGCTCTAGCGATGCTGACTTAGATTTTAATGCTGTTCAACGTGGAGATGCCGAAATGGAAAACAAGTTGAATCGAGTAGTTAGAGCATGCATTGAGATGGATGAACGAAACCCAATTCTGGCCATTCACGATCAGGTTTGTGTGAAATTTATTACATAAAGTTGAAATGTTACAGATTGTTGGATATTTCTAAAGTTTATTTTATCGCGTGGTTGTTTAAGTAACAATGCTCTCTTCTGAAATTTATATTTTTAACAAAACATAAATACCTTTTTGCTGTAATAAACTTGGGAAATAACAGTCTTATGTATATAAAAACATAAGGGCGTTTGGAAATTAAAAATCTTATTTATGCTCAATCCATTTATAAAGGGTGCTGGTGGCAACGGAAATGTATTAAAGGAACTGGTTGAACCTGGTTTTGCTGGAGCAATTATTTTCTCCAAAGAATTTCAACTTGGTGATCCAACAATAAATGCACTTGAACTTTGGGGTGCGGAATATCAGGAAAACAATGCAATATTATGTAAACCTCAAGATCGAATACTTTTGGAAAGCATTTGCGCTCGTGAACGTTGTCCAATAAGCTTTGTTGGTGTTGTTAGCGGTAATGGACGTGTTTCCTTAATTGAAAGTTCAATGAATTATAAGACTGCATTAGAAATTGATGATCCATCGAAATTGGGATCCATGCCATTTGATTTACACTTAGAACATGTGCTTGGAGAAATGCCAAAACGAGAATATATTTTAGACCATAAACCAGTAAAGCTTTTACCCTTGGACTTACCAAAGTCAGTGAGTTATATGGAAAGTTTAGAACGTGTTTTAAGCATAGTAGCGGTCGGAAGTAAACGTTTCCTTACGAATAAAGTAGATCGTTGTGTTACTGGGCTTATTGCTCAGCAACAATGCGTCGGTCCATTGCATACACCACTAGCCGATTATGCGTTAACAGCGGTGTCGTATTTTGGATCTGAAGGTATTGCAACATCAATTGGAACACAGCCAATTAAGGGTAGGTATAACAATAAGGTTACAATATATCGTCGCCACAATGCTACAACTACAATTTTAAGATATTTTTGTTTTTTTTTTTTTTTCTTACGTATATAACTTTGTAATGATGCTACCTTAAAGAACTCGAAGTTGCCTAGTTTTTAAGCATTTTGCCTAAAATGTGGGAAGTTTTTGGTCATGCAGTAATTTTCTACAGTCTTTTATGACGAATATGGTGTTTTACCCAAAATCTTAGCTGCTAATTTTATTTATACATAACAGGGTGGTATTTTTAATTTCTTTTTCTGGATATTTGTTTGTATTCCAAACTTCTTTTATCGTTAAATTTAAGCTAAGGACACAAAAAACCAGCTTTTCTAGATTACTATTAATGTTAATTGTTTTTACTAGTCCTTTCACTTAAAAAATAAATTAAATTTAATCATTCTTTTCTCATATATCTATTACACAGGCCTGCTATGCGCTGAATCCATGGCAAGAATGTGTGTGGCCGAAGCTCTATCGAATTTGGTCTTTGTTAAAATCAGTGAATTGGCTGACGTTAAATGCTCTGGCAATTGGATGTGGGCAGCAAAATTACCCGGAGAAGGGGCCAAATTATACGATGCCTGTAAGGAAATGTGCAAAATTATGAAAGAACTAAAGATAGCAGTCGACGGTGGTAAAGACTCACTATCTATGGCAGCTAAAGTAAACAGTGAAACAGTTAAATCACCTGGAACATTAGTTATTTCCACATATGCCCCATGCCCAGATATTAACATAAAAGTAACGCCAGATCTAAAAGGCCCTGCTATGGGTGCTCAAACTGCACTGCTTTGGATTAATATTGAGGGTAAATTTCGCTTGGGTGGATCAGCGCTTGCACAAGCCTTTTCACAACAAGGCAATGAATGCCCAACAGTTTTACGCACAGAAACTTTATGTAATGCCTTCAATGTTACTCAACGCCTACTGCAGCAAGGCAAAATTTTGTCAGGACATGATATTAGTGATGGTGGTCTTTTAATTTGTTTGCTGGAAATGTCTTTTGGTGGCTTGGCTGGATTGAGTATTGACATAACTAAGGTTGTCGAAAATTTAAAGTTGAATGCAATTGACACAGCTGCTTTGAAAGCTGGAAAGCCAGAGTTTGCTTTATTATTTGCTGAAGAATGTGGTTGGGTGCTTGAGGTCCAATCAGCTGATCTAGCAGAAATACAAACTTTGTTTTCACAAGGAAATGTTCCAAACTATTTCATAGGCAATGCCACAGGATATGGTCTTGATTCTAGCATTACACTTATATCTAAGAAAAACGTTATATTGGAAAGCACAGTGCGTGCGCTATTCAAACAATGGGAACGAACGAGTTTTGAGCTAGAAAAATTGCAGGCAAATGCTGAATGTGCGAATCAAGAGTTTAATACATTAAACTATCGTACTGGGCCAAAGTATCATTGCACAGTTGATCTAAGTACTGAGATTTTATTGAAACGCGTCGCACAAACTGTCCGCGTCGCTGTCTTACGTGAAGAAGGCGTTAACAGTGATCGTGAAATGATTGCAACTTTATTGAAGGCGCATTTTGAAGTTCATGACGTTACTATGTCTGATCTATTAGCAAGTTAGTCTTATTATTGTATACGCCCTATGTTGGTTATTGACCATATTTCTATTTACAATTTTAGGAAAAACAACCTTAGACAACTATCGCGGCTTAGTTTTCCCGGGAGGTTTTAGTTATGCTGACACGCTAGGTTCGGCCAAAGGTTGGGCGGCAAATATTATGTTCAGCGAGTTACTTTCTGTACAATTTAGTGCATACAAAAATCGCAAGGATGTGTTTTCTTTGGGTATTTGCAACGGCTGTCAGTTGATGAGCCTTATCGGTTGGGTTGGAGCAAAAGACGACACATCTAACAAGCAGCAAATAATTAATATACCAGATGTTGCATTACTGCACAATAATTCAGAACGATTTGAGTGCCGTTGGGCAACTGTGCGAATAGAACAAAGTAAGGCTCTAATGTTCCGTAAATTGGAAGGATCAATACTTGGTTGTTGGGTGGCGCACGGAGAAGGAAGATTCTCTTTCCGCACGGATGAAATACTAAATAATTTAAATGTTACAAATTGTGTTTCAATGCGTTACGTTGATGATAATGGATTACCAACTGAAATGTATCCTATGAATCCAAACGGCAGTATCGAGGGCATTGCAGGTCTTTGTTCAGATGATGGACGGCATTTGGCTATAATGCCTCATCCTGAACGCTGCAGTGCAATGTTCCAGTGGCCTTACATTTCTCCAGGATGTAATATTAAATCTCGAGAAAGTCCATGGCAGTTAATGTTTAACAACGCTTATGAGTGGTGCACTCAAAGTGAGGATTAAATAAGTTTTTTTTTTTTTCTGAAAAGCATTCCAGAACATGTTATTTTTATCATATATTTTTATAACACATTTTACAAAAAATAAATTAATTATGAAAAAAGTTTAAACACTTAAAATTAAAATATGGTACACGACTTAATTAAATTTATGGAGAAATTAATTTGATATTTGCAAAAGACATTTGAGGTAATTTGTTTTAGCATTGGGAGCATTCATATACTTTGAGTTCCAATCATTTATGTTTATATGTAACACTTTGTAGCCCATCATTTCCAAATGTCTCATTCTTAATGATTCAGGTCCACGCATTGTAGTTATATCATTTTCACAGAACGAGTCCAGCTTAAGCAGCAAAATAGCAACTCTGCAAATAAAAATTATGAACGTCATAAAGTTTTTTATACCCTACATCCAGGGTATATTCGCCTTGTCCTTCGGTTTGTAACGCGGAGAAGGAGGAGATAATCCAATCAAATTTCACTCAGACGCTGAGAACGGTAAGTGAAAGACCTGAGCAAAAACTATGTGAATTTGGACAAGAGGTCGTGGCACCTCGAGTAAAAGCAAAATTTTCAAAATACTGTAGTGCAGGGTATTTAATGCTTGGCCAGGCCAAAGCTAACACCCCCTTACTATTTTTTATTTTTTTTAATTTTGGACTTCATAAAGGGCTGATTTCCCAATTTAGCAGTATAACATTTTGTTTCACGCATATTCACAGAAAATCTCAAAAATGCAACTATTTCAGCGTTTAAATGAGAGCAACGGATACCCCGGTTTAAATTACTTGAAAAGGTTATTTTAGAAAACTTTCTTTTAACATTTTCATTGCCAAAAATGAGATCGCAGTTGGCCAAAACTTTTTTTTTTTTTGGAATTTTTCCTAAAAAGAAAAACTGCGACCTCTAAATATTAATATTAAGTTCTCAAATTTGATCCATATGTCTTATAAAATTTCAATGAAACATTTTAGCTGATCGCCCTGAAAATTCCGACATCTTCGGTTTTTATGTGTCACCCTAATGTACACAAAGACGTCGGGTCAACAGAAAGAAATGACATCTAGTTCTTTGATTTATATCTTAAGAGGCCACATCCTGCATCTAAAAACAAGCTGATTTTCAACTGCTTATACCTTGAAAACAAAGGCGTGTACTGTAATTTTTCTGCAAATGAACTTCAAAACCGATGTCGGTTCTTAAATAAAAGTTTCAGTCCGCTGTTTTTAATGTGTAGTATTCAGTCACTCATTCGATTTGATATACGGAATTGGTTACAATACAGAAAATATAAACAAGTATAGACAAAGATAAAATGAAGAACTCAAACTTTTGAGTTGCAAAGCAGCGAGATATATCGCAATTATAAAACCTCGAATAAAGTCATTTGTTAATATTTAACTAACGTCGCTTGTAGAACCTGTACAAATTGTGCAAATACTATTACAGTATGTACTTACTTTGTAATACGGTCTAACATTGTTGTTTCAATGGGGGCTTCGATTGGTTTGTTATCTTTGTCGAAATGTATAACAAAATCTATCTGTAAATTACAATTATTAAGTTAGTTTTAGCATTTATTTGCTAAAGCTATGATATTAATTTACTCTGTATCCATATGGTGTTATGTGATTGCATCTAAAATAAGATTCAGACTTAAGAGCAGATTCAAGAAAATGTTTCACATCTTCGCTGAATCTCGTTTTTCTTACTGGCTCTGCAATTAAAGGGAAAACAGTTATACATGTTTTTAATAACTAAAGCTTTAGCTTTGTGTTCTTACTTTTGCTAAGCTGAGCTTCAAGAAAATTTTGTTGAAACCAAGGAATATTTGCTTCTGGAAAATCCAGACATACTGTACGGTTTAGTTGCATTACTAAATTAAGTACACGTTCAGGATATGTTGCCTAAGTCAAACATAAAATTGTTATTATAAAATCATCAATATAAAAGCAAGCAAAATACCTTTGAGTAACAAGTTTCGATTTCTTCTTCAATTCGCTGTATAAAATGTATAGAAAACATTTTGGAGATCAATTCCACAGGTATGGATTTGAAATGGCAAAGCGCCAAACAACCTTGAACTAAGGACAGTCCACTCATGTAATCAAAGTCTCTAAAGCATAAAAGACAAACGTTATAATCTGTTTAAGAAAATAAAACTGCATAAAGGCGATTAAAAAAATACGTAGACTGCTTGAACTGCGTCGACTGTTATGGTTTCAGGGAAATCCGCTTAATGTGACCGTCTTCCTACAGATTAACTGATTCCAATGCAGTTTTTTTGCTTGCAAATATGATTATTGGTTGCTTAACTACGTAGTTGTTTGTGAAGTGTGTTCTGTTCGTTTGGCGGATTTTAAAGTGCGTGGCTTGAACGAGATAATTGAACCTTTGTTTCGACGTCATAACCGTACATACAAAATTCACCACCTGTTATGATCTCGACAAGAAGTTTTCATCTTCCTGTGAACGTTCAAGAAATTCTTGACAAACCTGGCAGTACGTAGCTAGTAAACCAATAATGATGTTTGCAATCAAAAAACTGCCTTGAAATCAGCTGACCAGTAAGCAGGCGACACCACGCGGAACCAACAAGCAGTCTACGTATTTTTTGAACAGCCCTCGTATACTGCCGTCCTAAGCAAGAATGCCGTAACTCCAATTTTCAAAAAAAATGAGTTTATGGCGTTTTTTGGGTCATCACGGTTCTGTCCGTCAACCGACAAGAACAGGTTGCATTATACCTTTATTTTCCCTATAGAATCAACTACGACTTTTGTCGTAACTCCCAGCCGAACACATTTTACAATTTAAAAATACCGTATCTCCACATGCTAAGCAAAAACACCGCAACTCCATAAAAATGTATGTAGTATCATACATTTTTAAAATCATTTCATTTCACTAAATCATTTTAAAAACAAACAAATTTTCTTCATGACACATCTCGTGCGCGTAGGAAGTTTCGATTATGGCCTCTGGACAAGTCAGTCAGTAAAATTTTCTTCAAGATCTATTTTAGAGTATGGTTCCACAGAGGAAAATTGTAGCAGCTTGAAGCTGTCATTTTTAAAAGTAAGTAAGTAAGCAGTAATCTGCGTACTTGAAAAATAGATAAACCAACCAGTGCCATCGCCACAATGTCAAAAAGGCAAAAGAATAATTCTCTGTCGACCAACACATATCCCTTTTTAAAAATGACTGATTCAATTAATCTGTGATTCAAGTTGGAATTCACAACTTAAGGAAATTCAAACCCACATGGCGGACAACGAATCAGATCAAATCCCTCTTACAAAAAAAGGAACTGTGCGTAAGCGGAAATATTACAAAGACGGAAAAGAGCTTGCCAGGAAGAAAAAACCGGTAGACACAAAATTGGTATTGGTCTTGGTCACCAAAAGACAAGAGTGTTTCTTGGGATTTACTCTTTCTTCATAGTAAATATAATCAAAAGTTGTCTTTACGGCATTTTTGATTTGTATCAGCTTCATCAGAAGTAGTGCTATACAAAACATATTACCGTAACTCCATTTTCGACTGAAATTTACGGAATTGGCTATTTCTACTATTGCCATTATGTACAGCGAAACAGTAAGAAACACAAAAGCTCATTTTACAGAAATAAAAATTTATTGGAGTTACGGCATTCTTTCTTAGGACGGCAGTATAGTTAACAGTATAAATAAACCCATTTTGTAAACCCAAAATGCAATGTTCGAAAATCTCAAATTTTTTCACTATGTTTTTGGAAATATGGTATGTATTTTCCTTTATGCATTTTGCCTTGTTTCGTAATTTTGTTAGCGTTTTTACTAAAACACACTGAACAGTAAGCTCAAACCAACAATGTCTTCTGATCTATGCTTGTTCGTAACAAACAATGTAAATCATTATCTGTTTCAAGAGCAACACGCTGATAAACATACGAATCGCACTTGCTACTTCGTTTTGTCTCGCCAAATAAGCTTGCAAACGAAGGCACTATGCAAGTAAAGTATTATATCAACGAGTTATAGTAGCAGGGCAATGCATAACAAGGGAAAATTCTCAACAAATGTATGCTAAAGGTTAAATAAATTATGCTTGTAAGTTCTTCTAGATATCGGCAAATTCGTCTGATGATATGATTGTGGTGATCATTGAAACGTAACGTAACTAGACTTTCAATAAATTTTATTGTTTTCCTTTAGGCATTCTGAATGGTTTTTGCAATTTTGTTGGTGTTTTAACTAAACGACACTAAACAGTAAGCTCAAACCAACAATGTCTTCTGATCCATGCTTTTTGGTAGCAAATAATGTAAATCATTATCTGTTCCAAAAAACAATTAAAGATCTATTTCATTATAAGAAAAAATCATAGAAATGCGGAAAATTTTGCCTAAATGTATTCGCATTCCAGGAAAAAAGGGAAATTGAAATTTACTATGTATGAAGTTAGTTTATTGACTGTTTTTTTGCTTGTATAGTACTAATGAAAGTACCAACGCGCTTTTTCTTAATTGAGGCATGATAATTTTATATTGAACTAATTAAACAGTCATTTTTGCAATTTTTCAACAACAGACGCAAGCAAGTGTTAACATGGAAATTGATTACATATGTTTCGGCTACTTCCACATACGTATTTATATATTTTCATATATAAACATGTATATAGCCTCATCAGATCAGTTTAAGTTAAATCTTGTCAGTAACCGTACTCGAACCCGTGACTCCGGATTTCTAATGAAAGAAAACGCGGTGCTTAAGCGATTACGCTATTGGACACGGATAAGCTCTCTGAACAGGATCGCCATTATGGATAAGTCATAAGGCTCACTAGCGCCGTCTGTTGTGAAAAATTGCCAAATTGTTAGTTGGTAACACACTCTGGTTTTGAGACATGCTACGCAAGCTACAATTAAAAATTGCAAAAATTACTGTTTAATGAAATTTATTTCATTGTAGGGGTGATTGATCCAACAACTAAATATTTACCCACCTTTCCAATATATGAGCAGCATAATCGAATACATCAAATGATTTTGGAGTGTATCCTAATGAATACACGCAAGTTAGTACTTTCTCCACAGTATCACCATATATATGTTCGTGATTTTTCTCCACATAATGTAACATAGCTTCAAGCACTTCGGGTACAATATAGTTTGACATGGTGAAATTGTAACTCATTTCACGTATTATACGCGAGGTCAAAGCACTGCAATCAATTTCTTTATATTTACCGAGAGCTTGGTGATAAATTGGAGTTCGTCTGGAAGCTAAAATAAAGAATGTTTTTTTAAAAGTGAAATCATTGACAGCTAAATACAAACCTTTTCTATTATTTAGAGAACGAACTATGGAATTTATTTCAGTTGGTGAAAGTC
Organism: Calliopum simillimum; assembly: GCA_951812925.1. Lineage (NCBI taxonomy): Eukaryota > Metazoa > Arthropoda > Insecta > Diptera > Lauxaniidae > Calliopum > Calliopum simillimum. The sequence continues at coordinate 85,583,820 of OX638369.1, read as the reverse complement.
TTTCGCTGCTACTTAAGTGACGCTGTGTACACTCTGCAAAGATATTTTCCATAATTGCTAACTGTGACGATAGCGGTGGAGGATTGTAATGCCGAAATCTATATAAACATATAGCTATAAGTTTACATTAATATAAAATTTATATTTTTTGCAATTACATACCTCATTTCGCGGGCTATCTGTAAGCCTCTACTCATTTGGAAGCAATCTGTTACACTAAATTGATTTGCCATTGATATTATTTTGGACATAATAATATTAGGGAACTTAGTATGTCCGTATTTAGTGTGACCATATGCAAGTACGAATGCAGCAAGACGCGCAAATTTTGATGGTATCAATCCAGCAATATCATTCTCAATCATGTGCATTGCCATTTGACTTAATTTTTCTTCAAGTTCTATGTATCGATAGGTACCACCGAGATTATTGTTAAAATTCATATACTGATGACAATGGCGCAAAAATCGTAATTGTTGCACTTCTTCCACATTCGTTTCCAATTCTCTTACTATACCAGACCAATAGTCATCACAAATTTGTACATCAGAGATTTTTAAGCCACGAAGTATCATGAAAAAATTAGTGCTTGCATTCAACAATTTCCAATTTTCTTTAGAGTGTAATAATTTTTTGAATAATAAAATAAGGGAGTCATTTCGTCTTGGTTTAACAAAGAGGGTATAACATGCCAGCAAGCTGGCTGTTTGATTTTCACTAAGTAATCGTTTAGATCGATCTTCTAATTCTGGTATGAGTCCAGCTGGTTCAAGTTGACTTTGAAATATTTTGCAAATAGCTTTCAATTCCACTTCGCCTATTTTACGTAGACTTGGCTTTAGAACCAGCATCAACTCACGCATTGTCTGAGCGTTACGTTTCGACCATGTTGGCATATTTAGCATATGGAGTATTTTAAGTATGCATTTTATTGTATTGCAATTTATTACACCTGTTTCAATAAGGTGGTGAATTTTAGTTTTGTAAAGATCAAGCAATTCTTCGTCTATCAGTTGATGCAGATGAAAAAAACAGATGGACAAAAGCCTGGCATCTTCCGCAGTACTGCAACTGTTGATGTGTTCTTTTATGTGCGATGGAAATCTTTGGCAAACGGTAGCAGTGTGAAAATCTTTAGAAGTATTGATAGCGACAATTATCCGGGATAGGTCAGGTAGTGTAATTTTCGGAGATTCAGCTAAATGAAAAAAAAAAAAGATATGTGTAAGATGCAATTTAAATTTGATGTTTTTGAAGTGTATTTGTGTTAAATTTGATGGATTGAATGTGGTTGCCAAATAATGAGAACGAGTTTCGTTTTGGTTTGGTTGTATTCTTATAAGTTTTGGGCTCAAAATTAAGCAATGACACGAAAATCGCTACGGCGACACAGGATTCTTAATTTGTATGTACCCGCTTTAATAGTTTCTACTAACAAGACGCCAATAGATCCACAGCTAATAAAATTAATAATATTGAACTTTATAATTTATAATTTTAAGTGTGAAAAATTAGTCTCTTATATTATAGTTCAACATAAGGGCAACAATTAAAACTTCTATCTGGCTTCTCAAAGAGATCAGTTTAGGCGCTATTTCGTCAAAAACAAATTTTCCTCGCAACATCCAAAAGCTAAATCAAATTTGAAAGGTGAACGCTCAAAATTTTTACAGAAACTGCATTAAAATCAAATTGTAATTTGATTTGACAATGATCTTCACCCAGTTTTTTCTTATATTATTGGCGGCAAATGGTTACCATTTTTTATGTTATCCAATGATTTAAGAAGCAAATCTCTCATCAACTTATGTGTATTGTTCAACCCGATTCTGAGTAAATAAAGGTAACAGCAACTTAGCTCGGTGTTGTGCATATTTTCAACTTGTAACTGCAACCCATTCAAAATGCTTTCAAATTCCTTATGCGAGCGTATTTCTGATGCAATATTGTTTTCTGTATTTCGGCAAAATGTCCAAAGCAAGAGAACACTTTGTACCAGATGTTGAAGTTGTAATGACGCCTTAAAGGTCGCAACAGTTTCCAATAACTAAAAATAGAAAGTTATAAGCATTATTGGCTTTACAGTATTACAAAAGTACAACCTCTTGGTGGTTTTTGCAATCGTTTAAACGCTTTATAAGCTCATTATTCTCGAAATACAATAGTGACTTTAATGAATAATCAGTTACTTCTCCATCATTTTCTTCAAAATGTTCAAGTTCGGTTACATGTATCTTTGCATATTCGTCTCCTCCAGTTAGACCGTCTTTGCCTTTTGTGCATAAGGTACGTAGCTGTATATAGTTGATGTTTCTTTTTATTCCATCCAATTCGTACAATACCAACTCTCCATGCTTCTTTGTCAATGTTCTGACCAATTTATTTGCGCACCAAAATGGCGACATGACTTGACGCGATTGCAAGAGACGAAGTGCATTCTTAATACTTGTTTTAGGAACTAAACTATTGTACATATTTAAACGTTAAATTATTTGTTTTAAATAAGAAATTGTAGAAATTGTAATATTTTTAACAAGTTTTATTATTCAAAAGAGGCACTACCAAAACAAAATAAAAAAACTTTCATTTAAGTCAAAACAAAAAACAGCTGTGTTGGAAACAGGGATGACAAATGAGTTTTTATTTTGTACCATAAACAAAAAAATTTAAGTACTAAAAATTTCCAAAACGTACAAGATTTTAGTAAGAATAAAACTTTGCAAAATTCCAGGTCCAGAATCGAGTAACACAGAGTTAAATAGGGTTTTTATACTGACGTGGCACAACAATTCTAAGCCCAGATTCGGGTTCAGGATTGAAAACCACATCGAAAACAACTATTGAAGTTTTAAATTTTTGACCATTTTTGGTCGAACCTTACCAGTCCCCTATCCTGCCAGGTGTGTCCATATGGCAACAGGACATTCTGAGGATCTAAGGACTATTGATGCAGTTTTTTTAATTATGCTTTATTGAGTATGCCTCTTAGAAATCTTTTTGAAATTCCAAAAAAAAAAAAAAAAAACTTACGTAGGATTATTCGGGTTAAAGCAGTAGTCATATGGAAATTAAGAAAATCCTTTACACTTCAAATCAATTTAATGGCTTAACTTAGACGCAAATATAAGCAAAAATGAGCAAATCTTGTACACCCTCGCCCCTTTAACCCTGTGACGACCATAGGGACATATGTGTCCCAAGACAAAAATAAATTATATTTAAATAATTAAGAACCAGATGTGTGTAATTTTGACATTTATCAGATTCTAAACGCTCCCTTCATTTCTATTAAATCTGGCAACACCATTAGAAGAACCGTTACTTTTGTATGATCATTCTAATGTGACAGTTTGTGTGATGTACTATTGCTATACTTTACAGCAGAATTTATAGGTGTTAAAGTGTTTTATAGTGTGAAATAATTGTTGTCAGGTTAGTAAATTGTTGTTTTATACATTATTTAAGTTTAGTATATTGATCAATCATAAAATTCAAAATGGGACACCGGTGTCTCTATGGTCGTTAAGGGTAACTTTTCAACTCACTTTTGTACTACAATTTTACCAATTTCACAGGCAATCAAATTATAAAAATTTAATGAACCCGTTAGTAGACATATGTAGTGTAACGTACTTTTTGACACTGAATTCGAATCTGAGGCCAGAATTGCTCATATACTACAGGATTTCGAGTTATCCGTGTTTGAAGCTGAGAAAGCGCTGTTTTGAATCTTACGGTGAAGTTCCAGGAGATGATGTAGTTTAATTCTTTTGATGGCATCTTATAGCCCTAATCTTACTTATCAAATCATACCTTTAAATTTTTTCAATTGGACCCTTACTTTCCGAGTTATCACCCTTTGAAATAAGGGCATCTTTTCCCCATATAAAAATGTATGGGGAAAAGTCTCCCTTAACGACCATAGGGACACATATGTCACAGAAAACTCCAGAAAAACCGTTAAAAATTTTTTGAATTTTTATTTTAAAACATGTTTTCTGGACTCCCAATAGACCATTATAAATAGCTAACATGGTTGCATAAACTCCCAATTCCTTACGGTCCTGCAAGGGTTAACATGCTTGCATTATACTTGACTTATACTTATGTATTGACATCATTGACATAAATATATAAATACAGGTATTGTTGATTTATTAACTTAGTTTTCAATATCGTAGGGTCAATAGACATCTACATTTTTGATGTTTTACTTAAGCTAAATAAAACATGAAGAAAAAATAAGTTTTTGAAATGTACTTCTGAAAACTTCAGAATCCTATGCAAAAAACGTATTCCAAAAAACTTAGAACATGTTTTTTTCTAAACAACAAAAATGTAGAGGTCTAGATGTAGTATCTCGTTAGTAACGATTTACGAACAATTCCATGAGATTTCAATTCATTTTCGTTTCGGAAGCTTTTTGAGGAAAACCGCTAGTTGTACGATAAAAAGCATTGAGACCTTTTTGTTGAAAGTTTTAAGCTCTACAATCAGGTTTTGGGGTCTCGCAATAAATTTTATTTTTCACTAAATTAAGTGCTAGTGAAAAAGTTTTCCATGCCAAGAAATTAATTTAGTGTTAGTGAAAAATTTTTTAAAAATTGGATTTAGTATAAAAATTTACCATTATCGCTAAATCTATTGAAAGGGAAAATTTATTTCATTGAATTTAATGAAGCTTTAATGAAAATTTCTTACCATTAAAATTTCAAACAAAATTTGTGGAAACATCAAGGCTTAAAACCGATTTTGCAAGAAATCGAACTCTTAACATCGATGATAAAAGCAGTCGATGTCGCAGCTCTACTATGCTGCCAAAAAATCGTTAAAATCAATGAGAACTTCTCTTTTTGCATATTTATTACATTACATTAGTCGAAAAGTTTCATAAAAACCGGATATAATGGGTTCATACGTTCTATGAAAATGTTTCTTGTATGATTTCGTCGTGATCTTGGGACAACGATTTTTATCCAAAATGTAGTTTAAGAGTTCTACAGTGGGTATTGTTGACAGCAAACCAAAAAGAAAAAAAATATTCAAATCGGTCAAGCCGTTTTCGAGCGACTTCGTTCGCCAGTTTCCGATACCCTTTAAAAATGTATGTATCTAATCTCATCCATATCTGTCAATCAGTCGCAGAAGGTCTTTTTTTATATCGCTGTATTGGACATTTCTCCAGCGGATTCTATTTGTCCCGGTGCCATTTTTTTAAATATTTTGGGCGTTGCCGATGGTGTGTCAAATTAGAGTTTGTCCTGAAATCTCACCTGATAGCATGTCTACGAAAGCAAAAAATCAAGCAAATCGGATAACTGATTTTTGAATAATAGGATTTTCCAAGTACCGGGACGAAGCCGAAGCTATTTTGAAGAAAAAAAAAAATGTATCCAAAAACCTTGCCATGTAAAATATCTATAAAGAGAAGAAAAAATCATGCAAATCGAACGAATGGAGACACAGACAAACGCTGTATTTTATATAGTAGTATGATGATTTCAAAAATGCTCGGAATTAGTAGTTCGATATCTCAAATTTTTGGCCTCGTACGTGTTTAAAGGAATATAAAAACCACTTATTGCTTTTTAGCTAAAATCCGCAAAAATAGCGTATTTTCGAAATTGCACCCCACTGTTAAAACCTAAAGCTAAATTTTGGTTAAAATTCGTTGTTCCAAGATCATCACAAAATCATACAAGGAACTTTTTCCTAGAACACATTAACCCATTATATCCTGATTTTATGGGTCTTTTCGACTCTTTTCCCAAAAAAACTTGGCTATAATGGGTTAAAGTATTCCACAAAAATATTCTACGAAAAATTTCACCAGGCGTCACCTAAGGCGAAAAATGCTTAGAACTTAAGAATAATTATTCAAAAATGTAGTAAATATGCAATGTGAGAAGTTCGCATTGATTTTAACGATTTTTTCGCTTTCGGGACTTTCGACTTTTAAGTGTTCAGCAACTAGTAATTTTATAGCAAATATTTCTGTAGTACATACCGATCCAATATTCTCCTGTTTTAGGGGCCATATTTACCTTTTTTTAAAAGACCCATATGTGGGGGATGTAGAGGGTTAAAGTTTCCTACAAGAATTTTCATCGCAATGTTCTGCATTAGTGCCCTGAACTCATGATACACCTTAGATGTAAGGATGATATAGTTAAATACATCGATTTAACACAAATATGCGTTATTTTTGTTTTTTCCACTTAAAAACGCCCAGACACGGGTATTTTTTTAAAATCTATTTTAAGAATTTTTTAGATTTTCTCATGGGTATAAAACAGTGTCTGACAGTGTTTTCACTCAAAAAAAGTTGGCTGGTTTAGTCACAGGCTATTTAGAAAACTGCACAGTCATTTTATTTCCGATTTGCATGTGCATTATTTCACAATTTCTAAAAAGTTTTTCAGTTAAACCTTAGTTCTGGGTTACACTATGTACTTTGTTTTTGTTGACATACATTAATAATAATTTTTAAGTACTTATTTACTTTTAGTTAAGATTTTACCAAAGATCACTTTTTACTGTATGACACGTTTTAAGTCAATATTATATTCAAGTCAATAAATAAAATCTATCTTTCAATTGCCAAGCATAAAAAGTTTATTATTTGCACTTTGTAATTGACATTTGCCAAGTTTAAATAAAAATTCCACTTACGTATCAACTTTGCCAATGTAAATATATTTAGGGTATGCACGGTTTCGTGGTATTTACTCTGGCGTTCAAACTTTCTTGCATTTATACACAATTTTACAAAGGGGTAGTTTAATTTGTTTTGTATTAAAATCTTTTAAATAACATACTAAAATTCCAATAGCGAAGAGAAGTGTTCTTTAAATTTGATATCAGAACAAATACCTGTACAAATCATTTATTTCACTATGTGTACAACACGAATAAAATAACAAGACTTTGACAATGGAATTCGGTAAAGGGGACAATAAAAATATGCGTATTTCGGCGTTTTGAATACACTAGTTTACAGCCAAAATTCCCAGCGAATGCCTTTACTCATTTTATATGGAAAATGGGCTGCTGATTCCGAAAATCGCATTTTTTTTTTTTTATTTCGTGTCGTTTTCGAGATATCGGTCATTTTCGGTTTTTGGACCAAAAAAAAAAGATAGTTCCATTAAAATACAAATATCTCAAGAACCAATGTTTGTATTTAAACAAATAATATGTCATATTAAAGGTAATTAAATTACCTACAAATGAAATCCACATCACTTTTTGGTTGGTTCGTTAGTTTCGGTGAAATAAATTGATTTCTAAAAAAAAAAATTTTTTTTTTCGAAAAAATTAAGAAAAAATCAAATTCAACTTCAAATTTATACAAGAAGACATAACTTTTTTATAATATTTTTTTTTTGTATCATAGACTATATATTTGTGAAGAAAATAAGATATCATTTAAGAAAATCGATGGAAAAATGCAAAAGTTGTATACAATTCATTGATAAGTTACCAAAATGCGTTTTTCCCTATTTTTCCGTTTTTTTGTAATAAACTGTTCGAAAATTTGAAACTTTTTGTAAAAGAAATTAGAAAATCCAAAAAATTCTTAAAGAAGGCATTAAAAGGAAATACCCGTGCCTCGCCGTTTTTCTCTAGCACGTCAGATTTTTTTTTAATCGATTTTTGAAGTTTTTTAATCAACTGTACATGAAAAAACAGAAATAACGCATTCTTGTGTTAAATCGATACATATAACTATATGATCCTTACATCTGAGGTGTATCATGTCTTCCGCAAACTTATGCAGGATACTGCGAGGAATATTTTTGTAGAAAATTTTAACCCTCTAAAACCCTCACATGTGGGTCATTTTGACCCCCACATGAAGGTCATTTTGACCTACATGTGGGGGTTTGAGAGGGTTAAAATCGTATACAAAAATATTCCGCGTAGTATCCTGCATTAGTTTGCTGAAGACATGATACACCTCAGATGTAAGGATCATATAGTTAAATTCATCGATTTAACACAAGAATGCGTTATTTCTGTTTTTTCATGTACAGTGGATTAAAAAACTTCAAAAATCGATTAAAAAAAAATCTGACGTGCTAGAGAAAAACGACGAGGCACGGGTATTTCCTTTTAATGCCTTCTTTAAGAATTTTTTGGATTTTCTAATTTCTTTTACAAAAAGTTTCAAATTTTCGAACAGTTTATTACAAAAAAACGGAAAAATAGGGAAAAACGCATTTTGGTAACTTATCAATGAATTGTATACAACTTTTGCATTTTTCCATCGATTTTCTTAAATAGTATTTTATTTGCCTAACAAATTTATAGACTATGATATAAAAATACAAACTAATTTTTAAAATTTTTTTTTCTTGTAAAAATCTGCTGTTGATTTAGACATTTTTGTAATTTTTTCGGAAAAATATACTCTTTTTTTCAGAAATCAATTTATTTCATCGAAACTAACAAACCAGCCAAAAAGTGAAGTGAGTATCATTTGTAGGTAATTTAATTACCTTTAATATGACATATTATTTGTTTGAATACAAGCATTGGTTCTTGAGATATCTGTATTTAAGTGGAACTATCTTTTTTTTTTGGTCCAAAAACCGAAAATGACCGATATCTCAAAAACGACACGAAATAAAAAAAAAAAAATGCGATTTTCGGAATCAGCAGCCCATTTTCCATATAAAATGAGTAACGGCATTCGCTGGGAAAAAAAATTTTAATCATTTGTAAACTAGTGATATTAACGTTTCCATTTTTTTAAGATGTGTGAAATTTTTCCCCTTTTAACGCATTCTTGTTTTAAATCTATTAAACTATACGATTTTTATATCTGAGGTGTATTATGTGTTCAGAAAACTTTTGTAGGTGAAAATCAAAAAATCCAAAAAATTCTTAAAATATAAGTTAAAAAAAAAAATACCCGAGTCTCGGCTTCTTCTCCAGCACGTCAGATTTATTTTAATCATTTCTTGAAATTTTTAATCCACTGTACAAGAGAAAAAATAAAAACAATATGGAGGATGTAGAGGATTAAAGTTTTCTATACCTCGTAACACTCTGCAAAAGTTTGTTGAACATATGATACTCTTCAGATGTAAGGATCATATAGTTAAACATATTGATTAAGCACAAGAAAGCGTTATTTTTGTTTTTTCTAGAAGAGTGGATTCAAAAACTTCAAAAATCGATTAAAAAAAAAAAAAATCTGACGTGCTGGAGAAAAACGTCTATTTTAAGAATTTTTTTGATTTTCCCATGTGTTTTACAAAAAGTTTGAAATTGTCGGACAGTGTAATCATATTGTCTTCTCGGTGTATGTAAAACATGAAATAACAAAATTTTCTGGTAAATATCTGAACAGATTACTATAATTACTGATAAGATGTCAAGCAATGTTTCTATTTGTTCATAATTAAAAATAATTATTAGTTTAAACAGTTAGGTTTTTATGTTAATAGCTTTGAGAGTATTCCTTAAAATGTGTAAATGATTCAAAAACCTCGTTAACTGTCAAAATCAATACGAATTTTGACAGTTACACGAGGTTTTCGAGGTATTTCCACGCTTTAAGGAATGCCTCAAATATGTGCACTAATGCCTTTATAATCATTGATATACTGCCGGTCTACATGATAGACCGGGTAGATTTTGTTTGAAGAAAAATAAAATCATCCCGAAACCGACTCAAAAGTTAGAGGGACTCTTAAAAACGATATCTGCATAATTTTTTTTCATTCTGAGAAAAACCTTTGGAGAACTTTTAATTCTACTGAAGGCATATATTGGCTAAAAAAAACATGTATTTTGGTCATAACTTTTTTTTTTTCATTAGATATTGATAATATTCGGTTTCAAAAATCGATTTTTTACGATTTTCAATAAAGAGGTCGGAAAAACGATATACTTAGAATTGTTCAAAGAATAAGTGTGAATTTTTTCAGAATTTTACGAATTTTTTTTTTATTTTTTCAAAAAATTTATCAAATTGAGTTGTCAGCTGTTAAGCTCACGTTTGTTTGCAAAATGCTAGGTTTTCTTAAAACCAAGGCGTCTACGAAAAAATTGCATAAGACGTAAAATGCTTAGAATCTTTCAAAAAATAGATGTGAATTTACGTAAGTTCCCTTGCTTTTGAGTAAAAAATCGTTTTTCCGACCTCGTTTCGAACAGTTTTTTTTAGAGTTTGCGCGTACAGTTCGTAGTACTTATGTGTATTTCGGTAGTATTGTCGTGAAAAATACTCCTGAAGTTGCATTTTGAATATAATTTTTGCATAGGCGAAAGGCGTGTCCGTTGACCGATTTCGCTCATTTTCAAACCCACGAGCTTTTTTTCCACCGCAGGATTGTGTTATCTTGTTGTTATCTTGTTATCAGTTTTTTCAAAAAATGTATTTCCATGCACAGCCAGCCACCCAGCCAGCAAAACAGACGCACATGTCTATATCGACTCTGGAGGTGAGGCTGATCAGGAAAATATATACTTTTCTATATCTGCCACGCCTCCTCCCCTGCGTTACAAACGGAAGGACAAAGTGAATATACCCAGGGTGTAGGGTAGAGGTGTTTTAAGAATGTATGGAGATCCTTAGTTACAACATTTTGATACTTGACACCCCTCAATTTTGTGAGGTTGGAAAAAAAAAATCAATTTGCAAAAAAAATTTTGGGGGTGGGGATAGGGTATAGGTTGGCGCATCGAGGTCAAAGGTGAGAGAAAAAGAGAAAAAATGTACATACAGCAATACAAATGTTTAGGGATCCCCTCTAGAGGGTTCAAATGTATGACCGACCCACAATATTTTTCCCCCTCCAACATTTTTACCCAGCATACTTACCACCTATCTCTAACCCCTAAGGGGGCTCCCATACAAAATTGACATTTTTAGGTAATCGACCCCAACCACTCCCTGGGTGCCCCTAGAAGGGCCAAATGTATGACTGGTCCCTAATATTTTTTCCTCCCTAACAATTTTTCCTTACATACTTACCCTGTAACTCTGCCTCTTAATGGGACTCCCATACAAAATAGATGTCGTAGACATGAAAAATATGGAAAGAAAATCATCAAATAGGACCATAACTGCCCAGAAGTCACTCCTAGAGGGGTCAAATATATGACCGACCCCATTAGCCAACTTCCAATGTTTTTTCTCAGCATACCTACCCCCTATTTCTAATCCTTAAGGGGGCTCCCATACAAAGTAACTGTTTTTATATAAAATGCCCCCACTGCCCTAACTGGCCCACGGGTACCCCTAGAAGGATCAAATGTATGACCGACCACCATTATTTTTTTGCGACCTATATTTTTCTCCCACATACTTGCCCTCTATTTTCAACCATGAAAGGGGCTGCCATACAATTTTTTTTTTTTATAAATTTTCGTAGAAATAATGGGGGTCGGTCATACATTTGATCCTTCTAGGGGTACCCATGGTCCACTAAGGGCAGTGGGAGCAGTTTTTTAAAAAAACTGTAACTTTGTATGGAAGCCCCCTTAAGGATTGGAAATAGGGGTAGGTAAGCTGTGAAACTTTAGAGGGGGGATAATGGGGGTCGGTCATATATTTGACTCCTCTAGGAGAGACTCCTGGGCAATTATGAGCCTATTTGACGATTTCCTTTCCATATTTTTTATGTCTATGACGTCAATTTTGTATGGGGACCCCCTTAAGAGCTAAAGATGAAGGGTAAGTATGGGGCGAAAAATGTTGAGAAGGAAAAAATATTTGTGGCCGGTTATAAATTTGACCCTTCTAGGGGCACCCTGGGAGGGGTGGGGGTCGATTTCCTAAAAATCTCAATTTTGTATGGAAGCACCCTTAGGGGTTAGAGGTAAGAGGTAGGTATGTTTGGTAAAAATGTTGGGGGAGAAAAAATAATGTGGGTCGGTCATACATTTGAACCCTCTAGAGGTGGCCCCTCTTGTAGGACTGTAAGAATATTGTTTCTCCTTTTCTCTCATCTTCGACCTCGATGCGCCAACCCTTACCCTCATTCCACCCCCAAAATTTTTTTTGCAAACTCTTTTTTTTTTCCAACCTCACAAAATTGAGGGGTGTCAAGTATCAAAATCCAAAATTCATGCACTAAAACACCCCTAGTGTAGGGTATAAAAATGATGCAGATATCGTTTTTAAGAGTCCCTCTATTTTTTGAGTCGGTTTCGGGATGAATCTAAACTTCGACCCAGTCTAATGTACATTGAATTGAAATAAATTTAATCAATGTTTATTCTTATGAAGATATTTTACTTATTGAAGTAAAGCAACGGTGTCTATTTAAATTATTTGAATAGCGGAACGCTTAAATAAATACCAACAACTTCGACGATATGCATTAGGATAGATCCTAAGTATTTCCTAAAGTGATTAAATAAAAAAATGTATTGCGAAAAATAGGTAATAAAAAACCTCACAATTGATAAGTGGATGCTTGACGGCACACCTAATTCCTACTGGTAAAACCTAAATATTCTCCATATACATATTCAAACCAAATACAAAGGTCCACTCTTTTTTATTCTTGATTATTCTCTTCTTGTTGCTTTAATGAATTTTTCCGCTGTACCTTAAGACAACTTTTTTGAAGTAGGTAATCAAGTCTATTATTTCTTCTGTTTGCAGTTACCACTTTTCGTAAATTGACCTTGGTTACTGCATGACTTCCTATATATCAATATTGCATTTCATTCAACTTATGTATCTGGTGGAATTTTACTCTTAACTGAGAACAAAGACTCATAAGAAATCGAAAGCAGATACTTTCGTCCCATAATAATGCTCGAGCATTAATGCAGATACAACTGTTATTGATATATAATAGGATGGCCGTTCTAAAATAAGTAAATATGCGGACACTTCTAATGTTTGAGTTGAGTGTTAGTCACGTTAAGATTGTTAAAGAACTAAGGATTTTCCAATCAAAGGCAACTAGTAAGGGTGTTACCTTTGGCTTGGTCAAAAAACAATACACCCTACACTGGAGTATTTTGAAAAGTTTCCTTGTACGGGAGGTGCCACGCTTTCTTGACTGAATTCACTTAGTTTTTGCTAAGATTTTGCACTAACTATTCCAAGTATCTGAACAAAATTTGGTTTCATTATCCTAAAAAACGCTTCCAGTAGAGCTTTTTGAAACTTTTGCTTATATGGGAGGTACCACTCGCTCTTGGCCGAGTTTGCCTCAGGGTTTTTGAAATTTGGTTGAGTTGTCTCTAAAACCACCATCAGCATAACATTTTAAATCTTTTGCTTATATTGGAGGTCACGGTGGTTTTTAAAAAATTTTAACTTTGGGGGACCCTTCTAGTATTTAAATCCGCAAACCGCGAAATCGAACGTCCAGCCGTTTTTTTTTTCGACTTTTTAGTTTTTTTAACGATTTTTGAGTATGTCTCGGTGTGTATATACATATAATGTACACATATATATGTATATTCATACATATATATACTTGTATATGTATATATGTGTAATATATATATATGGATATATATATACATACATATATACATACATATAAAAGGTATCGTTTCCGCACCATTTATTTTTTAAAAAAATCGGTTTTTTCGTATTTAAGAAAAACACAAACAAAAATCGGAAGCGAAAATAGTCATTCCAGATGTGATTTTTGATGCTTAATCCGATTCCGGTATTAGAATTGCTCTATTACGTCTGGACTTTGAGATATCCTTACATATATGTTTAAAGGACACCATTTTTTTCCTATTTTTGAAGTTATATAACAATATAAGGTAAAATTATGCCGTAAAATCTGGTATGACAGTTACTAGCCCTAGTTTTTTCCTTGAAAACTCAATCAAACCGATAACGATATCTTTTTTTTTGTCGGAGATATCTTTGCCTAAAAAGTTAAAAAAGTGCAAAAACACGATTTTTGGCTATATTGGATGTTATATGCAGGACACACAAAATTTTTTTGGGAATTTCTATTGCCAGAAACATTTGGTACTTTCTTTTGGCTTTAAATTGAGCTATCAAATGTTTACCTGCAATATTTCTCTGCAAAGTTATGTTAACTTTAAAATCACACCATGAAACTTAAAGCGAAAAATCTCGGTTTTCGGCTATATTTGAGGTTGTATACAGTAAGGACGAAATTCGTCTGCTCTTTTTTACTAACCGAAGCATTTAAAACCATTCTTTATCTTCAAAATAAGCTATCAAGAGGTCTCTTGTGATTATTTTCCACAAAGTTATGACCACTTAAAAATTACATTATGGAGTGCAAACTCACAGTGTACGAGTATTCCTTATATTGCTGCAACATGTTGTCTTAAAATAGTCATAACTTTTTAGAAAACAATTACAAGAGACCACTTGTTAGCTCATTTTGAAGATAAAGAATGGTTTTAAATGCTTTGGTTGGTAAAAAAGAGCAGACGAATTTCGTCCGTACTGTATACAACCTGAAATATAGCCGAAAACCGAGATTTTTCGCTTTAAGTTATCTTTTTTAATCACTCCCATTTTTTGACAGTAGTATTTATTTACCACTGAAATGGTGAATACTAGTGCTGCGACATCGACCGAAAAACATCGATTTTTTGAACATCGATGTTTTCTGAATTAAACATCGATGTCTAGAAAACATCGCCAAAAAAAGATCGATTTTTGTCAACATCGATTACTTTTTTAGTACGTTGAAAACTCTGACAAAATGAATCAAATTTCTCTCAAATTTTGTTTAGAACATGGAACACTAAAATTAAATACATATATAAATGGAAAATATTGCATATTTATACCCTACACCCAGGGTATATTCACTTTGTCCTTCCGTTTGTAACGCAGAGTAGGAGGCGTGGCAGATATAGAAAAGTGTATATATTCTTTATCAGCGTCACCTCCTGAGTCGATATAGCCATGTCCGTCTGTCTGGCTGGCTGGCTGGCTGTGTGTTGAAATACACTTTTTGGGAAAACCGAGCAAGATAATTCAATGAAATTTGGTACACTGCCTTCGTCGTCAAAGATAGCTCGTGGAATTGAAAATTAGCAAAATCGGTCAACGGACACGCCAACCGCACATACAAAATATATATTTAAAATACAATTTTAGGAGTATTTTTCACGACAATGCAACCAAAATACACTTAAATACTACACATTGTAAATGTAAGCTCTAAAAAAAAACCGAGCGAATTCGGACAAGAGGGCGCGGTACCTCCCATATAAGCAAAAGCTTCAAAACGTTATACTGAAAGCGTTTTTTGAGATATTCAAACCCAATTTGACTCAGACACTAAGAACTATAAATGAAAGCTCCCAACAAAAATTGGGTGAAATCGGACAAGAGAGCGTAGCACCGCCCATATGAGCAAAATTTTAAAAATACTGCAGTGTAGGGTATTTAATGTTTGGCCAGGCCAAATTTTACACCCTTACTAGTTTTGTATTAATTTAAATATTTCACTTTAATTTTAAATTATAGCGGCCATAACAATTTGAATATCCTTACAAATATGTAGCTGAAAAAAACGTCATTATTTTAACGAAACTTTAAGTATATGTGACCTAGTCTATGAAAAGGGGGCTTACGTGCGAAAATAAGTTTTCGACAAAACAGCTGGTAAACAACTATCAAAGGTCAATTCTATGCGAATCGGCAAAAAATTCTAAATTTTTTTTTTTTTTGACAATTAAGCACCCTTTTCACAGGTCACTTACATACTTTTTATAATTTTTTCCTTATTGAAAACTTTTCAATTTTTTTACTTGCATGTGCTTAACAATATTTTAAAAATTTTCAATTTGATAATTTTATGGCTAAAAAGCCTTAATTTTTGTCTCTGATATACTTGCAATACACAGTTGATTTGAAATATTGAAGTTTTGGGGACTCGTGCATTTAAGAAATCTAAAAACGTATCAGTTTCTAGTTGTGCTGAGATAATATATAATTAACTTTTGCATTTAATACAACACAAGTAATAAAGTACATAAATATGTTACTTGCACATAATTCCTACTTTATGAAATACAACCATCTTCAGATAATGAAAATACTGATTTATTGACGTCCTTTGCAGTATAATTTTAAATAGATAAGTTCCATCTTAGTATACATAGATAAATGTATAAATATAAGTAAAGCTGATAAAGAAAAATTTTGAAGTGTACTTGATGAAAAAAAAAAGCAGAAAATTTCAGAATCCAATATAAAAACGAAATCCAAAGAACTTAAAACAGTTCCCGGTGGCGTTTTTGAGCGACATCATCCATAATGATATTGTCATCGATGAATCATCAAGAAAATAACACGAACATAGAGCGCTCTACATGAAATTTTCCGAAACAATTTTTTCATCGATGACTCACAACAGGGATGTCAGGAAGTTAGTATTCTCTGTTGGACAATATCACTCAAGTGTCTCTAAACTAATGAAATGTTTCGAATTGGTGATATTGTCTGTTAAAAGTCAATAACAATTTTTCTTAAAACGTGAAATATAAGCATGTCTTGTTGTAGTACTAACACTACGATATCATCTTAAACATATAGTAACGATTTGTGAACAATGAGATTTCAATTATTTTTATTTCAAAAGCTTTTTGATGAAAACAGTAAATCCTACGATATAAACTATAAAGAACTTTTTTGTTGAAAATTTATGCTCTACAAACAGACTTGGGGTTTTGCAATAAAATTTATTTTTCACAAATTTCAGTGCAAGTGAAAAAATTTTTCTTTTTCAAACTTTGCATTATCAAAAAATGCATTTAGTGATAGTGGAGAGTTTTTCATTATTATTAAATTTAGTTATCAATTTTCAATAAAAATTCGACTAAATTTATTGATAGTTGTGGGGCTGTTTACACACACTCAACAATCTTAGTAAGTAGTACATGTTCCAATTTTGAATGCGAATTGTCTAAGCAAAATTTGTGCAAACAAAGTTTGTGCAAACGAAAATTGAGAAAACAGAATTTGTGAAAACATCGAATAAAAACATCGAGGCAAAAAATCGATTTTGCAAAAAAATCGAACTTAAAACATCGATGTTAAAAACAGTCGATGTTCTTGCAAAACATCGATGTTTCATCAACATCGATGTCGATGTCGCAGCACTAGTGAATACAAATTTTCAAGTTGATATCTTCACTACAACAAATTTTTTTGAATTTTTTTTAACAAAAAAAAGGCACATTTGTATGGGAGGTGCAAGTAGATTTTGTCCGATTTTTTTCATCTCTGAACCAAACCTCTGCATAAAGAATTAAACTTCATATACAAAATTTCAACTCGATATCTTTGAAACTATGGCTAAAATTGAATTTTGTCGTCCTAGATTGACAAAATCTCACACTGTGCAACGTAGCCCGCCAACCAGCCAGCCAGACAGACGGACATGGCTATATCGGATCAGCAGGTGACGCTGATCAAGATATATGCCACGCCTCCTTCTCTTCGTTACAAACTGAAGGACAAAGTGAATATACCCTGGGTGTAGGGTATAAAAGTCTTTCAAAATTTGTCACAATACCATTTTTTGCATCATGAAAAAATTGTATTAGGCTTTGAATTCCTGCAAAAAAGCTTAGACACATAGGACAATTTGTATCAAGAATAAGAAGCCGTCAAAACGGTAACGATTTCGTACTATTCTTTATTTGTTTTATAGGATGAATTATGTTTTGATTTGTTTTGTTTCAATTAAAAGTAATAAGTGTTATGCTTAACTTTATTATGCAATTTCAACTGTGATAATGTGTATTTTTTATAAATAATCCAATCCTAGTCCAATCCCGGGATGGAGAATATATGGTAAGAAAAATAAAATTTTAGATTTATGCAAACCACCCAAATGTACATTTATACTAAAATAAAACGACTAAGCTTTTATATATTGTACATACAGGGTGTATTACATAAGCTTACGAAACTTCTGGGAGATGATAGAGGAGTCCTAGACTAAAAATTGCACGTGGAGAGGGGTCTAAAATGTACCCCTGAGGAGTTATAAGGTTAAAACTGACTTTCTGACTTGTTACAGAAAAAAATTTTGTTGGATCAACCTAACGTTTTAGAGAAAACATTTCTATCGCGAAGTTTTAGATAATAATAAAAGCTTTCAGATAGAGTATACGGTTTATAAGGTTTAAAAGGATATAGCAAAGTTCCGGACATTTAAAGTTGATGTTTTAATATTTTTTTTCCATTTTTTGACTTTGGCGGCCATTTAAGTATGAAAAAAGTCCTGTTAATATACCCTTTTATATTTTTTTTTTGAAAATCTCGTTCAATTTCCTTTAATTTGATAGCACATTTGTTTTACTAATTTGGTAGTTTGAGTTCGGAAAAAAATACTTTTCTATGTAACACACGGGTTATTCGCATGCGTTGCGCTGCATATCGTCGGGTTAAAACTACAACTCCATTTTTCATATTTTGAGAAAAAAGCGTTTTAAGTTTTTTTAAATTCGTTTTTTGTATGGGATTTCAAAGTTTTCTGCTTTTTATTCCTTATATGAATCGGCAAATGTTAAAAGGGCGGAAGTCAATAAAAGGCAAAAGTAATGTCATAATATTAAATAGCTGTCATTTTGTTAGAGATTAATGAAATTAATTTCTGTTTACGCAGAAAGTTTACTTGATAGTGTGGAATTGATAACATTGAGCTTAAAAAATAATGTTGGTCAAATAACCTTTTTTTATAGCACATAATGTGAATGACATTATTTTTGCCCTTTATTGACTTCCGCCCTTTTAACATTTGCAAATTCATTTAATATTGAATGGGGACAGCTTTTCAAAAAACCGACTAGACTGGGGCATAGAGCCATTTTTTTTTTCATGTGTCCGTATACTTAACTCAAAACATCAATATGTGTAGATGTCTAGTTGTAGTTTTAACCCGACGATATGATGTGCGCGCTATTCGTGCTGCTCTCCTTCAAACGGAAAAGTATTTTTTCTGACCTCAATCAGAAAAATTGGTATGATAAATGCACCATAGCATTATACGAAATTTAACGGGAATTCAAAAAAAAAATTATAAAAGGATATATTAATAGGACCTTTTTCATACTAAAATGGCCGCCAAATTCAAAAAATGGGGGAAAAAAATTAAAATATTAACTTTAAAGGTCCAGAACTTTGCGAAATCCTTTTAAACCCTACAAACCATATACACTATCTGAAAGCTCTTACATTAGCTAAAACTTCGCCATAGAAATGTTTTCTCTGAAACGTAAGGGTGATCCAAGAAAATTTTTTTTTCTGAACAAGTCAGAAAATCAATTTTAACCCTCCTCAGGGGCTCATCTTAGACTCCCCTTCCAGGTGCAAGTTTTTGTGAGTCTAGGCGTCCTCTATCATCTCCCACAAGCTTCGTAACCTTATGCAATACACCCTGTAGAATATGTCATAATTTTTAATTTTTTTTTTTCAAAAAGTCTTGAAAAAAAAAATCCGTTTTTATAAAGGACAGCGCAAATAACGCCCTTTTATTCGCGTAAAACTCCCATGAAGAGACATTACTTTTTGACATAAATAAAGGGTGACTTTGTGACCCTGCTTTCTGCGAAAAAAACAAAATGCCAAATTAAAATTAATATAGATTCATATGAAAGCAAGTCGATTTTTTGTATTGAAAGAAACAGGTATTTATACTTAGTAATTACGTCCTTTTGAAATAATTAATAAGTATAAAAATATAATAAATTACAATATCAGAATTCGACTTTGATGTTTTGACCTTGAAAAAAAAAAATTAGCAAATCAATAAAGCAACAGAAAAATTCAAAACTTAGGGGTCATTTACATGCTATGCGGCCACTCCTCCCCTTGTTACGCCATGTCACAAAATGCCTAATACTCTCCATTAAAAAAATCTTGAATTTATTGTTAATTTAAGTTCAGATGCAATATGATTGTGTAGATAAACATAAAATTAATACCTACATGTATGCATAATTGTATTTAAGAAAAGAAATCCCTATTTATTCGGAAATCTATAGGAAATTGGCGCAGTAATGCTCTGCTATGCAAAAAAATCCGACGTGGATAAGTACTCAGGACTGCGCGCCTTTACACAGTAAAAATTATAGTTTAATTTTAATACCAAAAAGTTTTTATGTAGTACGAAGTGGAATTGCTTCGGAAACGGAATTGAATTCCACTAGAATCCAAGTGAATTGACAAATTCGAAATTAATTTCGAACCCGACAAAAACTTCATTCATGTGTCAACAAAAATAAATTATGTAGTTTGTTTTTGGCAATATAAACACAAAAAAAAAAAAAAAAAATAAGAACAAATAAAAATGAGTTCCGTAGTGCTGGCTGCGCTTTTATTTGAAAACGAGCAACACGCAGCAGAGAAAGCAAAGCGAAAAATTCTGCGAGACCACAGCAATCCTTTGGAATTGCCGGACTCTGCGTGAGTAGCGTTTAATTTAGGGAAATGTAGCTAAATAATTAATTTTTGAACTGGCTATTTGCAGATTTATTGCACTTTACCGGCTCAACAATGCTGCGTTTCATATGGTTTTAACAGATGTAAAACCTTATGTTCTCCACAATTCACTTACACCAGAACTGCAATTGACCGCAACTCTTCGATTTTTGGAAGAAGGTGGTTTTCAGCGTTCGATAGAAATGGACTCTACCATCGCTTTGGTAGAAGTACTGTTTCAAAGATAATCCAACACATGCTTGGTATTCTTGAGTGGAAGCTTTGTCCAAAGTGGATCAAGCTTGCAATGTCGAGTGAGATCTGCCAAAAGCAGTTCCTATCAAAAGTTTGGCATTCCAGGCATCATCGGGTATGTTGACGGGACGCATGTTAACATTACACAGGCCTACAAAATTTGGCAAAGTTATTTTACCAGAAACCAGACTATACTTTTCCGATATATTTTGACGTGCTAAATACAAATCCGGGGTAAGAATTGCTCTATTGGCTCAGGATTCCGAGTAAAATTCGATAGGCGATGATATATAAGCGTAAATATAGGCCAAAACAGTGTTTTTAGCACTTTCAGGTTAGGATATCACGGAAACCTGAGCCAATAGAGCAATACTGACCCTGGATTTGGCTTCAGCTCGTCAAAATAAATCGGAAAAGTATAGTCTGGTTTCTGGTAAAATTTTTTGTAGGCCTGTGTTATTAAACCAAAGGATAATGTTCCCTCGTATTACAATCGAAAAGGGAAATTCAGTGTCAATGCTATGATTGTAAGTTGCGTAGCGTTAATGCAAGTATGTACGAAAATTAAATCTAAGTAAATTTCAGATTTGCGATCACAAAATGATGGTCAAAGCCGTCGATGCGTGCCATCCTGGGGCGAGCCATGATTCATTCATTTGGAATTTAAGTAATGCCAGAAACTACTCATGGCTCATGGCTACTGGGCGACGCTGGATATCCACTTGAGCCCTTTTTACTTACACCATACAGAAGTCCACATCCCCGTTCAGTGGAACACAGATTTAATATGGCACATTGCTCAGCAAGAAATACTGTAGAACGAACGATAGGTGTTTTAAAAAGTCGTTTTCGTTGTCTCCATGGAACTCTGCAATACAGCCCACAAAAAGCAGTGAAAATAACTAATGTGTGTTGTGCGCTGCACAATATCTGCAGAACTTTTAATTTTGAGTACGAATTTGAAAATATTGAAGAAGAAAAGGAAAGTGTAGTGGATTATGAAAATTTCCCACCTGAAGCCATATCACTGCAAAACGAATGGCAGACTATTAGAAATGAAATAGCTCGTACCATGTAGCCAAAATAGCATTTATTCATACTTTTGTACCGTTTTTTTAAGGTTAAATTAAATTAATAAAAATTTCTTACAGCACTTAACAAAATGAATTAAGAATTCAAACTTCTAATATAAAATCATTTTTGAAGATTCATTATTTAACTAAAACATAAATTACAAAGTTGGTTGAAATTTTTTTTTTTTACAAGTTCCAGTCGAAGCTCGTCAATTTGAATCTGGCGCAGTAAAATCTGTTTTTTTTCTGCTAAGAGCTGTTCTGTTTTGGCGTGATGCTCTTTAAGGTCGCTTCTTATTCCCTCTAACGTATTATTAATGCTTTGATGGAATGTTGACACGTCCATAAAAGCGCTCATAGACGCCTGCAAATTAAAGAGAATAATTTTCATTATTTATTTTCCACATATTAATTTCAAATGTATAAAATTACATATAATGAGGTCTCTTTTTTGTACCTCTTTGGAGTCGTCGACGGACAGTTCTCACTTTCCAACTGTCCACGTTCTTCCACTTCGCCATCGCTGCAGTTTCTGCTTATTTCAATATGTAGTATCTGGTAGACATACAACTTCGTCCACTCCAATGGAAGTGCAGTCGCTTATGCCTTCAACAACTGCATACAAGTCGGCGACTCTTGCCACAGATTCTTCAACTGCTGACAATATATATTTGTTAAAAGGCCCTCCACCAGTTACATTAGTTTCTCTTCTGTTGTGAGCCAATTTTTACCTGACCTCACTTTTCCAATCAGCCCAAGTCTGTGACAAAAATCAAAATTGTTTATTCTAAACTCTTTCACATTTTCTCTTTTGTGCCTCACCTGTTTCCACTCGTTGGTGATTTTTGTTGGTGGACCATGGCTATTCAACGTTATGGTCAGCTGATTCCATTTGTCCTTAATCATCACTCTGTCTCCCTTGGTGTAACCCTTCGCGATGTCGGGATTTTGATCCATGAACTCAACCATTGCCAAACTCTGTGTCTGAGTCTTATGCTTTCCCCTTAATAAAATTGAATTCAGCATATATTCAAACAAAATTTCTTAATTTCATACTTACATGGTCTTTTTTTGACAGAATATTTTTAATATTATATATTTAATTGAGTTATAATTTTAAAAAAAATTTCACAAACTGACTTTTTTGGCAGATTATTTAAAATTCATTTGAATTTTTCAATTTCACAAAGTGTCAACTGTTCGGATTGATTTCACAAAAAATTTCCAAACATCGGTATGTGGAACACCAAATATATTAAGAAAATCCGTTCGAAATTCAAATCGGAGTTCAATTCAGAATTTCGAAATACAGAACACCAATCATCGGAAACAAATCCACTTCCGAACGCAATCGGATTCTGGAACATGCCTGATTAATTTAAAATTTTTGGAATAAATTTCAGACTTTTTTGGAAAAATTTTTGAATTTAATACGAAAATAGTTTAAAATTAATACTAATAATAATAAAGATAATCAAAAGTCACAAATGTAAACAATGTATTTTTCGATCAGTCATTAATTACGTTATTAATTAACACTTCGATTTTTTTATTTTTAAATAGAAAACAAAAAAATTTTTCAATTGGAATATTTTCTTAAGACAAAAATCACTCAAAATAAAAAAAAACCTATTAGGTAGGCATAAACCTGAATAATTTCAATAAAAAAGAGGTACTGACGGAAAAATTCGATGAATAAATCACGGAGTTATGACTAATTAAGTGAAAATACCAAAGTTAAAATTTTACTCAATTCTTGTAATTTTCTCCTGAATAGGTCTACAAATTTCAATTTTATTTTTGAATCGACCGATTTATATTTATTTTGATTAGGTGGACCATTATTAGTAAAAAAAAATATTTTTTATTTTTTTCGCTCTTGTAATGTTGCCGTATTCAAAAAAAAAAAAAAAATAAAAATTTTTTCGAGGTGTGACTTGACTTCAACTGTTCTGTAATGAGAACCTCTTGTCCTATTCAAGAAAGGAATAAAAATAAATTGCTTTTTTAGCAATGGCTACTTTTTGGAATCGAATAAAAAAAGCCAGTTTGAAGTGAAACAAAGTTAAAATTTTGCGCAAATTTCGGTGATTTACAGCAAGGTTGGCAGCGTAGAACAAAAGTGGGCCAATTTTGGCTCGACCAACAACATCAATATTTCTGTACAACAATCCCAATAACATCAATATTTCTGTACAACAATCACAGAAATAATTTTTGTTGTTTTTTTTCACGCTCGCCAAAATTTCGCGTTTTTGTTGCTTTTGCGTACACACAAAATCGAACTCCTTCGCCTTCAATGTGAATCTTTCCATCTTGAGAAATTGCAGAAGTAGTGCGAAATTTTCGGCAATGTGTTTGTTGTTTTACAAATGTCAAACTTTCGCAAACCGCACTTCCGCAACGATGCAAGAGCATTGCGCATCAAAGCGTGAATACCCCTACTTTTTGTGTGTGTTCTAGTCCTTAGAAATTTTAGAAATATTATTGTTGTTGTAAATTCGAATTAGAAGTTGTTGTAAAAGAGAAAATTTTGCGCTGACTGCGCTGCATGCGCTTGGCTCAGTGATTTGAAAACGCTGACAGCCTTGATTTACAGAATTGTTCTTCAACCCGGTTAACATTTTGTGGACCGAACAAATAAAAAAATTCAAGTTTTATTACTTTTATCAACAACATATCGTATTATAAAAATTTCAAGCCAGAGATGGGCAAAATTGTAACTTTTTGTTACTGATACTTTGTTACTTTTGTATCAAGTATCAAAAATTTTTTTAGTTACTTGTTACTTTTGTATCAGTATCAAAAAAAAATTTTGTTACTTGTTACTTTTGTATCAGTATCAAAAAAAATTTTGTTACTTGATACAAAAGTAGCAATCTCATGAGTAACTATTGTTATTGATACATACTTATATGTATAAATTTACATTTTTAATGGTTTTTAGGACTGCCAACTGTTATTTATTTTTATTTTGGTTAAATGGAACTTTTTTAAATTTAATTAAAAAAATAAATTTAGGTCTTACGAAATCCAACACATATTTTTAGGGTTGCCACCTGGTTATTTTCTGGAATTTAGCTAAAACCATACTTTTTGTGGCTTAATTCAAATTTTTACTTTAGGACACGCTCAGATAAATTTTTTTAAAATTGTACAAAAACTTATAGGGTTGCCACCTGATTTTTTTTTGTAAATTTTGCTTAAGCCGTATATGTATTTAGAAAAAAAATTTAATTTTAGACTTAAAACGCTTAGATAAACTTTTTAAAAATCAAGCACATTTTTGGGGTTGCCACCTGGTTTTTTTAATAAAATCAAAATTTTCTTCCAAAAAATTCCTTAAAACACCATTTTCTCTCTATAAATTAACATATTGGGTCCAAAAACAACGAATTAAAAATTTAGGGTTGCCATATTAGGATTGCCAGACGTTTTTTCGCAAAATTGCCTTTCTTTATCAACTTTCTTTATTGAAAAGTTATAGGATCAACCCAAAAACCCATTGTAATTTTTTTAGGGTTGCCACCTGGTTTTTTTAATAAAATCAAAATTTTCTTCCAAAAAATTCCTTAAAACACCATTTTTTCTCTATAAATTAACATGTTGGGTCCAAAAACAACGAAACAAAAATTTAGGGTTGCCATATTAGGGTTGCCAGACGTTTTTTTCGCAAAATTGCCTCTCTTTGCCAACTATCTTTATTGAAAAGTTATAGGATCGACCTAAAAACTCATAGTAAATTTTTAGGGTTGCCACCTGTTTTTTTTAATAAAATCAAAATTTTCTTCCAAAAAATTCCTTAAAACACCATTTTCTCTCTATAAATTAACATATTGGGTCCAAAAATAACGAAACAAAAATTTGGGGTTGCCATATTAGGGATGCCAGACGTTTTTTCGCAAAATTGCTTCTCCTTGGCAACTTTCTTTATTGAACAGATATAGGATCGACCCAAAAACTCATAGTAAATTTTTAGGGTTGCCACCTGTTTTTTTAAATAAAATCAAAATTTTCTTCCAAAAAATTCCTTAAAACACCATTTTCTCTCTATAAATTAACATATTGGGTCCAAAAACAACGAAACAAAAATTTAGGGTTGCCTGACGTTTTTTCGCAAAATTGCCTTTCTTCGTCAACTTTCTTTATTGAAAAATTATAGGATCGACCTAAAAACTCATAGTAAATTTTTAGGGTTGCCACCTGTTTTTTTTAATAAAATCAAAATTTTCTTCCAAAAAATTCCTTAAAACACCATTTTCTCTCTATAAATTAACATATTGGGTCCAAAAACAACGAAACAAAAATTTAGGGTTGCCATATTTTTTGTTCTGTTATTTTTAGACCCACTGTGTCAATTTATAGAGTGAAAATGTTGATTTAAGGAATTTTTTGGAAGAAAATTTTGATCCTATAACTTTTCAATAAAGAAAGTTGACAAAGAAAGGCAATTTTGCGAAAAAACGTCTGGCAACCCTAAACTTTGATTTCGTTGTTTTTGGACCCAATATGTTAATTTATAGAGAGAAAATGGTGTTTTAAGGAATTTTTTTGGAAGAAAATTTTGATTTTATTAAAAAAACCAGGTGGCAACCCTAAAAATTTACTATGAGTTTTTGGGTCGATCCTATAATTTTTCAATAAAGAAAGTTGACAAAAAGGGCAATTTTGCGAAAAAACGTCTGGCAACCCTAATATGGCAACCCTAAATTTTTGTTTCGTTGTTTTTGGACCCAATATGTTAATTTATAGAGAGAAAATGGTGTTTTAAGGAATTTTTGGAAGAAAATTTTGATTTTATTAAAAAAAACAGGTGGCAACCCTAAAAATTTACTTTGAGTTTTTGGGTCGATCCTATAACTTTTCAATTAAGAAAGTTGACAAAGGAAGGCAATTTTGCGAAAAAACGTCTGGCAACCCTAATATGGCAACCCTAAATTTTTGTTTCGTTGTTTTTGGACCCAATATGTCAATTTATAGAGAGAAAATAGTGTTTTAAGGAATTTTTTGAAAGAAAATTTTGATTTTATTAAAAAAACCAGGTGGCAACCCTAAAAATTTACTATGAGTTTATGGGTCGATCCTATAACTTTTCAATAAAGAAAGCTGACAAGGAAAGGCAATTTTGCGAAAAAACGTCTGGCAACCCTAATATGGCAACCCTAAATTTTTGTTTCGTTGTTTTTGGACCCAATATGTTAATTTATAGAGAGAAAATGGTGTTTTAAGGAATTTTTTGGAAGAAAATTTTGATTTTATTAAAAAAAACAGGTGGCAACCCTAAAAATTTACTATGAGTTTTTGGGTCGATCCTATAACTTTTCAGTAAAGAAAGTTGACGAAGAAAGGTAATTTTGCGAAAAAACGTCTGGCAACCCTAATATGGCAACCCTAAATTTTTGTTTCGTTGTTTTTGGACCCAACATGTTAATTTATAGAGAGAAAATGGTGTTTTAAGGATTTTTTTGAAAGAAAATTTTGATTTTATTAAAAAAACCAGGTGGCAACCCCAAAAATGTGCTTGATTTTTAAAAAGTTTATCTAAGCGTTTTAAGTCTAAAATTAAATTTTTTTTCTAAATACATATATGGCTTAAGCAAAATTTACAAAAAAAAAATCAGGTGGCAACCCTAAAAGTTTTTGTATAATTTTAAAAAAATTTATCTGAGCGTGTCCTAAAGTAAAAATTTGAATTAAGCCACAAAAAGTATGATTTTAGCAAAATTCCAGAAAATAACCAGGTGGCAACCCTAAAAATATGTGTTGGATTTCGTAAGACCTAAATTTATTTTTTTTAATTGAATTTAAAAAAGTTCCATTTAACCAAAATAAAAATAAATAACAGTTGGTAGTCCTGAAAATCATTAAAAATGTAAATTTATACATATATGTATCAATAACAATAGTTACTCATGAGATTGCTACTTTTGTATCAAGTATCAAAAATTTTTTTAGTTACTTGTTACTTTTGTATCAAGTAACAAAATTTTTTTTTGATACTGATACAAAAGTAACAAGTAACTAAAAAAATT
Organism: Calliopum simillimum; assembly: GCA_951812925.1. NCBI lineage: Eukaryota > Metazoa > Arthropoda > Insecta > Diptera > Lauxaniidae > Calliopum > Calliopum simillimum. Next base: position 85,556,041 of record OX638369.1, on the reverse strand, counting down.
TTTGATACTTGATACAAAAGTAACAAGTAACAAAAATGTATCAAGTTACAAAAGTAACTAGCTGGGCCCATCTCTGTTTCAAGCCCACGCGGACCAAGAGTGGATGAAAAATTACAGCTCTATTTTAGGTTTAGTGAATGAACATATGAAATTTTTGTTCTGTTAATTGAGTGAATTTTGGTATTTTTTATTGAAATCCTTCAGGTTTTTTCATTTTAAGCAAATATACTTTAAGAAAATTTTCCAATTGAAAAAAAAAAAAAAAACAACTAGTAAGGGTGTAAACTTTTGGCCTGGCTAAACATTAAATACCCTACACTGCAGTATTTTTTTAATTTTGCTTATATGGGAGGTGCCACCCCCTCTTGTCCGATTTCAGATTTTGTTGAGAGCTTGCATTTATAGTTCTTAGTGTCTGAGTAAAATTTAGTTCGATTATCTCAAAAAACGCTTTCAGTATAGACTTTTCTTACATACATGGGAGGTGCCACGCACTCTTGTCCGAATTTGCCCAGTTTTTTTTTTCAGAGCTTGCGCTTACATTTCGTAGTAGAGTTGCATTTTGAATATATTTTTTGTATGGGCGGTAGTGGGCGTGTCCGTTGACCGATTTTACTCATTTTCAAGCCCACGAGCTAACTTTGACGACGGAGGCAGTGTACCAAATTTCATTGAACTATCTGAGTCAGTTTTCCCAGAAAATGCATTTTCCACATCCAGCCATCCAGGCAGACCGACATGACTACATTGACTCAGGAGGTGACGCTGATAAAGAATATGTAATATATATTCTATATCTGCCACGCCTTCTTCTCTGCGTTACAAAGGGAAGGACAAAGTGAATATACCCTGAGTGTAGGGCATAATAAAAGGAACAAAATGATCGAAATACTAAATACGGCTGGATGAAGTATCAGATGGACTGACTGTGATTTAATAAGATCATCTTTTCTCCCCCCTTCCCCTTTAATACATAAAATGGGAGATTTCTCGAAAACGTGTCCATAGTAAAAAAACAAAAAAAAAAATAATTTCGCAAACAGCGTGACATTATAAATAAGAATTTTATAAAGGCAATCAGATCACAGAAAATAAAAAGTTTGTAATGGAAGGGACAATGAGTAGGCAAATATTACAGAGCTCACTATTTTTTTTCTTGTTCCGAATTCAGTAAAACGATTGAATTGCTGAAACACAGAAATTTTTAGTAATACTTTTTTTAAGTATATATCCGGGTTTTCATAGAGAGATCAAAGCGATCCCGACTGAAATCGAAGCGTTATAGTGCGCTGCTTAATCTGACTGTCCAAAAAGGAGTCATACATATATGGTACGACTAAGAAATGTACCGCCGTTTCAACAAATGCTAAGACACATACACATCTCAACACCGATTTACATCAAAAAGGCAATCAGATGCTTACACTAAACGAGATCAAGCTACGCATTTTCGCAGCGAAGTTTAACGTCAAGCTCTTGATTCGAACCTACAAGGCAGAATAACAAGTGGTGGATCAAAAGCTACTTACAATATGACGTTGGAGAAGGAATTCCACGGGAATTCCGAGAAAGTCGTGAGAGAATCACAAATATCGTAAAAAGAAAAGAAGAAGCAAAAGATTGCTATTTACCACATGTACCAATGAACTATGACGTACACTTTTGACCAAAATAAAAGCAAACTTTTTGCCATAGTGTAGCGTTGAAATTTGGAGTGACACAAAAACGGATTTTAAGTAGAATATTTAAAAAAAAAAAAAAAAAATACTGAGGGTTATTTAACTCACTAACTGACAAAGCATTTTTTAAAAAGATGCAAGATTTCTTGTTGCTGTTGGTGATTTCTACGTGGTTTTTTTTGTTTATTTTTTTTCCCCCTAAATCAGATAAACAAAAAACAAAAATCAGCCTGTTTTAATTTTGTTTATACCCATTTTGCTTAAAATCGGGTATTTTATTTATGCAAAACCGGTATTTATAATAAAATTATTCGCATCGTTTGTATAGATGATTTCATCTGACTCTAGGTTTTATCATATTGTTGTTGTAATTGCAATGCTGTGACCTACAACATATAATTAATGACGTCACAATTAATGCGAGAGCGCTTCAGTGAAACCTGGTCCATGTAAACATGTGAAACGTTACGTGTAAATGATAATGTTCCTATGAGTAATATTTACAATATGTGGGTATATCCACATGAAAGCTCTTACAATGAGTGAGAATTAAATGTGTCAATACGAATATTTGAATTATGAGACCATTCTGATGATGGAAAATTTTTTGAGAGATAATTATCATGAAACGTCTTTTTTTATTTTCTGTCGATATGAATTTTGACAAAACAGGTAACAATAGCCGACCATTTCTATGACCCCAAGGCATAACAGCATAAGAGATTTCAGCATCAATGTGTTCCCCGTATTCTACTCCTTATTGTGTCAAAATTCCACGCAAATCGGTTGGTTGGTTACGAACATATAAGGGCAAAACCTTACAACATAAGTCATGTTTTGCAAGAAGTGGCAAAAGGAATATCGAAATAAACTAAGTTATGTTGTTTTTCCAAATGTATACTTTCCATTGTTTGACTATTTTTGTTTATAAATGAAGAACAACACATCTACGAGTATGTTGTGTTATTATTACAAACTGTAAGCTTTCAAATTGATTGCATATCTGGACTTGTACTGTTATTCCGTATTTTGCTTTTAAATTTACGGAACCATAACTAGAGATATGCCTTTCTTTCCAAAATGTTTTTGTTGCATAACTCCAGTTGTGTGAGCCCGTTAGAAGAGTTGGTCTATAAGTAAAAATCTAGACACGAAAAGCAGGTTTTAAGTAAAAACCTTTATTCATATGTAGGTACAATACAAAAAATGCTCCTTATTTGTAAAAAATTTCTGCTTCATGTTCGAACACTTTTTTTCCATATCAATTTAAAGGCCAAATTTAAGGCCAAATTTCAAACGAGTGACACGTTTTCAAGATAATTGCAAAAAATCAAGGCGTTTGCACGTGTCGAAAACAGAAGTTGTTTTCGCGGCCAACAATTCAAGCACCGATTTCAGCAAAACCTAGGGCAATATTTCAATGTAACTAATTTAAGAATGTTGTGGTGTGATGTCTATTAAAAATTAAAAATCTTTCCGTTTAAAATAAAACTCAAAAAACATGAAACAAAACAATGAATATTACTAGAGTTCGCATTGTGGCCGAAATTCGATCATTTCGATTTGATCATAAAATAAAGGAAAAAGTTTTTATAACCTTCCTTGGTCGATAAAACACAAAAAGCTTTTAATATTCTTCCTCAGGGTTCGGGTTATCTACATCGGTGCAGCAGCTAAGTTGCAATATCATGTTTTCCATTTAGAGGCGTGTAGCTCCTACTAAAGAGCAAACAGTTTTTGAAATCTTTCTACACCAAAATTCATAAAAATCAATCATGCTATCGTGCTATATAGTGCTTACTCTATATCTATATCAAATTTCATAAAAATCGTATGCAGTATTTTCGCCGTGAGACCGTTTTTTCCATTTAGGTACGTGGCACCGCCCATTGAAAAACATAATAGTCATATTATAATTCCTTAGTGCTAACCCTATTTTCATACCAAATTTCGTTGAAATCGATGCAGCGGTTTAGCTGTGAGAGCGTTTTTTTCATTTAGGGGCGTGGCACTGCCCACTGAAAAACATAATGTTCATATTATCGTTCCTTAGTGCTAACCCTATCTCAATACTAAATTTCGTTAAAATCGATGCAGCGGTTTAGCTGTGAGAGCGTTTTTTTCATTTAGGGGCGTGGCACCTCCCACTGAAAAGCATAATGGTCATATTATCGTTCTTTAGTGCTAACCCTATCTCCATACTAAATTTCGTTAAAATCGATGTGGCAGCTTAGCCGTGAGAGCGTTTTTTCCATTTAGGGGCGTTGCACCGCCCACTTTAAAAAAAATATGGTCCTATGCACTGCTCCTCCTCACAACCTTTCCAACGAACGTTCGTACTCACGTGAGTACGAACTTTGTACTTTAAAGGTACGAAATCACGTACCTCCAAATCACGTCAATTTGAGGTTCGCACAGATACGTGAATTTGGTAAAGTTCGTACTTTTGATACGAACTTGGTACTATTCGCACCTCGTACTTCGTACTTTTCGTACCTCGTACTTCTTACTTTCCGTACCTCTTACTTCGTACTTTTCGTACCCCATTTGAGATAGTACGGATGTTCAAAAGTATCAAATAGGTGCCACGCCCACTATTTAACGATTAATCGAAAAAAAAATTTAACACGTTATATCTAGAAAACTATGGACACTATTTCGATGAAATTTGATAGGTAGGTGTTCCACATAAATAGCATCCGCTGATCAAAAAGTGGGCGTGATCGGACAATGCCACTCCTACTTTTTAACGTTTCAAAGGATCGGCACTTTAAAACGCTTTATCTCCCAAAATATACGAGCTATTTCGATGAAATTTGATAGGTAGGTGCTTCACATAATTAGCATCAGTTGACCGGATCGTGACCGGGTGTGATCGGGCAATGCCACGCACTTTAAAACGCTATATCCCATTGGGAACCTGTAAATTGATAATGAGAAGTGGAAACTCTTATTGAGAAAATAAAAATTGATAATGGGAAGATATAAATTCATAATGAGAATATGTTAAAACAAAATGAGAATAATTCGTAGAAGGGTCATTCACTACCAATACAAGTGGTGATTGGGTTGGTATGGTCATAGAGCGATGGCGAGAAAGAGACAAAAATACGAGACTTAGTAAAACATAGCATTCGGCGGAGAAGCAACAGTTTTGTGTCTGGGTCCTTATTTGCCTATGCTCATTCCTACTGAGAACATGTCACAAAATATCAGCTTCTCATTTTGAATTTTTATATTCTCATTTTGATTTTACGTATTCTCATTATGAATTTATATCTTCTTATTATTAATTTTTATTTTCTCAATAAGATTTTCCATTCCCGATTATCAATTTACAGGTTCCCATTATCATTTTACTATTTCTCATTATTAATTTTCATTTTCCCAATATATGAATTTACACTTCTCATTATCAATCTATATATTCTCATTAAAATTTTACGCATTCTCATTATGATTTTACACTTTGTCATTTTGAGCTTGAAAAGGTGTTGATTCCCCATCTGAAGAAGATGATAAATATATTTGTTTTTGAGGCTTTTTTCTTTTTTGGTCCATATTACCCGCAGCGCGTGTTGGTGAAATAAATGGTTTTTTATCAAATATTCTTATGGTTAATGAACTTATTTGTGCTAATAAATTATAAATGGTATTCACTGACTTTATATAATTAATGATTTATTTAAAAACACAATGTCTTTAAAGTGAAATAATGAAATTTACTCACTAGCAAAAATAAATCACTAAACATTTTTTTAGAAAAAACAACTTCACAGAAACATGCGACTTCACCGAACGCTAAAATCGCACTGACATAAGCTTTAGGTACGTATATTGGCGTAAAGATTGAACAAGAATAACGGTAAATCCATGTGGTCCATATTACCCTCGCTTACCTACCAAATCTCAATAGTGATGAATTTTTTTAGGGTTGTGGCGTCGCTCATTTTTTCAGTGAAGATTATTTGTCCCGGAGCTCTGTACACATTTATCAAATCTCATTCATGTGCGTTTAATATTTTCAGAGATATGATGAAGTGATACCGCCATGTCTTGGTGCTTTTTACATATGTACAAAATCTTAAGATATGTGATGATACAATTTTTTGGCTCACGGTGTACTTTTCTATGGGAATACCCACATGTAAAATGAACAAAGCCTAACAAAAGTTAAGTAATTTTTGAACGATTTCGCTTCAAAAATTATAAAACTTTTCTTTCCATGTAGGAAGCCGCAAATTTCTCAGTCTAGATTATTAGTCTAACTCAAACTTTCTTTATGGAATTGCCCATACATATGTATATGTATTTATTAAAAACTCAAACTTTCTTTATGGAATTGCCCATACATATGATTTGTGGGTAACTTGTTGCTAAAATGACGATTGCGCTTCTAATGACCACTGAAGGGTCTTTGTGCTAGAAAGAGCTTGATTTTTTTTTTTTTTTTTTTTTTTAATTTACGATTAATTATCGGTTGTCTTATTTTGTTTTTTTTTTTTCTTTTTCTACAACAAAGTGTTAGTAGTGATAAGAAAGCGTTGAGCACAAAGAAACCCGACTACAGGCAGCAGCCACAATGAAAACAATAACAATGTCAGAAGCAACTTTCCAGTTTAGAACTCGTATTAAAGCATCTGTCGGATTGCGCTTTTTTATTTATTTATTTTTTTATTTAGACTTTAACTTATGAGTGGGAATCTGAATCAGAATCAGAATAAAACGAACAGTTCTACACCTTCAGTGTTTCAGTTGAGTCGCGAGTTTGAATTTGTGCTGATAGTTTCAATAAATAGCTGTCATAATAAAAATGTAAATAAAACTTATGTTTTTGAAAAAAAAAAAAAATAATAATATTAATATGTATGCAATTTCCCAACTTTAGTTTCCTTAAAAAAAAAAAATGAAAAATGTGGATTGTGATAAAAAAAAGTTAATTAAATTAATTGTTAAAAAAAAGATAATATTATTTAAGTATATGGATATATACTCCGCAACAAACTACTCGTATAGTATTTCTATATATGTATATAAATACAAACTTTCAAATTAATTCGTTATTTTTTTTTTCAAATTAAAGTTTGATAACCTTCTTGTGTCTGTGTAAATTTGTTTGACCCTTAAAATGCACACGCGATAAGCGTTAAATCTCAGAGCGCTAAATAATTCAGATTAGAATAAATTATATTTCGCTAATTATGTACATAAACATGTTAAGTACTCACTCAATGTACAATTCGGATGTTGATTTCATTGTGAAACGCGAAAAATACACATCCGATTAAGAAAAACATACAAACATAAGTGATGTTTCATTTCACGCAAAAATAAGTGTTTTAGATTAGGGTGGTGTGAAAAAATTAAATAGTTTAAAATATAAATGACTTTGTTTCGATGGCTGATGTTTTGTGTGAAAACTATAAGTTATTTCATTTGATAAAAGAATAATTTTTCAATTTCCCAAAAAAAAAAAAAAATATTTTTTATCAGACATGGTGCCCCCTTAAGCTTGTTCAGTTGTGCCTCAGTTGAAGATCAAAACAGTGAATGCAGTCTTGTCCTTTGCAAAAACTAGTTACAAAACTGATATTTTCAAAGTCGTAGCTGATCAAAAAAAAAAACAATTTAGGTCGAAAAACTAAATATTTTTTATTTATTTGGAATTTTAAAAAAATCAGTAAACCGGAACGAAAATAGTCACGCTGAGTTGGAATTTTGATCACAATATATGTTATGAGTGGGTGATTCTCCAAGAAATGTACCATTCAATAGTTCTTAATATTTTACTATGAAATTATAGTGTTTACAAGTCATTCTCCGTCCTGTCCCTAACCGCTTCTTAGTGCACTTAATTTGCCCGTTCCGCAAATCACGCTATTTTCTAAAAAAAAACTAATACGAAATTGTTTGCTTCAGTTACCGTTTTTCTATGTTAACTCTTCGAGGGTTGTCACCTGGTTATTTTCGAAAACTTTATATAATTCATAATTTTTTTGATTTAATTGTAATTTTTGGATTCAGAACCACTCAGATAAACATTTTTAAAATGGTTAAAAAAAAATTTCAGTGTTGCCACCCGGTTTTTATTCGTTAGTTTTGCTTAAACCAAATTTCGGTTCGATGAATTTTTAACGATATAAACTATTATTTTTTAGTGTGTAATTATACGTTGCAAACGTAAAGAAAAAGTAAGATTTGAAATAAATTTTCGAAAACAACCATCTGGCAACCCTAAAAATAGGCGTTGGATTATTCTGAAGTTTATTTCAGCGTTTTGAGACTTAAATTTTATTTAAGTTTTTTAAATATATTGTTTAAGCAAAACCCGAGTAAAAAAAAAACAATTTTTAAATTACGGCTGTACAAGGGCCAAACATGGTGTTTTTGCAGGACATTTTGGCCGTACACAATGCTTCATATGGGCTGAACGTGGGCTGAACATGGGCTGTACAATTGAATTTTTCATTTGAATTGGGCTGAACATGGGCAGTACATCGGCCGTATAATTTGTTTTTATACCCTTCACCCAGGGTATATTCACTTTGTCCTTCCGTTTGTAACGGAGAGAAGGAGGCGTGGCAGATATAGAAAAGTATATATATTCTTGATCAGCGTCACCTCCTGAGTCGATATAGCCATGCCCTTCTGTCTGGCTGGCTGGCTGGCTGGCAGGGTGTGTGTGGAAATAAATTTTTTGGGAAAACTGAGCAACATAATTCAATGAAATTCGGTGCACAGCCTTCGTCGTAAAAGTTAGTTCGGGAGATTGAAAATGAGCGTAATCGATCAACGGTCACGCCTAACGCCCATACAAAAAATATATTCAAAATGCAATAACAGAAGCAAAATACACATAAATACTAGGGAAAGAAAATATAAGCTCTGAGCAAAAACTAGGCGAATTCGGACTAGAGGGCGTGGCACCTCCCATATAAACAAAAGTTTCAAAATGTTATACGGAAAGCGTTTTTTGAGATAACCCAACCATATTACACTCAAACACTCGGATCTATAAATGCATGCTATACGCAAGATCTAGGTAAGCTCGGACAAGAGGGCGTGGCACCTCCGATATAAACAAATGTTTCAAAATTATATAATGAAAGTGTTTTTTGAGATAATCCAACCAAATTTCACTCAAACACGAAGAACAATAATTGTAAACTCTGAGCTTAAAGTAGGCGAAGTAGGATTAGAGGGAATGGCACCTCCCAGATAAGCGAAAGTTTCAAAATGCTATACTGAAAGATTTTTTAAAGAAAACCTAACCGAATTTTACTCAAATACTCAGAACAGTAAATGCAAGCTCTACGCAAAATCAAGGTAAGCTCGGAGGTGAGGGCGTGGCACTTCCCATATAAGCAATTTGTTTCTTTACTCTCCTAATAATATACTTGAAATGCAGTGTAGGGTATTTAGTTTTTGGCCAGGCCAAAGATACCACCCTTACTAGTTATTTTTGAAATGGGCTGAACATGGGCTGTACGTGGGCTGTATACGGGCTGTACAATTGAATTTTACTACTGAATTGGGCTGAACATGGGCTGTACATCGGCCGTACAATTTATTGTTCTATTGAAATTAATTTAATATGATCTTGGGCGAAGAGAAAAAAATTCAAGTGTGGCTGACATCGTTAAGCTGTGTGACTCAGAAAATTGATAGCCTGGGTTCGAAACCCAAGGATGGCGGAAAAAAAATTTTTATTTTTTTTTTTCTGTCATACAAAATTGGTATGTTGGTTGTTCTTTTTTAAAATGAAATAACAATATTTTTTTTTTTTTAATTTTAACTTTGCATATCAAAGAATTTTCTTTTTCGGCTTTTTACCTTTCAGTATTTGAACCTGGGAATCCCAAGTGTTCTGCGATATGCGCGTTAGCGAGCTCAGCCAAGGCCATCATTATTGAGTAGCTGGCTGAAAATTTATTATGTTATATCAAATTTATTCTGTCATTAAATTTTATATGATAAAAAAAATTTAAAAAAAATTTTATTTTGATGTCAATAGAAAAAATAAATTGTGCAGCCTATGTACAGACCATGTACAGCCCATTTCAAAAATACAAAATAAATTGTACGGCCGTTGTACAGCCCATTTGTTTTCTACACAAATTTTTTTTGTACGGCCGCATGTACAGCCTTTTGGGCTTTTTTAGTTATTTACAGATCACGTACGGCCTTAAAAAAGCAAAAAAGCCCACGCTCAGCCCATGTTCAGCCCTTTATCATTTTTACTCGGGAACTTAAAAAAAAAACATATGGCAACCCTGAAAGAGTTATGTTCATATTTAAAAATGTTTCAGAAGTTAAGGTCATCATATTCTATACCTACAATTAATAAAAAAAAAAAAAATACATGGTTGGGGACAAAAAAAAGCCATGTTTTGGTACATTTTTCGGAGATTTAGAATTTTTCTCATAAAAGGCTGTATACAATACCGCATATTAAAAAAGTAAATATAATCTTTATACATATTTATATGTATTCCTAACAGAAAAATACGTTTTTGATGAGAAATCATCAATTTATTAGAAGTTATAAGGCGATGTATGTATGTATGTGTGTATAATGCATTTCATGTGGCACAACTGACTTCCTCGTACCCGAGCTAGACGCTAGGAACAGATTCCTCCAATTTAGGTGATTTTGAGAGTCAAGTCAGGAAACATTAGGCAGCACCATATCAATTTTTATAACTAATGATTTAACTTCTATAAGAAATAACATAAAATTTTTTAACAAAACTAGGTATTTAGTATAATGACGGCAGTGGTGCTGATGACTAAAAAGCGCTTCTATCAACCTGTGTGCATTTATCACACTAGAAGTTCTCACGGTTCAATTCTCACCCAATGATAAACACAAAAAAACTTATTTTATTGTTTTTTTTTTTAATTTTAATGTTTTTTTATATTTTAATTGCTTTTCTTTTTCTTAATATATGTAAATGCTAAAACGTAAGCAATTTTTACTGCAGTGTTTGATAATTTTTAATATGCTCATATTGAAATATTTCCTTTCAAGCAACTTTGAAATTTTTATAAAATTTTTAATGTAGTTTTTAATAAATTTGTAAAATGAACTAAGATATTTCTGACCGGTTTTCGCTACAAATATTATAAAACTTTCTTTCCGTGTAGCCTCATATCTAAACAACAAACGATTATCTAGCGAAAAGCATAAATAAGAATAGTAAGAAATATTAAACGTTCTCTTTTATTGATAAGATTCAGTCACGTTATGAATATGCGATATTAGTTATGGAATGGTGTCACATTCGAACAATCAAATATCAAACCAAGAATACATTTAAAGAGATTTCTACACTATTGGTCAATTTTAAATACAACCTACATCTCCCAGTCGACAAATCTATTTTTCGCTATCTGAGTGTCATCTTTATTGAGAATGCCCTAACTGGAACTATACGTATAAACTTTGGCGAGTTCATTCTCTTAAACATCATCATACACAAAGTGTACTCACATGTAGTTAATACAACACGTGTATTTTACTAAAGTAAATTTATATTTTTATATACTTAATACGTTCATACATATATTTTCTTTATGGCAAATGTCATTAATTTATTTTGCCAAAATTTTTGCCACTTATGGTAATTCCAACAGCAACTATAATAATTTATGCTTTAAATAAATTAATACAGGAGAATTGCGGAAAACAAGTTTCTTTCTAGAGTCTTTTGAAACAGCGACTTTGAATTAACAATAGATATATACAAATGTTTTTATTTATTAAGATATTTTCAAATATTTATCAGAATAAAAATACATTTTGTTTACATATTTAAAAATAAATATTTTTAAAAATAAAGCCATATGTACATTTCAAGAATGCATAGAGATCATACTTTGTTCTCAAATGCTATGGATAATTGCATTTCGCGAGTATTTGCCTTTGTGCAAATAAATTGAATTAAGGTGAAATGTTTCGGATATAAAATACTTTTTAAATGTCAGTTAGCAGTCAGTTTAGATTACCAGTTGGTTCAGTGAAATTAAGCAACAGTTCCAAGCTTTGAAACATGTTTTTGTATCTACGAACAATAGACCATGAAATCTATGTTCCTTTTTGAATTTTTTTCGCTTTGATTTTTTTTATTGCTCTAAATATGTTTATGATAATTTTGAGAGAAATAACCAGGCTTTATACATTCACATCCGAACATGATGCAAGATAAATCAAAATATCGTTGTTGAAATGTGATGGTGTTTTAAGATATGATTTAGTGCATTTAACTGAAAGTTTTTGATTTCTTTATATTTGGTAGAATAACATAAGTGGCAAATCTAAATATCTCTTTTCCACATGGACGCAAATATTAATGTCCATAAACGTTATTCTAATATTTTCCAAAACTAATAGAAAATTGAGCTTATCACTGTTAATCTTATGTTGAACTAAGTTGTTTCTCTTTTTGTCACAGAAGTAAATTTGGTTTTCAAAATATTCATAATTTCTTTTGAAATTTGATATTAAATATGACTTGTAGAGATAAGCTCAACACCGACTTTTTGTGGCGCCACACAATGACATGGGTACATACATGTTTTGGAAAAAAAGAAAGGTGTTCTCCTATAGCAATGTGCTTAAAAAGTTCTAGCTTGTTAAGAAATATTCCAAAAATGGGCGAGATACGACAACGGACACGCATGTCTCCCATAGAAAATTAACTGAAATTCTTTATCCCTAAAAGTATGCAACACATTATTTTCTTAGGTACGCATCACATATACTCGTACAATTGCAAACTCCCCAACAGAAAATTTCGATGCGCATCCTCAAGATGCAATAGCGATGCGCGTCCTTCTCGCATCTAAAGAGCTGATTTGTATGCGCATATTTTCTGCGCTATAGGTAGCGAGAGCGAAACGCATCCAAAGAGCATTTTTGAATGCGAGAGCGATGCGCATCCAAAGAGCATTTCTGGTAGCGAGAGCGAAGCGCTTCGTTCCAATGACATGCCAATGTTAATTTCAGCGCTTTTGGAAACGAGAGAGATGCGCTTCACTGCTGCTTTAGAGCAGCCAAATAGCATTTGAAGTTAATGCGCCATCCCTCGTGACTATTTCAAAGTGGTCCCCAAGTTTCCAGACAGGTCATTTTTCTGTGGAGGACGAACCTCGAGAAGTCCGCCCAAAATCTTCGACTGATTATGAATGTGTAGCGCTGGTTAAGTCTAAAATTGACAAAGATCCAAGATTGACCCAGGAAATCACTGCTGAGGAACTGGGCTTGAATGGCATGGCTGTATCGCAAATATTAAAAAATGATCTTGGATATGCGGAGAAATCTGCACGATGGGTTTTTAGAATTTTATGTGATGCTCAAAAAGAGGCGTGTGTGCGTTTTGCTAAGTATTTTCTTGAAAAATTCAAAAACGAAGGGTCTAATACCTTCAAGAAAATCATAACAGGTGATGAAGCATGGTTTTAGAAGTACGACCCTGAAACCAAACAACAATCCATGGTATGGAGCCCAGAAAGTGCAAGTCCACCTGTTAAAGTAAAGCAAAAAAAAGTCAGCAACAAAAGTAATGATGTCAGTTTACTTCACCAGAAAGACAGTTGTAGCTGCTATTCCTTTGAAAAAAGGTCAGACGGTTACTGCTAAGTGGAATACTGAAACCTGCTTACCGAAAGTTTTCCAAAGTTTATTGGGAAAACGACAAAAAAGGAGCTACGCTGCTACTTTCTACATCACGATAATGCGCTGGCGCACACTGCTGAAAAAACAACCGATTTTATTTTTCTTTCTGGCGTCGAAGAAATTCGTCCAGCTCCTTATTCCCCAGATCTAGAGCCTTGTGACTTCTGGTTATTTCCAAAAATAAAAAAAAATTGAGAGGGAGAGTCTTCAACAGCAATGAGGAGATAATAAATGCGGTTAATGATGAAATTGTAAAACTGCAAAAAGCCGATTATGAAGACTGTTTTTCAAGATGGATTTATCGACTTCAAAAATGTATCAAAATAAATTACGATTACGAAGAATGAAGTTATAAATTTAAAAAATTAAATTTTAAAGTTTTTTCAATTCAACTAAGCGAACTTTTGTTAGACCCCTCGTACTCACAACTTTTGATGTACAAATGTTATTTGTTTTGTTTACTGTGAGCTAAGAAAATCAATTTGGCCAAAAAATGGATATTTGAAGAGAAGGTTTTCGTTGGATTATTTTTCACAAATTTCGACCTGGATTATCTCAACAAGAATGTGCCAATGAACTCAGTTCTTTGTATGGCGATAAAGTACCATCAAAAACCACTGGTATAGAGACATCCTTGCATATAAGTTCCATTTCATTGTAAAAAAATTTTGTTCTCGTTGGATACCTCATAATCGCTCAAAAAAATGGCTCGCCAAATTGATTTCCTTAACTCACTGTAAACAAAACAAATAGCACTTGTACAACAAAACGTTGTGAGTACGTTTATGCTTAAAAATATCAAACTTTATTATGGTGTTGCCAGATTTTTTTTTTGACATTAGTGTTGCCAGTTCCCGAAACATAAATAGTATCCCTCGTATTTCAATAAAAAATTAAGTAAAAAAGTTCATCAATTTCACACGTACAACCTTTAGGCTAATAGTTTCGTAGTAAAATATGACTTTATAGAAAATGTATTATCGGCACCTTCTAAGTTTAACATTTCTCTGTAAAACTGCATTATTATAATTTTGAAATTTAGTGGTCAAAAAAATGTTTTTTTCTGCCAAAATACAACTGCGTGCCATTGCTTCAAAAAGCTCCCAAAGTCGCTGATTACTAATATGTCAGTTCATTTACCACAAAGTTTAACAAGTTTTTACTCGAATGTACGTAAACTAGAGCTGGTTTATGGTAAACGAACAGACATAATATTAGGTATATATGCCATAAGAAATATAACCTGAACTTGTGACTTCTGAAATCTGGTTTTGACTGGTCGCAAAGGCTGGGAAAAAAGAGGGCGTAGCTCTTTTTTGATTCCGGCTACCTTTCATAAGTAAATGCTCCTTGTGTTCAGTATTTTCATTCCGAATTGCTTGAATAGTTCGCGAGATACAACGATTAATGACATTTTGACAAAGCCTTGCCGCCATACGTTTCTCAAAGTTAAATAAATCTCCCTTGCCTAGCAGCTTCATTGTTTTATCTATTACTCTTCGTCTTTAAAGCGAATGCATCAAATAAGAGCTGTTTACTTCCTCATTGATCCCACTATAGCCACTATAGGTCATTTAATAAAAAATATCTTGTTTGTTTTTTCTGCATAAAATCTTTAAAAACACATAATATAAGTTGACCTTTGAACGATCACGAAATGTGATTAGTTGTTGAGACACATAAATTATATGTATGATTAGATGAAATGCAATAATCAGATACAATATCTAACATTCGCCAAGCATAGATTCGAATGAAAACGTTTATCAAACAAAACAACTTCTGTTAGAGATAATTAGCCAATAAACACGTACTTCAACTTGACCACATTTATAGAACCATAAATAACACTGTGCAACAAATTGAGAGAAAAAAAATTTAAAATATTGTTTCGATAAGATAATTTGTGGACGCTGATTCTAAATCTGTTAATCAATTTTATCCATCCTTGCTTTAATGTGTAGAAAATGCACATTCAAAGAGGAGTGTAATTTACTTTTGGCAACGGCATTTGTTAGTTATACGTATAATCTATTTTCTTAATCCTTTCTCTTTAACTTTTTCAATTGGATTCTTATTTTTCGAGTTATCATGCATTGGAAAAAAGGTATCTCAATTTCATACAAATATAAGTTAAACTAAAATATCTCGGAAAGTAATGATACACTTAAAAAAGTTAATAGGTTAATTTTTTGCACAAAATTATAGCTATATGATGCCGTTGAATTACATTACTTCCTGGATGTATGTCATGTGCCTGAAAAGAGTTACCATGTTCGCAATATCAGTGCCAGAAAAAAACATTAACGGGAACTCATTCAAAATTTCATGTTGCACAGTGTAATCTGTTTTAAATATCAGCTACAAGATACACGTAATTAGCAAAGCAATTGTCGTATGCTTCTTAAATTCAAAGTAATCGCTGTCAATAGTCAAAATGAAAAACTGCACTTTAAGAAATTGTTAATTATTCGGATGTCGTTGCATTGAAACCATAGCATAATCTATTTATGCATTCTTTGACTTGAATTCGCTTAGTTCCATTAGATCAGTTTAGTGAATATCACAATGAGTGTTCGTTTACTTCAAGTTGTTAGAAGTTTAACATAAACGAGAGCTTTTCGTGTAAAAACTAGTAAATTCTTGGAGTAAAAGAACATACTGACAGTTAACATATGGGCATATCCGAAAATATCCTCCTCTTATATGACCCAGGTTTTAAGTAAAATTTTTTTTCTATGTTCAATATCCAAATGTGGTGAAATATATTCCTAGATGTATAAAATGAAATTCCCAATAGGTGAAAAAAAAAATTTCGACCCGAGAGGGAGGTCGTCTTATCTAAAAATTTTGGGAAAATCGAGATTTCCGATAATATACGGGAAAGCACATATTTCAGAAGTAGTAGACATGTTACGGGGCACCTTTCGACATGGGGGGCTTAAATCAAAAAAACATCACACATTCGATTTATTTTTCGTCAAAGAATTTGCTTAGAATTTTTCAGAATTTTCGAACCTTTTATGTGGGCGTGAAGAGCGATTTAGACTTTTTAACCCATTCTGTCGCTACGACCCACATACGACTTTTCTGAATTTTACTCCGCAATATTTGTTAGATATCATGCTATCTTGCCTTACGTGTCGCCATGGCGTGCTCGATCGCACATCGCCAAAAATCGATTTTTTTTCACCCCAAATTTTTGATTTTTCATTTTTTACTCGGCAGGGGGCACTTAAATTAAAAAAAAATCATAAACAAAATCAATTTATTTTTCATCAAAGAATTCGCTAGAATTTTTTCAGAATTTTAGGAACTGTTATGTGGCCGTAATGAGCGATTTAGACTTTTTAACCCATTTTGTCGCCACGACCCACATACGATTTTTCTGAATTTTATTCCAGAGTATTTGGAAAGGCGCCTCGTAACATATCTACTACTTCTGAAATATGTGCTCTCCCGTATATTATCGGAAATCTCGATTTTCCCAACATTTTTAGATAAAACGACCTCCTGACACCCTCTCGGGTCGAAATTTTTTTGTTCACCTATTGGGAATTTCATTTTATACATCTAGAAATATATTCCACCACATTTGGTTATTGAACATGTGCCTATTTAATACATAACACTATGCTACACGAAAAAACTTCTGTGTTTTCACATAGCATATCGTGCTTGGCATTCGAAACAATAGTTTTCGGTGTACTCTGTTTACCTTCATCACCCAACACGCAAGTGCTATGGCGATTTAAAAAAATGTCTCTAGTACCCCAATTTTTTTACGGGATTTTGGTGAACATCGTATTTGCACATGTTTTCAAGAAAAAATTTGTAAATTCTTTGCGCACTTCGTTTTTTATTCTATTTTTTATCAATTTTTTTTATTTTGGCCTTTAAAAGTTCAGTCCTTTTGGCCAAACCTATGTATTCCGATTTATTTTTGTACTCTGATTCGGAATCCAGAATCAGATAAATAAAAAATAAAATTAATTTTAGTGAGTAATAAAGCAAAAAATTTCGCCAATTTGGAAAAAAGTTTTATTTTCTTAAACTTCAAAAAGATAACGTGTTCTCACAGTTTGGAGAAGCCCGATTATACTTTTAACCTGTTACTCAGCTCGTTACTTCAGATCCTGAATAACTCTAATGTGTTTCTATTTAGTACATTTCTTTTCAAGATACGGTCAGTCTTGTACCTGCTTTTTATTTATCAAATACTAAAGTTAAGTGTGACGTGCAAATGTCTTGACAGTACTTGCATATGAAAAAAACAAATACTGCACAGACATGTCTTGTTTGATTTGCTTCAGTTTAGTTCAGTGCATTGTAGTGTAAACTACAAAATGCTACTTTAGTGTCTTAAGTAGTTTTTCGCATTCTCTTTTGTGCTGTGAAGCTACTATCCTGGGTTACCAATGCGTTGTTTCTTGTACGTGTTACCATATAATAAATTTTAGTGTTTTTTTTCTACTCGCATGTTTGCACTGACTTGAAGTGGTACCTGGAGACCGATCCCTGCTCGGTCAACAATCTGGTCTTATTGTTTTAGTCGATGTTTTTATTCATAGCTATTTTTGGTTATGAAACTTGTACCTTTTCACCTCTAATAGTCATGCTTTCAAAATGATAAATAAACCAATGAAAATAATAATAAGAAAGAATTCGGAAAGAATCGAATGGTATAGAAAAATATCAAAAACTCAAATAGAATGCCCTAAAATATTTCGTCTTTTGTATGGGGGCTGAAATATCTTATCTTCAAAGGATCAAAACTCGAAAAATAAGAGTCCTATGGGAAAAATCTGAAAGGATATTTTGATAAGAAAGAGTGCGGCTATTCGATGCTATTAATAAAAAAGAATTTCACTTTTTTTGTAGGTACGCTATGAGACTGAACAAAGCGTTTTCTTCAATTTCAAGCAAGGATATTTCAAAGTCCTGCAGGTATAATGACAGTTCTGCTGATGAAGATCGATTCAGCGTCAAAAAGTACATAAAACTGCACCGAATTTCATCAAAATATGTTGTAACATTTGCGAGAAATAGCATTTAACGTATTTTGCTTGTATGGGAGGGTCTACGCGCAACGGCGATATTTCGCCCACTTTCAGGTCGTAGGTGCCAAATAGCAAGTAGGCTCCCTACATTTAAATTCAGAAAGATTGCTTTTGTAGTTTTCTATTCATAGCGTATTATATTTTTGTGGGGGGTGCCACGCCCTTCAACGAATTTTCCCAATACAACGATATACACATATTAATTCTTGTTTGCAAAGGTAACATCTCCTAAATTTTCATTAAAATTTTTGGAGTCGTTTTCGAGTAATATTGAATCAAAATTTTCAAGGGCTGAAAAGTGGGCGTGGCACTTCTTCGATCCCGCCCACTTTTTGTCTGTTACAAGGTATTATTAAGCAGTACCCGCTCCTCAAATTTTATTCAAATACCTTGCATGGTTTGCGAGTTATGACTAAATCAAATTTAAAATTTAGGGCAGTGGCACGCCCTCTGGTGAGCATATGGAAAGTTCGAACCTAACTCATTCTTCATTGTATGCTAATATCTAACACTATTCCAAGCTTCATTGAAATCGCTGTAGCCGTTTTCGAGAAAAAAATATTGAGTACAAAAAAACAAACAAAAAACATACAATTTTAGCTCGTATAAGAAGAGAAGATTTCTTTAAAGTGCGCTTGGATGAGGTTTAACTCAAAGGTTCGTGCCCATCCAATTCTTTCCATATTTCTACTCTAAGCTGAAAATGGAAATAATTCATGGAAAGAAATATGAAATGAGGTCGAAACTAGTAAGGGTGTAACCTTTGTCCTGGTCAAACATTAAATACCCTACACTGCAGTATTTTGAAACTTTTGCTTATATGGGAGGTGCCACGCCCTCTTGTCCGAGTTCGTCTAGTTTTAGCTCAGAGCGTGCATTTATAGTCCTTAATATTTGAGTGAAATTTAGTTGGATTATCTCAAAAAACTCTTTCAGCATTTGGAAACTTTTGCTTATATGGCAAGTACCCCGCCCTATAGTCCGAGCTTAGTCAGTTTTTGCTCAGTGCTTGCATTCATAGTTTTTTAAGTCTGAGTTAAATTTAGTTCGATTTTCTCAAAAAACGCTTTCAGTATAGCGTTCTGAATCTTTTGCTTATATGGGAAGTGCCACGCCGAATCGCAATCCGAATTCGCCTAGTTTTTTCTCAGAGCTTCCGCTTACAATTTGTAGTATTTGTGTGTATTTTGGTTGCATTGTCGTGAAAAATACTCCCAAAGTTGCATTTTAAATATATTTTTTGTATGAGCGGTAGGCGTGTTCGTTGACCTATTTCGCTCATTTTCACTCCCGCGAGCTAACTTTGACGACGGATGCAGTGTACCGAATTTGATTGAATTATTTCTCAAAAAATTTATTTTTACGCACACCCAGCCAGACAGACGGCTATATCGACTCAGGAGATGGCGCTGATCAAGAATATGTGTACGTTTCCATACCTGTCACGCCTCTTTCTCTGCGTTACAAACGGAAAGACAAAGTGAATATGCACTGGGTGTAGGGTATAAAAAGGTACATTTGAAAAAAACACAACAAACCAAAATCAAAATGTATTTGTCACTGTTGAATCCGAATCCAGTCTTGGAATCGCTCAATCATGTTTGGTTTTTGAGATATTCTAACCGAAAATTTCAAAAACACGATTTTTGAGGTTATAAGGTTAAGGTGACGGAACTACTTAGGTATCACATTTTTCGTTATTTTTCAGAAGTGCAAATTTTAATTTTATGTTGAAAAATCACAACATCCGATTTTTCAAGTTGTTTTTCTAAGAAACTACAAGCCCTAGAGCAAATCTGGTTATGTCAGCTTATAGATCTCACCGAGAACAATATCCTGGACTACATAACTAATTTCACATAAAATGATCGATACCTAGTTTTACCATCTTTGTACAGATATAGAGTATGCACGAAATTGCTTTTTGCCCTTTTCTACTAAATGCATCGTATAGTACTTTTCTTAGCCTTCAACACAAGCACGAACCTTTGGGTTAAACCTCATCCAAGCGCACTGTTACATTAAAGTGTAGTATTTGTTAGAATTAATATTTTTTTGACACTGAGAAAACAAGACAGTGTACTTCAGTGTCAAAATGAAATCAGTATGCAACGAACTTTTGATCCTTGAATACTTTGGAACAAACACTTCAGTTCAGTGTAAAATGTGCGAGTAAAAAAGAGTACACTATATTTCAATATGTTTTGATAAAAATGTCATGTTCTTATGAAAATTCTTAATTTTTTTGACTTTTGGTATTGATAGTTTTTTTGTCTTAAATACATTTTGTAATATGAGGGGTTTAAAGTACCACCGATTCATATACCTATTTTAAGGACTGTTTTTGCACTTTATGGATAAGATATTTGAAAATCTTTGTAAACAAGTAGGTACTTGCAATGGATTGTAGTTTAGCTCTTGAAACCCTTTCGAACTAAATTATTTTATCTGAATCACAACTATTTTCAAGCTAAAATATTTTCAATAATTTTCATACTTTCAGACTTACTATATCGAAAAGTTATAATGCCATCAGTTGAAATCAAACACGACTTAGATCTTGGTCCAAATTTACCAGAAGACATTGAACAAATTGCCATTGAACATGGAGAGTGTGAAGAAGCCAAAGCTGAAATTATTGCAAAGTTCCGCAGCTATATTCTAGGTAATTGGAGTATTTATTCAAAACAGAAACATTATCTATCGAGTACTGAATACTCACATGCTTGATTGTTAAAATTATGTATTTCAAAGTTTTCATCGTTTCCAGAACATGACGAATGCCAGCCACATCGTACAGATGATGAATTTTTGATTCGATTCTTGCGTGCTCGATATTGGAAAATTGAGGCCAGTTATAAATTGGTAAAAAAGAAATTGGATGCATTCTATCTTTTAAATATATAACATACTTACAACATTGAATTTCTCGACAGATGTGCAACTACTATAAATTTAAGGAGCAAAATAAATCATATTATGAAAAAGTTCGTCCTCTCGATTTAAAGTTCCTAGGAGATGAAGACATCATATCGGTAACGCCATACAGAGATCAACATGGCCATCGAATTCTTATTAATCGCTTTGGTGTTTGGAGACCAAGCAAGGTTTCAGTTGATGACATATTTCGTGCTACAATTGTACTTTTTGAATTAGGATCTCTTGAGCCCATCGCACAAGTAATGGGTGGTATTGGAATATTCGATTTAAAGGATCTCTCGCTAAATCACGTTTTTCACTTGAGTCCCAGTGTTGCACAGAAAATGATTGCATTGCTTGTGGTAAATAAATATTAGAAAGTGTTCATAATTAATGTTGCTATTTAATGGAAAAACTTTTCAGACATCAATGCCGATGCGAACATCTGCCATACATATAGTGAACCAGAATTGGGCGTTTAGTGCTGCATTTAATATGTTCAAACCTTTCCTGAATGCTGCAATGCGAGAAAAATTATTCATTCATGGATCTGACATGTCATCACTTCACAAGCATATTAATCCCGAACATTTACCGAAAAGGTAGTAGTGTATTGCTTTGAAGCTATATATTGTTCAAGTGCTAAAGACAATTTCATTTATTTAGGTATGGAGGCGTTCACGACGACTATCCATATCAGCTATGGATTGAAAATCTGCAAACGAATACGAGAATTCAAAAAGAACTTGAACAAGTCGGATATGTTTTTCAGTGATTTTCATTTATTTATTTAAATAGATTGTGCGTATTTTGGGGCTTTTAATTGTAATACATATTTTTTTACACAAATTTTTATAAAAAATAAATCAAATAATTTCTTAAAAAAAAAAAAATGCATCAACATTACATTTTTTAATGAGTTTTTATCATCGAAATGAAATAAACATCCTTTTAGTGCAGGGAAATTAGGCAAAAAATTGCTTTAACATCTAATTTTATTGAACAAGTACCGATTTTCATCCGACATGGCTCATTTTGTTAGTGATTGAACTTAAAACTAGTAAGGGTGTTACCTTTGGCCTGGCCAAAAATTAAATACCCTACACTAGATTTCAAGTATAGCCATTATATGGGAAGTGCCACGCCCTCTTGACTGAATTCACTTAGTTCTTGCTCAGGACGGAAATGGCTATGTCGACTCAGGAGGTGACGCTGATCAAGAATATATATACTTTTCTATACCTGCAACGCCTCATCTGCATTACAAATGGAAGGACAAAGTGAATATATACCCTGGGTGTAGGGTATAAAAACACGAACACTTTAAATTCATGCAGTTTTTGAAAACATGTCAAAAAATAGTTTTTGAAAAAAAATAAAACAATTCGAAACAAAAATAATCATTTTCGAATCCGAACTTGGCAGCATTATCACGATATCTTGTATGGTTGCCGTATGGTATCCTACCACAAATGTTCAGAAACGTTTAAAAATGTGGTTTTTGAAGTTGTATAGAAGACGCACGAAATTGTTTTGCTATTTTCTATTAAATGCGTCATTTAGTACTAAGTTTTGTCTTCAAAATGATTATTCTTTAAAAAAATATTTCATTTAAAATTTTTGTTAAAAATGGAAAATACCAAAACCGAACCAGTTACGATACGGTTATTTCGCCAAAAAAATTTGGGTTTATGGTTATCGGTTTTTGATAATATTAGTTACGATTAAGGTTGAAAAACAAATCGGTTATTTTGGAAAGCGGTTACTATTATGATTATAACCCTTATTTGAAACAAAATTTTTAGAATAAAATATTTGAACCATATATATTTTTTTATTTATTTATTAATTATTCTTTAAACCATCGTACAAATAAGATTTCTCTTTTCAGGATGTACAAACTTATTTTTACATACAAATGAAACATTCAATATACTTAAATATAAAACAATATGTATAAAAAAGGAGAATAAAAAATTAACATGAAAATTATATTGCTTATAAATTTTAAATTGAAGTTTTAAAGAATGAATTTTGAAGATAAGAACTTTTAGAGATGTCCAGAAAAATGCTTTAATAGCTTTCGCTTAAAAATATTCGTGTTGCTAATTCTGTTCAAATGAGTGGGAAGCTTATTCCATTGATCTATTGAATGCACAAAGAACTGGCGAGATGTTGAGAGGTATTTGTGCCGTGGTAGTATAAGTTGAAAAGTTCTTTGAGTTCTAGCTAATTGAAATGATTCAAAAAGGTAGTCTGGTTCCTTAGTGTATACTATTTTATGTAATAACAGTGTGGTGCGATAATTAAGTAAATCATTCAATGAGCACCTAACTATTTTTTTCGTGTACTCTGATATGTGTTCGTACCTATTTATGTTAAAAATATATCTCGCGCAATTATTAAAGGCCACAGATAGTTTTCTGTAAGAGTTATGGTCTAGGCTTGAAAACAACTCACAACTGTATAATATTATTGGTAATACGAATGATTTAACTAGCCTTAGCTTAACTTCAAGTGGTAGATATTTTGAAGTAGGGCTGAGTCCTCGCAGTGCGCAATAAACCTTCGAAGCAATATTATTGATGTGACTATTCCAAGTAAAATTGTTATTAAAGTAAACTCCCAGATTTTTAATTGTATCAACGTATTCTATACGATCATTGCCGAGAAAAATCGATGGAAGTTCAACTTTATCCCTACTTCTGTTAACAAGCATTGCCTTTGTTTTTAGTGGATTGAGCGTAAGACCATTATCATTAGACCATTCGAAAACCTTACATAGCTCTGAATTCATATCATTTATCGCAACACTTATTGAAGTTTTTGAAAATAATCTATAGATTTGTATGTCATTAGCATAAATATGATGACTACACGACGCGAAGATATTAGCAACATCATTTATAAACATCGTAAACAGTAGCGGCCCTAGAACTGAGCCCTGAGGTACTCCGGATCAAACATTTAATGGCGATGACGAATTACTTTTATAGCTATCATATTGAATGCGACCATAAAGGTACGATGAGAGCAAATTACAAAGAGACGAACCAAAAAAGAACTGTGACTTTAATTTATGTATAAGGATATTATGATCAATGCAGTCAAAGGCTTTGGAGAAGTCAAGAAAAACAATGAGTGCCATCATATCTTTATCAATACCTGATCGGATATCTTCACATACTTTAAGCAGGGCTGTTGTACAGCTTCTCTTTGCATGAAAACCTGACTGATATTTTGTAATCAACGCTTGAGAATTCAGATATTCTTTTATCTGATCACTAACTATAGTCTTAAAGACTTTGCTGAGAAATGACAATATAGAAATAGGTCGATATTCAGTTTTATTTTTAGGCAAAGGCAAAATTTTTGAAATTTTCCAGGTGTTAGGAAATTGAGAAGTCATTATTATGGTATTAAATATATGAGTTATGTGGTATAAAGTGAACTATTTACGGCGTAAGGAAATAACGCCTAAAAACATAAACGAAAAAACGCCCCAAATATAAAATGACGTGATAACGCCCGAAATTTGGGCTTTGGACCGTTTTTTGGGCGTTATTTCGTTTAAAATAAAACGAAATAGCGCCCAAAAACGAAAAACTAAATAAAGCCCAAATTTTGGGCTTTTTATTTTTTTTAAATTTATACTTTCCGAGTAATCAACCATTGAAGTATTGGTATTTCAACTCTTTACAAAGGACTTTTTTTTTTGAATGGCCTTAGTTTTTTAAGTTAATCCAGATTTACAGAGGTTATTAAATAGCTAGTGCAGTGATTCTCAACCTAAGTGCCGCGGAATTTTAGTGTGCCATGAGATTTTTGAAGTGTGCCGCCACTGCTAGAAAGCAAATTTGCTAACATAATTTTTTTAGGTTTCTGGAAATTAAAACCTTTTGGTCATAATAGCATTTAACACCAATTTATAAATTGTGATGTTATGATGTAGACATACTTTCTTTTCCTGACAAACTTGCATGTGGTAGTACCTAAAAGAGATATTTGGGCTATTTTAAATAAGTAATTTAAAATATACACGGATGGGTCAAAACTGGATACATGTACTGGATCAGGAAGTTTTTCTGAGTATATAGAACTAACAAAATCGTACAGACAGCTAAACGACTGTAGTGTCTTTGAGGCAGAGGCTTATGCTGTTCCCAATTTTTTGGAAGCGTTGTTATTTACCTTGATAGCCAGGTGGCCATTAAAGCAATTTCATCAAATCAAATTACTTCAAAAATTGTATTTAGCTGTTAAGAAGGACCTTTTGCGGTATTAGTAAGGACTACAGTATACCACTTTGCTGGGTTCCCGGTCATAGTAATTGCTGATGAACCACTGGCGGATCCAGCATTGTCAAGAGGGGGGGCCGATTGACTTTATTTCTAGATAAAACCAGAATGTTTTTAAAATCTTTACAGATAATTTTTAAAAAATGTAATCACTTAGTTTGAGAGGGCGGCCGTTCGCCCCCCCTTGGATCCGCCACTATGATGAACTAGCTAGGAAAGGATCAAACCAGAATATCGTTTTGGCTGACCTTTCAATAAGAAAACACATAAGTCTAATCAAGAGAGCAATCGAAAATAAATGTATTCAGCTTGCTAATTCCAGACGGTCAAATCTACAAACTTAAAAGCATACGTAGGCTGCTCGATATATTTCTGGCCTAGGCAACACTAAGTGTTGCCAGGTGCAATCTGACATTTCTATTGGTAAGTTTGATATTTTTTAGCATAAACGTACTCAGAACGTTTTGACGTACGACCATTATTTGTGTTGCTTACAGTGACTTGAAAAAATCAATTTGGCAAAAAAATGGAATTAACTCGTGAACATTTTCGTGCGATAATTTTTCACAACTTTCGACGTAGATTATCACAACAAGTGTGCATCGATGAACTTAAATCTTTGTATGGCGATGAAGCACCATCCTATAGCACTGTAAAAAACTGGTTAAATGAATTCAATCGTGGCCGACGCTCGCTCAAAGACGAATTCCGTGAGGGTCGTTCAAAAACGGCCGTTGTGCCAGAGAACATTGATGCTATGCGTGAACTGATAATGAAAGATCGTTATGTGACATACCGTGAGATAGAGGCATCCTTGGGCATTAGTTCCACTCCAATACATTTGATATTGCATGAACACCTGCCCGTAAAAAAGGTTTGTTCTCGTTGGATCCCGCACAATTTGACAATCGCTCAAAAAAGGCTCATGTCGATTGGTGCAAAGAAATGTTGAAAAAATACGATCGTGGTACTTCAACAGACGTTTATAAGATCGTCACTGGTGACGAATCATAGATTTATGCGTATGAACCCGAAACAAAACAGCAATTGACCGTGTGGGTCTTCGAAGACGAGCCAAATCCAACGAAAGTTGTTCGTGGAAGAGGCACTTCGAAGCAAATGGTCGCCTGTTTCTTCGGCAAAACTGGTCATGTGGCGACTATTCCGCTTGAGCAACGTAGGACGATCAGTTCTGAGTGGTACACCACAATTTGTTTGCCTGAAATCTTCGGAAAAATTCGTAAAACGAACAAGAGAAGACGAATCATTGTTCACCATGACAATGCGAGCTCTCACACAACGGCTCAAAACAGCGCCTTTTTGACCGGCTAAAACGTCGAATTGATGGGTCATTCGCCATACAGCCCTGACTTGGCACCCAATGACTTCTTTTTATTCCCGCACATCAAGAAAAAATGCGTGGTCAATGATTTTCGTCGCCAGAAGATGCTGTTGAAGCGTTCAAAAACCATGTTTTGGAGGTGTCTCAATCGGAGTGGAAAAAGTGCTTCGACAATTAGTTTGAGCGCATGCAAACGTGTATAAATCATGCTGGAGAATACTTTGAAAATCAATAAAACCATTTTTGATGATAAATATTCGCATTTTCATTATTAGGCCAGAAATATATCGAGCAGCCCACGTATTAGACCAATTTATTTAACCCTTTCGACCCGGTTGGGACAATATATCCCAGTTTACATGTATATATTGTCCCAGCCGGGTCGAAAGGGTTAAGTATGAATCGAACTTAAATTTTTTACAGCAATAGAGAAAAACAATGTACGTAACTTAGTAGGAGCTATTACTAAAAAAACCATACATTTTAGATGTTGTAAAGAAACTAATATGGAAGATACAGTTCTTCATTCCTTTGGTCATTTCAATTTTGAACCGCTTGTCTCACTATCTGAATTGTGTCTGATATCCATATGGTAGGAAATGTATATGAACATGCATTTGGTACTCCTAGAATGACTTTGTTAAAGCTTTCTGTGTCGGGTACACAGTGGGGCCAATTCCAAGGCCTAAGTTAATGATGAGAACATGGTCATCCCTCAGATTTTACCTAACCATACCTAATATAAATCAATAAACCAATTAAAATTCACTTCAAATTTTTGTTGTCGCTAGTATGCCGCCAAATTTTGACATTATTGAAAAAGTGCCATGACGAAAAAAAGGTTGAGAGTCACTGAGTTAGGGTATGGTTTGTTTGTTTCAAGTTCTGAAGAAATCATTGCACAAAAGAGCAAAAATAGCTGTTTTCTTTGGATATAAAATGGGTGATAATTTGTAAAGTAAGGATCTAACTGAAAAAGTTGAAAGGAAAGGTTTTTTTTTTGTGTGTTGTACTTCTGCAGATGAGCCTCAAAACAGCCAAAAGCAAGGATATCTGGAGAACTAGAGTCAATCCTGACAAATAAACTAAACCCTAGATATCGGATGGCCTTGGTAGATCTGAATTTGCTCGCAAAACTAAAATCGTAGAAATAAGAAATTTTAATGACGCCCTGTGTTAATTGAGTCGCCCAGAAGCCATTGCGGATAAGTAAATTTTTTCATATTCATTGGTTTTTGCAATTTTCAGTATAATAAATATTATTTTTCTCGTTTATTAAAAGATCTGCTCGATTCTTCATATTTTCTAGGTCAAAATATCCTTTCTCTAATAGCTTCTGAATATTTTGTAAGTTTTTCGGACTTAACCGCATTGGCTTCTAAACAACAATTTCGAAACGTTAATACTTTAACAAAATTTTTTATAAAAACAAATTCCTAACAGACTAGACACCTCATTAATTAAAAGTCGATTTTGCAACTGTTTGGATTCAATTTCATCAAATGAGTCGTTTATTTAAATAAAGAATCTTTTAAATTGTATATCAATTACATACTATTCTTTATATATTTGCAAAACCACTTAGAGCATTAGCCGATGGATAATGAGATCTCAACAGCATGCAACGCTCTCTGTCCAACATCAAAGTACGACGTTTTAGCATAATCTCTCTTTCCAAGTTGCTGCGTGTTTGCATCAATTCATTCTTAACGGCTTCTGCCTCATCCAGCTCACCAAGCATTGCAGTTACGCTACTTTGTAAGGTGCCTACCTCGTCAATTAAATCCTGTTGCGCTGTATCTCGACAGTTTTCCACATTTGGACGGTAACCGCGATTATCCATGCGAGTTTGAGCAACTTTCATGGCAGCATCAAAGCTTCGTACAGCACGGTGCAGTTTATCGATACGAATTTCAGTATCAGCGAGTTTTTGAAGACACTAGAAAACGGAAAAATTTCAAATTTTAATTATTTGAAAGAGAAATCATAGCCATGAGAAACTTACATCCCTGAGATCATTTTCAAAGCGTTGCAAATTCTCTTGAGTGCAATTGATGCGAGCAACCATAGCCTTCTCAACGGTATCAGCTTGAGAGCGTATGTCGCGAGCTGCGTTCAAAAGTATTGAATTCAAAGTTTGACGTAGTTTTACCTTAAAAATTACAAAGACAATGGAAAAATTTCTATACAGTTGATTAAAATAAAAACTACCGATTTCTGGCGACAATTTTCGCAATCCTCCAACGTCTCTTTGCTAAAATTTTCCCAATACTGTTCAGAAGCTTGCCTGTAAGAGAAAATGTTTATTTTAAAATCATATCATCATAGCGTCGTAGTTGCACCAAGACCTACTCAGGTGGCTGTCGTATTGCACCCGGACGAAACATTATAATTTTTGAGGAGTTCGAAAGGCCTGCATTTAAAGTATCGATTTCATAAGCTTCTCTTTTGTCACTCCAATCATATTCCAATCGTTGCCGTGCAGTTCGGTTCTCAACCTGCTGCTGTTCAAAGTCCTCGAGTGTCTTTTTCAACAACAAACGTATCTCGGAAATTAACGCTAGCTCATTTATGAGCTCCTCTTCGGGTGTATCGCGCACAAGTTCTGTATCGGGGCGTCCAGCACGCTTCTCAATGCATTCCTTAGCTATTCATCAGAGCGAAAAATAATTTTAAACAAATGGTATATCGCAAACAAGTGTTCATTTCCTACCTATTGACTCTGGAACTCCCAAAATAACTAAAGATTTTTTAAGCCTGATACGTTCCTCTTCTAAAGTGCTTATTTCATCGGCCATTGCCTTGATTGCATTTTCCAAAGTTTGTTTCCACTTTCCCACTAGCTGAGCACGAAGTGTTACGTTTTGGGTTGTCTCCATTTGGGTCTTCTCCACCAACGCGGTTATACGCATTAACGAAGTCTTTGAACTGTATGCATTTCTGGAAAGAGAAAAAGATATTGCAATAAGTCAAAGCCATACATTTTTGTCGTTTTTGCTCTCTCGACTAACTTTAGTGTTTTGTCGAAAACTTTATTTGTTTTCTTTACGGTTTCCAAATTCTTTGCACGCCATTCATTTGGACTGAAACGAGTTATAGAATAACGATCGACAACAGGTCGTGTGCCTGTTAGACCCGCCATTGGGCTCCAATCAACTTTTCCCGTTGCCCACGGCCCAATCGGACCCATTGGCTCCAAATGATCCTTATTAGGTAACTCATCACCGGGCTGTGGCAGATAACATGGAGGGTTGTCGAACTCATCTGCATGTGGGTTAATTGAAAGCTTTGAATGAAGAGATAAAACTGATTAAAGGATTTCTTTTTATATTGGACTAGGTGGGGCTTACAGCAAATTTAGCTTCTACTGGTGGCTCTTCTGTAAATGTAACCCCTTTAGCAGGTGCACTATGGTCACCTTCGGCTGGAGGTTTTTGTTCCTAGCAAATGTTTATGAATTCAATTTAATTTTGCAATAAAATTTTGAGTGAAAAAATTACCTCATTTAATTTTTCGCTGGCCTCACATGATATCATTGTTGAATTTTAATAAAAACACTCGCTAAAATAAAGTTTATTTGTGCAATAATAGATGAAATAAAATATTCAAAGTACGAAACAGAAAATTTTCATTTTATTTTGACAACACAAACAAATTGTTACTACGAAAACGGAACGGATAGTGAGTGCTCTTCTCCATAGCTACCGGATAATCAATAGCTGCTTTTCATATTCTGAAAGAATTTAACTGTAAAGTCCAGTACCTTTGATGGTTTGTACTTTAGCAAAGAAAGTATGTAATCGTGCAGGAAATCCGAAGCTTCTGGATGTTCCAACAAATAATCAATGGCATTCTCATAGTTTAGTTTCTTTTCAAGTTGATATCTTTCGAAGAGAACATTATCTTGTTTCCACATAAGCTCCAGCTTGGGTAATATTTTTTCTGGTGGCTCAACAGGTGCTTTCACAGAGTGCAATAGATAATTGTAACCATGCCAATAGTGTAAAACGATTTTGCCATTTGGTGTAAAGAATGTCTCGGATACTTCTTGCTTGACATTATCAAAATATTGAGTGGTAATGACACACTTGGTTTCGAACATTTTGTAAAATACACGAACTTTCTTGCGTTCAGAAAGAACTTGAAGCGAACATTTGATTACTTTACCTAAAAAGAAAAATAAAAAATTTAGACCTTCCAAGTCTTGAACTCAGTATGAAGCTAGAAGCAACTTGTCTAAAGTTCTAGATGTTAAACTTGCAAAGGTGATTTTCTCAAAAATAGAATTTAAAAAATGTCTGAAAATCCAAGAGGCTTAAGTTTGATGTTGGCAGTTAAGATAACTGGCCAGGACAATCATTTAGTTACTAGCAAAAATGCAGCCACATTTCATAGCTTTTATATTTATTTCACTAACTATGGGCTTGTAAGAATTTTTTGTACCCAAAAATGTAAATGAGATAAATAATGTTTGGGTGCCAAGTATAAATCTGATGCTTTAATCAAAAGTAAATTTAATCGAGTCAATAATGTCAAAAAAAAAAAAAAAAAAAAAAAAATAGGAATTGGTAAATGCAGTGGCAACGATAATGGTAATACAGAGTAATATATAGTTTTCGTATAAGAAAAAATGCATATTTACCGAAAAGATTCAAAGAATAATAAGTAACTTCTCCAACAAAATTATTTGCTATAAGATAACGCATTAACAACATCACGCCACCATCTAAGATAAACACTTCCTCACGCCCTTTTGTATTGATAACAGCTTTGAATTTTTGTGATTCGCCATTAATTTTGGTCTCACGTATTGCGATCATCTTGTCTTCCTTGTTCCGAGCTTCCAAAGTTTTTTCCTAAAAAAAAAAAAGATTACTAGTTATTTATGAAAACAATCTTATCCAAAAAAAAGGAGCGTTAATTTTCAAATACATATATGAACTAGCGCAGCACTTTTGAACTTTTTAGGTTAGGATATCTCAGGAAAAAAACAGTTATAAATACGTAGATTGCCCCATAAATTTCGAGAATATACATAGTAAGGGAATATCTTTTGAACAAGTTAATGTTTATTCAGACACATGCAAATTACTGGAAAGGTAGAGACATTAGGTAAATACCGGCGTGAGAATTAATTTAATTTCGTCAAAAAGAAAAAAATTATTAAACTTTTTATGGAGCAATCAATTTTCAACAAAAAATTTGTCTAACCGGTTGTGGACACTCCTCTAAAATGCAATTTTGTCATTTTAAAAGCCGTCAGTTGCACAAAGAGCAACAAAAAATGACAAAAAAGCCTTTCGAGCAGCAAAAATGAAATTAAAATAAAAATGAAAATTAAATCATTCATCGTCAGCATCAGAATCGCAATGTTTGCAGGTGCAATTGCCGGCGTTCTGTCAGCACACCTCAAATGCATTTGCCGATGAAACGTGTTCCATTCGATGGAGTTTTGAGCGGTCAATCGAATGGGAAACAGCTTCTCGCAATTTATGCAAAAACTGCGATCATCATCATCAGATCACGCAGTAAAACCTCACTTCGTTGGCATTGTTTTTCTGCCAAACTGAACATTGCGACTTATAGGCGGCTTTGACTGGGCCGGAAACGTCTAAAGGCTGCAACTGGTAGATGCAATGTGGCGGAAAAGAGAGAACATGGACGCCGTTCTCCACGGCCAAGTTGAGTGCTCTACAGAGAGATGTGAGGTGTGGTTGTTTAGCAAAAGCAACACCGGGGATCGCAACGACGGCCTTGCGGAAATGTTGAAGTGAAGCATGAACCGAACAAACTCATCCAAGTACACAGAAAAAATAACTGGTTATAAAATTAAGTGGGAACGTATTCAATTTAAAAACGTGACTGTTTTTAAATCAAATGTTAAATGTTTTTGAATTAAAAGAAAATTTTATTATTTTAATAACTGTATTTGATTTAAAAGCATTCGTTCTACAGTTAAAAATATTTGTAGAGTAGAACGGGGCAACGTCGTGCACTCAACTTTGATATGCTCGTAAAGCCGTACATCTCAAGCGAATGCGACGAGTAAGCACCCGATCGAAAGATAATTTCATTGGTTAAATCCATGTGCAATAACATTTGTGTAGCGAGAAATTGTGTTTGTGTAAGTGAATGTGCACGACATTACCCCAATGGTCGTTTTAAAGGTCAACTTCGATAACTCGGTGAAGCCCAAAATTTTTTTCCAAAACCAAATACTTCTTTTCTTTGGCAGGATATTTCGTTTCAGAAAACACTTACCTGGTATATTTTCCCGGAAGGAAAATTATTTTTCTGACCCGATAAAAAAACACTTTTATCGTACCGAAAGCGTGCGTTTTGAAAAAAGGGTACTCTGTAGAGACGAACTGGTGAAAATTGCTAGTATTATATGCATAAGCTCAGTAGGTCAGCAGGTCCCTACCTTACGAACAGTTGGTAAATCATTCAATTCTGTGGGCTAAAACAGCCAGTGCACGACATTACCCCCTGCACGACATTACCCCGTTCTACTCTATATATTTGAAATTGAGATCTGATTGATAACTCATTCACTCGATAAAAATGTATTCATTACTCTCTCTCTCTAATTCACTCTCACGCAATGGTGCCAACTCTTACCGTAAAGAATATTTTACATGCATTACTATTGAAAAAGGGCTTAGAACCACAAAAAAAATTTGTTTGGGAACATTGGATACTGCATTTCTATTCACAGCAGTGTTGCCGAAATATTATTATTGTACCAAAAGTACTATATTTTCGAAAAAATTAATTGTACGTTCCTTTTTTCCGATTTAATATATTTTTATTTTAAAGACACCTGTCTTATATTTTTTTTTTTTTTGCAAATAGAGCTTTGGGAGCCAATTACAATAAAAGACAAATCGGAATACCCAATGAAATTTTTCATATTAAACGAAAAAACCAAAAAAACAAAATAAAATTAATTTCAAATTAATTTTTAAATGATTCGAGTCCTGCACAAGAACTGCGCTGGCTTATCTGGATTTTGAGATTTCCTAATCTAAAGTGGAAAAAATTCCGTATTTTTACTCTTTCAGATTCGGATTCTTTGTTGAAAAATTCATTTAAGATAACTATTTTTCTTTTTTTAATTTAACTAGAGTTCGCCTTGTGGCCGAAATTCGACCATTTCGATTTTACTATAAAGCAAAAAATCTTATACCCTTTCTTGGTCGATAAAACACATAAAAAACTTTTAATATTCTTCTTTATGGTTCAGGTTATATGCATTCATAAAAATCGATAGAGCAGCTTAGTCGCAATATCGTGCTTTTCATTTAGTGGCGAGTTACTTCTACCAAAGAGCAAAAAGTTATTGATATCTTTTCGTCCTGTTCTTTCTATCCCCATACTAAAATTCATAAAAATCAATACCGTTAGCGCGTGGCACCACCCTTTTAAAAATATAAAGGCCATATTCTAGTTCCTTAATACTTAGCCTATCAGCATGTCAAATTTAGTAAAAATCGATGCAGTGATATAGACGTGAGCTTTTTTTCATTTAGGAGCGTGGCACCGCCCACTAAAAATCATAATGGCCATTGTATTCTATAGAATCGTTGGCAAAACCAGCTGACCCAAGAGAATTTATACTAATTTTTTTAAAAATAAGGCTATATGAAAGTCATAAACACGCTTCAAAGAAAAAAAAAAAAAAATAGGTGCTCAAAACCGGTAAAATGTTGGTGCCCACAACTGGAAAGTTCAGAGCTATGAAAAAATTACCGAACACATAAAAGCAGTCATAAAATCAAAATTAAGCAACATAATGCATCGCGGATGCCTCAGAAATCAGAATATACAGCTTATACACCCCTTTCTAATAATAATAAAAAAAAATGCTTAGCCTGGGAACGTTTTCACCAAATCAGCTTATCACTCAATGTGCTAGGCATTAGTAGGACTAGCATACCTACAATCTTGCATGAACATTTAGGCTAAAGTCAAGCGTTGCTCCCAGAACCCAACTTGGTTTAAACCAAGCTTTTCTTGTTAAAGGTATAATTTTGACAAAAAATGTTTAATCAAAAAGTGTCGCTCGGACTTGGTTTTGGATATATGGTCATCGGAAGATCGGGATATAGCTTTTATAAAAACCGATATAAGTTCTGAATCCCTTGATGGATTTCAAAAATATTGATGTTATATGAAAGATATTTTAATTGGCTACAAAACTATTATGAAAAAGTTTTAAATCCAAACTATGGTTTTCAAGATATGGTGATTTTGTGAAAATTTTGACCAGTTTTTTTTTTTAAAAAACTATTATAAATTAAAAAAATACCTTAATAACCTATAGCTGTGGTAACAAAATATGGTAGCCTTATCTATTTTCCTTCAAAAAGTATTCCATTTAAAGCTGAATTTGCATCATTAGGGCATTTTTTATAGAAAAACAAAAATTAAACTAAAGAAATTTTCATGAAATTTAGCAAATATTACAACAACAACACCACCACTAACAAAAACAACAACACCACAACCACTAACAACAACAACAATGTCTCAGAGAGACCATCCTATTGGGAGGCCAGGAATAGCAACCTTGACGACAATATCTGGCCTGGCGTTCGAGTCGTTACAATTACAACAACGACATCACCACTAACAAATACAATGACACCACTATCCACAACAATAACAACAACAACACCAACAATACAACCAACAACAACACTCACAAAACAAAAAACACAACACTAACAACAACAACAACACCACTAACAACAACAACAACAACAAGAACAACACAACAATACAACCAACAACAACACTCACAAAACAAAAAACACAACACTAACAACAACAACAACAACACTACTAACAACAACAACATCAATAACACTAACAAAACAACAAAAATACTACTAACAACAACAACACCACTATCAACCACAACAAAATGAAAATGTTTATTCAAAAATGTGAGGTTTACTACTACTTTTTATTACAAAAGAGAAAAATTGTTATTAAAAATTTCGCGCGAAATTTTTAATAACAATTTTTCGCCTGCGGCGCTTTCTTTTTTATAAATTTTTGCAAATCATTCAGTCAGGTTATATAACTGATTACAAAAATAATGTCTTAACCCCCTAACGGTGAACCACTCAATTTCTTTTAAAGATCCAGTAACTGATGACCACACAAATACGATTGAGGGTCTGTGGCGATATGTCAAAAACGCTTTGCATGTATTTAAAAGAAGAAAATGATTTTACGAAGGATATATTGCAAAATTCATGTTCCTTAAAAAGTGAAAAGCAGAGGGAGTTGAGCCAATGGAGGATTTTTTTAAATATGAGGAAGAATAGCATAAAGTCATTTCCTATGAAGAAGAGAACGATGATGATGATAATGTTGTAGGTGAAGACATCTTACAAAAAAAAAATACAAATTTTAATTCTACTATTTTTTTTTTTTTTTTTGGAAAAACCTTACAAATATAGCAAATCAGATACAAATGGCATAGTTAACAAAAGAAAATATATTGGCCTTTCATATTTTGTTACTAAAATTATGGATTGAAGACTTTTTTTGGAAAAAAATAGTGTTTTTTTAAAAAAACCTGGGCAAAATTATCTTAAATCGCCATATATCGAAACCGAAAACTCGGATTTAAGACTTTTGTACACTAGTTTGGTAGCTAGTTATAATACCTTTCATATGACACCAAAATTTTTAATATCCATAAGGGACTCAGAACTTATACTTGTTTTCATAAAAGCTATATCCCGATCTTCCGATTGCTATATCTCCGAAACCAGATCCGAGCGACACTTTTTGTTTTTGCTGTTGTTGTTGTAATTAATTTCCAAAGCCATATTTTGGCAAAAAAAAAAAATTTGGCTCTGGGAGCAACGCTTGACTTGTTCCAACATTTAAAATTAAATTTTTCGAGCGAAATGTAATATAACGTCTGAAGAAACTTACCCTAAAAAATGTCAAACTTTCCAATTGGCAAAAAGTTTTGCATCGAAAAACACTTGGGGTACTATATTCTCGAAACTTATGGGGCAACCCTCGTATAATTAAAAATTTATGGAAAACACTGCTACTTCATGCTACATCATCTCTTTTACAGTTTTGGATTAGGGTATCACTGTGGAACAAAATTTGGTCAACAAAAGTTTACTCGGATCTGACGCTGCGGAATGAAAATATAGGCCAAAATAAAAGACCATTTTCCTCAGTTTGTTCAAATTGGCTCTAGTTTTCGAGAAAAGGCCGTTTGAATTTTGCACCTTGCATTATGTGGTTTTTTCGATATATCTCTTAAGTTATCTGAGTTTTATTGCATTTAGTGGTGGGGTTTTGTTCATCTAATCCATATCTACTCTTTCACTACCAAATCAGTATTTTTGGATGCACTTTTGGCAAGTAAGTGCACAAAATTCCCAAAAAAGTGATATTTTTCGCCTTTTATGACATTCGGCTTAATAGAAATAACCTGAGTGGTGGATTTGTGCCTTTTAACCTATAGCCGAGATCCATACGAATACTTTGATATAATAAATGTTTCATATGGGCAAAAATTTCTCAAGTGAGCCACCTAAGAAATTACACGTAAAAAAGGCTTTAACAAAATTATGTTTTATAACAACTAGTAAAGATTTTGTAAAAATGTTTTTTTTAGAGATATTAAGCATAGGTCGGAAAATAAAATGGTACTTTTGTTTTGGACCAAAATTTTTAATTTATTATTGAAAATCATTATTTCAAATAGGTACCGTAAGCAGGGATGACTTTGATAGAAAAAATCAGAATTTTCAAGTTTAGGAGCTTATAATTTCAACAATTTTAATAAAATTAATGGTTTCATTGCTTTAAATTTTTCGTGGGAGTTTCAGCTTTAATCTCATGTAATAAAATTTTTACGAAGTAATTACAGTTATTTTAAAATAATATTTTTGTAAGTAGGTTAAAGTCACCTCAAGGGTGGGGTGACTTTAACCGAAAAATTTAATTCATTGATTTTACACGCTATACCTTTAACGATGCAAAATCAGAGTATCAGATTTTGTTAATTTAACTTCTCTCAACATTTTAGTATAAATGTGTAGGCAATCGGCCTGGGTTATGCGATGTCTTCGAGGACGAGATTACAAAAAAAAACTAAAATTTTTCGTAAATTTGGTTTCAGCCTTTAGTATGTTTTAATTATTTGTATATATGTTACATTAAATAACAATACTGATATTAAAGGCTAATCAAAACTTAAAAATCCACAAAAACAAGATAAAAATCCATTGAAAATTAGAAAACAAAAAATACTTGATTCAAAAAATTTAAAAAACGAAAGAAATTCTTAGTAATTTTTCTTTAAAAATGACTCTGTTGTTAAAGGGCTTCAGTGGTTTAATTTTTTCCAAAATTATGCTAAATAAATAATAGCAAATATCCTTTCTGGGTGGCCATTTCCAGTATTGACCTGAGCTGGTCATACATTCCACATTTGCTCCTTCATTGTCGATGTTGGCAATCACACAGTTCACCATACCCAGTGTTTTGATCGTGAATTTGGCCCGAATTCGGGTTTCTTTCGAGCCAGCCTAACACAACAAAGTTTTTTGGGGGTGACTTTAGACCGGTTCAAAGTCACCCCAAAAACCTTGTTTTCTAACATACTCCTATATAAAAATGCATTTAAAATACTTAAAGTGAAATATATCCATCAAAATTGATTGATTAGTGAAGAAAATTAAATAATAGTTTTGGTGATATTACTCACCTAACGCCAGCAATTTTCCTTCTAGTCAATAAGTAGTAATTTTCTGAGCATTAAAAAATGCGACATAAGACAGCTTCTAAAAAATGCATCAATATATCTGAAAGTTCGCGCTCAAATCAAATATTGAAAACAGACGTTTATAGCCAATACTTCAAGGATACTGATTGACTCAATACAAATCGATAACTAGTCTTTGAGATGATAATATAACGATTTGAATCTTTTTTTCCTTGCCGGTTAAAGTCGCCCCCAGATGTTAAAGTCACCCCTGCTTACGGTACATAAAACTAATGCAACTACTCCGCCTCTGAGAAAACTATAAAAAAATATGTGGGCACTCTCCACTTGTCAAGAAACTATATCATTGAAAAAAAATTGTGGTAATCGATATTGGTTCAAAAGTTATTAACAATATAGTGATGTCGTGCAAGTCTTTTTTCAGCATTAGAGAAAAACAAGGCATCTTACGAAAAAAGTGTATATGGCATAAAATGCTTAGAATTTTTTCAGAATTTCTGAGACATTTTATAATTTTTCAAAAGGTCCGGAAAAAAAATTTAATATTTTCCAAAAAAACTCACACGTATTCCTTAGATAATTCTAAGTATTTTATGCCAGATACACTTTTTTTGTAGGATGCCTTGTTTTTCTCTAATGCTGAAAAAAGACTTGCACGACATCACTATATTGTTCATAACTTTTGAACCAATATCGAATACCACAATTTTTTTTCTATGATATAGTTTCTTGACAAGTGGAGAGTGCTTACCTATTTTTATAGTTTTCTCAGAGGCGAAGAAGCTGCTTTATTTTTATGTACCTATTTGAAATAGGGATTTTCAATAATAAATGAAACATTTTTTTTACAAATCAGAAAAACCATTTTATTCCCCGACCTATGCTAAATATATCTAAGAAAAACATTTTTACAAAATCTTTACTAGTTGTTATAAAACTTCATTTTGTTAAAACCTTTTTTACGTGTAATTTCTTAGGTGGCTCACTTGAGAAATGTTTGCCCATATGAAACATTTATTATATCAAAGTGTTCGTATGGATCTCGGCTATAGGTTAAAAGGCATAAATCCACCACTCGGGTGATTTCTATTGAGCCGAATGTCATAAAAAGCGAAAAATATCACTTTTTTGGGAATTTTGTGCTCTTACTTGCCAAAAATGCATCCGAAAGCACTGACTTGGTAGTGAAAGAGTAGATATGAACGAGACAAACAAAACCCCACAACCAAATGCAATAAAACTCATTTAACTTACGAGATATATCGAAAAGACCACATAATGCAAGGTGCAAAATTCAAACGGCCTTTTCTCGAATACTAGAGCCAATTTGAACAAACTGAGCCAAATGGTCTTTTATTTTGGCCTATATTTTCTTCCCGCAGTGTCAGATCCGAGTAAACTTTTGTTGACCAAATTTTGTTCCACAGTGTATTTCGGAATTCTAACAGTGCATACCTATATATTGTAGCAATTCTCATTTTAAACTTGAACATTGAAGTAAACGGTTGTACCTAATAAAAAAAAAATATTAATATTAATTTTTCATTGTTTGAAAAATCAAACTTTTTTTTTAACAAAATTTTTTTAGTTTTTGCATTTTTTTAATCCAAATACTTATTGGTATTTTATAATTTGCTTTTTTTTTTTTGCTTGTGTTTTGGGGCCTAATTTAGGTTTCCAGCCTTATTAGTGCTTTTTTTACAAAATGGGGAAAGCGTCACCACAAATAAATAACGCCGACTTTGAAGACTTTTTTGTCGATAACAATTAAAGGAGGATAACTACTCCTCTTCCTAATAACCAAAAACAACTAAATAACATTGGTGAGTCCAGCAATTTAGAAACAATTCCAGAGCAGACTTCTACCATTACTGAAATGGAAACAGATACAAAAGATGTTGGGAAAAACAGGATCAGAATACTTCTAATATGCCAGAAACAGAAGTTTGTAAAAATCATGTTCAAAATACTCTAAATTTTTATCCTATCAATCATAATAGTGATTTTTTGTTCTAGTTGATGCTAGTAAGGACCCTTCGTCATAAAAATATATAAATGTACTATTTGTATTTGAAAAAATTAGACCTTTCTAGAATTAAACTTGACTCTGCTACTAATGCTAATAGTTTTGCTAAAATGGAATTAATTAATTTGGGACTAAATCCTTTTATTCCTGAAAATTACATTTACTCCTATGGGGTTCTTACAAACATTCCCAAATACACATTATCTGTAAAATTAGCTTTTAAATCTAAACAAATTCCTGAATATGTCATTCTGAATTACTCAAAAATACCAGTCAACATTTATTCCCCTCCGATAAGACAAAACTCACAATGTGGAAGAATTGGGCATTCCATTAAAGCTTGCAGATCGAAAAAACCCTGTGCTACAAAATCGAAAAAATTATTTTCAGCGTATTCGGTTTTTATCACCCACAGATTTTTTTTTTGGGCCAACCGAAAGATCGTTATATACCTAGAGGCGAAAACAAAATATAAAAAAAAATATTAAATCTCAAAAATTCGGATTTTGACTTAAGAGTATGTGACATGTGCGAAAAAAAGTGATGATGCATGAAATCAGCCGTAGCTCAGTCATTTTCCACCCGATTTTTAAAAAATTTTATTTTCAATAGAGCTACAACTCTTCGCTTTCCATCAAAATCAAACTCATAAAAATTCGTAAAAAAAATGGCTGAGCTACGATTTTTTTTTTCGCCTCTAGGTATAAAACGTCCGAAAAAAAATCCTTGGGTGATAAAGAAAAACCGAGTACGCCGAAAATTATTTTTTGAGTGCCGAACACGATATGCTATATGAAAACCCAGAACTTTAAATTATTTTGCTTTGTAGCACAGTGTAATTATGTCGAAAATTACTATTCTTGTTAGGATTTACTGTTTTTATACCCTATTTTAAGGTATACGTTTACATTATAAAATTGTTCCACCTGGGCTCTGAACTCATATGATGTCCTAAAAAGGTTCAGCCCCACTCGAACGAATTTGTCGCCTATCTACCGAAGGAGTAGTTTTTCGTAGCTTATATTGGTGCAAATGATCAAAATAGCGTTTTTGGAAAAGACAGGAATATGATTTGACAGTTCTATATAAGATCTTTATCCGAATATTGTTCCAACCGTTCAAGAGGATACCCTTCCCTCAGATCAACCCGCATATGGGACCCATTCGTACGTTTTGAGTACCTCTAGAAACTTTGAGTCTAATTTGATGCATCATATTAACTTCAGTATTTCAGAAGCCTTATATCATATTTATTCAAGAGCATTCTAGTTATTTTGAATAAGGTATTAAATTGTTTTTTTTTAGCTAAAAAATTAAAACAGTACGAATTTATCCCACCTCACCCTACTTACAATAATTTCACACTTACAATTCTTGCATTATCCACATGATCGAACTCGGTTCTTTTCTCACAAATGAGCATAAATTTATCATCATACTTTCCCTTCAGACTGTGGCCACATTTTGCATTTCCCTTTCCTTTTTTCATTTTACTACGACTGAAAACAACGTAACCATCGAAGCTTTCTTCAATGCTTAAATGAAATTCACCAATTTCTTCCAATTCACGTTCTAGAAATATTTTGGTTTCTTCGCTTAGCTTGCAATTGGTATCCCTGAGTTTAGAGATGAACAACTTCTCCTCAAAGATAATCGCTTGCTTTGCATTCAGCATCATCTTTGCATCAATATCCCAATTACATTTTTGGAAATATGTCTCTGATGGCTCAATTTTTGCAAGCACAGCAGAGAAAATACTGTCCAAACTGATTTCATCCTCCGGACGTAAACGGAATTTTTTCTGACATGGCAAAAACTCAAAGTCTTCATCAGGTTCTAAATTTGTAACTTTTTTGCAACCGCACTTTTTATACAAAGACGGATCTGCAAAGAAAATAATGAATACTTGCAGAATCAATTACTTAAGAGTTAAAGGAGGCCTTACTAACCCATTTTTTAAAACAATATAAACTTCAATTAATTAAATATAAAACCAAATAAAATGTTTATCAAAATAGTCGTTAAAATTTATTTTTGTTGTGGTTCAAACTTTGTTTTTTTTGTGTTAAAAAATTTTGATTTGAAATTCAAGATGTGTTGATTTTTTTATTTTTATTTTTATTTTTATTTATGTTTCTTATTTCAATATAAATCAATTGTTTTTACACCGTTAGGTAACGTCTGCTAGCTCATACGTTTAACGGTGTATTATGATAAATGAATAAGGACCGTAATTTATAAACGCATTTCCACAAATGATTATTGTTGCTGGTGTTGTATTCCGTTTGCCTCGTGTCCCAATCCCATGAGCTCGTAATGGTTGTGCAAGGCAACAGTTTTATGGGGTGGAATTATCAAATGATCACAATGATGGGGGGATGTAGACAATAAATTTGAAGCATTGCCGTCATATATCACAAGCCCAATTGACTGATGATATTTCGTTTAGTATGAGAATGCATATAAAAGGGTGACACCGCCATTTGACATCTTCACACTGACCCTAGCAATAATAATTTGTTATGAATGACATGTGCGTGTGTCTTACAAAATGATTACTTGTACGAGTGTTTTAAAAAACAAAAAAAAAAAAAATCAGGATTCTAATGACCTGTTCCAAGATGATTATTTTTAAAACACAAAGGGCTTATGTTTATTTTCAAAAACAAGACTTGTTCGGAATTTAATGGTCACGGCACACACTGGAAAGACACGACGCACAGTGTGAGATTTTTCCAATCTAGGACGTCAAAATGAAAAAAAAAGAATGTGCTTGAAAGTCGATTCTATTTTGTAATTTGTTAGAAAAGACCCCAATTGTTACGAAACTATCAAACACAACCCTTACATTTGCACTTAAGTATTTTAATCAAATTATTTTATATCAGCTAAAAGGTAAGGAAAATTTTCAAAAATCTTGAATCTTTCATAGACTATAACTTACAAGTTGGGCGTGGTTAGACAA
Source organism: Calliopum simillimum (assembly GCA_951812925.1). Taxonomy (NCBI): domain Eukaryota; kingdom Metazoa; phylum Arthropoda; class Insecta; order Diptera; family Lauxaniidae; genus Calliopum; species Calliopum simillimum. The sequence continues at coordinate 85,512,302 of OX638369.1, read as the reverse complement.
TGACAAAGCATACAGGATGAGCATACATACTCATAAAATAGACTTAAAAAATAAAATCTTGCCCATTTTTTGCCCAAAGACTACTTTTTTTACAATGACTGAAGTGTTGTAATGAACAATTGCACTGAAATCATGAAAAAAAATTTATGTTATCTTTTTTAATCACTCCCGTTTGACAGTAGTATTCAGTTACCACTGAAATGGTAAATACAAATATCAAGCTGATATCTTCATTACAATCAATTTTTTACAAAAAAAGGCACATTTGTATGGGAGGTGCAAGTAGATTTTGTCCGTTTTTTTTCATCTGTGAACCAAACCTCCGCATAAAAAAATTGAAGCACATATACAAAATTTCAAATCGATATCTTTGAAACTACGGCTATAATTGAATTTTGACGTCCTAGATTGGCAAAATCTCACACTGTGCGACGCAGAGAGCGCTAGCCGGTCATAACTCCGAAAATTTTTGTATTAAAAGTAATATTTTTTTTTTGCACAAATTTTAAGTTAAATATCTAGATAACATATTTCAAGTACCAGAATACTAAGAAATAATACCATTTCAGAGTTTTCGCGTCTTAAACTTGATGAATTCAAAAAATGGTAATTTTTTCAATAAATCTGTTAAAATATGTGAAAGTTTAAATGAGAGTATCTTTAAAACTAAATGATTTTGCCTCCTGAACCTTATGATAAGAATAATTTGATCTATTTTCTGAAGACTTGCGTACTAGAATTTTAGTTTTTTTTAATATAAAAAGGATATCAGGATCTCTAATTTCATTTCCCAAATTTACGAGTTTGCACTCTGTGGACTATAACTTAAATGTTTTATGGAGTTGCAACGGCCAGATTATTTAAGTGTGTAATATGAGGTTCTCTGAAGGTTCTGAGTATTTACCTGGCTCCCCCTTTTCACCCCTTCTTGGACTACGATAAGTTTTTCTTCAGCGACTTTTCTGTATTCTTGCAGCGCTCCAGAATCGTAAAACTAATAATAACAAAACTATTCGATGCATAGCAATGAAGTTTGATTTCTGAGATAGTGTTACTAGCATCTAGTCATTTGTTGAAGATGGGCGTGGTCGGGTCAAGGACACGCCCACCTCCCATGTAACCAAAAATTTTAAATCACCATTACTTTGTAAATATTTCAGGTACAACAATAATATTTAATATTTGAGTTAGTAGTTATAGCATTAACTCATTTGGTGAAAATGAGCGTGATCGGATCAAGGACACGCCCACCTACATTAGAGATCCAAATTAAAAATAATAGAACAACTGTGTGATTTTTCTCTTTTTCTGTGATTGTAAAACTATTATTAAAATTGTGTTTAGTACCAAAAGAGTCAATCAATAAATATGGGTTTTTATGCCAAATGCTTTTCCCATCACAAAAAGGTTTTCGTGTTCTATATTTCTATCAAAAGAAGACGGAAGTAAGGCATACGAAACACAAACCTAAAGAATTTTATACTATTATACTATCATATTATTTGTGTGCCTGCATTTTGGATCCGCCATTTTGTTTACAAAAAAGACGATACCGAATTCGAAATCAGCGACCTCAAAAACCCCTTAGCCACAATTTTGTTGTGATATAGTTAATTTTTAAGAAAATTGTCCGCCATTTTGGATCCGCTACTTTGTGTACAAAAAAGATGATACTGAATTCGAAATCAGCAACCTTTTAGTCAAAATTTTGTCGTGATATAATTCAAGTTTTTAGAAAATTGTCCGCCATTTTGTTTACAAAAAAGATGATACTGAATTCGAAATTAGCGACCTCAAAAACACCCTAAGCCACAATTTTGTAGCGATATAATTAATTTTTAAGAAAATTTTCCACCATTTTGGATCCGCCATTTTGACATAAAACATAAAAGCTGATATTTTTTTTTATAAAAAATAACCAGAAAAGAGTTATGAACACTTAGAATAGCATTCTAGACCACTGTGCGGCGTCCCCCAGAAAGTTTAAGTTTTATTAAAACTGAGGTGAATTCTGTAAATGAGGTTGTGTTAAGTTAGTGAAGTATGGCAAAATGTCGTTTTTTTAAAAAATCGTAGCTGTTCTCTTTCTCGTTTTATGGCCTCGAGCAGTGGGCTCCAGCGCACAGTGTTTCACGTAGAACAAGCTAGCTGGACAAAATTATTTTTTGATATTTTTGGGTAGTGTAAGCCTTATTACGACATATTATTAATATTTTGATATACAGGATGTTCCAAAATTTCCGGAACGGTCAAGTGTTTTTAATGCTGCACGTGTCCAATATTTTTAAGAGGGCAGTGCAACGATACCAATTTTGACCCTCTACACCTCTCCTTCCGCGGTTGACGGAAGAAACTTCAAAATTTTATATGAAAACTTCCAATTTTTATTGCGGATTCTGATTTTACGTGCAAAAATACAACACTTTTGTCTGAAACATTTTTTCTTATTCGGCATAGATCACCATCATAACCAGGAATTGCTCACTGGGGGTTTTCATACAGATTAATTTTATTTTATTTCAATATTTTCAATTCATATATATAGGAAAAAGATATGTATATAGGAAAAAGATCTTAATAGAGAGGGCTTGAACCCGCAAAAATTGGTATCGTTGAATAGCTCTCTAAAAAAAATTAAACAAAAAACGAAAAAAGAAATAAAACAACAGAATTTTTTTATGTTGGAAAAAATATAAAAACCAACATTTATTGTTTCTTTTTTTGGCAAATGTTCAATTACTGCTCAGTTTCATCGTCGATTTCATCCGATGAATCTGATACAATATAATCTTCCTCAGGTTCTGGCAAGATATTTGGTCGTGATTGTGGAACTATTGTAGGAGGGATAATTAGTTTTAAGACCTCTGCACACAATTTATCTCGCTTTTTTTTGGTATTTCTCTTAAGGAGTTTATAAAAAGATCAGAAGCATATAGTAGATAAAAAATCCTTATTCGTGGAAGTGGTTGTGAAGAAAATATACCAAATTTAAAATCCTCACCATCCAACCAGCTTTTAAACTTTAACCTAAAGAGGTCTTTGGACTTCCCTGCAGACACCCACTTTGGATCGATTTTTGAAGAACAGTCGGCAATTTTCTCCTTAATTACCCTCACACAGTCTTCAGTTACATCAATCATTTTTTTTGACCTTGTCATGCTGAAGCCACTCTTAAAAAAAAAACCCACTTCTTGAGATTGAGTGAAAATGTTCTGAAAAAAATTTAATAGTTGTAATCCAATGGTCAGGTACAACTGTTTGGATACACAGAGATAAACGTTATTTTTTGAAGTGTTTTCGAAACTTTAACTGATGGAAGTTATGATAAATGTCTTATTTAAACACAAAATACTAACTTTTTCTTCTGTTAAAAAATCCATCATGAAAATTGTCACAAAATTTCGAACTTTTTAAATACACATACATATAACAGACGTTAAAAACAAAGCAAAAAATTCGAATATAAATTAAAACAAAAAAATTATTAAAGGTATTCTGGAAAAAATTAAAATAAAATAGATGAACTCTAATGGGCAAGTTAAAACTACTATATTCATCAAGGGAATATATGTAGCTAACTTATATCCAAAATCTAGACTGGGTACAAGCGGGTACATGCAATTCCAGCACCTTTAAAGTTGAAAAATAATAAAACTACGAGTTATTTTTTTAAGTGTTTTCGAAACATTTCCTGAGGAAAGAAATGACAAAAATCTTATTCAAACACTAAACGCTAATCTTCATTTATAAAATCCATCACTAGAAATGTCATAAAAATACGAACTTTTTAAGACAAAGCAAAAAATTCGAATATAAATTTAAAAAAAAAAAATATATATATGAATGGGTTTATTTGAAAGTGGAATAAGTCCAATTCCAGAAAAATTGAGTTTATGGTAGTTATAGCTAGCTATATATGTCCTCTATTTATATCGAAAAGTACAGACTCGTTAGACCACGATTTCATTATAAATTACTCAAAAGAACTTTTCATGAAAAGCATTTTTACAAAAATGATTTTTTTGAAAGTGGAATAAGTCCATTTTTTCATCTACTGCTACACAGAAGATATTGCTTTTAATTCAATTTAAAAATATTGGCAAGCGCTATTAAACTGGTGTTAAGTGTTTACCACTGTAAATTTACCAAATTTTGTTATGCTGTAAAAATGTTTACAGGTGTAATAGAAAATAGTCGAGTTTTTTTGGTCTGAATGGACTTATTCCACTTTCATTTATAATAAATTTAAAAATTTGTTATACTTTTGTATGACTTATTCCATTTTTACTCACAAAATATTTTGTAAACTAAAGCAAAGGAAACTTAAAACTTAGAAAAATTTTACTTTAAAAACTGTTGTTGTTTTTTTTTCTTTTATTTTTGCCCAAATAGGGCTCTGGGAAATAATTACAACAATAACAAAAACAAAAAGTTCTTGTCGGACCTACTTTCGGAGGTATAGCCATCGGAAGATCGAGATATATCTTTTATAAAAACTGTTATAAGTTGGGAACCCCTAAAAGGATTTCAATAATGTTAGTGTCATACGAAAGATATATTAATTTGCTATAAAATCAACCTGTAAAAATTTTTAATGCGAGTGGGGGTTTTAGAGATATTGCAAATTTCACGAAAATTTTGATAATTTTTTTTTTTTAAAGCACTATTTTTCCAAAAACTGTATCATTAACGCATAGTTTTAGTAACATAAAATGAAAGCTCAATTTATTTCTTTTCATTCAACATGTAATTTGTACCTGATTTCTTGCATTACAAATTTTTTTTTATAGGAAAACAAAAAAGTAAGTTATTGAAAAGCATCGAAAAGTCTACAGGAATCGGAATTGATCGAAAACTATGCAAAAACATCGTTATTGTTGTCATTGTTATTTTTGTTGTTGTTGTTGCTGGTATTATTGTTGTTCTTGTAATGTTTTGCAAAATTTCATGAAAATTTCTTTAGTATACTTTTTTGTTTTCCTATAAAAAAAAAGTATGCTAGTGCAAGAAATCATGTACAAATTACATGTTAGATGAAAGGAAATAAATTGGGCTTTCATATTATGTTACTAAAACTATGCGTTAATGATACAGTTTTTGGAAAAATAGTCCTTTAAAAAAAAAAAAAATTATCAAAATTTCTGGAAATTTGCAATATCTCCATAACCACCACTCGCATTAAAAATTTTTACAGGTTGATTTTATAGCAAATTAATATATCTTTCGTATGACACTAACATTATTGAAATCCTTTTAGGGGTTCCCAACTTATAACAGTTTTTATAAAAGATATATCTCGATCTTCCGATGGCTATACCTCCGAAAGTAGGTCCGACAAGAACTTTTTGTTTTTGTTATTGTTGTAATTATTTCCCAGAGCCCTATTTGGGCAAAAATAAAAGAAAAAAAAACAACAACAGTTTTTAAAGTAAAATTTTTCTAAGTTTTAAGTTTCCTTTGCTTTAGTTTACAAAATATTTTGTGAGTAAAAATGGAATAAGTCATACAAAAGTATAACAAATTTTTAAATTTATTATAAATGAAAGTGGAATAAGTCCATTCAGACCAAAAAAACTCGACTATTTTCTATTACACCTGTAAACATTTTTACAGCATAACAAAATTTGGTAAATTTACAGTGGTAAACACTTAACACCAGTTTAATAGCTCTTGCCAATATTTTTAAATTGAGTCGTACGCAAACCCTTCAATATCTCAGTTTATGAAAAAGTGGACTTATTCCACTTTCAAAAAAACCCATTCATATATTTAAAGGTATTCTGAAAAAAATTAAAATAAAATAGATGAAAAGCAGTGCGCAGGTTGAAACTAATATATTCATCAAGGGTATAGATGCAGCTAACATATATCTAAAATTTAGACTGGGTACAAGCGGGTACATGCAATTTCGTCTCCATTAAAGTTGGAAAACGAAAAAAAAAATAATAACTTTTTTATCTGTTTTCGAAGCTTTCTAACACATTACCCAAAGGAGGAAATGAAAAAACTTTAACTAAAACATAAAATACGTTCTTTTTACTATAAAATCCATCACTAAAATTGTCACAAAATATTGATTTTGCCACAATAAAATCAAGTTGCTTTATTGCTTAATGAAAATAATAAATATTTGAAATTGAACTTACACTCATAAGTTGACTTCTGCACTCAGTTGTTTGTCACCATCAAATATTAACACAAAAAAAAGTAAGTATATTAAGTACGGGGGGTATTGTTGACATTACCTCATTACTAATATTTAGATATCTGTTTATGAATTTTGTCCACCTAGCTTGTTCTACGTAAAACACTGTGCAGCGGTTGAAAATATTTAAAAAAAAAAAACATCTAAATTAATCCACAAACTGAGTAGGTAGAAAGTTGCGCACATGTTTGTAGAGTCAAAAAAAGCAAATTAGAACATCCTTATAGGTATCTCTCAGGAGATATTGAATTTTAACCCAATATACTTTACATTTTCTTAAAAATTTAATTTTTCGTATTTAAAAAAAATCAAGCAACGAGCAGATAGTAGACGTTTTGATTCTGAAATATCTTACACTAAAGTGTTTATACTATAATTTCTCGTGCACGGGGCAACTAAAGCAAAGTTGTTTATCTGAAAGAGAAGTAAAAGAACCAAAATCGTGTTGAGCTAACAAGGATACTTACTGTCGCCCGATATCTCAGTCTATCGGAACTTGGTTTGTTTGCTTCAGGTTCCTCCTATTTTTACTTCACTGACATTAACAACTCAATCGTTCATCTTTCGATCAAATCACAAACTAAACTTTATTGTTCCCAAAAATATCTTCCAGCTAGAGGTTTTCATGTCCCTCTAGCTGAAACATATCTTAATTGACATTATCGGCGTGCCCAATAATGTCACACAATGCACGTATAGAGTCAGAATACTTTCGTGTTGATTTGCACTGTGTTTTTAGTTTTAATTTTTATTTTATAGCTATCCCTAAAGGTATGCAAGCGTTTGTAATAACTTGTGTGTTTTGATTATTGCAGCGAGTAGAAAATAGTTGACTTCAAGCGTTAATTAACACAGTGGGTAGTCAACACACAACAAAAGCTTACAAAAAAATGCTTTCACCAACTTTGACGCTATATCTACGGTGACCAACCGTACTGTATTATACAGAACAGTTCTGTATTTGAGGCCTCTGTTCTGTATAATTTTTTAATCATAAAAATGTTCTGTATTTCAGAAAGTGTTCTGTATTTGTTCTGTGTTTTGCAAAATTGTTTTGTAAAGCGGTTTCCACCAAAAAATTATATAAGAAAAAACTAGCAAAATCGAAATAATGTTGCCAACGTGAATATAAATATTGCATACAAACACAAATTTGAAATGAAAAAAGAGGTGTCGGTAACAGTGTTGAGTCTAATGATAATTTGCTCTAATGATCTCAAAACTATCTTAGTGTGAGCCAAATTGTTCGGATGGAAAATAGATGACAAAGCGTTTAACGGAAAATTCTAAGAAAATTTTTCCAGTAAAACATTGGTCCCCGATTTTTAATGTGAAGATTGTTCTACCACATTTTTATATTAAAAAGATACCTTTTTTAGAAAACAGATTATTGATTTTGTCAACTTTCTGAATCTGTTTGTATCTTAATAAAAAAATGAATTTTGAAAGTTTTTTTTTTTTTTTTTTTGAAAAATGATTATAAATTTAGAGACAGCAATTTTGTGATTGGAATCTTTATTTGGTGTTTTATAGCAAATGTCAAAATTCACCATCCTTATCACTTCCGCATTAAGTTTTTTTTTGCAAATATTCTCGTGACCTTTGAGCCTGAACAACTTTTAACGCGGCAGTGATCTCGATGAAGATTTTTGACTTGGTTCTTAAATACCAAAATAAAGCGATTTCAATTAAAAGAATTGCTGGCTCTAATTTCTTGATCAGAAAGACTTATTTCAACAAAAATTTTCAAAATTTTCGACCACTTTTCAAGAAAACCTGTTTAAAACTCGGCCTGAATACTAAAAATCGTTCATGATAAAAAAGGATTCAGAAAGCTAATAAAACCAATGATTGATATATACGTATATATGGCATGATACAAAAAACTTCTCGTTAAAAGCGGAAGCTTGATTTTGATCATAGACCTATGGCTTATTGGAAAAATATTCTGTAGATTAAGTTTCTCGTAGACGGTTGGCCGTGGGAAAATTTGGCTCACACTAATGTTTACATATACATTGAAATACTATCAAAAATAAATACAAATTTGGGGGATTCCTGAAAACGTGTAAAAGCCTCGAAAACCTCGTAAAACTGTCCAATTTCGTATTGATTTTGACAACATTTACAAGTTTACGAGGTTTTTACAGTTATTCAGGAGTCCCCTCATTGTATTCCTTTTTTTTTGTTCTGTATTTCAGTTTCAAATAAATGGTCACCGTAGCTATATCGCAAGACAATGTAGTTCAAAATCGTAAAACTCGGTGCTTCATTTATCTGCATATTTTTTTTTTTCTCTGAAATATCCATTGCTAAATATTTAATTAAGAGCAAAACCACGGTGTTTTACTCTTTATTCTTAACTGATTCTTTTAGAACTAATTCTTTCCTTTAAAACTAGTTATCAAACAGTCATCTACGATTTGTATGCGCAAGCTATGGTCATTTTAAAATGACAGGGGATCACAATGGACCAATGATATGGTCTGAGTGGAAGTCTGCTGATGACCGCCTCATACAGGAGGGATCACAATGGACCAATGATATGGTCTGAGTGGAAGTCTGTTGATGACGGCCTCATAACCTACCTAACCTAACCTTACCTAACCTAACCTAACCTAACCTAACCTAACCTAACCTAACCTAACCTAACCTAACCTAACCTAACCTAACCTAACCTAACCTAACCTAACCTAACCTAACCTAACCTAACCTAACCTTACCTAACCTAACCTAACCTAACCTAACCTAACCTAACCTAACCTAACCTAACCTAACCTAACCTAACCTAACCTAACCTAACCTAACCTAACCTAACCTAACCTAACCTAACCTAACCTAACCTAACCTAACCTAACCTAACCTAACCTAACCTAACCTAACCTAACCTAACCTAACCTAACCTAACCTAACCTAACCTAACCTAACCTAACCTAACCTAACCTAACCTAACCTAACCTAACCTAACCTAACCTAACCTAACCTAACCTAACCTAACCTAACCTAACCTAACCTAACCTAACCTAACCTAACCTAACCTAACCTAACCTTACCTAACCTAACCTAACCTAACCTAACCTAACCTAACCTAACCTAACCTAACCTAACCTAACCTAACCTAACCTAACCTAACCTAACCTAACCTAACCTAACCTAACCTAACCTAACCTAACCTAACCTAACCTAACCTAACCTAACCTAACCTAACCTAACCTAACCTAACCTAACCTAACCTAACCTAACCTAACCTAACCTAACCTAACCTAACCTAACCTAACCTTACCTAACCTAACCTAACCTAACCTAACCTAACCTAACCTAACCTAACCTAACCTAACCTAACCTAACCTAACCTTACCTAACCTAACCTAACCTAACCTAACCTAACCTAACCTAACCTAACCTAACCTAACCTAACCTAACCTTACCTAACCTAACCTAACCTAACCTAACCTAACCTAACCTAACCTAACCTAACCTAACCTAACCTAACCTAACCTAACTTAGTAACTTATGCTATAATCATATCATGTGATTAACTCTAAATTTGTATTAGGTTAGACAAAGAAATTCCGATTATTTGTGAAACTTAAGCTTACATTAGGTTAAGCCATGGTATCTTTGACTCCAATGGAAACATTTACATGAAAACCTCTTAATAGTTAGAAGAAATCTTACCGTGTTCAATACGATTTCTTCTACGTCCATATTTTATGAGAAATCTTCTTGAAGCTATAACAAACTTTGAGACTCGCCTATAAAAAGCAATTTAACAACTTAATTCGCAGAACTCTTACACACAGGTTTTTGGAAATGAAAGAGAACTGTTAAATTGCATGCTATTGGTTTCAATCTAAAAATGTCTGTTTCTGCATTTCAGCTTTTTGGGTCGTAACCCGTAACAGCAATGTCAAATGTGCCCCGGTATCAAAAGTACCCCAGTTTATCCTACATCGATTGCAAAAGGTGCTAATATCGCTTTCCATTTTCTTTTTTAATCTATTCACACACATCTTTCTTATAACGCTTCTGACGATTGGATGGATATGAACGATTATAAATAACGGGTGATCCAATATGAGCTTCCTACTTTGTTTTCTAATGAAAATACATAAAAATCAAAGTATTCATTCAAATCATTATTTGGAATGATAGTTCGGTTCCTACAACTCAATGTTTAAAAATTATTTCGTTCAAATGTAGCCCACGACTAGCTCTTAAATGGTTCATTCTGTGGGTCCAATTTTATAGGCCTTCAGACCAAGATCACTCCTCAAGATACGCCACAATGATCCATAAGAGATGCCCAAGGCCTGAGATCGACAACGAATGGATTGTTCACGGTTTTCACGAACACTCCCTGTTACTGCAGCAATATTCTCTAAATTATGGTCTCTATACACTCTGGTTGAATGATGAATGTCCAATAGTGTAAAATTGCTTCGAAATCTGGTGATGGTCTTACGAATAGTGCGCTCAGTTGGACGCTCATAACGACCAAAATGATGTTGAAGAACTCTATAACATTCTCTAACTGATGACTGATTTTGGTAGCAAGTTTCCACAATTAATAAACCTTGTTCAGGAGTAAGTCTATTCATGATTGAGTCGTATTGAATACTGAATACAAACGTCATATAGACAAGCCATTTGACATAAGTATAACAGCTGTCAAAACAACCCAGTTGGAAAAGGGATCTCGTATTGGATCACTCTTTACATATTTACTTTCGATCTTTGATATTGTTGCCAAGTTTAGTCTTTAAATTATCGTCGATACTTTTTTAAAAGTTCGCTCACTGTATTGTGAGGCAATCAAAATAATTTCATCTTGATATATCTTTGTTTGGAGTTTATTTTATTTAAAACTTTATAAATTTAACACAGTTTTTACAAGTCACTCACATGCAATTTTGTCACGGAATAGTTGGGGAGCTTGTGTCGATTCAGTACTTATATGATTAAATCGTCCCTGATACTTACATATGTATATGCAATGTATTAACCATCACAGAGGGTATAGATGTCAAAATCAATACGAACTTCAACAGTTTTACGAGTTTACGAGGTTTTTGAGGCTCTTACACGTTTTTAGGAATACCCTAAATGTTTTTTGACTCAGTCAAGTAAATAATGTTTTAATAAAGTGGTTTGCTTTCTGAAACATCCAAGACTTTTTCAAGTACAAATAAAGAAGGCAAATACTTCTTTTAAACGCTTTATTTTTATAATTTTTTAAGTTTTTTCCAAAATTCAATCCCAGGCCTGATGCAGAAATTCGTTTGTCCCGTTTACCTCAAAAATTTGCATCACTGATAGCACTACAGCAAATATATTTGGATGTTAGCCGAATGCACATTGTTTTCAATCAATGTATGTATGTTTTTTTAACTTGAAATTACATACTTATTTTAAAATCCTTCGCAAATCCCATCAAAACACTGTTGCAACTTTTTGCTCTGCAGCCAAGGCACTTAACTTTATTAACAAAGAAAAGGGTTAAAGGTGTGCAAATATTTGCATCTGGCCAATTAATATAATAAAATACATCATCGTTTGGTGTTTGCCATCAAGAGTCAGAATTGTGCAAAAGAGTTAAGGTTCCTTCATACAATAGATACATGGGTGCAGTCGGCACACATCCACTTTGTTAACATGAAGGCAACGTTTAAAAGAACAAATGTAAGTCCACATCTACTTACCGATGCTTCCTATGTTGATTGATGGCAAGCGATTGTTCATTTTAAGTTTTTTTTTTCGTTTACAAAACAACTGAGTAATCGAGGTGTAAATAATGCGGTATACACAATGGCATGAGTATTTACCAACATCCCTCATATTAAATCTAATAATTCTACTGTAATGAATCCATTATTTGTTTTGCGTTTCCATGATTTCGATGATTTTCCGCTGTTACAATGCAACGACAAAACTACGCGAAATCGAGAATCCATTGACGAACGAATTAAATGTTTACCCGTCCCGTGGTAAGGCGCGATTTAAGCGGTAACGTACATACGAGTACACCATTCGCAGCGATACTGGTAATACGTACTCTACATGGTTAATACTTTAGATTTCGCGACACCCACTGGCTTACAAATACCAACCACTGGGTTTAATACTCGTCGTACAAAAGTATTTATAGATTCTTTTTTTATTGAATTTCAATTTGAACCTCCCGCATCTACGTAACAATTGTAAAATCAAGACAAAGATAGCGATTGCATCAGATTATCGTTAGTCATGTTAAAGCTTTGCGCATAATCCAGTGATGCCAGATCTTAGTCTTTGATTAGGGGAATGAATATTTTTATAATACTTTTCATCGTAGTTAGGTAACAAAGATAAATAAAGTGCCAATGATCAAAAATGGGTGCAATCAATATGGGTGCTATGCCCACTTTTTGGTGACCATGTTTTTTATACCCTACATCCAGGGTATATTCACTTTGTTCTTCCGCAGATTCTCAAGTGCCATAGCTTAAATTAAAGGTAAGAACATAAGCAATATTTCATAAGCAGTATGATGGTATTTTCACAAAATCTCAAAATTTCATATTAAACGGAAACTTGAAACTAAGAATGAATTAATGAAAAAAATCACTGATACACATATTTGGTAAAATACGTGTCTTTTTATATTCCATTACCTTACAGAAAAACACTATGAGACCCCAGGGACATTTTCTGTGTTGCACTGTGTTATTCAGAGGAGATAAGACAGTAGCGCTCTTCAAAAAATAGGGTAAATTCGGCACCTATCATATAAGTAAAAGTTTCAAAATGCTACAATGAATGTGTTTTTTTAAATTTTGGTAGGATTACGTCAAATATAGTAAATATAGGCTCCCAGCAAAAACAGCGCGAAAACTGACACAAAGGTGTGTAGTATATAAGCACAAGTCTCCATATGCTATACTGAAAGCGTTTTTTGAGACAATCCAACCAAATTTCACTCAGATACTAATATCCTGTTTCCACCGAAGATTTATTTAGTGATTTTCGGCAATTTTCAGATTTATTTGACGTTAAATACATGACGAATGAGGTGAGTTACGTCTAAATTACTTCATAAATCTTTGGTGAAAACACGCTTTAAGAACAGTAAGTGCAAGCTCTGAGTAAAAACTTGGCGAACTCGGACAAGAGGATTTGGCATATCCCATACAAGCAAAATTTACATAATTCTGCAGTGCAAGCGTTATTTGAGGTAAGTAATAAAACCAAATTTTGCACAAGTTCAAGATCTGAGCAAAAACTAATAAAAAACCAAACAAAATACTGCAATTAAGGTTATTTAACTTTTGGCCAGGCGAAAGGTAACACCCTTATAAGTTTATTTTTAGTATACCAGTGAAACTACAAGCATAAGACAAGATTTCTTAACAAAGTTATTTCCACCGAAGATTTATGAAGAGATTCAACTCATTAATCATGTATTTAACGTCAAATAAATCGGCTAAATCACTAAATTAATCTTCGGTGAAAACAGGCTATCATTTTTTATATGAAAAAAGTGGAAGCATTCAGGCATGTTCTAAAATCCGATTCACTTCGGAATCGGGATGAAAGCAATCTGTAAGATGTAATCGGATTTGTATTTCAACAAATAAAATTTGCTTATGGTTCCTATTCGATTTAGCAAAACATAAATCCGATTTGGTGTAAATAATCGAAATGCGGAGCGCTTAAAGATTACTTTCATTCACTTCGTAATCGGATTTGATTATTTAAAAAAATAAAAAATTATGGATACGGATATATAAATCATAGTATATACAAGTGGTTTTAGAAGAAATTGAATAAATTTTTTTCTTGTTAAGCTATACTCTGCATTATAAAATAAAATAGTTTTTGGCATGCACACAATTTTATCTCCAAAAATAAAAAAATTTTTATTTTTCATTCTAGCCTTATATATAAAATTGTTAATAATGTTTGCAAGCTTTCTTAAGTTGAAAATAACAAAGTTTACCGAAGTTTACCTTAATTTTATAAATTCAACAAGATCAGAGTTTCCTGAAAGCAGTAGTACTAACCCTTTTTGCAGGTTTTTGCAGTTTTTTGAGTTATCCTTGTTTTTGTTGACGTCTTCCGCTTCAAAAACGCCTATTTATTCAACAGGTGGCGTACAAATGCTATGGCGTTTGCCGCCATATTAGATCCGGCATTTTGAATTTAAAATTTTTACCATCAGATTCTTGATCCGCGTTTTTAAAACTCTTGAATACCGATTTTCTTGTAAATCAGAATATATTTTAAAAATTTTGGCCTCTATGTATATTGGATCCACAATTTTAAATATAAAACTTTTACTATTACATAGATTCTCAATCATCGTCTATTAAAACCGACCGATTTTCTTGTAAATCAGATGATAAATAAAAATGTAAGTAAATATTCGATCCGCCCTTTTGAATTATAAAGATTTGAACTCAGATTTGTTATCAGTAACCTTGGAAACCTTTTTTTAATTTTGTTGGTGTTTACAAAAGCACTGAACAGTACGCGCAACCCAAATTGTCATCTGACCCATGCTTGTTGGTAGCGAAATATCATATGTACGTGTCACGTCCACTTTTTGTAATAAAAAATTTAAGCACATTACATCTCGCAGGTAGGTAGGTGGCGAAGAAGAATAGGTACCATACACTGGGCGAAAAATATACCCACTCTAATAAGTGATTTCACTTAAAATGCAACTAAATGATCATAGTAAACGAGATCAAGCTACGCTAGTGAGGATGATCAGGTCATACTCTCCGGAAGCCACACAGCAAAGTCTGCCGCCATGCCCATGAGGTGAATCCACAAGGCAATAGAGGATGTGGTAGACCGAGAACCACATGCAAGAGGTAGTTGGAGAAGGAAACACAAGAGTCGAGAAAGTCGTGGCAATACATAAAAGTCATCTCAAAGGATCGTGACAAATGCAAACGTTTCACTTTGCCCTATGCTCGTCCTAATTCTCATATATATGTAAGTTTCACTTCCTTCGCGTGTACGGAATTGCACGCGTATATTTTAAACAAAAATCTGGCATCACTATCACATCCTTCCATAACGACTACTCTGTCTCTTTCTATCTTATTACTTACTTTTGCATTCTTCTTTCTCTTTCTAAAGGCCCATAACTTGTCAACTTTCATTAAATTCAGATTTTTCTATGTAATAAAGGTCATGATATGGAGAGAAAGCAAAGAGATGGCAAAGTGCTCTTCTGCATTAAATAAATCGTGGTTTATCTTTAACCGTACCAAGTAAATCAACTAAAATCGATTTTATTCTTAATATGAGAAAAAATAAAATTGTACATGTACCAAGTTACATGTACATGTGCAAAGTGTATGTACGAATGTATATATACATGTGCGCATACATGAAAGCACCAAGGATAAGGCAGCATTGCAGCGACAAGTGTTTCACATTGTCATCATCCGGAAGACAAGAGAAAGACAAATACTACAGCAGCGTAGGAGTACCGAATATATTAAATTTAAAAGGAGTTGTCTGGGAACGTATTCAAGCACTTGTCAGTGAATATAAAATGAAACCAAAATTAAACAAGAAATTTTACCGGTAAATTAACATAAAATCGGTTTTAAGTTTTATTTTGGTGCAGTAAAATTTTACGTAAAATACGTATATGTAGGGTAAGGGAGGAAAATATGGACCACCAATCTTTCTTCTTTAAATAAAACCCAAAATACATAAAACAAAACAATTAATTTTATGTCACTCATTAAAGGAAACAATTTACCTTTATTTTGATTCACTTTTAGATAAATATCTCATCAGGATAAAGAAAAAATATTAAAAAGCTGAAAATACTCAAAATGAAGATAAAAAAAAGTGTAGTGTTGTATGGACCACATTTTTATTTGGTATAGAAGTTGCATATAAAAATGTCACTTCCACATTCGGCACATTTTTCATGACTCCAAGAACGTCAGATTACACATTCAACCCAAAATTCGCCACGGCGATCTTCTGAGTAAAGGGTATTATATTATATGCATTTTACATTTTCTTTCCTTTGTAGTTAACGAATTACAAATAATGACCATCAGACTCGTCATGAAAACTGCAGCTAGATTCCCCATCTGAAGAAGATGATAAATATATTTCTTTTTGACGCTTTTTTCTTTGGTGGTCCATATTACCTACAGCACGTGTTGGTGAAATAAATGGTTTTTTATCAAAAACTCTTGTGGTTAATGAACTAATTTGTGCTGATAAATTATAAATGGTATTCACTGGCTTTATATAATTAACCATTTATTTAAAAGCGCGATGTCTTTGAAGTGAAATAATGAAATATACTCACTAGAAAAAAATTATCACTGATCTTTTTTTTAGAAAAATCAACTTTACAGAAACCTGCGATTTCACCGAACGCTAAAATCGCACTATTATAAGCTTTAGTTATTAGCGTTAAGTTTGAACACGAATAACGGCAAATCCTATGTATGTAGTGGGAAATAACCGTGTGGTCCATATTACCCACGTAGTCCATATTTCCCTCCCTTACCCTATGCATTTTTTTATCTTAGAAGGAAAATTAAATCAAATACCTAACGTGAGCCTACGAATAAATAAAAGTATTTTACAACTAAAACCAAACCTCAGTCTTATTACTGTGTGACACAAAAATGAGAATTTGATTTTAATTAACATTTTTTGACTAATTTAGGGTCGCTGAAAACGAAACCGGTTTTTCCTATCACGTCTGGGATTCGAGATATCCTTGCTTTGAAGTGCAGAAAACACTTTTTATCATCGGCTCTGATCTTTGCCTTTAAACCATTACTTTAATTTTTCCAACTGGATCATTACTTTCCGTGATATTATCCATTGAAATAAAGACATACACACTTAATATAGTCCTTTACAGGGATTTCAGTACCAATATTTCGATATTGATATACAATAATATTAACAATTTAAACATACCAAGAAAAAAAGCTCTTAAGCTCAGTTAATTCGCAATAAAAAATTCTTAAGATTTAATTTTCATATTTTCCAACTCCGAACAAATTAACGAACAAAACCTCTTCAAAAACTTTTCATTTCTCAGACTTAAAGGTTACATTAATATGAGTTATTAAAACATGCATCAAGAAAAGGGAGTTAAGCCCAGTTTATTCGCAAGTAAGTGGTGTCGAAATTTTAAATTTCGTATTTTCCGACTCAGGAGAAGTTAATGAACAAACCCCAACACAAAAACCTCAGTGACTTTGATTCGAGACTGTCTCTGGATTAGAATACGTGATCGTGAATACGAAATCGTGAAAAGATTTTTTGCTGAAAGTGGTAAAAATTAGTATAGGAAAAGATTTTGCTAAAAAAATTTTTTGTCATAGTTATTGTCAATCAAAGTCAACAAATTTTCAAAAGCTATTTTTTTCAGAATGCCAAGTTCTGAACAGCTTGACCGATCGTGGCAAAAGTTTTTCATTCCTGTAGATAATGAATAAAATTTTAATGTTCAAAAAAAAATCCAAAAATTTTATGGGAATGTATCCGGGTATGAGACACCTCCGGGTATGAGACAGTCGATTTTTTCTATGATGCAAAATTAATATTGTCAATCTGACTACTGTCGTACTATTCTCTTACTATGACCAAGCTTTCAAGCCAACACCGAAGTGAAAAGATCTATTGCTTATTTAAGTTATACACCTCAGGTCGCAACTCGACTGTAAAAAGTTTTTTATGATCTGTTTCAAAGTGTTATATTTTGGATTTAATCAACTGGAAACGGGAAGTGTCATGCGTTAGCGTTTAGTGATTTCTATATATGAAGCAATCCATGCCAAGTGTACCAGGTTTAAATTTTTTTTTCTCCGATTTCGCTCAAATTTGGCAATATGGAAGATCCGGTGTGTAAGAACAACAATCCAGTACACTTCTTTCGTAAGATCCTTTCCTCTTGAGTAAAAAAAGATTTTTGCCTTCCGCGGGCGTTCAAAAGCCAAAAACTCCCATTTAGCGTCCGAATCCCATCTTGAGTCATACATCATTTTAAAGCTTATAAATTATGCTTTAATTTAAAGTACTTTTAAAAAAAATCGAAGAGGGCTTTTTTAAAAAAAATTCATAAGTATTTTTAAGTGTAAAAACTTTTGGTGAAAAAAAATTTTTTTCACAAAGAAATTTATTTTTTGTTAAAAGAACACTTCAAAGTGAATAGGACCAGTAACTTAGATTTATCAATTTACAAACTTTAGTGTAAGCTATAAATTTTTGAAAAAACACCCTTTTCATGAAAATGACTAAAAAAGCCAACTTCCACACCCTGTATTTTAACAACAAATGGTACTAGGACCAAATCCGCCCGGATTGTTGTTCTTGCACACCGGATCTACCACATTGCCAAATTTGAGCGAAATCAGAGAAAAAAAACTAAACCTGGTACATTTGACATGAAGTGCTTCATATATATATATACTTTGTGGTACGATTTGAGTTTGTGCAAATATTAATGGTTAAAACATTACTTTTAAGCTTTTCTTAAAAAGTGTCATGTAATCGGGTATGAGACACATCATGTATCCTGGAATAAAACACTTTTTTTCGAACCCAAATCGTTGGTAACTGTCAAATATCGACATGTATGCAATGATGCATGTGTTTACGTATAGTTATGGTGTTTTTATTTCGTATTTTCTGATTTTCATTGCATTTTTCTAGGTGTCTCATACCCGGATACAAAATTTAAATTGCTAAAAAAAGTACTTAGATAATTGGCCATTACTTTGAAATAACTTTCTATGTCCTTCAAAAGAAAGTTGTGTGCATTTCTTACCTTTTGAACGATATATAAAACATCTGAAACTGTTTGACCAGTAAAAAGTTATGGCTCAAAAACAAAACCCGTCTCATACCCGGATACATTCCCTTACATTTTTGATATAAATTAACAAATTGTTTCCTAACAATTGGATTTGAGTGATGTGCTGCGCCTCGAAAAAATCTGAAAAAAAAAATACATGCATGGACTGAACCCTACCGAATTACAATTTGTTGAGAAAAGCGTGGAGAGAAAATCAGTTGTAACGTCATTTTCTTCTCTTCTTATAGAAACTAAAAATTGTATGTTTCTTATGTTTGTGGGAAAATTTTTTTTCGAAAACGACTGCAGCGATTTTAATGATACTTGGGATAGTGATAGATATTAACATAGAATGAATAATGAGCTAGACTTAAACTTTGTGATTCTCGCCAGGTGTTACACCGCCCGAAATTTTAAATTTGATTTGGTCATAACTCGCAAGCCATGGATGAAATTGGTTTTTTCGGACTTTTCTAATGGGACTTTTACTTTACGAGTTTTGATTCTTTGAAGATAAGGTATTTCAATCTCCAGGCAAAAGGCGAAATATTTTAGTTGCGTGGCATTGGCACTAACTCATTGCATACCCTGCAATATATTTATTTAGAGGGTTTTTCGGGCATAAATTGGTTTCTCGATACTAATACAATTTCATCCTTTGTATGGGGGCTGAAATACCTGCTCTTCAAAGAATCATAACTTGGAAAGTAAGAGTCCTATTGAAAAAGTTGTATTCTCAAACTGCAGGTAAGGATATTTCGAAATAACGCAGATAAATTATTCTTTTCTTTATTTATCTAGATTCTAGAACCAACTATTAAATTTTATTGAAATTTCGTATTAGGAGTGCTGCTTAGGTTTCCTTCTTGTTTTTATTCTCATCGGTAAATTTATCATTTTGGAGGCAAAAATATAGCTTTGAAGCAGAAGCAGTCTCCAGGTACTTATTCTGATAACAAACAAGTGGGTGAAAGAGCAGTAAATACTCGTCGTTGCCGGGAGAGGGAAAAAATGTTCCCCGACCTCCATTAACATTTCCTCTCTGGTCTGGTTTTGAGTCCTACTCAGGTTAAGAGATGTCTGGTTCTGCAAACAAACGGGTTTCTAAATTTTAATTTTTTTAATATTATAGTACGAGATCCGGCAGTAAAAAAACGTATCGATCGAGTTTTTAGTTAAACTCTAGTTTTAACGTATATATATGAATGGGAGAACATATTTTTGGAGGGTTGCCTATCATACTGTGGTCGCAAGTATTATCAAATTGCGATAACTTATAAACCGTGAGTCGCACGAGAAAAAGTGTCCAGATCTTTTTTACGGAGAGTTACTTATATGCTCTACAAGTAATTTTTATTATATGTAAAGAAAAACTTACTGTTTAGAAGTTATTTATTAAAAACCGATTTTTTTTACGTTTATTGTTTATTACGTAAAAAAATAGGTTTTTAATAAATAATTCTTAAACGGTAAGTTTTTTTTAACATATAATGAAAATTACATGTAGAGCATATGACTCTTCAAAAAAAACATTGAGACACTTTTCCCCGTGAGACTCACGGTTCATAAGTTATCGCAATTTGATAATACTTGCGGCCACATTTTGAGAGGCAACCCAGCAAAAATGTATTCCCCCATTCCTAAATATATGTAAAAATTAGGTTTTAGCTAAAAACTCGATCGATACGTTTTTTTACTGCCGCGGCATGCCGGATCTTAGACTATTAGCTTTGTTTGACGAACTTAGATCAGAGTAGAGCAGCTTTTGAAAACTGTCACATTACTTTTAGAGCAGACTAGAGTAGAGTAGAGTAGAGTAGGGCAGAGCAGAAATTTCAAAAAACACAAAACAAGCAACTTTGAGAAAACCAGCAAAAATTTATAAATATTTACATATTTTTACGTTAAAAATAAAATATAAATATCGAAATTGACGATAAATTTTAAATGCATTAATTTTTTTTTGATTTTTCTTATGAAAATGTGCTGCTCCAACCTGCTCTACATAAAAATCTAGAGCAGAAAAGAGCAAACAGAGCAGTTTGGAGCAGACTCATCGAACACTTTTCGGAGTGGAATAGAGCAACCTACAGCAGAAAAAACTGTCATCGAACACTTTTGATTGCTCTAACTTGCTCTAGAGTACTCTATAGCAATCATCAAACAATGCTATTTATAAACAGTTTTTTGTCAGCTCTCGGGTTTTGCAACTGTGCAATAAGGCGGGATTCCGGCTTAATTAAGCGTGAATTCAAGTAACTCAAATTAGATATTTGTGATCTTCGTAAGAATTATTTTGATATGATGCCATTCAAATATTTAGTAAAATCAATAACCTCAAAAATGTAATGCCCTACAAAGGGCAAAGAAGTTAAATACATTTTTCAAAAGTCCACCCTCTAAGCGACATCTGTTTACTAAATCATTCATATCAAAATACCAAATTCGTTGCAGTTTCAATTTTCTTCATATTTTTATATTGGGCAATACTTGTACGGCGCGTTATGTTCAGTTTTATTTTTTGTCACTGACCATATGTTGTTGTTGTTATTTGTTGGGTCCATAAATATTTTCGCAATAAATTTTTTAATCTTGTTCCCTTAATCGCCAAATGGCGTTTTTTATTATCTTTTGCAGTTTTTTTCTTTTCTTTTTTGTCTTTTTCCTTCTTTATTCGCCACACAACATTCGGCAATCAGAATCAATTTCACTATTGCTATACTTACACAAAATACTCCATATGTCCTATTTTCCAATATGGTCTACTACGAATACCCCCCCCCCCCCCAAAGTCCCAACTCATCCCAATGGCTGTCGCTAGTTTTTTATACTTCCTACTTCCTTCCCGTTGTGAAATCCCGTTGCGAAAGGGGCGATATGCCATTGCAATAAATAAATTCGCTACGGTCAAATGGCACTGCATTTCCTATGGAACCAACACTACACACTGGGTTGTGAGTTGTCTCCAGTCTTAGTGTTTGTCTGTCATCTCCGAGCTGGTTGTGCTCCAAATTTCAACAATCAACAGAAGCATTTTAAAGATTTATATGGGGACATTTGCTTGTGATTTTTCTCTTTTTTGGATACATAAAATACACGAGTGCCATGGTGTCGTTGCGGAGCAGAAACGACTGTTCGAATTAGTTGTTACGCACCCAATTACTATAAAACTCACCAATGTGCAATATTATGTGGTCAATATTTGCGATTGTGGAAAATGTCCCTATAATAATTTTGCATAGAAAACTCGTAAAATAAATGTGTTGTCATGTTTCCGTCTTTGACCGGAACAAATGCAAATATGGCTCATGCCAAATCGAATGTATTTTCAGATATCTCTTATTATGTAAAATAAAATTTTTATTTTTGAGTATAATGTGTATGTACTTATTTTGTGATGGATATGGTGCAAAAGATTTATTTTGTTCAGGTGGAAGAAATTTTTGGCAGTATACTTTAATATTTAGGAAGTAATGTGTATGATACTTCAACTCATGACAGTAATTTTCATATATCCATATTATCTGGAAGAGTAAGGTTTCCTCTATTTATTGAAATCCACTCTTTTATAACTGTTCTTTTTCATATGAGATAAATTAGACGCATAAAGAGCTATTGTGCTAAATAATTCGAAGTGAATTTTTTTCACCGGAATAACCTTTGTTTATGCATGAAGGATAAAGTGTGAAGAGCCTATTGCAAAAACGTATGTGCATAAAGAGTTATTCAGTTGTAACTACCTCGCTTATGCTTAAAAGTTAGTCCCCAATTCTGAAATATGACTGTAGATTAGCGGTGTTTTAAGAACGTATGTAGATCCTTAGTAACAACATTTTGATACTTGACACCCCTCAATTTTGTGAGGTT
This sequence comes from Calliopum simillimum, assembly GCA_951812925.1. Taxonomy (NCBI): domain Eukaryota; kingdom Metazoa; phylum Arthropoda; class Insecta; order Diptera; family Lauxaniidae; genus Calliopum; species Calliopum simillimum. The sequence continues at coordinate 85,489,392 of OX638369.1, read as the reverse complement.
GGAAAAGAAAATGAGTTTGCAAAAAAAATGTTGGGGGTGGGGTGAGGGTAAAGGTTGGCGCATCGAGGTCAAAGGTGAGAGAAAAAGATAAAAAATTTACATACAGCAATACAAATGTTTAGGGGTCCCCTCTAAAGGGGTCGAATGTATGACCGACCCACATTATTTTCCCCCTCCAACATTTCTAACCAGCATACTTACCCTCTATCTCTAACCCTTAAGGGGAATCCCATACAAAATTGACATTTTTAGGAAATCGATCCCCACCATTCCCTGGGTGCCCCTAGAAGGGTCGAATGTATGACTGGTCCCTAATATTTTTTCTTCCACAACATTTCTTCCCAACATACTTACCCTCTATCTCTGACTCTTTAGGGGACTCCCATACAAAATAGATGTCATAGACATGAAAAATATGGAAAGAAAATCGTCAAATAGGCCCATAACTGCCCAGAAGTCACTCCTAGAGGAGTCAAATATATAATCGACCCCCATTAGCCCCCCTCCAAAGTTTTTTCTCAGCATACCTACCCCCTATTTCCAATCCTTAATGGGGCTCCCATATAAAGTTACTGTTTTTACATAAAATGCCCCGACTGACCGACCTTCATTATTTTTTTGCGACCTATATTTTTCTCCCACATACTTGCCCCCTATTTTCAACCCTGAAAGGGGCTGCCATACAATTTTTTTTTTTTAATTTTTCTAGAAATCATGGGGGTCTGTCATGCATGTTAATACAACACAAAATTAAAAATATTTGTAACATTTTGCAAACCATTTTTTCTAAACTAATTTGAGGTCGCTGAACACGAAAAACGCATTTATTTTTTTTTTTCCTTGGGGTCGTTCCCAAGTTATTCGATAATTTATAATTTCGAGGTTATAGCTTCATATACATCAATATATTTCTATGACGCCAAGTCCAATCAATTTTATCTTTCCACGCTTACAAAGAATGATTAACGGCGCTTCTAACAAGTATTCCAATAATTATGCTCCAAACAAAATTGACTGAGTTAAAGCAGGAAAAAGTTAGTTATTGCTTAAGGCTCCTTATTTCAAAAAGGGCCCATTCGATTTTTTTAATTTTGGGATCATTTGATTCGTGAAGTTATTACGTAACATAATTCAGTCCAAAAACTCATATGCAAGAAACTTTTATTTAAACTTGGTTCAAGCACGCCGTGAGAGGTGACCCCTCTTGTAGGATTGTAAGTAAATTGTTTCTCCTTTTCTCTCATCTTTGACTTCGATGCGCCAACCCTTACCCTCCCCCCACCCCCAAAATTTTTTTGCAAACTAATTTTTTTTTTCCAACCTCACAAATTGAGGGGTGTCAAGTATCAAAATCCAAAATTCGTGCACTAAAACACCCCTACTGTAGATGGTTTAAAAAATCATTTAATTTAGTCGCTTTCCTTTTTCATACAAATCCTATGTAAATTAAGCACAAAAGTCGCTCTAAGTGAGCGACCTCTAAATATGGTCCAATTCGTTTGAAATTTGAAAAAGACATTAGTTATCATGATTGTAGCAAGGTTGGCCCCGTGGAGAATATAAATTTCAAACTTATTAACACATGTTGGCTCAGAGGGGTAGTTTTCTTCCTCTAAACTAAAATAGAGATTTCTATGAAACTAGAAACTCTAAAAATTATTTGTTGTCATATAAGTATCTGATCTTTAGAATGTTGGCTATCATTAATGTATCACGATGATCTTGGATTCACCACGCTCACACCGCCCCTTCACATTAACCGAAAGTCTCCAAGAAGACCATTTTTGAAAAAAAAAACTTAAAAATATTTTAATACTTAAAATGAAAACATCAGCACTCTTTTCATGTTGCCAAAGGATGTTAGTTTCAGAATGTGAAAAATAATTTAAATCGGGATTGCCATGCCTGAGATAGCGGCTGTCAAAATAGCTGGGGTAGTTTTCTACACCTTGGCCAATGTGTATATACTTTTCGGATAATTTTGACGTTTTTTTGAAAGCGACGCCTTATTTTGTGAGCAATTTATGTTCTGGTTCTAAATTCTGAAGGTTTTTAACATGCTTAACACAATGCCGTAACCAGTTTTGTTATATCACGTCAAAATTATGAGATATTCTTTCAAAATGAAAAGAAGCTCTATTTTGGGCATTTTGCTTTGAAGTGCGCAATATGACCATTTGGTCACCTAGTCATGGATTACAGGAACATACATGGGTTTCGATGAAACTAAATAAATGGGATACGTAGAACATAAAACAGTTTTTGAAACAATGCATCAATTTGGTGCAGTTTCTTTTTTCTAATACCTGGATTTTACCCTTGAAAATAAGAACCAAGAACCCAATATGGCCACTTGGCTACCTGGGCATAGACCCATGGAACATGAATGGATTCCGATGGAACCAAACATGAAACAGTGTTTAAAACAGTATAACAATTTAGTGTTAATTTATTTTTACATAATGCTAGGATTTTATCCTGGAAAATAAATACTTTCCATACTCAGGACCCAATATAGCGCTTGGTCCCCTGGCTACGGACCTCTGGAATATGAATGGATCCCAATGAACCTCAATAGGAACTTTAAACCATAAGACAGTGTTTGAAAAAATAATCCAATGTGGTCACTGGGTTTCGTGGTCACTGGCTACTGGAACATGAATGTGCGATAACTGAACTGAGTAGTTACGAGGTCCATTGTTCATAGAACAACATTTAAAACGACATATCAATGAAACTTTACTTGCAAAAATTTAACAAAAATCAATTTTGTTCTCAAGGGGTCAGAATACCACCCCAACCTTTACTCGAAAACCGTTTGAGATATCCAAAAAACTCCAACGGATTTTTCTTGATTAGGCCCAAAATAGCATATGTTCTAAAACTCACATAAAAATTGAAAAGGGATCGGGTACCGGGCCGACATGGGTTAAAAAATATATGTATGTAATACATATTATATATCTCATCTTAGTCTGATGGCGAATAAAGCTAAAAGTGTTCCAAAGGACTTAAGGAACCCTATATACCGAAGTACCTTATCACTTCCACAGTTCGAACTATATTGGAATATGTATTCAGTGGAAATTAAGGTTTGGTATCTTACGAAAAAAGTATATAGGCATAAAATGCTAAAAATTGTCTAAGGAATACGTGTAAATTTTTTCAGAATTTTCTGAGACATTTTATAATTTTTCAAAAACTGGTGAAAAAAAAAAAATAATAATAATACGTTCCAAAAAGTTCCAAAAAACTCGCACTCTTTCCTTAGACGATTCTAAGCATTTTATGCACTTTTTTCCTAAGATGCCTTGTTTTTCTCTACTACTGAAAAATAATTGCTTGGCACTTATATTATTAAAAACTTTTGAAAAAATATCGATTACCCAAATTTTTTTCTGCGATATAGTTCCTACTTATTTTTCATAATTTTCTCAGAGGCGGATAACTTGGTTAAATTTTTTTTTATTTGACATAGGGATTTTCAATTGTAAATGAAAATTTTGATCCAATAAAAAAAAAATAATACTATTTATATTATTCCTTGTTCTATGCTAAATATTAGAGAAAAACAAAATTTTCCAAAATCCGTACTAGTTCTATAAAAACTAATTTTTCTTAAATGCATTTTTAAGGTTTATACATTTAAATTCTTAGGTGGCTCACTTGAGAAATTATTGGCCAATACTGCTTGTCGGTAAATCTAAAAGCAAATATACAGGCCTGTTCCGTAATCTACGTGGTTTCATTTACTTTTCATTTAGGAGGCTTTTTAATGAAAATGGTGAGTCACACAATAAAAAGTGTTTGGATCTTTTTTGTGGGGAATTGCAAGTTCTAGAAACGACAATGATTTTCATTAACGAATAAGTAACCGATTAGGAAATATTCTTAAAAAACCGCAAAAAGTTGAAAAATTCGACTTTATCGAATATTTCCGAAACAGTTACTTTTTCGTAAATATAAATCAATATTTTTTATAGAACCTGTAATTCTCCATAAAAAAGATTTCAATAATTTTCATCGTGTGACTCACCATTTTCATCAGAAAGAATCTAAAGTAAAAGTAATTAAAACCACGTGGATTGCGGAACAGACCTGATAACTTTAAGTTTAATTAAAATCAATGGAGTATTTTTCGAATATTTTGGAAAAATATTTGTTCTTCATGACTTGCATAACTTTGAGCACTTCATAGAAGCGCTCTTAAGAAAAAGTTTTTAAATTTTTTTTTTTTGCCATGCTCAGTGATAAGGCAGCTGCTGTTGGACGATCTTTTATGAAAAAAAAAAAAAAAAATACATAAAACTGAGAAATTTAAGAGAACCAGTAGAAAGATCTATACAGAGAAAGACCTTGAGTAAAACATGTAGATATGTATAACATTTACAGACGGCTTCTTATAACTAATTAAGCAATAAACGACTACATTAAAGAAAAAAACCACTAAATTCTCTTTCGGAAAATAAAACAGACAATAAAATGTTCTGTGGATGCTCTTAAAATACCTTAAACATGAAATAAAGTAAACCTCACCCAACAAACCTATCAACCCCATTTCAAAACCATAGCAAATGGAGCATATAGGATAATTTGATTGTGTTCAATTTAATTTTTACAAGCTTCATTTGTTCGTACGTACGTCGCTACAACATTTTCCCTTACTAAAATTTCCCCCTTATTATCCTTTCCACTTTTTTTTTTGTATTTTGTGCTCTGTCTTTTCCGCCCCCTCCGCACTTTTAGGCGTAACAAGCGAAGCAAACACACAAATCTACAAAATCTCGATAGTAATTTCGATTGATTTGTTTTTTCAACTTCTGAAATGAATTCCCTTGGATTGTTCTGTGCTCCCACACCCCATTTATTTTACTGCAGTCGGTACGTCTGGCGTCCGGGCGGTTTATTTTTAAACCAAGGACGGCACATTACCTACCAGCATTTAAGAATGCTGGTAAAAGCTCTGCTGTTTTCTACAAGAGAGACATTTTCACATATCGTACATTTTGTTGATGCGTCCTCCTTCCCCAAAACGCTTTGTATTGCCATAGCGGCTTTTATGAGGTCGATTTTGTGGTTACGTAATTTAATTGTAGGTCTTGGTCTTTTGAAAAGTTTTCGTTTGTGAAGGCTGCTTAACTTATTACTCATGAGATTAAATATGTGGATTGACACCTGAGATTATGTTGCAAAATTGTTATTTTATTATTCATTTTGTTTCCTTTAAACTTGTTTTGAGTTAAGTTGTTTTAGTATTTGGTATCACAATATGGTGGCTTTTTGATTTATCGTGAGATTAAATTTTCCCGAGCCACTGTTTTGTGTACTAGACGGAAGGTCCTGAAAAGTCACATCTTTAACCCTTTCATGCCCGAATTGATTTGGGTGGGCCTACAATTTTTTTAAGGCCATAGAGCAGCAAGTTTAGACCTAACAGCAAATGGTATTAATTTCAATGTCCTGTGTATCCTGGTTTGTCCTATGGAAGATATTGCCTTTAGGCAACATTGGGCATTACTGTTAAAATTTGTAAATTTGTAAATTTGCATGAACGATAAAGTTTTGAATAGATATAGAAATTTTTATTAGAATTTAAGTATGATAAGATACAAAGCAATTTTTTTTGATGATTTGTACACAAATGAACATTACATTGAGAGCATTTGGATCTTGGAAAACCGTTGGGGCATAGTCTGCATCTACCTTTTGATCCCCATTCTATCCAATGTTTTGTTTGGTCAAGCCTCAATGACTTTGGAGGGTCAGTAATGTAAGATCTCTTAGACGTTGAAGGAGTTTCAGATAGATCAAATGACAAATTTGCTGGAGATGATGGAGTTGGCGATGATAGACTTGGGAATGAAGGAGTTGGCGATGAAAGAGTTGGTGATGAGAAAGCTGACGATGAAGCGGCGGAATTTATGACTGATAAAATGGATTCTGTAGTGTAGGTGCTGTTTTATTTGCATTGAGCAGTTCATAAGCTATATCTAACTGAAAGTTTAAGAGCGCGCATATACATACTTTGTTCCTGTTCCAGAATACTTTATATTTCTGCTACTATTGCCGCATTTATGCACCAGTATACTATACACATATACCATTTCTTGGAACGATGGTTGATTTTGTACAGTTCCAGCAACATATCACTAAGATCAACTCCTCCCATGTGTTTGTTGTACCACTCAACAATAGCTGGACGAGGAATCGTTGTATACTTATTCTCTTTCCGACATCATCGCTTGCATTCACTAATTGGAAGGGCACCAATATAATTGGAAAAAAGTTGAACTCCCTTATTATCATACCAGCGACAAGCAATTAGATTGTAATTTGCCTTAAATTTGATATCATGTGATCCGCGTCCTTTTTAGCTAACTCCTTTTCATGACTTAGAGAACAGTTTCCTAATCGATTTTTTTGAATTGTTCCTACTGCAAAGATAACTTTTTCTTTCAAAGCAATCATTAGGCTTACAGAGGTAAACCAATTATCAAAAAACACTTTGAAACTTTGATTTTTCGGAATGTTGGTGGTCAAATTAAGCACTATGTTTGAAGATATTCTTAGTTCAAACGATTGACATGTTTGCTCTACTACGTAAAGAATAAAATCATATATACGGTTACGGCCTAAAAAAAATTAAGCATTTCAATACTTTACCATAAATATATTAAAGAAAACAGTTACCTTTATAAGAAATCATTTGGTCATCAACGCTTTGATATTCTTCTTGTTCAATTTCGTTAAAATTTCACTTGGGTTCGACGCCACCATTTTGTAATATTTTTGTATTATTTCATAATCAAAAAACTAGGTAAAATAACTTTTTGGTTCTTTGACTTCGCTGCCACTGATTTGGCTTTTCCATGTGGTATCGCATTCATTCTTTCCCACACTTCTCCATCTCAAACTTCCCAAGTTGATTTTTCGAAAACCTCCTGAACTGTTTCTTGTTCAACTTCATTCTCAATGTCTTCATGTATAATCCTCTCCAGCAAGTCCACTTCAATATTTTCGCCATTTTCAATGGCATCTTGCGGGTTTTCTTTAATAATATTCTCCAAATTTACTAAATTTTCATCATCTTCTGGTCCATTTTCTTCATCTAATGAATCCTCCCAATTTAACTCGCATATTTTTTTCGATTTCCAGCTGTGTTAACCCTTTGGAGCGCACACCTAATACATAAAATTGATAAATATTAAATATATCCACCACTGCCCATAGGCAACATTGACTTTAGAAAATTCCTGAAGAATAACTAACACATTTTTTGTGCAAATATTATATTTTTCTGGTTGTCTTACCTATTTTTAAATGTATAATGCACTTTTTGATTTAAATTTTTGTATAAATTGATTTTAATTTATATTTAATAAACATTCACTTTTCGCATAAATTTCCTTACACGTATGGACTCAAACGTGATTCTAATGATCACTCGCAATGCTTACAACGGTAAATTTGCAAATAAGCAAACAAAACAAATTAAACAATTAAACAAAATTCAATATTGTTAAAAAAATTATTAAATAACGGATTTTTAAGCGTAAATATACAATGTTGCCTAAAGACAACAATGCGCATGAAAGGGTTAAAATGAACCATTGCATACTTAAGAAGGGAAAACCATTTCATCTCATCATCTCCACTTCTAAATGTTAACACTTTTTCCCCCTTTTACTATTAGATTTTTTATTATTCGATACTGGGACATGTTTTAATCATTTTGAATAATATAGTAATTAGTTTAGTTGCTTAATTGTTCTAAATAATTCAGTCAGTAATCTCAAAAATAGACGTAAACCATTTTTTGAACATTTTGGGTTAGAATTTTTCAAAAAAAAAGGTGGAAATATATTTCGAATTGAATTTTGGAAAAATATTGTAGTCTACGACTTTCAATTACTATTTCATGTGTTTTATCAGATTTTACAACTAAAAATTATCTAGCATTATTATACATCTTCAAAAATAGCGCAAAATGTTTTCCTTTAAACTTTTAGATTAAAATATCTCAAAATCCAGATTTGTTAGAGCAATTCCTTGTCCGTACTTGGATTCAACATAACAAAATACATTGAAACTAGATATTCTTGCCTCTGTTACAAAATGGGTAAAAATTCAATAACTCGTGAAGATCAGGTAGGATTTTCCGATTTTCCGATTTGCATTATGTCAATCTAAAAATATTTTTATAAACTTAGATCCATTTGAGGCCCACCGGTAACTAAGTACTTAGGAGAGTGGTTGTAGAAATACACGTCAATTACGCTGTAGTATTTGATGAGAAAGGCATGTATTGACTTATGTAGCTATCTATCAGATTGTGGGTCAATTTCTAAGGATACATTTTTGATATCGCCGACTCTATTAACAACAACTGAAATACAAAGAGCAACAAAGATCGTGAAAAATATATAAAAACTCATCACTTTTGAAATCTAAAAACCGAATAACACGAATGACTTCTAAACATAACTTCATCATATTCCAGTAATTTATTAATTTTTGAAAGATTTCAAAGATCTTGAACAGTTTCAGAGAAATTTACAGAAAACTGTTAAAAATGGCAGAGATATCAATTTTGTATTTTTCCCTCTCACGATCAATCAAAAATTTGATATGATGATCGATCGATAGCAATTAATGTGTTTGAAAGCACAACCAACGGATTTTATGAAGTTAGGTCGCTAAGCAGCTCAGTAGCCGTTCAAAATTGAATTGAATTTGAAAAAAATTTTTTCTTTTACAGTTTTCAAGTCATTAGTTTTTGAAGTTGTTTAATGTTGTGTTTATCATAATAAGTTGGTGCACGTGCGCTACCATATAGGGTTGCCACTGTCCGGACGAATTTTTTTTTTTCGGTAGCCCCTTGTGAAATTTTTGGAGAATATTTTAACCCATTATAACCAAGTTTTTGAAAAAAGGTTAAGATGTTCTAAAAAATTCTTCCTTGCTTGATTTCACGATAATTTGACCTTTTTTTAAAAACTTGATTGAAATGGGTTAAATTATTCTCCAAAAATATTCAACGAAAAATTTCACTAGAGGCCACCGAAAAAAACCGTCCGGACGCATCAACGACTCATGATAAACACAACATTAAACAACTTCAAAAACTCAGAACTAAAACTGTAGAAGATACCACGATTCTGAGGGTCGCAAAATAATTATTTATTTATAATTATAATAAAATTTACTTTAAACAAAAATATTTTAAAAAATAAAACAAATAGGGTGCTCCAAGCCCCAAATTGGCTTTAAAAAAGAAAAAATAAAATTCCTTTTACACCTAACATATTTTTATTTTTTTTTTCAATTTAATTTTTATTTATTTTTTTTTTAAAAGCTCATACATTTTTTAAACTAACCCTGAAAATTTCAGCCAAAATCGAATAAAAAGCCGAGGAGCTATGAATTTTGAAATATGTGACTATCCAAAAGTTGCATTGAAATTCCTATGCCGCCATCATGGATTTTTTTGGAATTCCGGAAAATCATTTTACCACAGTCAATATGTATGTATATCAAATATTCTCTTTTCAGCAATTTAAAAAAAAAAAACGAAGATGTCAACCCAAATCTTAAGCGATTACACAAAGATTGACCCACGAATGATTCACGTTTACCTTTTCTCGCGAAAAAGGAATTTAAATCGAATATTAAGGAAGAACTAGTTATGACCGAAATATCCGCCTTATATGAGGAAAAATACGCGTAATATGAAATCGCTTTATGAGAGAATCGCGTTATAGGGGGGATTACTGTATCATTTTTTAACACTTAAGCAAAATCTATTCTGTATTCTGTAATGCCTTTCAAACGAGCCTACGTCCATTAATATTGGAGCACTGTTTTTTATTTTTAGCTGATTTTGCATTATAAGAAATATCACAGCTTCATAATAACTCTAAACCGGTTTTACAGAAAACCTGACCTGACACAAAAAAAAAAAACGGGTAGCATATTCGTGTTAAGAAAACCAAAATAAATTAAAAAAACACTTTTCAAAATTGTTGGGGTTTTCAAAATCGTCAAAATTGTTGTTCAGTGTTTTCGATATCATATAAAAGACAGGTAGAATTACCCATTCATAACACGAAAACAAGCAATAAAAAATCACTTTGATAAGCGACTTCACGAGTCTCCACTGTACACTAAGGATGACATATTTTATTAGCGACATAAAACAAAGACTTTTAAAATTATATTTTAAGGTACAACAAACAAACCGACTGTTTCTAACGAATTCTAAATGAAAGAAATGTAAAAAAAAAACTTTAATTGCCATGGAATTATGTATATGTAGTTACGAATTTTTAAATTGCATTTACCTGTACAAGTCAAGCAGTAAATAATCCTCCGCCTCCATTCTTTGGACATTTGTAGTATAAGGAAATATATTACATAAGCTATAAATAGTCAGTCACCAATAAATTTAACCGCATCTTGAACACATTTCAATAGCAAGTACATAAGAGAGGAAACTTCCAGTAGGAACTGGAACACTGGACTACTGCATAAGAACTATGGACTCCTATACGAAAGCTGTGCTTCCATCAAGTTATCCAACTTTATATAGGCGAATTCCATTATTTGGATTTTGCGCAAAATGTGTCCAACCAAAGGCTTGCACCACATACGACCTATGCAAATGAGACCGAGCGCAACACAGCAATTGGGGTTGGAATGAAGAATGCAGAGACTTTGTATGTGGGACTGCAATGTAGAAGGCTCATAAAACTCTCGCACATGAGAAAAGCTAACAACAAATGGGCGGAGCTGTTGACTATTATCCCAGCATTAAAATTCTGTTGTTGTTGTTGTAGTTGTTGTTTTGATGGTTGTTTATATTTCAGATACTTTTAACGCCCTATTTGAGCGTGAAATTACAAAAACAACAACAACAACCACAGAGACAAAAATACCGACGGTAAAAAAAAACAAAATTTTTTGTTCCCTTTTATAGTGAGCAATTTTGAGAATATAGTACGAGTATCTCAAGCTTTTTCGATTGTATCTACTGCTGCAATCAGACTTAAGCTACTGTATCTGTGTAGAAAATTTTGATTTGTTTTTTTGTAGAATTTTGAGAGAACATTTTTAATGTTATACTATGGGACAAATTTTTACTTCAGCTGAGGACAATTTGCAATATACAATAACTACATGTATATATAACTACTATATGTATATGCACATATCCGAAAATTATCTTTCCTTATTTTACCCAGATTTTCCGAAAGATTTTTTTTTTATATTCTATAACCAAATGTGGTGGAATATATTTCTAGACATGTAAAATGAAATTCCCAATAGGTGAACAAGAAAAAGTCGACATAACGGGCTGCCAGGAGGTCGTTTTACCTGAAAATTTCGGGAAAATTGAGATTTCCGATAATCTACGTACGGAAGAGCACACATTTCAAAATTGGTAGATATGTTACTTTTCGAATATTCTCAAGTAGAATTCAGAAAAACCGTATATGACACAAGAAGAGGGAAAGGGTTAAAAAATCTAAATCGCTCATAACGGAAACATAACAGTTCCTAAAATTCTGAAAAAATTCAAGCAAAATCCATTATGAAAAATAAATCGACTTTGTTCGATGGATTTTTTTAATTTAGTCCCCCAAGCCGAATAAAAAACGAAAAACGCAAAATTTTCAGTCAAAACGACCTTATGTCGAAATTTTCTTGTTCATCTATTTGGAATTTTATTTTACACGTCTGGAAATGTATTCCACCACATTTGGTTACAGAATATGAAAAAACAAAAAATGTTCCGGAAAGCCTGGAAAGATTATTCCCATTAACCATTTTAAATTGAAATTTTTCTATGAGCACTCTATAACAGTGATCGCCAATCTCAATACTAGCGCATTTCGTCAATGTATAAAAGCTCATTGAAAGCTTTTATGTTTTGCATAAGCTGCAAGCAACCCAATGGGGAACGGAGCGCATCAATAGCACTTCTGAAGCGCTCTAAAGAAGCAGTGAAGCGCATCTCTCTCGTATCCAAAGCGCTGAAATTAACATTGGCATTTCATTGGAAGGAAGCGCTTCGTTCTCGCTACCAGAAATGCTCTTTGGATGCGCATCGCTCTCGCATTCAGAAATGCTCTTTGGATGCTTTTTGGATGACAATAAAAATATTTAAAAAATTAATTTTTAATTGAAATTTTACGTCTTTCGCCACATAGACTCATCAGACTATTATTTTTTTTGATGTAGTTGTATTTATTTTTATTTTATATAATTGAAAAATTGCAAGTTGAAAAACTTTTGTGTTAGTCTGGGCTGGAGTTGAACCGAGGACCTCACGGTTGCTACAACTCTCAATCGCAGTGCCAGTCGCTAGACCACTACTCCATCCTTGTTTTGTGCGTAAATACGTGACCGAAAGCGCTTCGTTCTCGCTACCAGAAATGCTCTTTGGATGCGCATCGCTCTCGCATTCAGAAATGCTCTTTGGATGCGCTTCGCTCTCGCTACCTATAGCGCAGAAAATATGCGCATACAAATCAGCTCTTTAGATGCGAGAAGGACGCGCATCGCTATTGCATCTTGGGGATGCGCATCGAAATTTTCTGTTGGGTTATCTGTGAGTGAATATGTATACGGAAAGCTTTTAAGCACAAAAGTTCAAGTGCCCGTGGGCACAGGCTTTGGATTTCACTGCTCTTTAAGCACCGATCCCTGCTATGTATATCAAAAAAAACTTTGTTGCTATTGCTTAAGTCGAAATTACTACTTTTTTTTTGTAGAATCTCCCAAATACTGTCAAGTGGGATAGAAAGTATCGATAAAATTAAATGAATCGAAAAATATGGAAAAATGTTGCAAGTTTCAAAATTTTTTAGAAAATCATCGAAAAAAACAACATAAAATTTAAAATTTCTTCCCCAGCAATATTTCAATATTAGCATAATAAAAATTATCAAACACAATAGTAAAAATTATTAAACAGGGATATAAAATTTTATATCATTTATATTAAAAAAAAAAACTAAAAATATTTTATTTTTTGTTAGATAAGATTTGAACAGGGGAAAATCTTATGTATGATAAAGTCAAACAGTCTGATAGGAGCGCTCATTATCCACCTACACCTCTGCCATCATTATAATGAAATTGACTGAAACTCTATTTGTTTTAAAATGACCTTCTACTAAATTATCCAAAATTTGTTATACTGCTCAATAAAATTTTATGAAAAATATGTCATTTATAACTAAAACTTTAATTTGCACATTTTTTTTATAAAAAAAAAAGGTAAATAAAACTATGAATAAACAAAAATCAAAACTAAGCTACTATGTATTATAGAAGTAATGGCAAAAGGATTAATTTCAAGTGCAGTAACTTCGAAACTGTAGTTACTTAACTCATCGTTTACTTAAGAGAATAAGAATGGTTCCGAAAGCACGGAACCTCCTAACTGTTTTGGCCTCAAACTTCGGTTCCGTAAGTTTTAGATTGGGAGCTATAATGGAGATTGATTAAAACTTTGAACCGTAAAAATTGTTAAAATAAAAGAAAGAAGAAATGCAACTTAGTATTAAGGCAAACGATACCGAAAAATAAGTTTTTTAAAATTTTCCAGTTTTGGCCACACTAACAATGAAATTGTGTGCATACAGATTGTTTTTCCACGAACCGCAGCTGTTCGACTTTTCGAACAATCATTGTTCCGGGTCTGTCCTTGCTGACTTTTGGAAAAAAGTAATACTTATATTAACTTTCTTTTTGGATAATTTTGACCTTTATCTACAGTACACGGAAAAAACTAACCAGTAAAAATTCATTGAAAATGCCAGTATTTTTTACTAATTTTTTCAGTAACTGTGCGCCCGTAAAGAAAAACTGTATTTTTTACTGATTAAACACAGTAAATAAAAATATAAAAAGAAATTTGTGTTGATGGTGTCGAACTTAAGACCTTTGTGTTTCTAGGCGACGCACAGTAGTCTAGAATGCTATTCTAACTGGTCATAACTCTTTCTTGGTTATTTTTTATAAAAACAAATTATCAGTTTCTATGTTTTGGGGGTCGCTGACTCTAAATCTGAAAAGGATTTTTTTAAAATCAAAATGGCGGATCCAAAATGGCGGACAATTTTCTTAAAAATTGATTATATCACGACAAAATTTTGGCCTATATGGGAGGTGGGCTTGTCCTTGATTTGATCACGCCCATTTTCACCGAATGACTTAATGATATCTATACTAACTCAGATATTAAATAATATTTTTGTACTTGAAATATTTACGAAGTTATAGCAATTTTAAATTTTTGGTTATACATATAGGAGGTGGGCGTGTCCTTGAACCGATAATGCCCATTTTCACCAATCGACTTAATGCTATCAATACTAACTCAGATATTGAATATTATTGTTGTACCCTAAATATTTACGAAGCTATGGCGATGCCAAATTTTTGATTATATGGGAGGTGGGCGTGTTCTTGACCCGATCACGTTCAATTTCACGAAGTGACCTAATGCTATCTATACTAACTTAGATATTTAATATTATTTTTGTAATTGAAATATTTACGAAGTTGTAGCGATTTTAAATCTTTGGTTATATAGGAGGTGGGCGTGTCCTTGACCCGAACACGCCCATTTTCAACAAATAAATAGATGCTGCTAATACTATATCAGAAATCTAATTTTATTGTTTTGTTTCAAACACTTTGGTTGTTATTAGTTTTACGAAACTGGAGCGTTGCAGAAAAGTTGCTGAAGAAAAACTCATCGTAGTCCATGAAGGGGAGTGATGGGGAAGTCAGATAAATGCTTTGAACCTTCAGAGAACCTCATATTACACACTTAAGTGATCTAGCCGTTGCAACTTCATATTACATTTTAGTTACAGTCCACAGAGTGCCAAATTCGTAAATTAAGGAAATGAAATTAGAGATTTTTTGTGATGATCCGGATTTCCTTTTTATATTAAGAAAAACTAACACCTAAGTACGCAGGTCTTCAGAAAATAGATCAGATTATCCTCACCATAAGTTTCAGGAGGTAAAATCATTTAGTTTTAAAGATATACTCATTTAAATTTTCACATATTTTAATAGATTTTTGTAAAAAATTTCCATTTTCTGAATTCATCAAGTTTAAGACGCGAAAACTCAAAAATGGTATTATTTCTTGGTATTCTGGTACTTGAAATATGTTATCTAGATATTTAACTTTAAATTGGCCCAAAAAAAATATTACTTTTAATGCAAAAATTTACGGAGTTATGACCGGCTAGCGCTCTCTTACAGACCACTGTGAGACGCTCTATCCACTGAGCTACTGTAGCACTTTCATTTCTATAGTTTATTACTTAATTTAAATTATTTTTCATTTTTTTTTTTTAATATGATTAGAAAAATACCCTGAACAAGAATATATAAAAAATTTGTAAATGATGTACCATGAGGCTTGAATCATTTTCTTGACACCCATGCTATTACAAAGCTCTGTTTAATAAAATATATCACAAGTAGTTTCCATAAATTAAAAAATGTATACTCAGGCCTGTTCCGTAATCCACGTGGTTTTAATTACTTTCCACTTAGGAGGGTTTTGATGAAAATGGTGAGTCACACGATAAAAAGTATTAGAATTTTTTTGTGGAGAATTACAGGTTCTACAAACAATATGGATTTGTATTTATTAAAAAGTAAATGTTTCGGAAATATTCAATAAAGTCGAATTTTTCGACTTTTTGCGGTTTTTTAAGGATATTTCCTAAACGGTTACTTTTTCGTTACTTATACTTTTTATCGTGTGACTCACCATTTTCATCAAAAAAGCCTCATAAATGAAAAGTAATTGAAACCACACGGATAACGGAACAGGCCTGAAAATAAAAAAAATTAAGCCCACTGTAAAAAAGCTTCTCCCTTTATTATGCTCTATTTTGCAAAGTTCTTACTCTTCGAAAGTTCGCTTCACCCTGCAGTCAGTACCTAACATGGTTGGAAAACTTCAGTCACACGACGCGGCACTCACCAATACAACTTAATCGAAGAAAAACAACAAAGCTCGTGCTAAGGGTGTTCGTGGGCCCTCCGTTGATTCTTGCAAACGGAAGTTACGATGTGGTATTGATGTTGGTCGCTGTTGCTGGTACGAACGACGTCTTCTCTTGACGTGCATTTCGTTCAAGTGAAACCTTTAAGCTGTCGCTCGTTCGTTTGGGGCTTCCAATTGAGTTTCACACGCGCACTTATTTATATGTGTGTGAGTGTGTGTATCAGCAAATATCAACGACGCAAGCCCCAAGTAAATATATACCTGAGGAAAATGCTTGACTCTGCCATTCTGCGGTTACCAGACGGACACCCTCCTTTTAGTTGCTTCTGTTAACTCTTTGACGCTGGTAACGAAACCCGGAAAACATCGTAAAAATTCGTGTGAAGAAACAACGGTAGTTTGAAAATAAATTAACATTGATTTTGTGTAAATAAATTGTAAATTAAATAAAAATAAAAAAAAACAAATAAATAAAACAAAATATCGCGAAAAATTTGTGAATACCTCTAAAAAGGTCGATGTGAAACTAAAATTTCAGTTGAAAAATAAAAAATTAAACCGAAAACCATTAACTGAAATAGTGAATCGGAACCGCAAAACCCTTTTAATGGATAGACTTTCGTGTACCGAGCAAATTCGTTTGACGTGCACAAATTAAACTCCAATCGTTCTTAAATGAAAATGGAAGATCCGAATCTTGCCGAACAATACGTACAAGAATTTGTCCTCGATCATCTCGAGGACGGCTCTGCCACAGTAACCGCTATTGGGGTTAAACGCGAGGATCAAAGTCCACCAACCGCAACGAAAGTACTCTGGAACGCCACTGAACAAGAAGAAGAGTCTGCGGAACCACCTATTAAAATGCGCGCCTTTCCACCCACATGGCACACGGACGAGCGGCGACTGCAGCCGCTTTCTCCTCCACCAGAAATCTACATACACGGCCCTATGGCCGGACAAGCGATTTTAGTAAATTCCACAGTACCCGGCGGAGTGCCGTCAACACCACCGGAAACGCCACCTGTCATCGGTTCACCCACCGACAGTACCTGCGCTCAAACCTATGCAACCGTCGCAGGAAGTCACTATCCATCCCACCGAGCACCCACAAGCGCCGGCTTGACTCAAGAAATGATGTGGCTACCGAATTCCATGCGATCCGATCCGCAACCGCTTGATTTGCGACCGCTAGCATGTCCCACACAGGAAGAGGAATGGGAGCGGCAACGTGAATACATGCACGTGTCCGCTGCTGCTGCTGCCAATCATCATGGTCAAATTATGCTACAGGCGCAGATTCCGCAGCATCACTTCCAACCGCTTGAACATTTAACTCCAATCAACATGCACACGCCTTACCACAATGGTGTTTCAGAAGGTGGCGGAAGTGGTGGAATTGGAAGAAGTCAACTGCTGTCGTGCGGGCCACATAGACCGATGTCTGTTAGTTCAACGCGATCATCGACGAATTCACCACGCACTTGCTCTGGCCACTATAGTAACTCCAGCAACTTGGGTGCCGATGATTGTATCAATGATGATTTATTGACTACGCTTACTGTGCGCGAGCTGAACAAAAGATTGCACGGTTGTCCACGCGAAGAAGTCGTACGGCTCAAACAGAAGCGGCGCACGTTGAAAAATCGCGGCTATGCACAAAATTGTCGTTCGAAGCGACTGCAACAGCGACATGAGCTCGAAAAAACGAACCGCCAATTAAATCAAGATCTTCATCGACTTCGACAGGAGTTTAGCCGCGTATGCCAGGAACGTGATCAGCTCAAGCAACGATTGCAAATTCGACCCAACGGCGCTGTTATCAATGGCAGTGTTATCACCACCGGCGGTGCTCAATCCAGTCTTCATTCGGATGGACAAAGTTCGCCAGAATTCTATCTCTGACGTCAATTGGCTGCCGGTGGACATCATGCAGTGGCGGCAGCAGCCGCTGCTGCCAATCATCATCAGTGGCCGACACGTTACCATCAGCATATCCAGGTACAGCAACAACAGGCAGTAAATTAAAAGGAAAAATACTCGATGAAGAAACCAAAATGTGTGCTGCCATATACTAAGTACATTCTAGTACTGACTACAACTACAGGTGCAGCGCTGGAGATCATTGCCGCCGCAGCTCTCAAAGCTATTGAAATCAACTGTAAAAAGTGTTATACGTTAGTTTGATCATAAATAATATCGTTAATAGGAATAGTTTTTCATTCTTCAACATTCAAGTATTTCATTTTGACTTAAAATAATTTTTTTTTTAATTTTTAGTTAAACAATAAAAAAGACAAAATGATTTTTTAAAAAAAAACTTACATACTGTATGATATCCGATGAACTTTTAGTATGAATAATAAGCACCGCGTACTTATAGCGGTTCAACATTATGGTCCGAAAAAATATTAAATCGATTTGCCTTAGAAATCTGATTATAACTTGGTATAATTAATTCCAATTCCTACGTACTCGTATATCTGACATCCTTTCGTCTGACACGCAGTAATATGAAGCTAGCGGTATAACGTTTTAATTAGGCGGTTACCAGGCTTAATATTTTGGGTAAACAGTCATACGCTGATTCCTCTGAAAATGGAAAATAATATAAGACATACGTGGGATTCAGATTCAAAGTTCTGTTTACAACTCAAAAAAACTCAAAATTTACCACATCGGATATTAATGTAGTAGTTCTTTTAAGTTTCCAAAGGATGCAGCCATTTTGAAACTGTCTTGCTTCTTTCATTAACTTCTACCTGAATTGTAATGGTTTACCAAAAAACAATGGAAATATATTATAATAAGTTGTGGAAATCCGGACCTAAACGAGTTCTTTTGGCTAAAATAAGAAATCGAATAACGTTTTGTTTGGTTTTCGATTTTTGGGTCATCCTGCCAATACTTTTTAATATTCTGTAATCATGGCATAATATTTTAAAAAAAGCATGTATTGTACATACATTAGACTGGCTCGATTTGTATGCTATAAAGAAAAAAAAAAAAAAAGTCATTTCAAAAGTTAGAAGTATGTACTCTTAAAAATTATATTTGCTTCATTTTTGTATTTCGTTCCGAGAAAAACAATGGAACGATTTCGATCCTCCCATTGGCCCATTTTCTCAACAAAAAAACTAAAACATGCTTTTTACTCATAACTTTTATTCTACACAGAATGAGTATCCATCCTTCAGTTCAGTTCAGTTTATTAACTGCTTTTAACGCATAGGTTGTAGCATCCATCCTTCGGAAATAAAGATTATATTTTTGCAAAAAATTTGGCGTTAAAAAATTATACATTTTTTTTCGTAGTATAGATAATATGCTGTTCCCAAAATCGAATTTATGAGATTTTGAATCACGAGATCGGAAAAACGATTTTTTACTCAAAAGCAAGGCATCTTATGAAAAAAAGTGGAAAAGGCATAAAATGTTAACAATCGTCCATTTTGAGAATTATTTCAGAATTTTTTTGAGAAATTTTATAGTTTTTAAAAAATTGTTAAAAAAAAAAATTAAAAAAGTTCCAAAAATTCTGAAAAATTCCCATGCATCTTTTGGAGGGTTTTAAGAATTTTTTGCAGTTCTTACTTTTTTTCGTAAGGTATCTTTTGAGTAAAAAATCATTTTTCCGACCGAATAATTGAAAATGTAATAGAATTGATTTTTGAAACTGAATATTACGCACTGCAACAAATTGATGGGAAACCAATCTAAATTTGATCTCGATAACTTTTTTGAACTAATTCAGGGTCGCTTATTCCGAATCTAGCAACCATTTTTTCCTATCACATCTGAACTTCGATTTATCCTTAATTTAAACTGCAGAAAACGCTATTTGTAGACATATGGCGTACATCGAATAAGTAGTGTAGTTCACTTTTGTTAGCGGCATCTTTGTTAGCACTGATCTTCCGACACATAAACCATAAGTTTTATTTTTCCTACTGAGCTATTGCTTTCCAAGACATCAACAAATCCCTGAAAAAGACTCTGTATCAAATTTGTGTACCTTTACTTCAATGTAAGTAATGATCCAAATGGAAACGTTAAAGTTACGGTTTAAGGAAGCACATCAGGGCTCTTTTATACCGCTAACAAAACTGAACTACAATATTTCCTGGATTGTTTCATATGTTTGAAAGTAGTGCTTTCTGCTCTTTAAATAAAGGATAATTAGGAGCTCAGACGTGATAGGAAAAAACAATTGCCGGATTCGGAATTAGCGACCCTGAATTAGTTCAAAAAAGTTATAGAGATCAAATTCAGATTTTTCTGTTGCACAGTATTATCTATACTGCAAAAAAACTATGATTTCTAAACATAATCTTTTTTAAAGCAAATTTGTGTATCCATTCTGTGAAAGATTTCGATTTTTTCTTTTAAAGAAATCGTCTAGTTTGGCTTCAAAAATCTGTTTAATCATCTGCATACTCATACTTTCAGTTTTAATATTTTGATTTGATATTTCCAATATCTGTATTAGTCCAGTCCAAATATCCTTAAGCATGACAAAAATCAACATCAAGATCACTGCTCTCTACATAAAAAGTTTCCCTTCTTCAGAAATGTTGTTTCACAATTTTGTAGCTGAATAAATTTCGTATTGAAAAGTTCTCACAATTTTGTTTGATTTAAAGTTTAAGAGTTACAGTTCAATGAAATGAGACTTTCTAATCGAACCTAAATCTGATTTTAGCGACTAAAAATGCTAATCACAACAGTAAATTATTTTAAGGAAGTCCTTACTTTGAATTTATTTCAATGGTCGTCTGGAAATACAAAGTTACACATTTTCAAATGTATAAATGCCTTGGCCACAAAAGCTTCAACAAAATAAAATCAATTAAAATATCTTTTGTTTAGCTAGAAAAACTGAAAAAGTGAATTGAAGAAATTTATAGACTTTTATTCAACTTATTTATTTCAATGGTATCAAATTTTGAAATGCCTTGAAAAAGAGTTTAATACTGAGATTTGCATTTAACACTAATTTTAGTTTAGCCAAACGAATAGCGCCTTAGAGCTTCGATATAAACAGAAATTTTGGAATCGTAAGCGGAATACAGAAAGTAATTTAGGAAACTATGACATTGTTTGGGCGTCCGACATGCATTTTCGCATAGAACATATGATGTATATTGATTCTTCTGTTAAGTTTTTTGATCTACACATGGTCATGATATAACATATATACATACATAGACATATTCTCGGAAAATTAGAAGCAATATTTTCATCATACTCAAAAACTTGCGCTATTATAGGTTGATAATAATGAGGGAACCTGCACGGTGTCACATCTTGATGAAAAAATTTTTTCCTGACGGCTAAAAACAAATAAATTTTGTCAAATAAAAATGTCACTGGGGCTCAAAACTAAGTAAAACAATTTATTATGCTGAAAATGAGATTAAAAATATCACAAAACAATCGGTACGTCACTGGAGAGCTCAAACATAAGCTCGAATGTATGATAAAAATGTATCAAGGATGATCAGTTGTCTCAAAATTATTTTGATCTCGACAACGAAACACGCCACGGTGCTCTTGAACAGTCGATAGGTTTTTTGGCTATGTGGAGAAAATCTGTGAATAGGGTTTCATTAGTATTAGTTTAGTGGTCTGGAAAATGCAAACCCTGAAATCGTAGCTGATCATCTCCGCGAAATATCGCAAAAATACATATCCCATATAAAAAAAAAAAAAAATCGAAAAAAAAACGCAACAAACATATATAAAAATAGTTATATTTAATGTATTTTGCAATGTTGAATCTGAATCCAGCCTTAAAATTAATTGCTATATCTCATACGGTTTTTGAGATATCTTAGCCTAAACAAGGAAAAAAGACCGTTTTTGCTATATTTTGAAGCTATATAACTAGAATATAGAACATTTATACGCAAAATCCGATACATTATCTGAAAGCTCCAATCTTTTACTTTAAAATCGCATTAAAATTATGTCAATAGCTTTATTTTTCTCTGAAATATCGTAGACTGAAATAATGACAAAACAAGTTTTTTGCACTTTTTTAACTTTTTAGGTTAGGATATCTCCGAGAAAAATAAAGATATCGACACTACTTGAATTAGGTTTAGAAGATTGATTAAAGCTTTCCATTTCTGCATCAAAATTTACGGATATACATCCTGTCATATAGCTTCAAAATACAACAATAAAACATAGTGTCGGCTTTTTTTCCTTGTTTAGGCTAAGATATCTCAAAATACATTAAATATAACTATTTTTATATATGTTTGTTGCGTTTTTTTTCGGATTTTTTTTTTTTTTTTATATGGGATATGTATTTTTGCGATATTTCGCGGAGATGATCAGCTACGATTTCGGGGTTTGCATTTTCCAGACCACTAAACTAATACAAATGAAACCCCATTCTCAGATTTTCTCCACATAGCCAAAAAACTTATTGACTGTTCAAGAGCACCGTGACGCCAAGTGTAGAAAAATAAAATTTTTTGGCTCCGAAGAACAACAATCCGGGAGGATTTGGTTCTAGTACCATTTGTTGTTAAAATACAGGGTGTTGAAGTTACCGTTTTTAGTCATTTTCATGAAAAGGGTGTTTTTTTTCAAAATTGTATAGCTTAAACTAAAGATTGTGAATTGATATATGTTAGTAACTGGTCGAATTCATTTTTAAGAGTTCTTTTTATAAGAAAGTATTACTTGTTAAAAAAAATTTTTTAAGCTTAAAAATACTTTTGAATTTTTTTTTAAAAAAAACCTCCTTAAATTTTTTTTAAAAGTACTTGAAACTAAAGCATAAAGCATATGGCTAACACCAAAGATTGTGAATTGATATATGTTAGCAACTGATCTAATTCATTTTTAAGTGTTCTTTTTATAAGATAATATTACTTGGAGAAAAAAATTTTTTTGCACCAAAAATTTTTTAAACTTAAAAATACTTTTGAATTTTTTCTAAAAAAAACCCCTCCTAAATTTTTTTTAATAGAACTTTAAATTAAAGAATAATTTATAAGCTTTAAAATGATGTGTGACTCAAGATGGGATTCGGTCGCTAGATGAGAGTTTTGGCTTTTGAACACCCGCGGCAGGCAAAACTCTTTGTTTACTCAAGAGGTAGGCATCTTACGAAAAAGGTGTACTAGGCAGAAAATGCTTAGGATCGTTCAAGAAATACGTGTGAATTTTTTTAAACTTTTTTTTTTGAAAAAATTTTTTAAAAAATTATTCAAGGAAAAAAAAAATTTTTTTTTAACTTTCCACTTTAAATTACAAAAATTTCACACGTATTTCTTGGACGATTCTAAGCACTTTATGCCTAGTACTTTTTTTTCGTAAGATGCCTTCCTCTTGAGTAAACAAAGAGTTTTGCCTGCCGCGGGTGTTCAAAAGCCAAAACTCTCATCTAGCGACCGAATCGCATCTTGAATCATACATCTTTTAAAGCATATAAATTATTCTTTAATTTAAAGTACTATTAAAAAAAATTTAAGAGGGGTTTTTTTAGAAAAAAATTCAAAAGTATTTTTAAGTTTAAAAAATTTTTGGTGAAAAAAAATTTTTTTCTCCAAGTAATATTATCTTATAAAAAGAACACTTAAAAATGAATTAGATCAGTTGCTAACATATATCAATTCACAATCTTTGGTGTTAGCCATAAATTTTTGAAAAAACACCCTTTACATGAAAATTACTAAAAATGCCAACTTCAACACCCTGTATTTTAACTACAAATGGTACTAGGACTAAATCTTCCCCGATTATTGTTCTTGCCAAATTTGAGCGAAATCGAAGACAACAAAATGTTTTTTTGGTACACTTGATGTGTTTTGCTTCATATATAAAAATAAATATACACCTCCAACTTCAACACCCAAACACATAGGTGTCATTTAGAGCGTTTCACATTTGCATGGATAAAAAAAACTAGCTTTATGAAAAGGTGATCATAACTTTTTTGATATTTTTCGTTAGTTTGAGCTTTCAAATAGATTATCCTTTGGACTTTCTCGTCGTCCTGAAAATTTGATATCTCGAAATTTTGCATATAATGTACAACTACGATTAACCGTCAGCCTTAGTCAGCTAAAAATGTATTTATTTTGTTTTCAGCTTATATTACTAACATGAAAATGCAATGAGCGAAACGACACTGTCTGGAATTTTTTTGAAGAACCACTTTCTTTGTGGTTCGAACTGAATTTTCCGGACATACAGTATAATTTACATATATGAACATATAGCAAAACTGTCAACATGTTTTCTGTCTTCTGCAAAAGACTGCTTTAGCATCCGTTTTAATTAAATAACCAAAAATTGTTTCACAAATTGTTTATTCCTTTTAAATTTTTTGGATTAAAAATAAAAATAAATAACTAATCTCGGATTGATCATACAAGTATCTAAGTAAAATATGCAAAGTTTCTAGTTTTATTATTTGTTATTCTTTTTTCATCTTTTACCTCCATCTCAAAATTGTTGGCTCTAAAATTATAAACTTAACAATAATTCATATATGGTATATTAGTTTAAAACGGAATTCCTCGCACTTTTTCAATACATACAAAGGTACGTAGTCAAATTGTTACTACATTTAAGTAAATATTATTTAAAACTCGTACAGATCTGTACGGAAATCATATATTGTTTTACATTTTAGTGAATCTTAAGGCAAAAACATTGAAAGAAAAAATGTTTCAAAGATGTATACGATTGAGATTGTAATAATAACGACTTAAAATTATTTTATTAAAAGATCTGAATTGTGCAGTGTATATAGTATGTTTAAAGTACCTAAGCCCGATTTAATCATTACACTTAAGTATCAGACGCATGCACAAACATCTAACGTCTTTAGTTTTTTTTACGGCATATTTCTGTATAGTTTTGCTAAAACGTTTCTATCTTTAACCTCCGAAAAAAAAAAAACAAATACATCTCTAGCCAGAATATATGTATGGTCAAAAACTGTCAATCTTAACAAAGACAGCAATCTCCAATGGACATTGCTGGTTTTCTATCAATTTCATGTTTTGAAATGTTCAAAAAATCATAGCTCCTAAGCCATAAAACATCTTTATTAATGGTTCATATGAAAGGTAATTTATTTTTCTTTCTACAGAATATTTTTTGGGAGGTGAAAAAAGTAGGGGATGGAGCGTTATTTGTAATTTTAATAATGAAATAGTACTAAATGTAGTATTTCTTGCCAAATAAAACTACCTTGTGCTTATAGCCCGATTCAATACCTTTCCAAAAATGGTCTGAACATGAAAATTGGTCAGAAATGTCCAAGTTATGGACAACGAAACCCTATACCAAATTTCAGCGAAATCGAAGTAGGTGTGGCGGTAAGATTATTACAAGCTCAGTAATGTCAACTTGATTGGAACAAAAACGATATTCTCCAAATATCTTATCGAACTTATGAACTTCTTCTACTTAGTTCAAACTTGGTTCACATCCTCATCGAACTCCATTCTACTGAATCGAAAAACATTCAGTATAATATATTTTTGTATCTTCAGAGATACACGTTTTTGTTAGTTTGTAAAACAACACAGTTGCGGTTTTTATCGGCCTCTAAAGTTTTTATTAGATACTCTTTAGTTTTCGATCAATAGCTCCTTTACTTTTCCATAAACCGTTACAACTGTAGCTTAATGTCGAACAAGTAACTTTTCCCAACATACTCCGCCCTGTTCCCAATTCCACTTTCATGTGAAAGTGGGTATAAAGTGGAATGCAAAACTTTTTGAAAAGTCGGCATTATGCTACGACTTTTCAATTAATTTTGCTTTTTTATAGCTGTTTTTTCGATCAAATTGAGAAAAAAAATACACACATATAAGCTCCAGAATTTTTCCCTTTTTAGCAAGCAATTATAATTTTTATTGCAAATGTAATATTATTAATATTGCAGAAATAAAAAACTCTAACGAAAAAAATATTTTTTCCGTTGACAAGTAAAAAGTCGGCAAATTGGCATTTTCGAAGTCAGTGTTTGTGTGAATTATTTGACATTTCATTATATTATGGTGTTAGTAAGAATAGTTCGTTCGTGGTTTTATTACTTAAATTGCAACATAACATCTAATTAATCCAATAAAATGCACTGAGCATGAAAAAAAACTTTCTGAAATTCCTTCAAATCAGAGGAAACCCCATAATTGGGCATCCCGCCTAATACATTATTTTGACAGACAAAATTGCGAGCAGTTATAATTTCAAGTGCTTTGCAGCAGCCGTTGTTAACGTGAAACTCAATTAAAGTTTATAAATTTAATAAAAAGCATTTTGATTCATAAATCTTGTTTACTTGTGTGCATTTTTTACCTGACAGCGAAAAAGTTTGCATTTCTACTATGAAAAGTTAAACGTCTTGAACAGTCGTTGAATAGGCTTCACATCCACATCGAAAATAAAAAGTAATCAACAAGTCTTCGAAATTAAAAGTAATTGAAATTACACGGATTACGGAACAGGCCGGACTATGTCAAATTTTTTGACATACTTACTTAACTGTAAAATGCATAAACTTTTTAAGCACTCAAAATGGGACTTGGTCGCTAAATGAGAATATTCGTCTGTAGGCAAAACGCTTTTCTTACTATGTTTTTAATTTTGTTATTTGCAGAGTGATTTTAATTTTCTTCTCAATGGAGGTTATCGCGGATAAATATTCCCGGGGAATTTTCTCAGACTGCCATGCATTCTCATTCTTTTTTTATAAAGTTACTGTATTCAATTAACAACTGTACCAAGTTTCGAATCCGCAGCATTTTTTGCCTTTTTCCATTGATTTTTTAGCTAGTTTTACTGTACTAAAAGCAGATGACTCTATTAAAATTTTTTTCCGAAGACGAACACCGAATTAAAAAGTGATTACATTAAAACAAAAAAGAGTTTTATAGGGGAGAATGTGGAGTTGTGCGACAGGTTTGGTTTCAGGAAAAAAAAAACAATGTGACTCATTTTTTTAGCATCTCAGTCTATAGAATCTCTAGTATGTCTCAAAACACAATTTCTGGCTAAAAGGTTCGAGTGAAATTTAAAAAAAATATATACTTATATGCTTGTTAGCGCAAAAGACGCGTTTTTGGGGAGTTGTACAACTCAGCTTTAAATTAAAGAAAATTACATATTTTGATGAATATTCTTTATTAAATTAACTCTTTGATTGCAGCCACTAAGGCATTGATATCACTCGCTGGTTTGCTGGTCGCGCGATAATTACGACGTGGCATGATGACTAACTACAAAAATCACGAAAAACCACGAATAAAATTAAGAAAAATACTAAATTCGGTGAAGAAAATCCATCAAATTGCATGAAACATACGAGTTATTCACAAATAATGCGATATACGCATGAAAAATGCAAACTCGGGTTGAAAACTGTCAGATGCGGCGTTTTGTTGCGCAACTCCCCACTTTCTTCATAATCAAAAGGCCACCGCGTCATCGATACATCGAATGTTTATGTGTCATTACTTTCATGCGTTAAAAGGGTATTTAGAAAGGAATGTTCTGTATATATTGACCCTTATGATCAGATTTAACAAATGACTGAAAACACCGCAAACACAAGAGCCCAATGAAACTTTCCGACAAATTTTTTAACGCACAATGAAGAGCGTCGCGAAGAATATGTTTTGACGCGACGAGTGCGTGTGAAAAAGTTAGATCGTAGCGTGACAAACAATTGACAGTAGTTGGTCATATGACAACTACTGTCATTTGACATTCATCGACGTGTTGCACAACTCCCTCTGTTGCAAAACTCCCCATTCTCCCCTACAAATATAATTTAAAGGAAAATTGACCTATAACCTACAAATCTTCTGAAATGCTATTTTGACTTCATCCTTCAATCGTTGAGTAGATATATGTACGGGTGCAGTGACGGATCCAGCGTTGTCAAGGGGGGGGGGGCCGATTGACTTCATTTCTAGATAATAACAGAATGTTTTTAAAATCTTTACATATAATTTAAAAAAAAATTTTATCACTTGGTTTGAAAGGGGGGCCGATCGCTCCCATCGCCCCCCTTGGATCCGCCACTGTACGAGTGTAGTGATATATGTATGTAGTTATATTCTTCGTCTTCAGATGGTAATTTTTAATTTGTTTTTTCTTTGTTCCCAAATTTAAAAATTTTCTAAAGTGTGAATTATGAAAATATTTAACAATAATATTCAAGTGTTTATTGCTTGGAGATTTCGTCTACATAATAATTATAAATGTGTTATGGTTTGGCTTAAATTTGACTTGGGTCAAATTTTAATTTAAATTACGTTAGAATTTGCTTTGTATTTAATACAAAAATTTTGTTAGACTCTGTGAAGTATTTCGGCATTGAATTTGAAAACTTTTTTTCAAAAACCTTTTGATTTGAACAATTGGACAATAATATTGTAATTTATTAAAATTGGGTAAATATGTACTAAAATACATAAAAATCATTTGTAAATAATTAATTGAGTCATTAAAAAGCACACAGTTTTTGTTGATGTTTCGAGTTGGGTTACTAAGAAAGTACCAATACAATACAACTTAGAAAAAAAAAACAAAAAACTGATAATCAATGTCAATCGTTATCAACTAAAATCGTTTAAAAATAAATTAAATATCAGAATATCAATATAATTGAAACAAAGTACCACTTTGTATCGTATATTCATAAACTTACGATTAGACATGCGCGCTTTATTTGTTAATTAGTTATAGGGCGTTGAAAGCGCTTTCCCCGTAGTATGAGGAATCTACGAGTACTATATGGTAAAACCTTAAGTCTAAGCCTAAAGGTTGCATCTCATCCCCTATGAAATTTTTTGTTGTCAAGTGTAAGATTGATTTTTTTCTCAAAGTACCGATAGAGCAACCAAAGTTGAATAAACTTTAAATCGTATCACGTACAAGTTGTTGTATTTTCAATTGATCAATGCATTTCATTTCATTTTATTCAAATTCATGAGTTCATGTTTTGTAAGAAAAATAAATAAATTGAATAATAATAAATACATACATACAAGATAACTTTTTTGCAAAAATCATAAATGCGGTTGTGTTAAGTTTAGTTTTTAACAGCTTTTGTTTTAACATTTGGGGAAAAATGTAAATCATCTTAACAATGTACACTAACTTAATGAAATCCTATTAGAATTTAATTATATATAATATATATGATAAAAAGGTTTGATATTGTTAAAGTAATGTACTACTTTATCAAATTATAAATAAATGCAATTAAAAAAAAATGACTTAAATTTAAATGTAAAAATTAAAAAACAAAATAAAATTTGTATAATAAAATTAGGAAATAAACCTTAAATCAAATTGTGAAAGTAAAATGTAAAGTTGTAAAATATAACTTTATTTGTTTAGCTCAATAAAGATCATAATGTACCATTACGAAATGTTTTATAAATTTAATTTTATCGCTGCAGCTTATGAACATATGGCTGTAAACATTGGGAAAATGTTCCATGTTGGCGTAAAGGTTGTACTAGAATAATGTAAGTGTGCCCCTGTAGAAGTCTAATGTATCAATTGAGGCGTTGCGTGCAATAACGCCCCAAGTCGAAAAATGGCATTTCGAGATAATTCAATTTAAAGTTTTTAAATGCTGATAAAAAGAACAAACCATCATTTAAACCTTGAAAAACAAATTTATTCAATTAAACCTAATAAAATGAGTAAATAATTACCGCTAACACATAACACTAACGCATATTGACAGAATTATCGAAGAAGGAAAATTTTAAATTGTAGGGCGTTTTTGCATAAATCCATTTGACTATCACTGGAGTAACGTTAGCATTTTGCTTGGGAAACCGGCAAAACTGTACCGATTTTAATGATTTTTTTTTTTAAATGAGGGGAATGAAATATCCTTTCACTGTAATTATTTATAAATGTGCATTTTTGTTTATTTCTTTAAAATTTTAATTTTATAAAATGCATGCATACATTGCATCTAAGTTTTGCACCTGGCAAATATTTTTTTTGTAAACGGTTATAGAGGTTTTAACGAAATTTGTTACAATGTTTTATATTACAATAGTATAATATTAAGACAGGGATAAATTCTAACCCTGTAGATACTCATAGAAAGGCGTAGCAAATTCTTTAAAATTAGAATTTATTGGGCAATATTTCGCAAATGATGGCTCAATTTGGTAGACAAATGCTGATTATAAATAGCGAAATGTGGATGGGATGGCAAGAGTGTCACACCCACTTTTAAAGGCTTGAATATTTTGATTCAATATTACACAAAAGCGGCGCTATGGATTTTAATGAATTTATAGAATATTGAAATCAAAAAAAATTTTCGAATTCTTGTCTTTTTTTACTCTTTTGACTATAACTTATTTTAGATCAAAGATAGGAAAAGACAAAATTTAATAAAAAATAAGGAGATAAAGTTTCCTTTAAAATCCTTTATTAAAAAATTTCTTATGCTCAAAATACATGAGCATTTTTTACGCATGCGTTTACGTGCGTGATTCCGCACTTAAAATACATGCGCAGCTATTCAGTTGACATTTGATGCCGATTTTTGACTATGGGCTGAAAAAAAAATTTATAAGAAGCGCACTATGAATAATTAAGAGTTACTTTACCAAGCACTTTCAGCTTCTGGGTGAATTCCTCCAGTTTTTGCTTTTTTTTAAACGCGTTTTTAAAACATCAATCGCTTTATTAAACGAAAATTTGTTAATTTTGAAAAATTCTATTGACTGTCAATTATGTTGCTTCCACTGTGCCTTTGTATTTTTCAAAACAAATGATTGTCAAAGTGAAATTTCCCAATTTCAAAATTGGGAAATTTCATGCATTGCGTAAAAATCAATTTCATAGCTACTTGCGTGATACGCAAGGCATGCGTGTTTCAATTTCCCACATTGTTCTATGAACTTCATACAAAAAAAATGCGTTCACGCGCGTGAAAAATGCGCATGTATTTCGAGCATTAGGCTACAAATTTATCGAAATATGGCCACTCAAACATAGCAATTTTTTTACCCAGCCGGAAAAATGGATTGAATTCAAAAGCAAGGTACCTTACGACAAAAAAGTATATTACGCGGAAAATGCTTGGAATCGTCCAAAAAATATGTGTGAATTTTTTCAGAATTTTTTCGAACATTTTATCATTTTTCAAAATTTGGCTAGTAAAAAAAAAAAAAAAATCTAAATAAAATCACACGTACCCTTTGGACAATTCTAAGCATTTTTTGCCGTATATAATTTTTTCGCTCGGCACCTTGGTTTTGAGTAAAAACCTTTTTTTCCTACCGCGAACTGATTTATGCAAAAACGCTCCAAGTCGCACTACGCCCTTCTTGCACGCAACTCTTTAAACAGTATATATATATTGCTCTACCACATTTTGTGATCGTAATTGGAAGTTGAAATTAAGTACACATATATTTGAGGACCCAAGCTTTTCAAAAAAGCGATGGGCGCAAAAACGCCCTAAGTCGACTTAGGGCGTTATTGCACGCAACGCCTCAATTGTTCATCACAATAGAAGTTGTTACAGGGAGGATGAGTTCAGAACGTAATGAATTGAATTGTTTGTAGTGGTGATTGTGTTTACTCCATTGATCTATGACATTGTCTAAGAATTTGTATGAAATTTAAACCCTAGCTGCTAAAATTAAAGCAAAATTTTTGTCAATAGTTAATACTAGACTGCTTCAAATTTTCTTTTTTTTCTTTTTGTTTTCAAACAGGTTTAATAGTTTAAAGGATTGAATATAATAATTCTGGTGCAAGGAGAGCCCATAATATTAGTACGTAAGCGGTTATATATATTTCTGGCCTAGGTAACACTAATGTCAATAGCTAAAATCTGGCAACACCATAACAAAGTTTGACATTTTTAAGCATAAACGTACTCACAACGTTTTGATGTACAAGTGCTATTTGTTTTTTTTTGCAGTGAGATAATAAAATCAATTTGGCAAAAAATTAGAATTAACTCGTGAACATTTTCGTGCGATAATTTTTCACAACTTTCGACGTGGATTATCACGACAAGAGTGCATCGATTACCTTAAATCTTTGTGTGGCGATGAAGCACAATTCTATAGCACTGTAAAAAACTGGTTTAATGAATTCAATCGGGGCCGACGCTCGCTTAAAGACGAATTCCGTGAAGGTCGTCCAAAAACGGCTGTTGTGCTAGAGAACATTGATGCCGTGCGTGAACTGATAATGCAAGATCGTCATGTGACATACCGTGAGATAGAGACATCCTTGGGCATTAGTTCCACTTGAATACATTCGATTTTGCATGAACACTTAGTTGTAAAAAACGTTTGTTCTCGTTGGAAACCCCATAATTCATCAATCCGCTTAAATTATCGATGGAAAAATTAATTTTCTTAACTCACTGTAAACAAAACATCAAAACGTTGTGAGTACGTTTATGCTAAAAAATGTCAAACTTTATTATGGTGTTGCCAGGTTTTAGCTATTGACATTAGTGTTGCCTAAGCCAGAAATATAAATAGCAGCCCACGTATTTACTAATGGTAAAAAGTACTTTTCTAAACACTTTGTATAAATCTCGTGAAAAAAAAAATTTTGCGAATGTGGCTTATACGTATACCATTCGAAATTATATGAAACTTTTCATAACAATTTTTTTTTCGTAAAAATTTTAATTTGTTAGTTATCAAGCTGTCGAACAAAACAAGTGGTGCGACTTGTTGCGAATGTTCTCATTCGTTTTCTCTTTCACGAGATATATACAAAAGTGTTTAGAAAAGTACATATTCTTTACCATACAATTCATACTAAAAACAATGAAATAAAATGCGCCAAATGGGCTCTCCTTGCACCAGAATTATTATAATCTACTTATCCTTTCAACTATTAAATCTGTTTGAAAAAGCAAAAAAGAAACAAAAAGCTAGTAAGGGTGTTACCTTTGGTCGGGCCAAAAAATAAATACTCTATACTGCAGTATTTTGAAAATTTTGCCTGTATGGGAGGTGTCATCAGGGGCTTGGAGAGAAAATCCGGGCCCGGGGGTAGTTATATACCGGGCCCCCTCCACTGCTATATTTTTTTTTTATTCGAGACTGTCACATCGTCGAGTGAATATTGTTTTTCCGTAAACGCTAGGATGCCCACGAGATATATGTATGAAATGTGTAAAGTTGTGATTTTGTTTGCTTCCCGCTCATAAATAAAATAAAGGTCAGCCGGTCTGCGATCAAAGCTTGACAAATGTTCTAAAAAAACACAATTATTTTTAACTGCCCGTTACTTCGAAACTATTGGT
Organism: Calliopum simillimum; assembly: GCA_951812925.1. NCBI lineage: Eukaryota > Metazoa > Arthropoda > Insecta > Diptera > Lauxaniidae > Calliopum > Calliopum simillimum. The sequence goes on along the minus strand of OX638369.1, from coordinate 85,456,048 downwards.
TTTTTCGGAGATGTCTTTTTTTTTTTTTGCGGATGAAGAGTGAAAAAGCATTTGCGCTCTTAGGCCCGATCATCACCGATACCCGTCGTGTCGGACTCTCCTAAACGTTCTACCGACTAAAAACACTTCCTCTTCATCGGGACCTCCCCCCTGGGAAACCGTTTTTGGCATTGCATCAGAGGGGTTCCCTATAATGCATTTAATGCCATCTCTTTTAATTTGCCTACGTTGGGCTTCCGCTTTATTTCTCCTGTAAGAGAGAGGGGCTGAAAAGTGCTTCAGCAGCCCCTGCCAACATCTTTATTTGTCTTTTTAGTAAAGGGGGGAACCAGGAGGGGAGAAACCGCTTCAGGACTTGGGCCTTAGCCGAGGACGAACGAGGTCCTACTGACTGCGATCTCTGCCAGGATGAAAGTTGTCCTGTTCTGGAACCCTCTTGGTCTCTGCAAAGGCGAACAAGGCCTAGTGTCGAGACCCCCACCAAAGAAGAAATTAAGAGCGCCGGCGGCTAGGCAAGATGATGCATAGCGGCAGCGTTTTTTAATGTCAAAGGATTTCCTGACTTCTGGCAGCTTGATAAGCATCAAGATCTCTCTTCGTTAAGCGAAGTACGCTCTCTACATATGGTCCTATTAATAACCAATTTTCTCCGCTTATCAGCATAGCTGGTATGATGTTTTCGGCTGTAAGTGGACCAACGTGATCCTGTAACTCCCGTCTTCTCTCTGCCCAATTTCTGTAGTTAAGTTCTGCATCGCCGTATATGCAGTCTGGTATATCTGTCTTTGCTATCTAGTTTAGGAATTTCTAAAAATATCCATATCCTGATAGCAGCTGCGTTATGTAATAATTTACCTGGCCAAACTTCCTGTCCAACCAGGGGTTCAACTGGGGTATTAGCCGCACAGTCCAGGGTCCAAAGGTTTCATTTTGCCATCTCTCTTACCAACTTTGTAAGGAGTGAGCTCTGACATCTTGCGCTGTCCACTGGCTTACCATTTGGTTCTCCTGCGTCCACAGTCTTTGATGCTCTAGGACCAGCAAGTCTGTTGGTATCGTTCCGCTTATTACCGGCTCAGGGCTTTTCGAAAGTTATTTTTTTTTAACTGAGTCTGCCCATACCTCGCAGCCGTATAGCAAGACTGATTGGACAGTAGCCATTAAAAGCTTTCGTTTGCTCGCAGTTAGTCCACCTATGTTTGCCATTAATCTTGACAGTGATGCCGTCACTTGACCTGCTTTAGTAGCAGCATGTTGAATCTGCGCCCAGTAGGTCAGCTTGGAGTCTAACCTGACACCCAGATATTTAACCACTTTCTTCGTTATATACGTTTCCAAGAGTGTACTCATCGGTATATCCAACGGTATGTGCTTACTGGTAAGGATAAGCAACTCTGTTTTTTCAATGGCTAGCTTGAGACCGTGGTCGTCCATCTATGTCTAATGTTGGCCTTATAACTCTCCACAAAAGTTTATTTAGGAATGTTACGGCGAGAGCTAAAGCGGAATGTCATTTTTAAGTCTATTTTTAATTTAAAAATTTTTTTGAAACCTTATCGTTTTGGCCTCATATCGCCAATTTTACATATTTGAGAAATCGCTTTTTTAAGTTTTAGAAGGAATAATAAAGAACTATCCGATAACTTTTTTAATTATTTTCCCCTAAAAACTTCAATTCAAAAATTAAATTTAATATTTTACTAAAGGCAGGATTATTAAGGATATTAATTTTATGAATTTTATTTTTTATAGTTGAGTGTAAAGATGGGCACGGGATCGGGTTTTTTTCTTGGCCCGCGGGGCTCTACTTTCCAGCGACGTCCTTGACCTTTCTAACCTAACCACAAAAGGTTTAAGCTTAAATCACAAGCAAGCTTAGAAGCACAACCTTGGACAAAATTATGGAAAATAATGTATAAGTGTAGTGCTTAGTATGAAAATAAAGTAAATTAAGTCAAACAAAAAAAAAAACTGTTAAATTTGACCAAAAAGCTCAAGTGGGCAGACAATGTATAGGTAATCTTCCTTTGAAAAAAAATAATAATAATTGTGCAAGCCCGGGCTTTTGCTCAAGTGCTTGTATCTAAAATCTATTTTTCAAGCTTGCAAAAAACTACTACAAATTTTATTAATTTCCGGGCCCTCCAAAAAACTTCGGGCACGGTGGGAATCCCCACTTACCCCCTCCCTCTCGCCAAGCCTGGGTGCCATGCCCTCTTGACCGAACTCAATTAGTTTTGTTTAGATCTTGCACTAACTGTTCTAAGTATCTGTCTGAAATTTGGTTTCATTACCTCAAATAGCATTTTGGTAAAATATGTTTATTACACTTTTCGCACATATACACTGCTGTTACACCACATACGCCAGTACGTTTGTATTGTGAATCTGCATCACTAATAACTATGTAAATGCTTTCCATTAACTTTTGGTAATCCAGTTGGCTGCATTTCTTCATCATCTTCTTCGATGAGAAGAAGTTCTTCTAATACCATCACCATAAAGTCAAATTGGGACATCAGAAGAAAATAATGGCCACCACCACTTTTTTTCGCGTATAGCTGAATGATAATTGGATACCACAATATCGTGAAGATCCACGCCTTCCATGTAATGGTTGTAATGATATATTGTCTGTGCTATTTCTACTGGGGCCTTATTTTTTTATTCCTTATCATATCGGGCTGTATGTGCCATTGGCTTTTTAGTTTGATGGTTTGTAAAGACTGTAAATTTTTTGTTGTCACTCTACTTCAAAAATGACAAAGATTTTCAAGAAAAACCAATAATCGCAAAACGAGTTCAGCACCCAGTTCAATTTGTTTATTGTAGTCACCACCATCTCCATATGGAAAGAATTGGTACATATCGATACCTTAGAGCGCTTTAGTCCTATCTCCATTTTTTCAATTGTTGGGAACTGCAAAAAGAAGATTTCAAACAGTGGTAATTTAGGATTGGCTGCTATTTTGATGTAACGATACATGCAGTATTTTTACCTATAGTATCTTTTAACATAATTTAATGTTTTTAACCAATTTAATTAATTTCTAACGAAATCCAAGCCAATTTATGTGAATTCCACTACTATTGAAAAAAAAACGACGTATTTAGTACATTTTTTGAATTTTTTCCACTAAAATGTCGTAAAAAGTCATGATACGCGTAGAAAACACGAAAAAAACGAATTTTTTTTTTTTTTTTTTTTTGAATTTTTGAATTTTTGGTTCCGACAAACAAGAGTGGAGCCTTGGGTGTAACCAAATTTGTTCACTAAAATGTCGCAAATAGTCACGAAACGTGAAGAAAATGCGAAAAAACGAAGAATTTTTTTAAAAAATGTGACTTATTTGAATATTCAGTGGAGATAGGACAGTAGCGCTCTTGAAAAAATTACAGTTTGGAGATAGGATTTTTCTTAATAATCGAATATTTTCGTATTTTAGTGGTATTTTGACATCACACAGTTTTCCACACGGTAAAGAAGCCCACAATGATGCCATAACTGCAAAAATCTCAAAATCGCAAAAAGTGGAGATAGGACTATAGCGCTCTAAGGTATCGATATATCCTTTGGATGAACTAAGGCATCACAGTTTATATAAAAATCGTATGGGCTTGCCTCTAATTTATATTTTTCAAGAGTGCTTACCATAGTAGAGCATCATTTGCCCATCAATCGAAAGATGTTCGGTAAAAATGCCGAACTTACTAAAATTTATATTCAGTAGGGGGTAATTTTGCAAAAGTTTTCCTCTTTATTTAAACAGTCATTTTGAGCCGAATGCAAATAGGACGGCTTTGTAAAGGCTTACTACTCTTATAATCATTGATAGCTGGAACATTACTATAACCAGACATCAAAAGTATACTCAGGAAACGCATTTTGTCAGCTTTAGAACCTATACGCAACTTTGTTTTTCTCAATGATTCTAAGCTTGTGAATGCTGCTATATTTACGTTTTGCCCAGGAGTTTGAAAAAAAAGATGTAAAAATGTAGTTTATTCTTTTGTTAGGAAAAGCAAAGTTTAAACGTTTAAAAAAATTGTAGCCTCATTAATAGTTTTTTCATTATCATGAACCTCTAAAAACGGGAGATTTTTCAAATAAAAAAAGATTATAAAAAAAATAGGAAAAATTTAATATTGCAATTTACTCCAATAGGCAATTAACTAGCTTTAACTTTAATGAATAAAAATTTCAGTTTTTATTAACTGTTATTTTGTTATAAATTTATAAAGTTGCTGTTCGAAAAGTCGTAATATCGTTACCAAATGGTCTTCACAGTTTCCGTATCAAAAAAAAAAAAAAAAGGTTTGACAAAAATTAACTAAAAAGTTTTCCGTTTATTTGTAGATCAAAAAGTGGTATTTTAGAAAATTCTAGCTGATCGCGTTAACGAGATATTATATTTTTAACAATCATATCCAAGGAGAGTGTACCCATCCTCCCCATTTGCGTAGCTTGATCCCATTTGTTACGGGCATCTAATTGCATTTTAGGTGTAAGTATGTAGATATTTCAGAACCCACAAGACTTTCAATAAGCATGTTTTTCTCCATTAGTTAGTCGGTAACAAACCACACCCAGCCCGATTTTGCATTAAATTAAAAATCCGAATTTTCGTTTATGCAGAGATAACCAAAGATGTTTTAATCAGTTGACGTTCTTGGTAATCAATAAATTAAATTGCTGAATTCTTTAGAGCTAAGGGGTTTCAAATTTACGAATTTAAATTTCTTAAGAAAATCATTTCTTTAAGAGATAAAAAGAAAACAAAATTCTACGATAAAGGACGTCAAATTACAGCGATTGCTTATTAAAAAATGTATGTTTTCCCTAAACAAATTAAAACTCTTCAGATTAAACAGAGGACATGTTGTTATGATTTCAAAAGGAAGTTCCACATACGAACAGCATCGAACAAATAAACACTTGCGCCCCAATGGCTACTGTTTGGCTTCGCTTGAGCAAGGGAACACAAGAGATTGTCCGCTGGTGGTCACTATTGCCTACCGCAAAATCAATAAATACGAGTATTATCATCATTATGATACAAAGGCGCACAGTGTACTATGGGACGAAATTGAGTTTCTGCTGGTTGCCTTTTATAGTATGATTTTGTGCGTCTTCGGAATTGTTTTATAATATCAAAATTTGAGATATCCTAACCTAAAATTGCATGAATCTTTGAAATGAGATTATTGGGCTATAACGGCACAGAGTTTGGATTCAGTACGTCATCTTTGAATTGTCGATGACCTTACGATGGCTCATTTTTCAGATGAAGATTAATAGTAAATAATTTTCCGTGCCCTCCCTTTTGCACTTTTAGGTAAGAATACCTACAAATGATGGCGGGATATATCAATTCTGAGGCCGGATTGGGATTCAGATCATGAATATGAAGCAATCCACGCCAAGTGTACCAGCTAAAAAATTTGTTTTTCTCCGATTTCGCTCAAATTTAGCAATATGGTAGGTTCGGTGTGCAAGAACAACAATCCGGGAGAATGTTGTGGAAGTTGGCATTTTTAGTCATTTTCATGAAAAGGGTGTTTTTTCAAAAATTTATAAATTACACTAAGGTTTGTAAATTGATAAATCTAAGTCAATGGTCCCATTTATTTTGAAGTGTTGTTCTTTTTATAAAAAAATATTTCTTGGTGAAAAAAATTTTTTTTCACCAAAATTTTTTACACTTAAAAATACTTTTGAATTTTTTTTAATAAACCCCCTTAGATTTTTTTTAAAAATACTTTAAATTAAAGCATAATTTATAAGCTTTAAAATGATGTATGACTCAAAATTTTGAGCTGGTACACTTGGCGTGGATTGCTTCATAAATGTAACTCGCAAAATGACTTCAAATTAATATTTTGGAAACAAAGTGAACAACATTCTACACTGTGCGGCGTTACAATGAAAAAATAAAACAACAAAAACAAAAACAAAAAGCACAGATTACAACACATCACCCGCTCGCTAAACTTGACCAGATCTTTCAAAATTCCAAAGAAGCCATGACACTTTTTTAATCGCATTGTTTACAACTGCCGTGTATCAAATGCATTTGGATGCTGTACAATAAAAGCTACATAAAAAAATGTTTATGTTATTGGGCCAGACCGAAAGGGGTCTTGGTTTATGAAATTGGATCGTATTTATTTACATTTTTATTTTATTAATAAACAAAAATACATTCGCTGCATAGAAGCAGAACCCTGAAACTGAACTAAGCCGGAACACTACGAATTTTTTAAATTTTTTTTTTGTCATTTATTTTTTTTTTAAAAAAGTGCTTGAATAAACAAAAATTAAAAAGAAGACATTTAACTGCATATCTCCAAACGATTACAAACATACATATATACATATATACTTATTTAAATACATTTAAATAGAACTTTAAAAGGTGACTTTGAAGTTGGTTGAAATAACGATATATGAACTTTAAATTCGAATGCTCTAAAAGACATACTTTCAAAAAAAAATAATTACAATGAATGTATGTGGAACAAACATTCCATTTAGTCGATTAAATTCTGAAGTTTTTAAAGACATGAATTTTGAAAATTGCACCAGCTAAAAACCTGATCAAAATTAATAACCCTAAAACTACTGCTGATCCGATTTTGAAAAATAAGATGTAATTTTTCAGATTACACTAGTTTACAAATAATTTAAAAATTTGTGAACTTTAGATTCCACTAATCATTATCTATGTAAAATTCCGCAAATCACGCTATTTTTTTTTTTTTTTTCTATCACGTCGTTTTCGAGATATCGGTCATTTTTGGTTTTTGGACCAAAAAAAAAAAATATGGTTCCACTTGATTACAAATATCTTCAGAACTAATATTTATGTTTAAAAGTATTATAAATCACATTAAAGGTAATTAAATTACCTATAAATAATGTTCACATCACTTTTTGGTTGGGTTGTTAGCTTCGGCGAAATATATAGATTTCTAAAAAAAATATTTTTCTCCGAAAAAATTAAAAAAAATCATCAAAATCAACTACAAATTTATGCAAGAAAAATAATTGTAAAAAATCATTATGTTTTTTTATTTCATAGTTTATATATTTATGAAGTAATACAAAGTGCTGAAGGTGCTAGGCTAGACATTTGTCGGTTTTTTAATATAATTTCGATCGGAAAAACAAATTTTTCTCAAAACCAAGGCGTCTTACGAAAAAAGTGTAAAAGGCATTAAATGCTTAGCATTGTCAAGAAATACGTGTGAATTTTTTCAGAATTTTTTGAGGAAATTTTAAAAAAATAATAAAAAAAACAATTAAATTAAAAATTAAAAACCGTACATGTCGAAATTTCAGTTTAAAATATCTCAAAATCTAGAAGTGATAGAGCAATTTGAAGAGCGGATTCGGATTCAACATGAAAAAATAGAATAGATAGCCAAAAAATTAAGTTAAAATACAATAACTCGTAAACGATATTAGATAGGGTTTTTCATTTTGCGGTTTTTTAATCTACGGACAAGCAGAAAACTTTCTGCATACTAATGTTTTGTTTCCGTATTAGGCAAACGTTTTATAAAACGGGTTTTTTGGCCCTGGTTTGAAAAAGTGCAGTTCACTTTGAAAAAAGGGCTACATATGCTTCATCCAAGAATCATTCTACACAATTTCCTGAAAAAAACATTTTGGGTGCAAGCACTTTTTATTTAATACACGTGGGGACAGGTGTGCCATAACAAATCAAACAAAAAATGTAAACCCATACCATCTTCGAATTTCGTGAAAGCTGGTTCGAGCAAATTTTGAATTTCAAACTCAAGTTGTTCTTAAAATACAGGGTCCTAAAGTATCAAAAGTGTTAAAGTGATTTACATAAAAAAACTGTAACTTTGTGAACAATTTTTCTAACAATTTGAAGCCCATAAAATTATCTTTAAAGTGAATCAAAATTTTGCTCTAGTCTTAGTTGGATATTGGACATTTACAACCTAAATTGTCATTAAATTCGGAGATAGTGAGGGTTGACTCTTTGGTTGGTTTGATATGGTTTATCCCAATTAAAATGTTTAATTTGAATTGAAAAAAGATAATTTTGGTGTGGAAAAGGTTTAACATGGAGTGGAAAATCTGCATTATCTTCTGTTCTGTTACCATGTTACCGCCATGGCGCGCCATCAAGTAAGTTAGCTCCTTCCCTACCAAAAATTTTTAAGGAAAAAAAAAAAAAAAAAAATTCCTTACACTTTGCGTATAGAACAGAAAAAAAGTACGCAATACAAAACATATTTAGGCGGGCGCCTTAAAGCTCATTATTCTGCACGGGACATGGCCTCATTCGCCCCCTTAGCTACGCCACTGGATATGCATACTTAGTACAGTTTGTTCTTTTATATTGTTGTAAATGTGATCTAAATTTAATTCTGACCAGTCATTCATAGTCCCCATTTCTAGAATGGTGATTATGTCCACAAGTTTTTCGGACATAATCCCCTGGAAAAAACGGACAAAGTCCCCATAACGATATTTCCTAACGCCTTATTTTGTTATTGACAATAGCCGCAGCTCAAGATTTAAAACTCCAAAAAATTCAACACAGACTTCGCGGCCGCCTTCGGCCGCGGATCAGTCTATAATATCCAACCCTAATTATATAAATTTTTTAAATGGATTATTGCAAAAATTTTGCTCATTCTTTATTTAATTTTTTGAACATAAATGGGCTTATGTCCGGTAACCCATCAGCAACAGAGTTGATGCTCTCATAAATCTTGCACTTTTGTCATCATTACGGTTATATGGTCACCTAAGTTGCCGGTTTTATATTTAAATTTTGTTTTTAATTCACATAACAAAAAAATAAACATTTTTCTTTTGTTTTCGTTTGTATGAGTGTCAATATTATTTTGCATATTTTTTCATGATATTGAGCAATAACATATATACACTTTGCAAGACACCGCTGGAAATACTATATAGTAGAAGTAACTTGAAACTTCCTGCATATAAACTTTTTAACTTTATTGTAGACTTTACACGAGTTAGGCAAGATTATATAATATTACTAGCTGTTTTACCCGGCGTTGCACGGGTTTTAATAAAAAGCCAGATTGCACTAAAAAGCTAATAACGAAATCTTTTTTTTATTTTTTAAAACAATGTGCAACAAACAGATGCTCCGATATATTTATCTTATCGGTAAAATTCCAAAAGAATCGCAAAATATTAAAATATACATTGAAGATATCGGTAAGAGTTCAAGTTTATGGAAAAACGTCCAAAATATCGGTAAATGTCCAAAAGTATCGAAATGCACAGAAGAAATCGATAAAAGCCCAAATGTATTGAAAAACATCTAAAATATCGGCAAAAGTCTAAAAGTATAGAAAAACATCTAAAGTATAGGTAAAAGTCCAAATATAACGAAAAACATCCAAAATATCGGTAAAAGTCCAAAAGTTTCGAAAAATATTGAAAAACATCCAAAAAAAATATCGATGAAGGTCCAAAAATGTCGAAAAACATCCTAAAACATCAAAGAAATAACAATAATAATACTTGATTGTTATTATTATGAATAAGTGGCATGTTAAAGACTAAGTTCTTCTATGCAAACAATTCAAATCAATAAATACTATATATAAAAAAATCAGTAAAAGTCCAAATAAAGGGAAAAATATCCAATATATCGAAAAAGGTCCAAAAGTTTCGAAAAACATTGAAACACATCGAAGAAATCGGATAAAGTCCACATCATCCTATATATCAGTAACAGTTCAAATACATATATCGAAAAACATCCAATACATATATCGTAAGAAGTTGAAAAGTTTCGAAAAATAGTGAAATAAAAAAATAAAAATTTCGAAAAGCGTACAAAATATCGGTAAAGGTCCAAAAATGTCGAAAAACATCCGAAAGTATTGAAAAATATTGAAACACATAGAAGAAATCGGCAAAAGTCTAAGTTTATCGAAAAACATCCAAAATATCGGTAAGTTTACAAAAAAGAAATCTAAAAAAATCCTATAAATCGGTAAAAGCCCAAAATTATTGGACAAAATTGAAGAAATCGATGAAAGTCCATATACATATATCGAAAAATATTCAATATATCGAAAAGAGTCGAAAAGATTCGGAATATATTAAAACACAACGAAGAAATCGGTAAAATCCAAGTTTATACAAAAACATCCAAAATATCGGCTAAAGTCCAAAAATGTCGAAAAACATCCGAAAGTTTTGAAAAATATTGAAACACATAGAAGAAATCGGCAAAAGTCTAAGTTTATCGAAAAACATCCAAAATATCGGTAAAATTACTAAAAAGAAATCTAAAAGAAATCCTATAAATCGGTAAAAGCCCAAAAGTTTCATAAAATATTGAAACACATTGAAGATATCGGTAAAAGTCTAAAAACAAAACATCCAACATATCGAAACAAAATCAAAAGTTTCGAAAAATAGTGAAATATGTACATCGAAGAAATCGGTCAAAGTCCAAGTGTTTCGAAAAACATTCAAAATATCGAAAAAAGTCAAAAAAAATTGAAAAATATTGAAGAACATGTTAAACATCGTTAAAAGTCCAAAAATACTGAAAATATTGAGTTGGCATCACTGACGAAATCACTTTCATTTTTGCTCTCATCAACAACACAACATCAAGAATAAAAAACAATAAATTAAAGAGACGGAAAAGACAACAACAACACATAACTCATGGCACAGCAAGCTATAGCGACTGAAATGCAAACGATCATTTTTATGCAAGCATTGAATTTTTTTTTTCAACAACTTCATACTCAAAAAAAAAAGTTTTATCTCATAAAAACCAAAAAAATAAGTATACAATCCTGTCCCTTACCACAAGTAGAACGTTTTAAAAAAAATTTATTAAAATCGGTTCGGTATATTTTGCACCAAATCGTTACATAGGGTTTTCATATAAGCAATTTTATATAAATAGTATAGATGTGGAGTGAAACAGTTTTTACCGAATTTCAGGCTCTCTGTATATGGATATGTTGACCATATGCTGGAGCAATATTATTAGGGGTGTTCAAAATAACACGATCAGGGTGAAATGACTATTATGACATTTATTATTGTAAGATAAAAATTATTATAATCAGACGGCAAGTTTAGTGTGGAACAATTTTTAACAACTTTTTATATATGTAAATCAACCAATGTTGCCAATGGAGTATTTCGTGCATTTTTGGAACTATTTTTAGTTTACGATATTTAGGAGAAAAATAAAGATTTCGATATAAATCAAGATGAGTTTTGAAGAAAAAGAATAGTAGATACTTTTAAAAACCCCATCAAGTTTTATGACGAACAATAACCTGGTCTTATATAACCTCAAAAGTGGTGAAAAACCGAACATGTCAAAATTTCAGCTTAAAATGTCTCAAAATCCAGAAGTGATACAGCAATTTCAAGAGCGGATTCGGATTCAGCATCAAAAAATACATTATAACTGAGTATTTTTGTTTCTATATATTGATTATTATTTTGTGGTGCCGTGACATGGATGGGGATTATGTCTGCCAATAATTCTAAAATGGAGAATATATCCACAAGTTTTTTCCCCAGAAAAAAAACGGACATAATCCCCATAACGATATTTCCTAACGCCTTATTTTGTTATTGACAACAGCCGCAGCACTGGATTTACAACTCCCAAAAATTCCAATGCTGTTTACGCGGCGGCCTTCAGCCTTTAATCTACGGACAAGCTTTGTGCATTATTTTTTGTATCCGTTTTAGTCAAACTTTTTTTTTGGTTTTAGGACAGAGCCCTGGGCTAAAAAATGGGTTTTTCGGCCCTGGTTTGAAAAAGTGCCGTTCACTTTGAAAAAAGGGCTATATATGTTTCATCCTAGAGTTATTTTACACATTTCCCCGTAAAAAAATTTTGGGTGCAAGCACTTTTTATTTAACCCTTTAACGACCAGGTCTAAATACGTAAAAGAATTTCGAAATAAAAATACGACAAAATCGAAGTAATGGGGGTTAATAAATTTTTCATTCAAGCAAATCGGGTTCTGGCAAACATACTTGCCTTTAGTCGTTAAAGAGTTAAAACACGTGGGGACAGGTGTAATGGATCTTCCCAATTTTGATTTGGAAAAAGGTTAAAAAGGTTGAAAAAAGTTTATTTTGAATTGAAAAAGGATGAATTGGGTGTGGAGAACCTATAAATTCAAAACATGAGTTTTAAACGCCTCAACCGCTTCTTCATATGATGTAAATCCTTTTCCACGCATCTGATCTTTGATTCTCGGAAACAAAAAGAAGTCATTGGGTGCCAAGTCGTTGCTGTAGGGCGGATAACCCATGAAATCGATCTTTTTAGTCCACAAATATTCATTTGTTTCAGACGATATGTGAGAACTCGCGTTATTTTTGTGCAAAATGATTTGTTGTTTTGGGTTGGTTTCTTTTTTATCGAAAATTTCTGGCAAACAAACGGTCGTGTACTACGCTGATTTAATGGTCTTTTGGTTTCCAAGAGCAACAGTAACTTCATGACCGGTTTTTGTGAAAAACCAAGCCACTATTTCTTTCCGACATCGCACAACTTTTGTTTGATTTTCTTCGAATAGAGTGATCCAAGCTGCAGACGGATTTTTTGTTTCGGTTTCAGACGTTTTTGGAAGCAAACCCCCATACACTCTGGTCATGGATAGTGCTTCTTCGCCAAAACCCTTTTTCAGTCGATCGATTCAACCTACTCGAAAATCGTTAAAAATCATCTCACGTCGAAAAATTATTAAAACCAAAACTCGAACTCATTTTAATGAACAAGTCATTCAATAAGTCCGTAGGATAAGTAAGAAAAAAACAAAATTTTGACCAAACTTGATTTTATTATTCAACATAGTCGCCTTCGAGGGCGATACAAAGAGTAAACCGATTTTCCAACTTTTCGATACCACTTCTATAGTACGATTTCTCTTTTTCATCAAAATAGGCCTCAGCTGATTGTCTTTTGGATTCTGGTGTCTAAAAATGAAGCCATGTTTCATCCGTTGCCACATATCGACGATAGAATTCGATTTTATTGCGGTTTAACAGCGCCAAACACTCCTCTGAAGCATCAATTCGTTTTTGTTTTGGTCGACTGTGAACTCTCGCCGCACCCACTTTACACAGAGCTTTCGCATACCCAAATGTTCGTGTAAAATGGTAAAAACACTACCATCTGATATCTTTACAATGTCAGCTAGCTCGAGCACCTTCAATTTGCAATCGTTCATAACCAATTTGTGGATTTTTTTTTGTTTTCTGGAATAACAACCTAATTTGGGCGTCCACAGCACTTTACATCATTTTTGCTGGTACGACCATGTTTAAATTCAGCAATCCATTTGTATCGATGGAAAAGAGATCGGTTAATGTTTATCAAGCCATTGTTTGGTTTCCACTGTATTTTCTCCATCAAAAAGCAATGCTTTATCAAAACTCGAAATTCACTTTTTTCTATTTTTTTTCTAACAAAAGTTGCTTCACACAAAATGCTATAACTCATGAATCAATAGTCCGATTGCTGTCAAATTTATATCGTATCGTTTGAAGGTAAGTTCTAAATAAAAATCATATGGAAAAAATTCTGGTAATGCCATCTATGTGTCATCCTACGGACTTATTGAAGATGTCATTTTAGACTAGTTTAAGTTTTAATCCCAGCATATTGAACAAAAGGAACACATTGTGCAATATGCAAGCTTAGAAGTTGATGCAACATTTCTCTTTCAAAAAAAAAAAAGCGATAAATTAACAAAATTGTTTTCCGGTATCACCTCTTCCTTTTATACAAATAACAGTTTGTGGCTCGAAACTTTTTAGCTATAAGATGATATAATTACTTATATGTACATTAGGGCTGTTCAAAAAAAATTTTTTTTCGAATTTCTTAGATATACTTTGACATCACGTTCTACATCATGACAGAATATCCCATAAATTTTTTCAGATTTTTAAATGCATTTTTAAAGGTGGCTCAAAGCAAAAATATATTTTTAATATTTTTTTTTTAGCATTCATTATAAAATGTTGGCAAACAACATGAAAACTTTGTTTTAGAGTAACATAAAAACATTCATTTTGTTTGTTTTTTAATGAACTTTAAAACCTACGTTGTAATTTTGTCAAAAAAAAATTTACATCTCTTAAAAAACGAAAAACTACCTTAAAAAGGCGAAATTTAACGGTTTTTCAAAGAAAAAAGTCATCGTGCTTTAAACAAAATGAACATTTTTTAATTTACAAGATCTCATTCGAAAGAGCTCTTAAAAACCTTCAAGACAAGATATGTTAAGACTTTTTTGGGCCATTAGGCTCGATGATATAACGTTTGAAACATGGTAATGCAGCCCCGTGAAAGGCAAAACGCTTTTTTATTCAAGAAGGAGGCATCTTACAAAAAAGTGCACATGTCATAAAATGCTTAGAATCATGCAAGGAACAAGTGTGAATTATTTTAATTTTTTTATTTTGTTTTAGAAAAAAATTTTTTTTTTAACGTCATTTTTAATAAGGTTTTTAAAAAAAAAAAAAACATTTCACACATGTTCCTTGCATGATTCTAAGCATTTTATGCCATGCGCACTTTTTTGTAAGATGCCTCCTTCTTGAGTAAAAAAGCGTTTTGCCTTTCACGGGGCTGCATTACCATGTTTCAAACGTTATATCATCGAGCCTGCTGGTCCAAAAAAGCCTTAACGTATCTTGTCTTGAAGGTTTCTAAGAGCTCTTTCGAATGAGATCTTGTAAATTAAAAAATGTTCATTTTGTTTAAAGCACGATGACTTTTTTCTTTGAAAAACCGTTAAATTTCGTAGGTTTTAAAGTTCATTAAAAATCAAACAAAATGAATGTTTTTATGTTACTCTAAAACAAATTTTTCAAATTGTTTGCCAACATTTTATAATGAATGCTAAAAAAAAATATTAAAAATAAATTTTTGCTTTGAGCCACCTTTAAAAATGCATTTAAAAATCTGAAAAAATTTATGGGATATTCTGTCATGATGTAGAACGTGATGTCAAAGTATATCTACGAAATTCGAAAAAAATTTTTTTTTTTAACAGCCCTAATGTACATGCATGTGACGAGAGATCTTTCAATGCAAAAATACTTCTTAAAATTAGTGTAATTCCAAGTCTTTATTGCAAACCCTGTTGAGTATTTTTGGTTTCTTTTGTTGTTGTTGTTTTGTGTCATTTTACATTTTTTTTGTTGCCATATTTATGCAAGTTTGCAGTTTTTTCTCATTCTTTTTATTTAAATTATCCGAAAAAACCACCTGTAGATCATGGAATAGCAATCAAACAAATAAACTTTGGAAAAACAAACGTATGTAACAATATACATAAATACGTACATATGTATATAATTTTTATATTTCTAAAATAAAATTTAAAGTCCATTACTATAAAGACATGCGAATGTATGGGTAAGGCAACAGAATCCCATACTGAGACAATAAAACACTTTGCCCGATTGTCTTAAATGTACGGTAAAGAAAAAACAGCCCACTACTTAGTTAACCCCCAATCTCAACCCTACAATACATTCGTGCGTAACACAAAAAAAGTGATTTAATTTATTATAACATCCGTAAAAAAAAGAAAGTCACCAAGGGGGTGCTCTTTAAGAAACTACTAGTACATAAACCAAGTCAACGACTTCTTTTGGTCATTGCAACAAAATGAGATCAATTTATTCTATTGGTCATTACGGAAATTATGGCTCGCGCAAAAAAAGGAAAAGAAACGCATAAATTTCAACCCATCAATAAATGGCCAAGATACATTGCAATCGGAAGTACAAATTCGCCCGGTCATACTCGTAGACTGACTGTCCAATGTATTTTGTCCAGCACAGTTCAATGCGTATCGGCGACGGTGATGTACATGAAACCATAAAAAACAGAACACAAAGCCCATCAATAAAGAAGAGAAAGACAAAAACAAAACAAAAAAAAAAAACATCACAAGCAGAGTTATATGAAATCCAGCATTTTCGGGGGAATTTCACCGAAGGGTATTCAAGGGAAGACAGAAGAATATAAAATTCAACAAAATCTAAATCTGAAGGAAATTTTCTAATCTATTTATCAATGGCCAATGGTCGTTGCAATTCAAAAAGTTTCTAAGACACTCGTTTATGACGCAACTTCTTCAATATGCTATGTAAGTACATCCATACATACATGTATGAACCACTAGAGCCAAAAATAAAAAAACCCTGTCGCATTCGATACAAATTGCATCTGAATTACTCCACTTATTATCGGTAGAGAATTTTGTGTACCGATACAGAAAGTCTCTACAGTCGGTAGAGTGCAACAATGGCATATTCTATAGCTGAACAAAAAGCTTGAAATCAAAATTTCAAAGTTGATTCATGTATAGTTGGTGTCACGCCCCCTTTTTGAAATTCAATTATTTTTTGTCCAAAGTTTGCCAAGACATTTTTTGTACAAGATGTCCTTAAAGAAATTTTATATATACTAGAATAATAATTTTGGTACTTTTTGGACACTTTAAGTACTTTTTTTTTGCTATTTGGTACGAAATAAGAAAGCTCATTTATCATCCCTGGTATAATTCAAGCGAAATATAAACAAAACAAAAAACATGAAGTCGGTGCTATGCTTTTTGTCTTTCTCTTTGTGCTTTATACTTTTTCAGCTCTGTGTGACCGTGTATTTTGTTGTTGTTAATGTTGAAAAATTTGTATTTAATTTTACAAAGTTTAAAGTCAAAATACTAACATACCCCTGTAGGACAGACGGAGACAATTGTATCAATAGTCCAATCTTTGGTCTAGTTTTTTCATAAGTACATACACCTAAAACTATAATAAATTCAATTAAATTATCAATTGTGGTCCAAGTATAATGCAAAGTCGGTCAATTGTATCAAAAATGGTCCAAATGTAATGCATAATCTGTCATAAGTACCAAAAATGGTCCAATTGTGTATCGATTGTATCAGTGAAATAATAAAGTTACTGATTACGTACTGTTTGGCAGTTCGTCTATTGTGAAGAAGAGTAAACGATAGTGTATCGGTCTAAGGACTTGCGCTGCGTAGAGAAGCCCAGGATCAAATCCTCCACTCGGTGATTTTTAATTTAAATTTTTAAGTTTCTATAAATTTGTACACAATTTGTCTGAGGGTCTTCGGAGCAGAAAATGAAACATATGCCCAACATAGCCGAGGTATAAAATAATAAAAACTTAGTAAAAAAATTTTCATTCCGGAACACATTGCTCAGAAAAGTATGACAAACTCTTTATCACATTCGGCTATGAAACCTTTTGACTTTTTATGTGTAAAATTTGAATTTTAAATTAAATTTGTTGAAATTTATAAATAAAGTAAAAAAAAACAATTGACCTTTTTCTGGTCCGAATGTAATGCATAAGGAGACAACTGACCTTTTTCTGGTCCGATTGTAATGCGTAAGGAGGTAATTGATTACGTCCATTGACAAACAATGTAAAACGTTAATAGAACTTTATATGTGATGGGACCAGAATTGGAACAAGTCGGTTTCTCACATGGAGTAGTTTGCAAACTAGTTTTTGAATAGTGCGTGGTTCTGCAGGGACATATTTTTAACTTTGTGCACATCCACACACAAATAATTTTCTAATCGTATTTAATTTAAAGTAGTAATCTATTTCTAACATAGTAAAAAAAGATGGACAAGTTTTTGTTTTGCGTATTAATATATAGATATGGTGTAACAATTGACGTCCATCGATATAATGTTTTTATTATTCAAATGCAGATTTTACTTTTTTCTTTGTAAAAAAAAAACTCATCTTAATCCAATCCATCACGCTTACAGCAAAATTTCGTATAACGGCTTGGCATGTACAGAGACTTTGAGATGACAAAGATAGCAGAGAAGTCGGATTTTTCTTTATTTGAGAACTTTATCAAACTCATTATATGTGACCTGTGCTTAGGTGTCAAAAAAAATGTTTCAATTTTTTGCCGATTCGCATAGGATTGAGCTTTAATAGTGGTTTTCCAGCTGTTTTCTCGAAAACTTATTTTCGCACGTAAGCCCCCTTTTCATGGACCAGGTCACATATAACTTTGAAATTTTATAAAAAATCGTGTCCTAAATAAAACTTTGGTGCCTTCTCTGAATTTAGAAATCTTAAATTTCCTTAGATAGTTCAAGCTTGAAGCATCACATGGACCAGTTTTTTTTCTATTTAGGAGTCTGTTATAGAACTAAAAGAATAAAATGTCTGACTTCGGAAACCGTTTCAAAATCAAAAGACCCTGAAGATTTAAAGGTTTTTTCTGAAATTCAGAGACTTGAGGGTCCAAGTCCCCCAAAACTTAGAACTTGTATAACATTCTAGCACTCATAGTTTGATAAGTTTGGGAAACCATTGAAAACTTATGCATGTAATGAGAGCTATCAAAATTAAAGTTCTTTGCTCTTCAAGAAATTAAAAGATTTTATGAACATACGTATATAATTCATTGAGGGCTTAAAGAACTCTTATGGCCTTAAGGAGTGTTTTCTGCTAAAGCAATTTGTCACTATTCTTTACTACATAGAATATATGAACACTAGGTTTAAATTACTTTAATCAACTACAAAAGCAACAGAATATTTGCTTCTGCAATATAATGTTTAATTTTTATTTGTTTTTCATTCATTTCCTTGACTTTAGTCAAAACATATGACCATAAGAATTAATATAGCCTGCCTAATGTGTGTAGAGTGTAAATATAAAAAATTAGCTTTCAACAGTAGCCAAATTCTTAAAGAATGCTATTAGGGTTATACAACTTATAAATAATGTTTTTTAAATATGATCAAAATTGAACATGTGTATTCCTTTAATATCCTTTAATAACGGCTTCATCTCGTGCGATCCATTGTGATTATTTTGATTATTTTCTATGGCTTTCCCACCAATTCTTGGATTTCCTTCTCCAGCTGAACATGACATTAAGACATTTTTTTGTTTTTTTTTTTTACATTAACAGACTCAACACACAAGTTTTTTTTTTTTTTTTAAGAAAAAATTTGAACCGCTTTATATGACCTTGATTCTTAAAAAAAAAAATAAAGCAGATATTTTCGTTTTAAATCTTTATTGAATAGAATGCATTTCCACTTTATAACTAAGCCATTATCAGCACAACAATTTTTAAAGGGTTTCTGTGAGTGAGTTATTAAGAATCGTAGCTTTAGAGTTATGACAAATTTGGTTTTTGACACTTTATTATTCTGTACTTATTCACAATCAGAGTTCCATCAAAATCAATCGAATTATTTTCGAGTTCACCAAGGATAAATGAATCATATTTTTATAAACTACTAGGTGTGCCAAATTTCGGGCCTTGATTTCGGGATCTTCGTCATAAAAAACAATCCCAAGATTGAAAAAAACCTTTAAATTTCTTTTAAAAAATACTTAATTTACAAGCTCAAAAAATTGTGGATTGCGAGTTTTAAGTTCTTGAACTCACGCGGTAAGCAAAACGGTTTTTTTTTTTTTTCTGAAAAGTAAGGCGGCATCTTACGAAAAAGTGTACAAGGCATCAAATGCTAAAAATTCTCCAGGAAATACGTGTGAATTTTTTCAGAATTTTCTGAGACACTTTATAATTTTGTAAAAATTGGTCCGGAAAAAAATTTTAAAAAATTCTAAAAAAGTTTTTAAAAAAAAATCTACTTCTGTAAGCATTGTTGTCATTGTCCTATGATAACAGCAGTTAAGAATCTGAGGATTTGTTTAATTAATTATACAGATTTTTTTATATAAGGATATGAAGCTCCTGGAAGGTGATAATGGATGTCTGGACTAATAAAAAATTTCATCTGAAGGTTCTAAAATGTAACCCTGAAGATTTTCTGACTTGTTTTACAAATAAAAATTTCTTGTGTTTTAGAGAAAACGTTCTAATTGGAAATTCTTAGTTTATTGGATAAGCTTTCTAAGAGTGTATTTCGTTACAGGTCTTAAAAGGATGTTTTAAATTTTCTTTTTCATAAAAAAAGGAATTTTTCTGACCTCTACATAAAAAAATGGTGTAATAAATGCGCTATTATTCATTATAAAAAGGCATTTTAACAGGATCTTTTTCATACTAAAATAGCCGCCAAATAAATATGAAAAAAAATTGAATGGTCCAGAACATTGCGAAATCCTTTTAAACCTTATAAACTCCAGCATATGTAATTGGATTGATACCATGCTTGGCAACCACATTATTAAAGTCGAATGGGGACAAACTAGTAACCAGAAATTTTCAACAAGGGGCACTCCACAAGGTGGAGTTTTGTCTCCACTACTATGGATACTCGTTTTAGATCCCTTACTTAAAACTCTTCAAAGTAGGGGGTCAAAGTGGTGGCCTGCGCAGATGATGTAGTTATTCTAGTAAGGGGTCGTTTCCTAAATGAACTCAGTAAGTAACTTGAAAATGCACTCACAGTCATGTGTTTATGAGTTTCAAGTAAAGGACTCAATATCAACGCTCAAAAAACGGAGCAAGTCCTCTTTTCAAGGTAATACAAAATACCCACGTTTAGGGATGTATGTTTAAATAATATTAAATTACCAGTGGTTAATCAAGTCAAATTTCTGGGAATAGTTCTCGATAAGAAATTGACATGGAAAACCAACATAGAAGAACGTTTAAAAAAAGCTGATAATGCCTTTAATGCTGAAGCCTAGAGTGACACACTGGATCTACACCTCTATTGTAAGACCAATCTTACAGTATGGGGTGGCTCTGGAAAATAAGGGAAACTTCAAAAACCTAGAAAAAATACAGGAGCACTTAAAACAACATCAGCCGATTCACTCAACATAATGCTAAACTTACTACCAATAGATCTTTGCGCCAAAAGTGTGGTATATAGAAATGCTCTTAGACTGAAAGAATCTAGCCATTTCAAACACCAAATTTTTGGACATAGCAATGAAGATAATATTAAAGATATTACTACAGATTACTTATCACCAACAACGTGCTTCGACAGAAAGTTTTCCTACAAGCTACATACCTACTGATAGCAGCATCTTTGAGGCAGAGGCAGTTGCGATACAAAAAGCCACAGAACTTTTAGTAGGAAATATCTCTTATAAAATAAACATCTACGTTGATAGTCTATCAGCTCTTAAAGCGCTTAAAATAAACACTACTAATTCTTAAATGGTCTCAAATTGTTACAATTGTTAGAAACTCAGTGTGAATACTGTGAGTGCAATATTGTGGGTAATGAAAGGGCTGACGAGCTTGCTAAGCAAGGTGTTCAGTCACGGGATGACCCCATAATTGTAGAATCACCACTAATGTCTTATCACGCGCGAAAAAACAAGCAAATATTAACCCTAGCGGAAAATATATGGCTAACAAACAATAATAACAAAAAGGCCAAAAACTCTCTCATAGCAGATTTAATTGCAGACTCTTGATCGGTGTTTTAACCGGACACTGTTTAATAGGACTCCATGCATATAGGATGAACTTAATATCAAATAACTGGTGCAGAAACTGTTCCGAACCTAACGGGTAGAAACGGTAGAACATGTCATTTGCCATTGCCCAGCGCTAGCCAGACGCAGAATGGCTACTCTTGAGCAGGCCATGTTCGGCTCCATAAAAGAGGTAGCTAGAATAGCATTATCAAAACTAATGATTTTCGCTTTAAAAACTGAAACCTTCGATATTGATGAAAATCATGAAGCCAGAACAATACTATTCTCCTAAAAGAAGGGAGTTTGTGGTAACGCTTGGACCTAGTCGGCCTATATGAGGTTTTTACTCTTCGCAAATACCGCCGGGTACATTTTAGACCCCCCTAGGTGCAATTATTTGTTAGTCTAGGCCTCCTCTATTACCTCCCAGTAGCTTCACCACCATAAGCAATACACCCCATATAAGGTTTCATTGGGTTTCTTTCTCATTCAGATTTATTTAAATCAAAAAATTTATAACATCACTATGAGTAATCTTTTCACTGCGGTAATCGGATTTTTCTTTGAAAAACTGACCTGATACCTATTAATAAAATAAAATTAAGTACTACAACCATACAAAGAATGAGAACTAGGTAGCTCATTGACGGTATGGCAGTATATAAAAAACAAAACCCATAACGACTTTTACGGGTGTATCAATCGAATGACGTATTCCAACGGATGTACAAGTATCTATCGATCCCCTAGAGTACACGCATCTTAAAAGCTATTGATATGAGACAAGACTACTGCAGCAGAGCAGAGTGTAAAATGCAAGAGGACTGACTGCGAACAGGATAGGGGGCGTCATGTCAATAAAAAGCACGAAAAATTATACACTTTGTGACAGTGGCTGTGCGACTGTCAAGTGAAGGCTGTCTGTCTGTCTGTCTTTATAGTAAGTAACTCGACTACCACCGCCGCCAACGGCAACACTTGGCACGCATTGGCATTCAACAAGGAGACACAATCGCATATACAATGTGGACATAATCAGACCCATCGGACGTGAAGCGTCTTTATTATCTTCACACTGTGATTATTCCGTTTTTTATTATTGGGATGCACACACATACACACACACACACTTGTACATGTGCTCGTAACTGTAACTACATACTATTGCATGTAATGGGGTGAATGGGCGCATGGGTGAATAGATGGATTTCTTATGCCCGTAGCGGTAATTTACGGCATTCAGTAGGGTTCTTTACATGTATTTTTTACGGCTTTCGTTCTCGTTTTTTTCTGTTCTGCGTCCAGCATTTATTTAGTATTCAATGCTGGTTGTGTCTTAGGTCTGTTTTCGTTTTAATTTTCGCTTTTCTTCATTTCGTTACTCGTTTTCGTTTAATTCAATCGATGCCTTTTCTCACCCACCCCCATCCATCCGTCGTGTCAGTTTTGATTTGGAGATTCGATGACACGATTTGGTGTTGTCACAAATAATTGCCCACATGCCGAACAGGTTGTTAAGTTTGGAAATGTTGTTGTCGTCGCTTCACATGTCGCATTTATAAGATTCATCAGAGTTCTTTCTGCACACATCTTGTTAGTAGCTGACTGACTAACTGTGTTCCTTTATCTTTTGTTTATTTTTCCAGTATAATGATATCTCATCGTATTTATGTATTGATGCAACTGTATGGTTATGCCTAACGTAGCCAATTCTACTGATTTGTTCAAGGCACTCGTTATTTTTAATCTGTTCTCCTGATTGAACCTACTGAATTATCTCTGGATTTTCGGCCGAAGATCGAATTTCAGGAAAAGTACGACTTTAAAGAATCAATGTTGGTACAAAAAAGTTCACATCTTGGTACATTGGTCTATAGAAACTTGGGGAAATAACTTTTATAGTCTCAAAAGGAACAAACAAAATAAGGCAAACCCTCCCTTAGAATAGTAACAACATATTATGGAAAAAATTTTCTAAAGTAACGAAGCAAAGATTTTGCAGCGCACATACCTACATATTTTGCTTTGCTATCGCTATAGGCTTCAATTTAACACACATTCCATCATATGTGCTATGAAATGACGACCTCTGTATAGAAATTCTTTAACTGCGCTTATCTTTCTACCTAAATAACATGAATATACAAAATTGATATTATTTTATTGCCTTTTGCTTTATGATTCGCAATATATTTGCAAAAATTAACTTATATGAGATGCCTGATGCGCTAAGAAAAGCATACTTACCTGGCGTAGAGGTAAACCGTGATCACAAAGGCGGTTCCTTCGGAGTGAGACTTGATCATTGCACTTAGATTGAGTTGACCTCTGCGATTATTCCTAATGTGAATAACTCGTGCGTGAAATTTTTGGTAGCCGGGAATGGCGTTCGCGCCGTCCCGATATTATTGATAAATTTTATACAAAATAGGGAGGATTTAGGGCAGTGATCGGTGCTGCATAGCTCATCCCTGTATTTCTTTTTCCATCCTATATCTTATATCTCTCTCACATATAAACTCTCTCTCTCTCTTAATTTTGCCGTTCACTTGCCATCAACTCAAAAAAGATAGTGTCATAGTGATTCCAAAAAAGTAACTGATTGTACATATTGAAGTCATATGACTCCCTTCAAGTTTATGTCTTATATTCAATCCTTTAGGATTTTTAACTATTGTTTGGAACTAATTTTAGTTGTGATCATCGTACCGTCTCTAAATTACAATTCTGGAAACATATATAAAAATAGTTATTTTTAATGTATTTTGCAATGCTGAATTCGAATCCGGCCTTAGAACTGCTGTATCTTATACGGTTTTTG
Source organism: Calliopum simillimum (assembly GCA_951812925.1). NCBI lineage: Eukaryota > Metazoa > Arthropoda > Insecta > Diptera > Lauxaniidae > Calliopum > Calliopum simillimum. Next base: position 85,431,760 of record OX638369.1, on the reverse strand, counting down.
AGATATCTTAGCCTAAACAAGGAAAAAAAGCCGACGCTATGTTTTATTGTTGTGTTTTGGAGCTATATAACAGGACGTATATCTGTAAATTCTGGTGCAGAAATGGAAAGCTTAAATCAATCTTCCAAACCTTATTCAAGTAATGTCGATATCTTTATTTTTCTCGGAGATATCCTAACCTAAAAAGTTAAAAAAGTGCAAAAAACGTGTTTTGTCATTATTTCAGTCTACGATATTTCAGAGAAAAATTAAGCTATTGACATAATTTAAATGCGATTTTAAAGAAAAAATTGGAGCTTTCAGATAATGTATCGGATTTTGCGTATAAATGTTCTATATTCTAATTATATAGCTTCAAAATATAGCAAAAACGGTCTTTTTTCCTTGTTTAGGCTAAGATATCTCAAAAACCGTATGAGATATTGCAATTTTAAGGCTGGATTCAGATTCAGCATTGCAAAATACATTAAATATTACTATTTTTATATTTGTTTGTTGCGTTTTTTTTCTGAATTTTTTTTTATTTCATATGAGACATGTATTTTTGCGATATTTCGCGGGGATGATCAGCTACGATTTCGGGGTTTGCATTTTCCAGACCACTAAACTAATACAAATGAAACCCCATTCACAGATTTTCTCCTCATAGCCAAAAAATCTATCGACTGTTCAAGAGCACCGTGACGTGTTTAAATTTTGGTAAAAAATTGAGATTCAGTACTCGCGCACGATATTTGAGGTTGTATAGAAGACGCACGAAACTGTTTTGCTCCTTTCAATTCAATGCGAGAAAGTACTTTTTGGAGATCGAAAGTACTTTTTCAATCAGCCACACTTACTAAAAAATAGTCCGTGACACCTTGTGGAAAATCGTGGTGTCACAAAAATTTTTTTCAGTGTCACAGCCAAAAAATAGAATAGCTGGATTCTAATTTCATTTGGTTTATTTTTACCAAGTTCTTCAAAATGCACTGCATCGGCCAAAAAAAAACATGTGATGTTAACTGTTTTGTATAATAATTTAGGGGGGGTCCGTACAGGAGTATTTTACTCCTATTTGAGCCAGCGTACTCTTATACTCCCGTAAACTATTTTTGTGCTCCCTTTCAATACTTAGTACTTTTTTGCAATTTTTCAAACATAAATATAACATGTATAATGAAAATTAAAATTTTCAATATTGTTTATTAGAGCTGTTCAAAAATTTTTCGAGAACGCCATAATTTAAAAACAAAAATATATTTCATTAGAATATTTTGGTGAAAATTTCGAATTCTTACAACTTGCGCCGCATGCTCACGAAAGTCACAAACTTTTGTAAATTTTTTATAAATTTTAGAGATTTCCTTAAAAATACTTTATACATCACGTATTTCAAAATAAAAGATTGAGATTGAGGAAGGCTGTTGAAGTAATTTTTTTCCTTGAATAGATTGAAAATTGAAAGCGGGAAACTTTGGTGTATTTTGACTTGTATTGATTTTAATATCAAATACCTAATATTTTGTTAAGACTCTCTTAATTTTCAATCAAAATAAGTTGGCTGCTATACAGACCATTTTTCCCCGGCCAGTTGTATTCGCTAAAAGTTCATACTAAGGATTGCGCAGCTCCGGTTTTGATCCGAACAGTCTAGTTCTTAAAAGCTTTGTCCGGGTTCGTATGTCAAACGCGACCGTACGCAAAATTTCCGACTATTTGACAAGCTTAAATATACCATTCACTGTATAATCTGTTCTCAAACCATAAATCACAGTATAGATTTTCGATACTTTTACTACAATGGATACCTCAGAAAGTAATGATCCAATTGAAAAAGTTAAAGCTTGGATTTAATGCGAAAGCTTAGGGCTATTTAATGCCGTTAACAGAAGTGAACTACACTACTTCCTGGATGTACGCCATATGTCTGAAAAAAGCGTTGTCTGCACTTTAAATCAAGGATTACTCGGATCTCAGACCTGATAAGAAAAAACGATTACCAGATTCAGAATAAGCGGCAGTGTGTAATTAAAAAATATTATAAGCGATTTAAAGAAAAGCTATTGCTTAAAACCCGCTTTTTTAAACCTAGCATCTTAGCATCGGTGTTTTTTTGTAATTTTTCTCTTCTCACTGCTTAATAAAAGTGTTATAAAGTGACTTACTAATAGTTTTTAGGACAAATTATGGAAGATTTCTAGAGTTTCCTATAGCATCAACACGGCAGCTATTACCTCACGTAGCTAAAAATGGGGCAAGAATTTTTTTTAGTCAAAGTTGCATAAATATATTGCAAAAACTTAGTTAACTCCTGTGAAAATTTTACAGAAAGATCATCGATGACTTTGTATTAATAGGAATCTTAAAGTCCATGCCCATACAAAAAATACAGAAAAGTTATCACTAAACATAAATTGATGGTAGTAATGAGCTCCATTGATTGACATGTTTAAAAAAAAGATCGGACAAAATATTTTCTAAGTTCCTTTCAGCCCACTGTACGTAGGAGCGTCAAGAGGATTATGAACAGCCCCTATTAATAACACAGGTTTACAAAAAAAAAAATGTCATGGCGTTTTGACCAGACTATATGTTTCCTAGGGACTTTGACGTCCTGAATCCGAATCCCGGTTCCGTTTTTTTCCAGAACGTCTGAGAAAAAAGATTTCAAGGTCATATGTAGGTCATTTAGTGATAAATTCGCTGAAATTCTGAAACTAATTTTTAATCATTGAGCTCTTAGATCTTAAAAAGAATATGTGATCAAAAGGGGTATCTCGGACCTAGCTTCGGAGATATAGCCATCGAAAGATCAGAATATATATCTTCTATGAAAACCGTTATAAGTTGGGAACCTCTGGGCCACTAATCTCAGCCTTTGACAAGTGGCGATCTTCTCTGACAGTCAGGCCTCTATCAAAGCGCTGAACTCAGTAACAATAAAATCAAAACTGGTTGAGGAATGCAGAAAAAATTTAATAGAACTAGGGCGTCAATCTCAACTTACTCTCGTTTGGGTTCCAGGTCATAGGAACATTGAGGGTAACGAAAAGGCTGATGAACTAGCTAGACATGGCTCCTCTCTAAGCGGGACACATTCTGAGTGTGTATACATTCCGATAGGTCTGGTGAAGAAAAAGATTTTCTCGCATTTCCTCACCAAGGCGAATGTCAGATGGAAAGCTTTAGAAACATGCAGGATTTCCAGAGCAATTTGGCCTACATTTAACAAATCAAAAACATCAGACCTGCTATCCAGATATCGTACTGATATTGCAAGAATCGCTGAAGTTTGCACTGGGCACTGGGCCATCGGCAAGCATGCCGAAAGGCTGAGTCCCCTTTAATTCTTTCTGTCGGAGTTGCATGGATGGCAACGAGAAGGAATCTCTCGAGCACTTTCTCTGCAACTGCCCTGCTCTAGCTAGAGCCAGGCTTAAATCTCTAGGAAAACCCTTTTTCAAAGATTTGAGCGAACTCGCAGATATTGAGATTGGCCCCCTGCTCAACTACATCAATAGAACAAAATGGATATAAATATCCTTTACGGTTTCTTTTAAAGGATATCTAATCCAGACCCTGATAACCCCTCCTACCAGCCAGCCCGATCACTTATGTGGTATTAAAACGGCACTAACAGTGCTACTTAGGCTTAGCATCGTTTTACTAAGCCACCACTTTAATCTAATCTAATCTAATCTCGCAACCTCTGGATGGATTTGGAAAATATGGAAGGTATTTTGTTGTTGTTGATGTTGTTGTTGCTGTTGCTAATGTTGATTTATTTGTTGTTGTAATTAAAAAAATTTCACAAAATTTCAAAAAAGCTCATATCTCGAAAACTATGAATCCATTTGAAAATATGTTCAAAACATTTTATAGGCTGTCAAAATACCTTTTACATGATACCAATATTTTACAAATCTATCCAGGGGTTCCTTTCTTATAGCGGCTTTCATAGAAGATATATCCGGATCTTCCGATGGCTATATCTCCGAAACTAGCTCCGAGATACCCTTTTTGATCACATATTCTTTTAAAGGACTAAGAACTCAATGATAAAAAATTAGTTACAGAATTTTAGCGAATTTATCACTTAACGACACATGACCTCCATATGACCTTGAAATATTTTTTCTCAGATGTTCTGGAAAAAAACGGACCCGGGATTCGGATTCAGGACGCCAAAGGCCCTAGGAAACACATAGTCTGGTCAAAACGCCATGACATTTTTTTTTTTATGTAAACCTGTGTAATCCATCTTCAGAGTTAAATTTGTCTGTGCTTACATTAAACAACGCACTTAAATAATGAATTTTCGATTTCAACACAAAAACCTTTCGAACTTACTGTTTCAACTAGTAAACGTTCTTCGGGCACTGAAAGTGACGTTTCTGAAAAATTTGACCGTTTTACCTATACGAACGATTTCTTCGGTTGAACTTATTCCTCACGGTGCTTTTAAAAAAATTTAAATAAAACTTTCTTGTCACCTCGAAATTCTTTTTCTGTTATTTTTTTATATGTATTAGAAACATAATAAAAGACTTTTTAAAATCATTTGTGGTAACCATTGTTTTTAAAATGGATTTTAGTAAAAATTTTATTTTTTTAATTAAAATTTCGATTCTTCCACGTTGTAGCTACTAAAATATACTGCATATGATCTAAATTCCAATTTAATATCATATCTGAATGATTAAAAATTACTGAATCGAATTTGCTGCATTACACTAAAAAAAAAATCGTATTTTAAGTGGAAAAAAAGCTTTTTTTCCTTTAAAAGCCAATTTGGGGCTTAGTGCACCCTCTTTATTTTTTTTTTTAATATTTTTGCTTAAAAGTAGATTTTACTATTATTATTCACCGACCTTCAAAATCGTAGTATCTCTCACGGTTTTTAACTTATGAATTTTGGAAGTTGTTTAATGTTGTGTTTATCATGAGTCGCTAGTTCACGTGCGCTACCATATAGGGTTGCCACCGTCCAGACGGTATTTTTTTTTCGGCGATTATTTTAACGCATTTCAAACAAGTTTTTGGAAAAAGGGGTCAAAAAGACCTTTAAAACGAGATATAATGTGTTAAAATGTTCGAGCAACTTAACGTGAAATCAAGCATAGAACAATTTTTTACTACGTCTTAATCCATTATGTTCCGTTTTTAAGGGTCTTTTAGACTCTTTTTTCCAAAAAATTGGCTATAATGGGTTAAAATATTCTCCAAAAATATTCTTAAAAAATTTAACTAGAGGTCACCGAAAAAAAAAACAGTCTGGACGGTGGCAACCCTATATGGTAGCGCACGTGCACATAAACACAACATTAAACAACTTCCAAAATTCATAAGTTAAAAACCGTGAGAGATACTACGATTTTGAAGGTCGGTGAATAATAATAGTAAAATCTACTTTTAAGCAAAAATATTAAAAAAAAAAAATAAAAAGGGTGCACTAAGCCCCAAATTGGCTTTTAAAGGAAAAAAAGCTTTTTTACCACTTAAAATACGATTTTATTTATTTTTTTTTTTTTGAGTGTAATGCAGCAAATTCGATTCAGTAATTTTTTATCATTCAGATATGATATTAAATTGGAATTTAGATCATATGCAGTATATTTTAGTAGCTACAACGTGGATGAACCGAAACTTTAATTAAAAAAATAAAATTTTTACTAAAATCCATTTTAAAAAAAAGGGTTCCCATAAATGATTTAAAAGTCTTTTATTATGTTTCTAATACATACAAAAAAATAACAGAAAAAGAATTTCGAGGTGACAAGAAAGTTTTATTTAAATTTTTTTAAAAGCACCGTGTCCTATTACTTACATTAACAGTTCCTGACAAAACTAATCTAAAAATCACAGTGATGTAGAAACTGAAGAATATATTTCCGCGGAGACACCTCTCACTAGGATAAGGGACACAAATTCTTTTTAATCTAAAAGTTGAACCACAAAATGACGACCGAATATCATTAGAATACAACTTTTTCAGTTCTAATAACTCCAGGATATTAGTGCCAGGATAATAGTGATGCATAGTTTGTCTTGCTTTTTCATGTAAACATACTGAAATACTTCCACCAATTTAAATTTGTTAGATATTTGTTTAAATTAGTTCATACTAGTACTTATTTCTACAAAAAACCTAGCAACACACTCATTCATGGGTTTCAGATCCTTTTATAGATTTCACAAATTTTTCCACATGCATAAATCAAAAGTCTGTTCTGAACAGTAAGCTCCGACCATCAATATATTTTCATTGTTGGTAGCTAATAACAAAAGTCTGTTCATTGGATATAAAATAAATCAATTGCAAATACTGTTTCGCTAAGATTTTTTCTCACCAAATTATCTCCACAATCAATATTTTCCCAACATTTCGAAAAAATTCAAATCTTTGAAATTTTCATACATGGCTTATCTTTTTGTTACCACTATGTCCGACATATGATTAAATTCTATATTTTGTCTCAAATGCGAGATAGGAAATTTTATTTTATTTTTCAAAACCGTTTTTCAAAATGGAATGTATGACTGTTTCTCCCCTGAGGTCTGTGTCTGAACTGACCGAATGATCAAGCCTAAGTTGTTTATTTATTTTCGGGTATTACAAAGGTTCATTAATCAGCCTTGGTGATGGAGACTTATCATCAAGATCAAGAAGCTTAAATTTACATGTGTTCAATCTCTAAGGATGCGTTTATAAATGCTTGTAAGTCTGTTAATTAAATGCCAGATTCATTATGTTTACTCACATGGCTAAAGTAGTTTTTAGCAAACTTTTATGCTTCAAGCACCAAAACAAAAAAAAAACATATATGAAACAGCAGAGAACTTTTTGCTCTCCGACTCATCGTGCTTTGGCTACAATTATGTTGAGTCATCAATAGCTCATTAGGTTAATGTATCCCTAAGATACACGCCGCACACGATACTTTTACTGTTTGTGTAAATTTTCTAAAGGACTTTATTAGATTTATGGTCAAAAACAAAAGACCAAAACTTTTAAAGCTTATCAATCACGATTGATGTCCTCCAAAAAGGAAAAACAACAAACAGCAAATTGCGCAAAGTGTGAGATATTTGTAATTTCAATAGGAAGTTTAGCAAAGAAGGTGTAGTACAACTGCTCATGAGTAGTTTATATAATTAGTTAATGTTCTCAACAAGATATTTAGGAACCCCATTGAAATTTAAGGACCTTTGATTTGTGAATTTTTTACACATACATGTATGTACGTACAAATGCCAAATCTGCTTTAAAATTATTAACAATTTATGAATAAACAGAGAACACACGACAAATGCGAGCATCAAGAAAGGGACATAGCTGAATTTTATCCTTCGTTATCTGATTGCCTGCCTGTTCATCTTGTTTGTACGCTGGAATATGTTGTTTACTTTAATCTGGTCTTTTGTTGAAAAAGGAATAACTTTCATCGCACCCCAGCTGAGTGAAACGAATAGCAATAATTTATAACACCAAAGGTCAAACATCAAGGATATCACTGGATATTTTTTATTTTTATTGTTATCTTTTCTTTGTTGTTCATTATTTTTTTAATTGAAGAGTTTTATAGACTCAGAGATAAAAATATCAGAGCCTAAATAGTTTTCTTACAAAAATTTTAAACATGTACCATGTTATTAATTACATTGTGTTAGTGGCGAATTTATGGATCCTTGATAGTAAACACAATTAAAGTAAGCTGAGTTTAGTGACCATAGTCATTTCTAATTTTTGGCTCTTGCTTTCCAAAAATTTAAGGTTAAATGTTAGTTATGTGCTTACAAACTCGATGGATTCCAAAAGGTATATACCAGTTTTCTAAAAGTATAAGGTTTTATCTTTAAAAGATTGAAGAAATGCACAAATTAGGTATCATAATATTGGCGAAAGTTATAGCCATTTAAAAATTATTTTATGGTACATGTCGCATGAGTACCTTTTTAACCCAAATAGCACTGACGTCCTTCTTTAAAGATTCGTGAATTTCGACAGCATTTTGATGTTTTTTTCTTATTAAAGCTCGGTGGACTTAAAGCTCGGTGGACTTAAACTTGATTTTTAACTGCTGTTAACATCCTAACGGAAGCGAAATGGCCGCTGTTTCATTCAGTTGTCGTTTAACAAGAGTGAGCAGTGCGATTTGTATGTTATGCCTTTTCCTCATCAGCGATTACCCCGATTTCACCGTTCATGGCCAATTACAATACCTGTTAAGTTTTTTGTGTATTGTCTTGATTTTCTTACTATCTCAACCCTCTAGATAGTGTTGATAATGAATAAGATAAAATATTGCCACTTTTTCAATTAGCAACGTCCGTTATTTTGACATTAATTCTGGAACGACGTCAGTGGAATCTGAGTTATAAAATTTTCTTTTTTTTTACTCAGAAAACTGTTTCCATTGGAAGAAATTTTGGAAGTTTTGGAGGGAAAAGATGATACCATAGGATACAGAGGGGTGATTTTTAGTTTATTAACACTAAATAATGCCGTTGAAGACCTTACTCAGGGGATTGATACCAATTTGTGATAGGCAATAGATTTACCTATCCATCTGTCAAAATAACAACCTAAATAGCAATCACCGTTTTGCCGAGGTTTATCCTCTCCTGAACGACAGATGTCATGCTTTTGCCGTGCTCTTTTAAAAACATTCAGTCGTTGAGAGTATGGTAACATCATTCGAAAGCCATGGAACCAAACAGTTGACAAGAAGAAAGCCGATAAGGTATGTTCATAAAATTCTCATATTGTTTAAGAATAAATCAACATACTTTGCCATTTGAAATGGTGCCGCCTTATGCTCAAAATACATGAGCATTTTTCACGCATGCGTTTGCATTTACATTACCAAGCACTTTCAACTTCTGGGTGAATTCCTCCAATTTTTGATTTTTTTTAGAATCACGTTTTTAAAACTTAGCTTTGTTTGATGATTGCTCTAGAGTACTCTAGAGCAAGTTAGAGCAGTCCAAAGTGTTCGATGAAAGTTTTTTCTGCTCTAGGTTGCTCTATTCTACTCTGAAAAGTGCTCGATGGGTTTGCTCCAAACTGCGCTGTTTGCTCTTTTCTGCTCTAGATTTTTATGTAGAGCAGGTTGGAGCAGCAAATTTGTATAAGAAAAATCAAAATAAAATAAATATTTTTAAAATTTATCGTCAATTTTGATATTCATATTTTATTTTTAACGTAAAAATATGTAAATATTTCTAAATTTTTGCTGATTTTCTCAAAGTTGCTTGCTTTGTGTTTTTTGAAATTTCTGCTCTGCCCTACTCTACTCTACTCTAGCCTGCTCTAAAAGTCATATGTCAGTTTTCAAAAGCTGCTCTACTCTGCTCTGCTCTACTCTGATCTAAGTTCGTCAAACAAAGCTTTTGCCTTTGTATTTTTCAAAACAAATGACTGTCAAAGTAAAATTTCCCAATTTCAAATTCGGGAAATTTCATGCATGGCGTGAAAATCAATTTCATACCTACTTGCGCGATACGCAAGGCATGCGTGTTTCAAATTTCCACATTGTTCTATGAACTTCATACAAAAAAAAATGCGTTCACGCGCATGAAAAATGCGCATGTATTTTGGGCATTATAGAAGTTGTTTCCTACAATTTCTACGGCTTTTTGGAAACGGCTAGTTACGGCCCTTCTGGGGTGCTAACTATTAAACCGTTGCAAAACAGTTATAACTGTATTGTAACAGTTTATATTGTTAGCTGACCTTTCGAGAAGGTCATGTTTACTGTAACTGCTTTGAATAGTTTCTAAACCGAGCAAACTGTAAATTTACAGAGTTCAAAGGTCAAAATACAAAAATTCCGGGTTGGTGCAATGTCTATCGAAAATCTAGGTTAAATTAACTGTTTTCACAGTACCTAAACATTTTAACAATAATTTTACTGGACTGCACAGTTAATTTAACCTTTACTGCGGGTTGGTGCAATTTCTATCGTTGAAATCGGTTGGATTGACCGATTTTTATTTTTTTTTTTCTGTGTAGGAGAAAGAGCATTTTCTATTGTAAACCCAACAAAAACCGACAATCTGAAATAAACACCGAAAAACTTGAAGATAAACTTTTATTTTCAGCGTTCAAGAGTCAACTGTACTAAAGGTTTTATTTTTGTTATTCCTGTAGACTCGATAAAATGGGGAAAAAATAGATACTAATACGAGAATTATGAACGAAAATGATAAAAATTTTACTTGCATATAACACTGACGTCCTCCTGGAAAGATGTCACCGATTCCAAAAAATTCTACAATCGTTCCAGCGGTTCTCTAACATTTTTTTTTTTCCATTGAGCTTTGTTTTTCAGGTCCGCATACAGGTTAAATTTGCTGGAAGACAAATTTATAGAATGAAGTGGGTAGGGAAGCAATTCGCAACAGAATTTATTCATTTTAGTCATCGTTTTCATCGACTTACGATACGGTGCATTTTGCAAGTTACTTTCGCATGGTCAAATTTCCATGTAAAATTATAAATACTAGAGTTCGCCTTGTGGCCGAAATTCGACCATTTCGATTTGACCATAAAATAAAGGAAAAAATTTTTATACCCTTCCTTGGTCGATAAAACACAAAAAGTTTTTAATATTCTTCCTTAGGGTTCGGGTTATCTGCATCGGTGCAACAGCTAAGTTGCAATATCGTACTTTCCATTTAGAGGCGTGTAACTCCTACTGAAGAGCAACCAGTTTTTGATATCTTTCTATACCAAAATTCATTAAAATCAATCATAGTATTATGGTCATATTATCGTTCCTTAGTGCTAACCCTATCTCCATACCAAATTTTGTTAAAATCGATGCAGCGGCTTAGCTGTGAGAGCGTTTTTCACATTTAGGGGCGTGGCACCGCTCACTTTAAAAAAATATAGTTCTATGCACTGCTCCTTCTCACAACCTTTCCAACAAAAAAAAATCAAGCAAATCGGTTGAGATTCAAATAGCAAAAGTTGTTTCCACTGTAACTTTTGAAAAAACAACGGATACATACCAAAAAAAAATATTAGTGTGGTAGTATTTTTCGCGCTATCTGTGTGTCAGACTACGGACTTATCAACCGAAGTATTGTTTTGCGTTTATTCGCCGCACTCTGAAGTATTTTTAAATTCGTTACATATAGCTTCCAAGACATTGTCATCTATCATGCCACTAAAGTACTAAGTGTTGAACTTGTTGATGAAATGGTCGTTAGTGGAAATGTCTTCGTCGGTTGTTATCTATTTTTGTGTATTTATTGGGTAAATTTTCGATTTTTATTTTATCCAAAAAAATCGACTTTTCGACCCTTTAAACTTAAACTACTATCTTGTTACAAAGTTAGACTTTTTATGGCTTAAAATATGAACCACCTTCAAAAAAATTCAAAAATTCGTATCAAAATTGAGTTTCTCGAAATATATTCTTGAAAATGGAGGTATAACCACAAATATCAAAATTTTCGAATATCTCGAAAACGGCCACAAAAAAAAAAATAAATTCGATTTTCGGACTCAGCGACCTCAAATTGGTTTAGAAAATATGGTTTGATTACATTTTGACTGTTGTCTGGTGATATCAATAGAATTTTTTTTTTTTTTTTTTGTGATTTTCGAATTTAGGTATCCAAAGTGCATCGCAATATATTGCATTTTTTGAACATTTTGGCTGTAAGCTAGTGTTATAATTGTTTTTGCTGGAAAAACATTCATACTGACACATTCACTGCATTCACTTATCTCCATCAACCTCTATTTAATACCTCACTTTTGTTTCTCGTACACTTAACCGCAATAACATGTGCCCTAAGGGATTATGAACACAGTTAGGAATGAGGTGAAAGTAACCGTTTCAAAAGCCATGCTTTTTCTCTTACACAACAACAACAACAATCGTAACATTGCTTGTACCTAATCACCCTTACTGCATACATACATATACATAATGAGGGTCAACTGTATGTCGTATGCGGTCGGTCCACAATGGTCACGCGGTCGTAATGCAGGTTAAATTTGTGTTGGGCCAATCGATGTGGGTTAATCTTTTAATGCATTTAGAACTCATGCCTTTGCTACAAATGATTTTATTTTTAGAATTTTGTCTCCATTGTCCAAGTGGTTCTTGATGAAGTTTAATACCGTCAAATGATAATCAATACATCGATAACTTATCGATCGACCGCTATTTTAATTTGATGTTTCCAGTTGCCTCAATTATATCAATCGCTTATGTCTTTCAGTTTTTTTTTATCTTGGTGAAAGTTGCAGACGACTTAAATTTCTAAATTTGTGAAATTGTGCTTCGGGATATAAGGACTGGGCCAGAGAAATTTGATACTTTTGTTTCTTAAAATTATTGTATGATCAACGTGTTTATCCCGCAGGTCGAAATATGAATGCTGTTTTTTCTAAAAACACTTTGTGAACACACCTAACGATAAAGATGTCTAGCAATCAAGAAAAAAGGCGCGAAGTCATTTTGTCCACTTACCCGAAAAAACCAGAATTGAACTATTCAGCGAGAGCTAAAAAAAACAGGAGCACCAAAAATCGCTGTTCAAAGGGCTATTTTGAATTATGGAAAGGGTCAGCTTATTGTGCGTAAAAAGGGTTCACGTAGAAAAGCCGGTGAAAAAAGTGAAGCTTTTTTAAGCAGAATTCAATACGAGAGATGGCTGCCAGGGTAGGTGCCTCAAAATCTTCTATACAAAGACTAAAGAAAAAAAAAAGTAAACCGAAGAGTTCAAAAAGTACAAGACCGTTCCGATGAACAGCAATTAGAAGCTCGAAAGTTATATGGCGGTTACCTGACTATATTGAACTGCTGCATAATAGACGATGAGACATATGTTAAGGCAGATTTTAAACAGCTACCAGGACACAAATTTTATGCCTTTTCGGAGAAGGGGCAGGTACAGAGCAAATTTAAAGAGAAGAAAATCACAAAATTTTCACATGCACTTGCGGTCTAAAAAGCAGTTTTTTTGTAACACAGGGCACAATTAATTCGAAAATTTATATTGATGATGCCTTGAAAAACGACTTTTACCATTTATTCGTGGACACGGGGTTACTGTGCATAATGTTTTGGTCTGATTTAGCAACCTCTCCCTACTCGAGAGACACCTCAGAGTGGTAAAATAGAAATAATGGAATTTTGATCCCAAAAATGCAAATGCACCTTACTGCCCAGAGCCTCGACCTATTGAGAGATATTGGGCTCTACTGAAATCAGATCTTCGAAAGAGTAAAAACACTGCAAAGAATTTACAAGATTTCAGAAATAAATGGCGAAGGTTATACGGCACTGACGACGAAACAACTCTACAAAACTCGATGTAGGGTCTTAACCCGTAAGAAGGCGCGCTATTTTGCTCACACAAAACTTTATTGCGATTGTTTTTTATTTTACAAAATTTAAAAAATCGCTGGAACTAGTAGTCCGATTTTAAAAATGAAACTCATTCCTGAACGACCATTTCATTACCATTTTTATTATGTGCCGACAATTTTAATATTATTTTTTTAAACAAATTTTTTTAACCTTTTTGGCACCCTTTCCATTAAGAATTTTATGGTCTTATGGTCTTTGATACCTTTCTAGCTGCTGAACACCACTTTTCTCAAAAATCTTTGGAATCCTTGTCTACTTTTTTTGTTGATTTGTCTCCGTTTTTACCAAAGCCCAGTATACTTCAATTGGAATGAGTTCTGAACAGTTTGGCGGAGTTGCTTCACGAGGCATCAAAATCACATTATTTTTTGAGTACCACTCCAAAGCCATTTTACTATAATGACAAGATTCTAGGTCTAGCCAAAAGAAAGTGAAAACGTTATGCTCTCATAGGAAAGTCTTTTTTCCAAGCATTCCTTAATATAGAATCCGGTGTTTTGTTCCAGTGGTTACAAAAGAAATGCTCCTTTTGGCACAACTGCAGATTGCTTGCCAAACTAAGGACTTACGAAGAAATTTTGACTGCTTTTTGACTTGAACTTTTCGTCCACATTCCCCCGCGAGTCTGCAGTGTAAAACTCTTGGCCTGGAAGCTGCAAAAAATCGGCTCACACATACGTTTCGTCGTCCATAATGCAGCATTCGAGTTTATGAAAAAAAAAAACTAATCTTCAATTTTATGTTGCTCTGTTTTGCCTCCATGTTCTTCACAGCATTTCTATCAGAAACTTTTCGTTCCTTGAACGTCTTCAAACCAGCTTCCTTTTTGGCCTTGCGAACTAAAAACTCGGAATACTTCACCTTCTGTGCCAGTTTTCTGCATGAAATGTTGCGGTTCTTCTTTAAAATTGTTACGATTTTCTTTTTTTTTTTTTTGTTTTAGTCAGGGACGCTTTGTTTTCGGGAACCTGGCTTTCGAAAGACATCCAAGTCTTCCTTAAATTTTTTCATAACTCTTGATACGAATTTCACATTAACTTTGCTATTCCGAGCAATTCCAAAGTTTTTATTATTGTTTTTTGAACTTCTAGCTCGTTTGCCATTTGTAAGTGAATATGATGGACTAGTGAAAAAATTTGAACACAATAATTTTGATACATTTATTGCAAAGCCCTATTGCAAAAAAATTTCTAAATTGAGTAATTTGAAAACAAGTTATTAGATGAAATGTATCGGACAATTTTATAGATCGCAGTCCTTAAAACGGCGCAATCTTCTCAGTACCTTCCCAACTTTTCATCGTCTATCTTCTGATCCAAAGTATTTGTCTTAAGGCGTGGTATTTTTCTCATTATGCGCCTTCTCGCGTAGATATTTTTTTCCTAGTGAGAATATGGAATTTTTATTGACTTAATGAATTATTTCTGGAACTTAGACATTTGGTTCATCACAACGCACATCCGCGCGATTTAAGGCAAAAAACTTTTTTCTATAGGATTTTGATGGGAGGTATCTCATTTTCTTCAGGAACTTACGCTGATGTCAAATTTGAAAGAATTTTTGAAATCCCAACGACAGTTTTTTTTTAAGTCGGGTAAAGTGATTTTTTAGTACAAAATTTTTGACCATAATTTTTCAAAGACCAAAATTTTGAAAACAAAGGCCTAAGAAAAAAATGTAAACCGCAAACTTTATTCTACAGATTTTTCCCTATCATTTGATATTAAGAACATAAAAATGTAACTGCCGTAGAAAAAGTTATAACCTTTTGAAATTGAGTGTTTTTTTGGTAGTTTGCACACTAAAATCTATATATGCCAGGTAGGAAAAAATTTAAATCGAACTGTTGTGAACTAAAAAAAAAGGTGTCAAATTACTCCTGAGCACATACTAAATAAGACAAAAAAGTTTTGAAAAAAAGTTCATCGACTACTGTTTGAAAAAGGTCGAAAAACGGTACATTTGTTAAAAAGCACAACAAAACAAAACAAAAATAGTCATTTTCGATGTTTTATTAGAGGTGAATTTGAATCTGGTCTCAGAACTACTCTGTCACGTAGTTTTTGAATTATTGAAGCCTAAAATATCAAAAACACGATTTTTGAGTTGATATTGTTACGAAATTTCCTGTTTAGGTTACAATATCTCAAAAACTATACGTGATAAAGCAGTTCTGGGTCCAGATTCAAATTCACCACTAATAAAAACATCGAAAATGACTATTTTTGTTTTGTTTTGTTGTGCTTTTTAACAAATGTACCATTTTTCGACCTTTTTCAAACAGTAGTCGATGAACTTTTTTTCAAAACTTTTTTGTCTTGTTTAGTAAGTGCTCAGGAGTTATTGACACCTTTTTTTTAGTTCACAACAGTTTGATTTAAATTTTTTCCTACCTGGCATATATAGATTTTAGTGTGCAAACTACCAAAAAAACACTCTCAATTTCAAAAGGTTATAACTTTTTCTACGGCAGTTACATTTTTATGTTCTTAATATCAAATGATAGGGAAAAATCTGTAGAATAAAGTTTGCGGCTTACATTTTTTTCTTAGGCCTCTGTTTTCAAAATTTTGGTCTTTAAAAAAAAATGGTCAAAAATTTTGTACTGAAAAATCACTTTACCCGACTTAAAAAAAAAACTGTCGTTGGGATTTTAAAAATTCTTTCAAATTTGACATCAGCGTAAGTTTTTGAAGAAAATGAGATACCTCTTATCAAAATCCTATAGAAAACGCATTTCGCGCGGACGTGCAACGTTCTAGTTTACAATGTGGCAGTGGACCAGGAGCGTTCATCATTGTTAAAGTCCAATGGCTTTCAACGTGGATTTGTCGGTAAGATTATTCAACGCTTGGAGGGGAAGGTCTTCACGGGTTCTGGCCCAGTAGTTAAAATTATGTGGGATGGCTCGAATGTGAAAACTGGACATGTGATGTTGGGTGCGACCTACACTTATCCACAATTATGATGCCATCGAATTAGCAAATAAGAAAATCACTACTATACTATTTTGCGAGCTCCAAATGTAGTACCAATACATAGAAACTACTACGTTTTTAATTCTACTGTTCTTGTTCTAACGTTTTTGGAAAGTCAACGGAAACTGCACTGCATGATGTAGTTGGTGTTGTTGAAAAATCTCTACAGGAAAAGGAATACACTCTAGCGTCTTTTTTGGACATTGAAGGAGCTTTTAATAACGTCCTTCCAAGTGCGGTAACTGCTAGTCTGCGTCGCATAGGCACAGAGCCTTGTGTTACTGCTCTGATTGAAAAAGTTTTATTATGTAGGGTTGTACAATCTGAAATTAACAACTGTACATTAAGCAAATCAGTTTCAAGAGGAACTCCACAGGGTGGAGTTATCTCACCACTACTCTGGAATCTGGTTGTTGACGACTTGATAAAAAGTTTAATCAAACAGGGTGTACGAGTAGTGGCATACGCTGATGATATTTGTATAATGGTAGTGGGTAAGGACTTGAATATCTTAAGTGATATCATGTCTTTGTCACTTAAATCCATTAAACTTTGGACAAGCTCAAAAGGCTTAAGTATTAATGCCGAAAAAACTGAGGTTGTTGTTTTTTCAAATAAACACCAAATACCTCATTTTAGGCATCCAATTTTGGATGGCGTTAGTCTTCCTATAAAAGAAAGCGTGACTTTCCTGGGTATTGTTCTTGAATGGAAGTTAAATGTTGAAAATAGAATTAGGAAAGCATACATTGCTTTCTATTCTTGTAAACGCTTATTTGGTAAGAGATGGGGCCTTAAGCCGAAAATAATTTTTTGGATGTATAAGGCAATCATCAGGCCGATTCTCATGTACGGAATTTTGCTGTGGTGGAACTCTTTACATAAACAAAGTTATTTGGATATTCTGTCCAGGGTTCAAAGAGTTGCGTGTCTCAGTGTTACTGGGGCTTTTAAAACTACTGCCACTGCTGCACTGGAAACTCTTCTTCACCTAGAACCACTTGATATTTTTGCCAGAAGCATGGCTGCGAAAAGTGCTATTAGACTTAAAGAATTGGGTTTCTGGGAATCAAAATCTTTTGGTCATAATAGTATCTTACTCCAATTTATGGATTGTGATGTAATAGGTGGTACTGACTACCTCTTACCACACCTTCTCTTCCCAATGAACTTCAAGGTGGTAATACCTGAAAGAGAAAACTGGGCTCCTTTAAACGCATCTTTTGAAATATACACGGATGGGTCAAAATTGGATATAGGCACTGGATCAGGCATTTATTCTAAGCCTTTAGACTTAGCAAAGTCTTACAGACTGTAGTGTCTTTCAGGCAGATGTTTTTGCTGTTCTTAAAGCTTGTGAATTCCTCAATGCCCATAAGTCCCAATATCTTGGAAGCGTTGTTATTTACATTGATAGTCAGGCGGCTATCAAAGCAATCTCATCAAATTATATCACGTCAAAACTTGTGTTAAGCTGTAGAAATATCCTTTGCGATATTAGCGAGGACTATAATTTAACACTTTGCTGGGTTCCAGGTCATAATAATTTCGAGGGCAACGAAATTGCAGATGAACTGGCTAAAATAGGGTCAAACCAAAATGCCCTTTTGGCTGACCTTTCAATAAAAAAACCCATTAGCGTAATGAAGGGAAAAATCGAAAATAAATCAAATCTTCAAACTTGCAATCATATTAGATCTATTTGGCCATCATATAGTATAAATCGTACTAAGTTTTTAATAGCAATGGAGAAACATAACGTACGGATCTTAATCGGTGCTATTACTGGACATTGTGCCATGGGAATCCATGCATCTCGTTTAGGTTTCTCAAACATTGGCGACCTTTGTAGAAGTTGTAAAGACCCTGATATGGAAGAAACAGTCTTTCATTTCTTTTGTGAATGTCCAGCGCATGCGCTTAGCCGGTCATTTCAATTTGGAATCGCTTGACTCACTGTCTGAGGTTTGTCTTAAATCCATATGGAAGTATATATCGCCGGTGCTTACGAAGACTATCTCTTTTTTAAATGCGGACAAGAAAATCCTTTTTTTCAAACTGCGGCGAAAAATATCTTTTTTGTGCGAATGCGGACAAGAAAATCACTTTTAACAAAATGCGGAGAAGAAAATCACTTTTTACAAAATGCGGCGAAGAAAATCTCTTTTTTAAAAATGTTTATTTTTGTAACTCGTCGAAAAAGTACTCACTAAATAAAGAGATTTTCTTCGCCGCATTTTGTAAAAAGTTATTTTCTTCGCCGCATTTTGTAAAAAGTGATTTTCTTCGCCGCATTTTGTAAAAAGTGATTTTCTTCCCCGCATTTTGTAAAAAGTGATTTTCTTCGCCGCATTTTATAAAAAGTGATTTTCTTGTCCGCATATTACAAAAAAGATTTTTTTCGCCGCAATTTAAAAAAAAAGATTTTCTTCGCCGCAACTTTCGGTTGGAAGATTTTCTTCGTAAGCACCGGCGATATGTATATCCAAGTGGTTCTCTTAGACTTTCTCTGCTAAAGCTCTTAGTATCAGATATACAATGGGCTCTTTCTCGAGGCCTAAGTTAATGATGACAATATGTTCATCTCCCGGATCTAACCTAACCTAACCTATTCTAACGTTTACGTTTAGGGTTTTCGCCAAAGCGATACGTATACGAGGTCTTGTATGACTTATGGACTTCGCCGGCGTTACGCTTTCGTGCTGCTTTTCTTATAGGGTTATCCTAATATTTGAAAAGTTTATAGCCATTTCAAAATTATTTTCTGTTTAACATGCCGTATGAATAAGGTAACATGAAAAAATAAATTTTTCTAGAAAAAGGCGAAAACCAGAGCTTAGCCGTAAACTCGATAGTTTACTCTCTTTAAGTGAATCAATTTGAAATTCTCCCAGTGTAGATCTAAGTTAATTGTTGCCAATTTTTATTTGAATAAAATACAATCACTTCTCATCGCTTTAATCGTTTTGTTACTTTTTGTCATTAGCTATTAAATTCTGTTTATCTTCTTTTGCTCTATTTTCACGTACTTACATACATATACTTACATGTGCATATGTATAATCGTACTTGTATAAAAAGCAAGTCATCCCTAAAGATAGCACCACACTCTACGTGTCCGCCGACCGCACATTCTGTTTGCGAAGGTACAAATTGTTGTAAATAATAAATTTTTATCTTAAAATGTTCCGACAATTTGTTTAACAATGTGAGGCCATCTTTTCCATACATGACCACCGACCACAGATACCCGTATATTTGTATATGAAATTTGTATGCTGTGAACATATTTTTCCATTGTGTCTGACGTGGGGATGAATTTTTATGAGTGATATCCTTTCTTATCTCCGGTTGTGCAGTGGTCAGTAAATTACATGTGTTCTTTCGGCTCTTGGAGCTGTTTGGCAAAAGCGTTTTAACCAGCAACGATAGAAATCTTTATAATGTGTGGTCATTTCGGGTGTTAACAATGCAAACTAATTTCCTGAATAGATGTGTAGCCATAAAAAAAGGAGTAACACACACACACACATATGCACAAAGGACAGAAAAGGCAAAAATTTAAATAGAATGCCTATTTGTTGCTTTTTATTCTATTCGGAGATAAAAAGAAAATCTATGGAATATTACATGTGCGATTTTTTATTGAGATAAAGGAAACATTAAGTAGAAGATACATAAAAATATATTTATTAAATTTTTAGATAAACTTAAATTGTAAGTGACTTGATAATATTTGTATTATAATAATCAGCATTAATAGATACGAGTACATAAGCAATAATCATTTTCTGTATAGTAGTTGTTACCTCAAAGTACACAATGGTTTACGCTCCAACTCCATTCATATCACATTGCCGGCTGTAGTCGGGATCAATCAAATTTTGACGAGAAAAATTGGTTGCGTAGAGATGTTACAACCGCAACTATTAGAGTTGGTTCACACGACAAACTAAACTGTCGGTGGAAAGCGGTCCCTCCGTTTGCCTACAAAAAGTACTATCGCCCGACAGTTTAGTTTGTCGTGTGAACCAGCACTTAATCGTGGTATTCGATGGACCATCAACGAGCACCTCAAAGATCTTGTACGACTATATGACGGATGTTGCGGAAGACCGAACCAACTTTTAGGTTGGCCATCACAGATTGCGCCAAAAACTTTAATCGATTTGACTAGACGGATAATTTTGTTTTTTCCCGAAACCGGTATTATAAAAATTATGCGTTTTTCATGTTTTCGAGATTAAAAATAAGACAAGCTGGACGAAACGCTCATAACTATGGTTCCTGTGGACGAACCCGCGTGAATAATAACCACTAATGCACCACTGATGAATACTGATAACCACTAATGCGCCACTAATGCACAACAATAAACACTAATGACCACTAACGTACCACTACTACGCCACTTATGACCACTTACTTACCACTAATAACCACTAATAAACTACTACAGTGCACCATTGCTGAGGGAGTATGTCTGTCCTTGTTGTGTTCATAACGAAATACAGAGACAGATATACAGTACCAGTGAAAAAGCTGACGTGATAAGTCTGCACATGCGCAATCGTTCGATAGTCCGATCACATGTGGGATCAATAATCGATGTGTGGATATAATAGTACATATTAATTTACGTGCAATTTCCCGTCGTGTGAATCCAAAAGTAAAAATGGCTTCCGACAATATAGAAAAGAAAAGGTAAATTCGGTTTGTGCATGAACGATAGTTGTTTCGACTAAAATTTTGGATTTAGCGAAATGTTTTGAGGTTAGAGTGAATGAGCTTTTTTTTCACAGAATGGATCTGGAAATTTGCATTTTGTGCGAGTTCGAGAATTACAGCAACAAAATCGATGTCGCCTACGGTGGATGGGTAGACTTACCTGAAGACGAAACTTTGGATACTGTGAAGAACAAGAAGTGTTCATTAGTGGTTCGACCGCGAAAACACTTATACACTATTAGTGTTTATCAGTATTATTAGTGGCCACCGTTCTTTTTCACGCGGGAAATCACAACAATTTGTTTCATGAAGATGCAGGATTTAATCAGGTTTTAAAAAAGAAAAGGTTTACTTACATATTTTGTATAGCAAGGAAAATATTTTAGAAATTCTGAACAGACTACATAAAATAATGAAAAAAAATCCTTAAAATTTTTGACGGAAAAACCGGCATTTTTCAAAGAAAGTAAATTTTTGGTAGTTTTCTAGATACCTTGACGGTAGTCCTTAGCGTTCTCTAAAACATATTGAAATTATAAAAAACTAGTATTGGTTACCTTTGGCTTAGCCAAACATTTAATATCATACACTGCAGTATTTCGAAAATTAGTCTTGTATGGGAGGTGCCATGCCCTCTTGTCCGAATTCGCCTAGTTTTTGCTCAGAGCTTGCCTTTACTGTTTTTATCCCCACATGTGGGTCATTTTGACCTAAATGTGGGGGGGTCTAAATGACCCACTTGTAAGGGTCTTAGAGGGTTTCTACAAAAATATTCCTCGTAATATCCTGCATAAGTTTACTGAACACATAATACACCTCAAATGTAAGGATCATATAGTTAAATTCATCGATTTAGCACAAGAATGCGCTATTTTTGTATTTTTCATGTACAGTGGATTAAAAAACTTAAAAAATCGATTAAAAAAAAATCTGACGTGCTGGAGAAAAACGACGAGACACGGGTATTTTTTTTTAACGCCTACTTTAAGAATTTTTTGAATTTTCTCATGTGTTTTACAAAAAGTTTTAATTATCGAACAGTTTATTACAAAAAAACGAAAAAAATAGGGAAAAACGCATTTTGGTAACATTTCAATGAATTGTATACAACTTTTGCATTTTTCCATGGATTTTTTTAAGTGGTATCTTATTTTCTTCACAAATATATAGTCTATGATACAGACTAGAAATCAATTTATTTCGCCGAAACTAACAAACCAACCAATAAGTGATGTGAATATCATTTGTAGGTAATTTAATTACCTTTAATATGACATATAATACGTTTGAATACAAACATTGGTTCTTGAGATATTTGTATTTAAATAGAACTAACTTTTTTTTTTTGGTCCGAAAACCGAAAATGACCGATATCTCGAAAACGACACGACATAAAACAAAAATAATGTGATTTTCGGAATCAGCAGCCCATTTTACATATAAAATGAATAATAACATTCACTGGGGAAAAAATTTTTAATCATTTGTAGACTAGTGTAATCTGGAGCATTGTTCTCGATGAGATCTTCAAGTTGCCAAAAACGGAATTGCTCTAGGACTTAAAAAAAGAAACAGGATATTGTTGTTTTTTCATATCAACTTAAACTTTAAATTTGCGCTCCTGAAAAATTATGAATACTTTCAATACCAGCCTTTTGCTTTAAGTGCTTAGTTTCCCTAAAACTACATAAACACAAGATTTGTCTACAAAAAAGAAGAAAAAAACCCAAAAAATCAATAAATTTTTGTCAGAATTAATTGTTTTGTAATTTATTATGGTTTTTGCTTTTAAATGTTTCGTTATACATACGAGTACATACTCGTAATAGTAAATATTCTACATTACTTAATTCATTCATAACTGGATAAATGAATTGAAATGGACTCATAACAATTTATCGTATTGCAAACTGGGATTCATATCTGCCTCATTCCAAAAAGGATTGGCGCATGATTTCAGACTCATCTCTTAATTAGTTAATTCCAGTAAAACACAGCCAACAACAACGATTTACTGAATATTAACTAACAATAAATACGACAACCACTACAATCGACATCGATGAGGGTTAAACGAGCAAAAGTCAAATGAAACCATGGCATTTCGACATGTTTGTTTGTATATTAGAGTGTACCTTTGAATTGAAACATGTTGAATATGGTGGACACGATTGCACTTCGTTTTGACAAAGTTCAAAAGACTATGCTCAAAAAGGACATTAAGGATGCAAGAATAGGTAAAAGTGTTGGATTCTACTAGCACTAAGATAATATTTTGTTTCCTTGTGTGATATATTTTAAAAATAGATATTTATTTCGAAAATATTAGGCCCTTAATTGAGGGGCTTAGCATCACATGGCAGTAACTCAAGTCGAAATTACTTATGTTCGAATGTATTTTGAATTGTAAAAAACTCATCTATAGTAATTAGAGTTCAAAATAACACTATGCAACAGCCAAATCTCCCAGTGAATGCCACTATCCATTTTATATGTAAAATGGGCTGCTGATTTCGAAAATCGCATTATTTTTTTTTTTTTTTTTCGTGTCGTTTTCGAGATATCGGTCATTTTCGGTTTTCGGACCAAAAAAAAAAGATAGTTCCATTTAAATACAAATATCTCAAGAACCAATGCTTGTATATTAAAGGTAATTAAATTACCTACAAATGATATTCACATCACTTTTTGGTTGGTTTGTTAGTTTCGGCGAAATAAATTGATTTCTAAAAAAAACATTTTTTTTTCGAAAAAATTAACAAAAAATCAAAATCAACTGCAAGAAGAAATATTTTTTTTATAATTTTTTTTTTTTTGGTATCATAGACTATATATTTGTGAAGAAAATAAGATCCCACTTAAAAAAATCGATGGAAAAATGCAAAAAAACGAAAAAAATAAGGAAAAACGCATTTTGGTAACTTTTCAATGAATTGTATACAACTTTTGCATTTTTCCATCGATTTTTTTAAGTGGGATCTTATTTTCTTCACAAATATATAGTCTATGATACAAAAAAAAAAAATTATAAAAAAAATATTTCTTCTTGTATAAATCTGCAGTTGATTTTGATTTTTTGTCAATTTTTTCGAAAAAAAAAAAATGTTTTTTTAGAAATCAATTTATTTCGCCGAAACTAACAAACCAACCAAAAAGTGATGTGAATATCATTTGTAGGTAATTTAATTACCTTTAATATACAAGCATTGGTTCTTGAGATATTTGTATTTAAATAGAACTATCTTTTTTTTTTTGGTTTGAAAACCGAAAATGGCCGATATCTCGAAAACGACACGAAAAAAAAAAAAAATAATGCGATTTTCGGAATCAGCAGCCCATTTTACATATAAAATGAATAATGGCATTCCCTGGGGAAAAAATTTTTACTCATTTGTTGCATAGTGTAATCTTTAGTTAAGAACTAAGCAATACGGAGGAATGTTTTAAAGTCCGTGGATTGGGGGTGAGGAGTGGAAATAAAAATACAAATTTATTTTTCCTTTTCAACATATTCTTATGCTGCTCTAATACGTTTTTCTGATCTTTCATTTAACTTATGTTCCTAAACCTTTTATAAATTAAGGGGTATAGAAGCAAAGGCGACAATCTCCATTTTTTTTTATGAACGTGTTTGATAGTGTTGATCACAAGCTACCATCAAATGCAACTAGATGTCACTATCAAACATGTCCATGATCAAAGAAGAGACTGTCGTCTTTGATTCTGTACCTCTTTGATCGTACCATCTTCTTGCATTTGATGATGCTTTGTGGTCAAGCACTAAGAGATACGCTCAGAAAAAAAATGGACATTGTCGCCTTTGCTTCTATACCCCTCAATTGTCTGCTTCTTTTTCCTTTAACGGCTTCCTTGAACCTCTCTAAGATTGAATCATAGTATTCTCCAGTTATAGAGACACCTTTATCTTTCTAATGATTAGAATCTAATCGATCAACAGGATCTCTCATCAGTCCAAAAAGACTGTCGCCTTTCAGGTTTGGACTCAGGTTCATAATTATGAACCCAAATTTCGTCCCCAGTAACAATTCGAGCCAATACTCCATCTTTGTCTTCCCTACACTTTTTTTTATGATTTAAAAAAATTTTAACTTATTGAAGAAGCTAAGTCAATGATTTTCAAATGATGAGATAACAAACATTATACACGAATTGCTTATTTAAGTTTTTGGTCGAATCTAATAAGTCGATTTGTTTGACTTGACTTACTCTTTTTCTTTCTTAGCCCCACATTTATACTTTATTTTACATACTTATTTTTATGTAAGAACACAATTTTTTCCAAGTTTATGCTTCTTAACCTTTGCGTGATTTACGGGCCTTTACGGGCCTCTAAAAAAAATCTCAATTTCAAGGCCCGAGCCCGTCGTCGAAGAGTAAAGGCCCGCGGGCCACAAAAAAAGCACGTGCCCAGCTCTAGTACATATCTGCCTTGCTTAAAGAGATTATGCAACCATACACCCGGACAAGAATCCCGTAAAAATATGGCATCTCTTCCGGTATGGTTTCAACAGATATTCCTTGCTTGTTAAGGAAATTTATAAAAAAAATTTATAACATACATACTCGATAAGTTCCATATTTGTGATTTTATTTGCGATTGGCTTGTTCGGTCGACGATAGTTCAAAGGCTAATGACCCGAAAAAAAAAAAAAAACAAAAAATGTAGGACAGCAGAGGAATATACTCAGAAGGAAAAATAAATTTGGATTTGGATGGAAATGGACTGAAAAACAAGAAATGAATGAGAAAAAGGCAAACAAGAGATTTTTTATCAAAAACATCTCTTTCCAGACGAAGGATTCTGAGCTATACTTTTTTCAAAGTGCAGAAAAATCTGTTTTCAGGCACATGACGCTCTTCCAGATAATGATGTACTTAATTAATTTTTGTCACTGGTATTGGATAGGCAAAATCATTTTTATTAAGCCTCACCTTCTAACATTTTCAATTGGATCCTTACTTTTCGAGTAAAAAATCTATAAGGCAGACTAAAAAATAATAGGTAATAAAGTGCGATATCTCGAAAAGGAAGCATTTCATTGCAAAATGAAAACTATAAAGTTGGAGCACGTTGCCTGTAATCGAAAAATGTCATTACTAAAAATTAATTTCACTATTTCCTGGAAGAGCACCATGTGGCTGAATATGGCATTTTCAGCACTTTGAATCTAGAATAACTCAAAATCCTGACGTAATGGAAAAAGAAACAGTTCCAGATTTGTAAAAAGGAGGTCCAAAATCCATATACACGACTAATAAACCCGAGAAAAGAAATTCTAATACCAACTTTTATGGACACTCTAGTGAACTTACAATCAGCATGAGGAGCAAAACATTTTGGGCAGTAATTTTATTACAATACGATGTGCTTGCTATTGGATACGCATAAATTACTTACATATATGACTTGATAGGCGAGTTAATATTCAACCGGAACGAAGCCTGAAAGTTCATACAAGATGTATTTGGTAGCGCCAATAACAAGAACAACAACAGCAACTACCCTCTATTTGGCTCTCGATTTTACGGTTCTGATTTTAGATTTTAGTACGAAGCATTCATTCACATTATAAAAACTGTAGAGCATTTGGCCAGCCAAGGAAAACAAATGAACGAACATACAGACAGACAGCCAGACAGACAGACATACAGTCACACACGCGTCAACCACAGTATGAGGAAATTCCTGTAATTAATAAGTTCATATCTGGGATGATCATGCCAGCGCAACGTTTTTCCATTGTCTCGCTATGGACAAATATATGCGGAGTGCCGACCGTATTTACAGCCAATATTTATAAAGCATAAATTTCACATTTGCAATCACTGGTAGCGCGGAATTCCTTATATTTATATGTATCATTTATTCGATACTCTTTAATAGATAGTTTAATTTAAGACAGTACTCGTATGGTAGATGCGGGTGGTTTCTGTTTCTAATTTAAAAAAGTACAAACCGAAGGACAAAGTGAATACAATATTTTCTGAAAAATGGGTCACTTTCCCAAAGTTACGTGCGTTTTAATATTCGAAATTCATTCTTTGACTATTAAAATGTATGATTTATTCTGACTAGTATCATCCAGTGGTAAAAACTCAACCACAAATAAATGTACTTTTTGGACACTTTTAGTACTTTTTTGTTATTTTGTATAAAATAGAAAAACTCATTTATCATCCCTGGTGGATCGTAAACAAAACAAGCAACATGAAGTTAATGCTTTGCTTTTTTCTTGCTCTTTGTGCTTCATCCTATTTTTTATCTCTGTGTGATCTCGTATTTTTGTGTTTGAGAAGGAAAATTTGTATTTAATTTTACCTGGTATAAAGACAACGTATGAAAATAATTTTAACTTTGTGCAAAACTACACAGAAATACCTTTTTAGTGGTGATAGGGTTCGCCTTGTCGCTGACATTCGACTACTTCAATTTGACTTTATGGGGAATACGCAACTGTGAACTTGAGCAAACAAACTCTTATTAGTAGGCATTTTTTCTTCTCAGGGGCGTGGCACTGCTCACCATAAAACAAAAATTTTTAATATCCTTCCTTGAGGGTGCAATAAAACACAAAAAGTTCTTTATTTCCTTCCTTAGGGGTAATCGATTCAGCAGTTAAGCCGATGTAGCGTAGTTTGCCATTAAGGGCTCGGCACTTTAAGACACAAAGGTCATATCTATGCAAAGATGGCAAAAGCTGCTATCGCATGATTTCATAACTTTTCAGGAGTTAGAGCAAATTTAAAATTTTAATTGATATGAAAAAATCCAGCTTGTAGATCTCACCGAGAACAATACCCTGTACTACATAGCTCATTTTCAGAAAAAAACTGCTCGATAGCAGCTTTTGCCATCTTTGCACAGATATCTTATCGTTCCTTAGTGTTAACTCTATCTCTGTACTAAATTTCATAAAAATCGATGCATTTGTTTAGCCGTTAGAGCATTTTTTCAATTTAGGGGCGTGGCACCGCCCACTTAAAATATAAAGAAAATCGTATGCACTGTTCCTCCTCACAACGTTTCCAACAAAAAAAAATCAGCGAATATGATGAGATTAAGGCGTAGAAAGAGAGTCTGAACCGAGTTCATTTGCATATTTGTGTTTAGAGGTGACTCTCCAAAAAACGTATCATTCAATGTCCCGGGGCTCAAAACCATGTTTAAATTTAAAATTTCATATTTAAACTATTTAATACAGATACTTAACCAGAGCTTCTACACGAATAGCTTGGAAAAAAAAATTTAATATTTTACTGAGAAATTATAACATACACATTCTCCGACCTGTCCCTAACCGCTCCTTAGTGTAATTAATTTGCCCGTTTTACATATTACTTTATTTTCTAAAAAAAAAACTTATAAGACTTCGAAAAATGTTGTTTATATGTTTTTTTAAAAAAAGTTTAAAAATTTTATAAAGTGTGCATCATTCTCCACGTACGTTTTTTTTTTTATATTACTAAACATATTATTTTATCTTTATATAATTAAATCAATAAACAATTAGAGGAGCTATCCACCAGTTTCAACTGAAAAAAAAAAAATTGTGATTTTACTGTTTTTGCAACATTTCGTCATTTTCCGTTTTATCATTCTCCGTCTTTTTTTTGCAACGTTTCATCACTCTCCGCTTAGTAACTCTACACCTGGTTATACCCTACACCCAGGGTATATTCACTTTGTCCTTCCGTTTGTAACGCAGAGAAGGAGGCGTGGCAGGTATAGAAAAGTATATATATTCTAGATCAGCGTCACCTCCTGAGTCGATATAGCCATGTCCGTCTGTCTGGCTGGCTGGCTGGGTGGCTGGCTGGCTGTGTGTTGAAATACTTTTTTTGGGAAAACTGAGCAAGATAATTCAATGAAATTTGGTACACTGCCTCGTCGTCAAAGTTAGCTCGGGGGATTGAAAATGAGCAAAATCGGTCAACGGACACGCCTACCGCCCATACAAAAATTATATTCAAAATGCAATTTTAGGAGTATTTTTCACGACAATGCAACCACAATACATATAAGTACTACGAATTGTAAGCGCAAGCTCTGATAAAAATTTGAGCGAATTCGGACAAGAGGGCGTGGCACCTACCATATAAGCAAAAGCTTCAAAACGCTATACTGAAAGCGTTTTTTGAGATATTCGAAACAAATTTGACTCAGACACTAAGAATTATAAACGAAAGCTCTCAGCAAAAATTGGGTGAAATCAGACAAGGGGGCGTGGCACTTCCCATATAAGCAAAAGATTCAAAATGCTATACTGAAAGAGTTTTTTGAGATAATCCAACTAAATTTCACTCTGACACTAAAAACTATAAATGCAAGCTCTGAACAAAAACTGGGTGTACTTGGACAAGAGGGCGTGGCACCTCCCATATAAGCAAACTTTTCAAAATACTGCAGTGTAGGGTATTTATTTTTTGGCCAGGCCAAAATTTACACCCTTACTAGTTTTTTTGTTAGTTTTGCTTAAACTATTTATTAAATTAAAAATAAAATTTAGTCCTGGCTATTTTCGAAAATTTTATATAATTCTAAAATTTTTTGACTAAATTTAATTTTTTGGTTTCAGAAACGCTCTGATAAACTGTTTTAAAATTTTACAAAACTTTCGGTACGATCACCCGTTTGTTTGTTTTTTGTTACTTATGCTTTTTTAACGATTTAAACTATAATTTTTATACCCTACACCCAGGGTATATTCACTTTGTCCTTCCATTTGTAACGCAGAGAAATAGGCGTGGCAGATATAGAAAACTATATATATTCTTGATCAGCGTCATCTCCTGAATCGATGTAGCCATGTCCGTCTGTCTGGCTGGCTGGCTGGCTGTGTGTGGAAATACATTTTTTGGGAAAACTAATCAAGATAATTCAATGAAATTTAGTGCACAGCCTCCGTTGTTAAAGTTTGCTCGGGGGATTGAAAATGAGCAAAATCGGTCAACGGACACGCCTACCGCCCATACAAAAAATATATTAAAAATGCAATTTTTTGAGTATTTTTCACGATAATACAACCAAAATACACACAAATACTACGAATTGTAGATGCAAGCTCAGAGCAAAAACTGGGTGAATTCGGACAAGAGGGCGTGGCACCTCTCGTATAAGCAAAAGCTTCAAAACTCTACACTGAAGCGTTTTTTGAGATAATTGAACTAAATTTTCCTCAGACACTAAGAATTATAAATACAAGCTTCAAGCAAAAACTGGATAAAATCGAACAAGAGGGCGTGGCACCTCCCATATAAGCAAAAGGTTCAATACGCTATGTTGAAAACATTTTTTGAGATAATCCAACCAAATTTCACTCAAATGCTAAGAACTATAAATTCAAACTCTGAGAAAAAACTAGGTGAATTCGGACAAGAGGGCGTGGCACTTCCCATACAAGCAAAATTTGCAAAATACTGCTGTGTAGGGTATTTAATGTTTGGCCAGGCCAAAGGTAACACCCTTACTAGTTTAGTTTGCAATTAAGTATAGTGGCGAATGTTGTGAAATAAAACACATTTCTTATTTGTTCATTTTTGATATGAATTGCATATTGAGTGGTTATCTTCCATGTTTTTATGGAGTTCTCTCCTGACGGTTATGACACTCATTGGTGTACATGATGTTTGTGCATTTTTTTCCGAGATTTTAATTGCTTTTGAAGCTCTATTCGATGTATCAAGTAACAGTATCTCCAACAGGACAACAATATTAAGCAAAAATCCAAAATTATTAAGGAATGGTTACAACAACATACTCCCAAGACCCTTGGTTATCCCCTCAGTCCCAAGACCCTAACCCTAGTGAACATTTATAGAAAAATGTTGACAGGAAAATTAGAGAAAGGACCATTTCCATCAAGAAGAATCTTAAACAGGTGTTTTGGGAATAATAGAGCAAAATCTCTCCTGATATTGCGAAAAATCAGGTCGGCTCTATTTCTAGAAGACTGAATGTGGTATTTAAGACTAAAGGAACACAAATCAAAAATTAATTTGTAATATAAAGCTAGTTTATTTAATTATATTAATATCTGTTTACTTTTTTTGACGCATAAAATCTGGTAATTTTTGAATGATCATATTCTATACCTTCAAGCAATAAAAAAAATAGGTGGGGACAAAAAGAGCCATGTTTTGTTACATTTGTCGGAGATTTACCCATTGATATAATTCAAAGTCGTACCCCATTTCTAATAGGTATAGCAAAAAAGGTGACAAGTTTTTTCGCCATTGTATTAATGCATACAATATAGCGTTTATTGGGCAAATCATCATTAGATTTATAATTTTAATTATATTATTATATAACCACATAGGCTAATACTTTTAGCTAAAACATTATCCGGGCTGTACGAATCGATTTAATAAGACCGATTTGACGGTTGCGTTAGGAATTCGATCTTTTGTTTTATTTGGGTCGTGATTTTACAGCCCATCCCATCACATTGGTTCACTTAAGCTGATCTTCAGTGGATGCTACAAAAATTTCGGTTTTTATCTCTAATTGCACGAATCTGTTGGTGATTCTCGACCATTTGACAAATCCCATTGTGCTCGTAAGCTCCTCAAACTTATTTCGAGTTGGGTCATTTTATGCCTTTTCTGACAGAAGCTTTTCCGAACCGTTTTAAGTTTTGCAGGTTATATCTCTAAACAAGAACATTAGAAAGAGTGAAGGCTAAAGACAAGAAATTAATACTTAATTCTTTCAAAAGCATTAACACAAATGCATAGGTTATTGTTACCAACCGTTAAGCTGTTACTTTAATTTCGAATATATTTTATTGTTATTTAATTAGTTAACTTAATTCATTTAACAGAATTTTAATTATGACAAAAGAAGTGCCAAAATACTAAATCTGCTGAGCTCATTATTATTGTTTTTTTTTTTTTTTTCATCAAATAACTGAAAAAACCGCATGTTAGCAATATTTATTTGAATTTATTACTTGTTCTTTATTTTTTATCTTTTTTTTCGAATTGATTTCTTTTATTTTTATTGAGGTTACTGCAACAGAAATATGAAGTCGCAATGAGACCCGTGCACTGAGTTTCAATTTTCTTGGGGCGAATGACCGTCATTAAGCAAAATCGACAATATTTTGCAACCGATTTGCAATAAAGTATGCAAATATACACAGGTATATAGTGCATACATATAAGCATATGTTGTTTCCGATCAGTTAAAGTTCTCAGTTTATAACTTCTTCAGATCAGCTGCATGTAATTTCATTTGAAAATGTCATTCTACAATGTTCAACTGAGATATGTTAAATTATGAAGTATGTTTGAGCTCTTAAGTTAAAAAGTTGTAAACATCTATAAGTTCCCTGGTTTCGACGTATTCCACTTTCAATCTTGACCCAATACAATGAACGAAGTTAAATCAAAAATAGGTCAAACAAAAAACTGAATAATAACTTGGAGTAAGAACTTTTCTTCAAGAAACACATTATTGATTCTAAATGTACCCGAAAAAGGCTTTAATGAAGTCTAAAACTTTTCGAGCTTTGGAAAAAAATGTTTTCGCACTTTTTTTTAATGTTACCAATACAATGAACTTGGTAACTTGGAATTTCCAAGTTATTAGCTAAAATATTTTATTTTTAGCATTTTATTAAATTTCCTCACTTTTTTCCTTCAACAACCCCTTAATAAGTGATATCTATAAGCACATTGCAATGGTACTCGTACATCCGTTAAATGCTCTTATATCGTATACAAATCATGTACGAACGCAGTCATCTTAACTTGTACTGTAATCCTTAGGAAGTTAATGTATCAACTCATACAATAAAAAGAATTATCCTTAACATATTCAATTTGCCGCAAATTTTTCATATTTCCTGAACTTCCCTGTCGTTTTATATTTATAAACTCATAAATCGAAAGAAAAGTTCAAAATAAGGGTGACAAGCAGATCTTTTTTTTATTCTATAAGGATGTTTAATATTAAAGGGTTAAGTGGTTGATACAAAATTTGAAGGCATCTCTCGAAGCTGTAACAAATGCTAAGGACTTTCACAACTACAATGCAGAGCGTGAAATTTAATTTCACAATCGGACCTTAAACGAAATCGATGTGTTTTTAATAAGCTCAAAATGAAAATGATTTTTTGTCTGAAGTACTTTGTGAATTGGGGGTAACTGCCATATTTTGATTATGATGATATCTACTGTCGGTGGTGTTTATGCCATGGTCCACCCAATAAACCAAATCAATTATTTTTTCACTAAAGTTGTTTTACTCTATTTACTAACTGCTAAATACGTATACTTAATTGTATCAAGTTTTTGTATTTTTTTTTTACACAACTGAGCCGTTTATTTTGAAAGTGAGGCAAGTCCAAAACGAGGCAAAAGTAATGAATTAGCTGACATTTTGTTAGAAATTAAAAAACTTGGTCTCTTTTTTTCACGAGAGTGTACATGATGGTGTAGAATTGATGGCATGAAGTTGAAGAAATTATATCGGATATATCGATACCTTAGAGCGCTATAGTCCTATCTCCACTTTTTGCAATTTTGAGATTTTTGCAGTTATGGTGTCTTAGTGGGTTTCTTTATCGAGTGGAAAACTGTTGGATGTCAAAATACCACTAAAACACCAAAATATTCGAAAATTAAGAAAAATCCTATCTCCAAACAGTAATTTTTTGAAGAGCGTACTGTCCTATCTCCACTTTATATTCAAATACAATAAGTCACATTTTCAAAAAAAATTCTTCGTTTTTTCGCGTTTCATAACTTTTTGCGACATTTTAGTGAACAAATTTGGTTCCACATAAGGGTCCACTCTTGTTTGTCGGCACCAAAACTTAAAAAAAAAAAATAAAAAATTCGTTTCTTTCGTGTTTTCTTCGCGTTTCGTGACTTTTTACGACATTTTAGTGGAAAAAATTCAAAAAATGTACTAAATGTGTCGTTTATTTTAATAGTAGTGGAATTCTATGTAAGGGCAAAAGTAATGACATACTGTAAATTAGCTGTGATTCCCTTAGAAATTAATAAAATCGGTTAAAGACAATAAATTATGTTAAAATATACTATAGGTAAAATTATTGCATGTATCGTTATATCAAAATAGCAGCCAATTCTAAATAACCACTGTTTGAAATCTTCTTTTTGCATTTCCCAACAATTGGAAAAATGGAGATAGGACTGTAGCGCTCTAAGGTATCGATTTAACCGATTATTATGACACATAATGAGTATGACATTACTTTTGCCGTTTTGGACCTGCCCCACGATTTAATTGATGAACATTTCTTTTTTCAACCTTATGATATAATAATAATAATAATAATAATAATAATATTGTCACATTCGCATAGTAAAAAAACTTAGATCCATGCAACCAGCATCAACAGCAGTTATTTAGGCAGCGACATTACATATATTGGACGGAAGCACTTATAAAACTATCTATGGTGAAATCAACGAAACAATTGTCCAGCATCATCTTCAGATACGGACAAGATTATCTCTCTATACAAATTTGTTGGCAAAAATGGAATCAATGGGTCACATACTGCGGAAATATTGGATAATTGTACATAGTCGTGATTCCCTGTAAAGTTGTTGTGTGTAAGACTTTTGATACGAGAGGAAATAAAGAGCACAACGAGTACCATTTACAGTTTTACGGAATGGCGATTTCAAGAGTTCGCTGATTTTAACAGGAGTTTTCCACTGTTAAGTATTTTGTGAACTAATTGTAAAAAAAGCTGTGCCATCTATCGAAAATTTGTTTATTATTCCCGTGCAAAGATGGTAAAATGAAGTATCGAGCAACTTTTATGAAAATGGGTTATGTAGCCCAGGGTATTGTTCTCGGTGAAATCTACAAGCTGGAAAAACTAGATTTGCTCTAGAACTTGTAGTTCCTTAGAAGAACAACCTGAAAACCTAATGTATATTTATAGCTAAAGTTTTAATAAAATCTTGAATTTTCATTATTTGGAAGTTATTTTTCCACCTCTAGATCAGTCAAATAAGATTTGAGTTTCGCACTAACTCCAAAATTCAAAAAACCTATACCAATCGACAGAAAATTTTGCCCTAAACAACATATCAAAATGAGTCCTCACAATTTTTCCGGAAAATTATGTAAATTGGGGTTTTTCCCGTAAAATAAGGGGGCCAAAAGTTTGGCTTACGAGCTAGAGTGTTTTAAAAATTTGATTCAAAGTAATACATTCCTGCCGATTAGTCAAATTTTTAAAGTCTTCTAGCTCGTTAACTAGATATTTTGTACCTGTGTCGAAGACAAATATAGGTATAACATAATCAAATACCTTCTCTTCTTATACGAGATAAAATTGTATGTTTGTTTTTTTGTTTTTTTGTTTGTTTCTTTGTACTTATTTCTGTGCCAATATTTTTTCTCGAAAACGGCTACAGCGATTTTAATGAAACTTGGAGTAGTGTTAGATATTAGCATGCAATGAAGAATGAGCTAGGTTTGAACTTTGTAAATGCTCACCAGAGGGCGTGGCATTGCATTAAATTTTAAATTTGATTTAGTAATAACTCGCAAACCATACAAGGTATTTGGATGAAATTTAGTGAGCGGGTACGGGTTAATAATACCTCATAACGGACAAAAAGTGAGCGGGATCGAAGAAATGCCACGCCCACTTTTCAGCCCTTGAAAATTTTGATTCAATATTACTCGAAAACGACTCCAACAATTTCGATGAAAATTTAGGAGATGTTACCTCTGCAAACAAGGATTAATATGTGATATGCCGTTATATTGGGAAAACTCGTTGAAGGGCGTGGCACCGCCCACAAAAATATAAAACGGTATAAAAAGAAAACTAATAAAGCAAACATTCTGAAATTAACTGTGAGGTGCGTAATTGCTAAAAGGCATCTCTGTTCTGAAAGTGGGCGAAATATTGCTGTTGCGCGTGGAACCTCCCATACAAGCAAAATACGGTAAATGCTATTTTTCGCAAATGTTACAAGATAATTTAATGAAATTTGGTATGTAGGTACTGCTTATTAATGCCTTATAATAACCGAAAAGTGGGCGGTATCGAAAAAGTACCACACCCCCTTTTTAACCGTTGAAAATTTTGATTTAATATTACTCGAAAACGACTCCAACAATTTTAATGAAAATTTAAGAGATTGTACCCTTGAAAACAAGTGTTAATATGTGATATGCTGTTATATTGGAAAAACTCGATGAAGGGCGTTGCACCGCCCACAGAAATATAATACGCTTGAAAAAGAAAACTACTAAAGCAATCTTTCTCAATTTAACGTAAGGTAGTCTACTTGCTGTTAGGCACCTACGAACTGAAAGTAGAGAAAAGATCGCCTATGGGCGTGGAATCTCCCATACAAGTAAAACACGTTAAATGTTATCTCACGCAAATGGTACAACATATTTTGATGGAATTTGGTACACAGCTATTGCTGGCAAATGCCTTTTGTATAAACAAAAGTGGGTGATACCGAGAAAGTGCCAGGCCCACTTTTTAACCATTCAAAATTTTGATTCCATATTATTCGAAAACGACTCCAATAATTTTAATGAAAATTTAAGAGATGATACCCTTAAAAACAAGGAATAATATGCAATATGCCGTTTTATTGGAAAAACTCACTGAAAGGCGTGGCACCGCCTACAAAAATATAATACGCTAGAAAAAGAAGAAATAATAAAGCAATCTTCGTAAATTTAACTGTAGGGAGTCTCCTTTTTATTAGGCACCTACGACCTGAAAATGGGCAATATATCGCCGGCGCGCGTGGAACCTCCCATACAAGTAAAACAAATAAAATGCTATTTCTCGCAAATGCTACAACGTATTTTGATGAAATTTGGTATGCGGATCTGGATCATGAGTATCTAAAGCATAACGAAAAGTGGGATTTGTTCAACAATTGCCACGACCACTTTTTACCAAAATAAAAATTTTAGTTATAGTAGTAACTCAGGCACAAAAAAAGAATGGAATGAACTTTTTATTTTTAATATGCAGTCTTATGTACTTTTTGACGCTGAATCCGTCTTCATCAGCAGAACTGTCATTATACCTGCAGAGTTTTGAAATATCTTTGCTTGAAGTTGAAGAAAACGCTGTGTTCAGTCTTAACTGCGTGTCTACAAGAAAAGGTGAAATCCTTTTTTATTAATGGCGTTGAATAGCCACACTCTTCCTTATCAAAACTTTTCCAATAGGTCTTTTAGTTTCCGAGGTAAGATCTTTTGAAGATATGATATTTCAGCCCCCATACAATAGACGAAATATTTTGGATGCATGCCATATCCCATTTATTTAATTTTTTGATATTTTTCTATACCATTCCACACTTTCCAAATTTTTTCTTATTATTATTCTCATCGGTTAATTTATCATTTTGAAAGCATGAACATTGGAGGTGAAAAGGTACGAATTCCATCACAAAAAATAGCTATGAATAATAACATCGACTAAAATAATAAGATTAGATTGTTGACCGAGCAGGGATCGGTCTCCAGGTACTATTACTAAAATCGGAAACATCAAAATTTATTGCATCGTACTTCACGGGGAAAACCCCAATTCGCATAATTTCCCGGAAAAATTGGTAGGACCCATTTTGATATGTTGTTCAGAGCAAAATTCTCTATCAATTGGTAAAGGTTTTTTTGAATTTCGGAATTAGTGCAAGACTCAAATCTATTTTAACTGGTCTAGAGGTGGAAAATAATTTCAAAATAATCAGGCCTGTTCAGTAATCTACGTGGTTTCAATTACTTTTCACTTAGGAGGCTTTTTGATGAAAATGGTGAGTCACGCGATAAAAAGTATTTTAATCTTTTTTATGAAGAATTACATGTTCTACAAATAATATTGATTTATATTTACGAAAAAGTAACTGTTTCGGAAATATTCGATATAGTCGAATTTTTCGACTTTTTGCAATTTTTTAAGAATATTTCCTAAATGGTCACTTTTTTGTTAATGCAAATCAATGATATTTGTAGAACCTGTAATTTCCCACAAAAAAGATCCCATACTTTTTATCGTGGGACTCACCATTTTCACCAAAAAGCCTCCTAAATGAAGAGTAATTAAAAACACACGGATTACGGAACAGGCCAGAATGAAAATTCAAGATTTTATTCAAATTTTAGCTTTAAATATACATAAATATATCTTTCATATTCAGTACATTCATACATGTATGTATTTTTTGGACGGCAGTGTATACCAGCCAACTTAAATTTTGAGAATTTGATAAAAAAGAACTTGTAATGGTGCTACGTCGTGTTTTAAAGATTTGAAACAACTAGAAAGCTGAGTGCACTGACTTTTTCACCTTAAAATAAGATATACTACCTCTATTATACCTTTGATTTATCGCATCAAAATTCTCGGAGGCGTAAGCGGAGGTACGGATTCGTGCTAAAGTTCCGCAATTCC
This sequence comes from Calliopum simillimum, assembly GCA_951812925.1. NCBI lineage: Eukaryota > Metazoa > Arthropoda > Insecta > Diptera > Lauxaniidae > Calliopum > Calliopum simillimum. Next base: position 85,393,228 of record OX638369.1, on the reverse strand, counting down.
GGATGCGAAGCACTGTTACAACCCTTGACATAATGTTCGACGTTTTGAGCATGGGAGCAAATGTTTTACTTCAGAAATTAACGGTATTCGAAGCAAATTGAGCTTTCTACAGCTACGGCAAGCTGCCGAAGTATTCTTTTTGTTTTCCACATCAAAACCCAAAATATTTTATTAAATTGAATCAACTTTTTCGAGTGTCGTTTTCCTCTGAGTATACAGCAGCCTCAAAGAAGTTTTTTCAAGGGTGAAATCTTAATATTCCATTAAGTTTTAACAGAAGATTTATCTGACAATTTGACAGAAACGGATTCTAAGAACAAATTGCGATACTAAAATCGAAAAAAAAAAATGTTTAAATTACTCATATCAATTTAAAATTCCTCTGAATTTCGAAACCAAAATTTTCAACACTTTCAATTTCATCAAAAAACCTACGGAATTGATTGCCATTCCCAAAAAAATTGTGTAAATATAACCTGTCCAATTTTAATACAAGGGTTCCCATTGAAAGTTCATGATGACTCACTCCATAGATGGACATTTAAAAGTTCAAAGGATATCCTTCAAAGATATCTTACACAAGCAAAGTGGTCACATAAATATTATTACTATGCTGTGTAATATTCTTTTTGTGAATTCCATCAAAGTTTTTTTTTTATTCAGGCAAAGCAATTGAAAGTAAAGCATCTTACGCGTAACTTATAAAAGATAATCCTAATGAGAATTTAAGAAATCACTTTGAAATTACAACCTTTTTTTTAATTTCAATGAATTGCTTGAACAAAGTCGTTTTATAATTTTGTCCAGTTTATGAGTACATTTTTTCTCATCCTCATCTATTTATCTCTTCTTGCAAGTCTCCATTAACTTTAAATTCTTTTGATATTTTGGATTATTTATATTTGATTGTGTCTTTTAATAAAATATCACTGTAATATTTTTTTCTTCTCCTTTCGTACTTTTCTTCTTTTTAGTTTTTAAATTATTCCCATAAAGTTGAAATCACAAACTCCTTATGATACAGAAAAATGTGTGATATGACAAGGAAAGGCATTTGTATCCTTGACACGTGTCCATGATTGAGCTGCGCGGAACAAGTGTGAAAAATTGTTAAGGACTATAAAGACGCTAACTTGTAACATGTAACTTGGTGTATATGATGCGGAAAATATTTTTTAAATTTAATTCGTGCGGAAATGATGTCAATTTAAAAAAAATAAAAAATTTTGCGTAAAATAAATGTTTTCCCCTTTTTTTTGTACAGTTTAACCCCTTTAAAGCTTAGGTCCATGAGTTTTTTATAACAAAACTGTACATAAATTTTATGCATTTATTGTTTATTGTTAGAAATAATTTGAAACAGTTAAGAGATTACTCAATGCCATTATTTTATAAATTTTTTAACCAGATAATACATATACATCGATAGGTTAAAACACAAATGTATCAACACATTCTTATACTGATTTTAACCTTAAACTGGAGTATTTTAAACTTTTTCCGAATCGTGTTTGACCCAATCTAATATTAAAAAACGGCCCAAATTCTGCAGAAGGACCAGAAGTAGGAGTAAGGGTACATTTTATCGTTTTTCTGATGAAAGTAGGTTTCATCTCTTAGACATGTTTTTACATTTTATAATCAAACTTAAGAAGATTATATTGAATCGGAAATAATAGGTAATAATAAATAATTAACTTAAATATCTTCAAACTTGAATTAAAATTTTTGAAATTTTCCTGTGGTTGAGATGTCTCTTTATTGTCTCTTTATTCGAAAGTAACTTTAGACTGGCCCCTACTTCGTCGACCATTTTCAAGCATAAAATTTACTAAAGAAAAAGTTGGAAAAACTCGAAAAGTATCCAATATTGGAAAAAATATAAAACTACCGAAAAGTCAGATATTATTGAAAAAAGGTTTTTATGTGTAAAAAACTTTGTATCTAGAATTGTGTTCACAAAACTGGGCACCTGAATCGTGGCACTGCTGCGTTCAAATCCTGATGTTTTTGAGTTTTTTGACGAAATCTCTTAGTTGCAAGGCCAACATATGCCGCAAAGTTTTTTCTCCAAATATTGACACTGGCTTGATCATGTTCAAACTTTGAAACTGGTTTGCGTCCAAAAAAACATGTGTTTTGACCTCGCGCGACGTCTAGAATTATTTTGTACCATGAAGTTTAAAGCCAGATGGATTCTGTGACCAGATTTGAATTCAGCACAGCAAAATCTATTGGAATCGGTTTTTAAACTAAGAAAAGTATACGTTCTAGGTCTATACGCACATCAGTTTTTGTGGTGTTTAGTTCGGTAATGTTGTTCACATATTTGAAAAGAAGGAAGGGTAAGCTTCCGTATGGTTCACCCTTCTTTTTAGTTATTTAATTAGAACGGATGCCATAGCAGTATTTTGCAGAAAACATGTTGACATTTTTTCAAAAACGATTAAAACATTTTTTTCTTATTTTAAACCGTGTAAGAGAAGTAAGAACGTTTAAGAAGCGTATCAACTGTACATATATTTCAGAGATTTAAATAGTAAGATCTTCACACGCTTTGGAATCTTCTTAATGTAAAAATGCTTATATGCTTAATTTTTTTTTTTTTTTTTTCTTCCAAAGTCCTTTTTATAATCATCAGGAACCAAGGATTCAGAAAAGTCGCGCGCACCTTGACATTTTAACACTTTTGGTTTTTCCATACAAAATTTGGACCACCCTGAAAGAGATATTGCCTCCACATAAAAGACAAAGAAAAACGCAAGAAGGATCTGGTACGTACTTGGTTTTTGGTGGCATCGGGAAACGCAGATATTTCCTCCAAGCTAACTGTGAGGTAAAGGACTATGTAAATTAAATTTTTATGGAGTTGAATTGTGGAGTCAATAAAGCCAAAAAACAGGCAAAATGAGGAAGTCCTCAGGAACAGCACCGATTTTAATGATTTTTTTTTTTTTTTTTAAATTTTGTTTTCTTTTTTTATTTAAAATCAGAAACATTTTGGAACGCGGTCGGAATTATATAATTTTTTAAACAATATTAAGAAACTTATGTTTTCACAAAAAAATTGGAAAAAATACAACAAACAAAAATCAAAATAGTCCCTTTATATGTATTTGGCAATTCTAAATCCGAATCTGGTATTAGAATTATTGTATGGTTTTTCAGATATCGTCTCTTTTTATAGGGTCTAAAATCGTGTGTATAAAAACTGTTGCCATGTTTTTCTAAAGAATGGCTTTAGCGATTTTAATGAAACTTTGAAAAATGATGCGCATTAACATATACTAAAGAATGAAATATACTTTGACTTAATATATACATGTGAAGAGGAGTGGCACCGCTCTAAACTTTTTATTTAAATTGGTCATATCTTTTGAACCGTATAAGATGTTTTGATGAAATTTGGTATACAACTTCTGACTATCAATGCTTTATAATGAGCAAAAAATTGCAAAAAAAGCTACAGGTGTAACTTACCAGTCCTCCAAAAATTGGAGTGGGCCTATCAGTGGTTCTCCAGAAAATCAATAAAGTGTGGCTTCTACCGCAATTTTTCAATACAATTTTTTTAACTCGTTGAGTGCCATGTGTACCGCCGGCGGTACACACTTTACTTGTAGCGCTGTGCCACTATGCAAAAAAAATGTCTATCACCAGGTGCCACCATACAAATTCAATATGTATGAAAAAATGTCGACTTGTAATAACTGTTGAATATTGATCTATAGGGGTATATAATAAGTTTGCGGAAAGAGATTTGTGCTTATAAGTGTTATTTGTCCTATAAAATGGCGTGACAGCCGGCGGTACACGTGGCACATGAGTGAAACCAAATTATCTAAGTACCTTGTTCACCGCATGTCTATTGAAAATATTTGACCACAGTGCCACCATTCAAATCAAATATACATCTTGAGGTGAAAAAGCAATAAAAACAACCAAAAAGTTTGCAACATTTTGAAGTAAGTGTATAAATAGGTATTATAATTATTATGGATTATAATCTACCTTTTGCCTCGAATGGTTCAACATAACACATTAGTTATTAGTTTTTATTATTAATATCCTTTATTTGAATGTAATTTTTACTTTTGTTAGTTTTTGTTCCAATAAATTTATTTTTTTTTTTTTTTTGATCCTCTTTTATGTAACTTTTGTAATTCTTTGAAAATAAAAGATATCGTAAAAATTTCAAAACTCTAATTAAAAATACCTTTTCCTCTGTGATAAGATACAAACATTTTTTGATTTACTGCAGTGCTTCAGAATATATATTGCATTGAGTTCACATATGCCTGTGCACCGCCGGCGGTACACACGGCACACTGGGGAAGTTTTAGTGTTCACGTGGCACCTGACGGAGGACATTTTGCTTGTATGGTGGAACTCAACGTGTTAAATTTTAAATTTTTAATTAAACCTTAATTTGAATTTAAAAAAAGTGCGTTGGTACTTTCATTAGAACTATACAAGCAACAAAACAGTCAATAAACTAACTTCAGCATTTAAAAATTTTATTTAATAAAAATTTTGAATTGAAAAAATGTACTGAAAAATTGCGGAAGATACTACATTTCATTGTCTTTCTGGAGAAAAACAGGCCCACTCCAATTTTTGGAGGACTGGTAAGTTACACCTGTAGCGTTTTTTGCAAGAAAAATAAAAAATATCAAAAATGACATATTTTGGGAAACTCAATTTAAAATTTTTTTTTCAGTGTAAACAATATAAAAATAAAAAAAAATAATTTTTGCTAGTTTTTATTTTAAAGCCTGTTTCAAGACAAATCATTTGACATCATAAAATTGCGTATTGGATAAGTGCAACTAAAGTTATAGCTTCTCAAAAAAAACTAACCAAAAAATTTCAAAGTCCCATATCTCCGCCTTATTTTAAATTTTGAAAAAATATTTGGTAGTAGTTTTTTCCACTATGCAACTCTTGCTTATGTCAATTTATAGCCAAATCGGATTCCATGAACAAATTCCTTGATCGTTTACACATATTTTACACCAATTCCGACCGCGTTCCAAAATGTTTCTGATTTTAAATAAAAAAAAAAAAAAACAAAATTTAAAAAAAAAAAACATAAAAATCGGATCTTTTCTTGAAGACTTCCGTCAAAAAGGCTTTATTGACTCCACTAGAAATACCTTTACATTAATGGATGATATTTCGGAAAGTTAGATCTAATTGGAAATGTTAAAAGGTAAGTCTTAATCTAGAGGGCTTTGAATATTCGATGCCGTCGGTTAAAGTGAACTACACTACTTCCTAGTTTTGTGGCATATGTCTGAGGAAAGTGCTTTCTGCACTTTTATAAAACAATAACTCAGAGCAAAGACCTGATAATGAAAAATGGCTGTCAGTTTCCAAAGCAGGAACTGCAAATTAATCAAAAAAATTTATTGAGATGAGAATTTTCTGTTTAAAAAACTTTTTAAATCTAAAAATACACCCAGTTACACAATTCCAATATGTAAATCTACTGACATGGTATACCAATTCTTTAATTATTGATGTTCTCCAACAATACAAGGTCATTTGACATCAGGTTTTAATAAAAAAAAAAAAAAAACAGCCATCATAAATTTTAGAAAAACCTTATCAAAATGCAATCAGGCATGGCACGTCATATTTCAGTTTTGCACGGAAATTCCAATTTACACACAAACATACACACATACAGAGCTCCACTTCAGTTTACCTGGAACTTTTCCCATGCCACTGTGTTTTCTACTTTTCAATTGGAATGTTTTTTGCGCAAGTCTTTGGGAAGCCTGGGTGCTCTTGTTGCCAAACAATGAGCCAAACCATTAGCCAACAACAAATAAATCATAAATTCTTGAGTACATAGGAAGTGAAACGCCCCACAAATATGCAGTTCCCGCCTCTTTTGAGAGCTTTTATGTTTGCGAGCAGCAAAAGCGTTAAATACTTATGTGCGACAGAATGTATACGTATACCTACATACATATGTATATGTTTTGAAATTGTTACTCTTCACCTTGTCAACGTATGCACCGATGGCAGGTGAATATAACATACATATGTACTCGTATTATGTATGAATGTGAGTAAATCACTTGAAAACATTTTAATTAAATTTTGAGTACCAAAATGGCATAGGGCAGACAGTTCATGTTGCAACCTACGAAAAAAAGCAACAAAAACTTCAATTCTGTGGCATTTGATAAAAAATTAAAATGTTTTTATTAAAATTCAACATGTGTGTGGGTTGCGAATAATCAAAAATGATCAATATTGATGTTACCGTCTATTTGCACAGGTGCCAAGAATAACAGGCAACGAGCCAATAATCGATAGACCCTTATGGAAATGAACTTATCAATACTGACAAACACCTGTGACCGTCGAGTGAAAAAGGTACCCTATCTTCACAACATAAAAAAACATTTTTTTGCATTTTCTAAAAATAGAATTTTGAATAAAATGGCACCTCGATCACTGGAAAACTCTAAAAACTGACTGAGTTATGGCATTTTGAAATCGTAAAATAAAAAACTCATGTTTGTAGATATCGAAGTTCAAAGTTTGTCAGTTATCAATTTTTACAGGGTGGAGGTTCTGTACAACCGCCTTTATTGCTATTTGTTATTTGATAATCTACCTCAAATCAGCTGTAAAATATTCAAAACATGTCTAAGCACTGAATTCCACCTTAAACTGAAAACCGGTAAAAATTACTGTATCTCTTATTTTTGGTACCCGACAGTTTTCCTGAATCGATTTTCCTGACAACAATTTTCACGACATACGTATTCCCGACAAGCGTTTTTCCTGAATACTTGTTCCCGACACCCTTTTTCGTTGAAGAAAATTTTTTTAACAATTTCGTTGCCATAGATACAGATGATCATATCGTTTATTTATCAAATACGTCAAAATTTTTTGTACATAAACAATTTACGTCATCAAGTCATCAAAACCGTAATATTGTATATCAAAATCGTCAATGGAATACTTGAAATTAGTATCGCACAATATCAATATTTAGTCATAAACAAGAACTACAAAATCTCAACCACTGATTTCTATTCACGACAAAACCAATTGTCGGGACAGAGGTCAATTTATTGTTTCGGGTGAAATGTTGTAGTGAAAATGCATTCGCGAAAAAATCTGTTGGGAAAATTGACTTTCGTGACCTTCGTTTCGGGAAATCTGACGGGAATCCTTATTTTTAACTGTACTGCTAAATTTTGTGAATGAAGGTACGGTACCTTTTCCAATGGACGGTCGCACCTATCAATTCCCATTAGAAGATACTTATCACTTTCGTATTTTCGCTGATGATTATGGACACTTCCACCAGTCGGATGCATTATTGATGCACACCGGAGGAAACTTTCTCCACACTCAGTTTTACTCTTATTTATTATTTTTGGTTCAGGAAATCTGTGGCATTTCAAATAATGCCGAAGTTCTGGGATTTCGATCGTAACATACATATGGGTGATTCTCAGATAACCGTGCTTTTTGTGTCTTTTTGCAATTTCAGCCATACAGTAGGCATTTTTTCACAAAAAACGACATTATAAATTAGGAATAATGTTTTTCTGATAAGCATACGAGTATCATTATGGCTTAAATATTTTGAACTTGCAATTTCGAATTGAAATCTGTCCTCGAGTTCTGGATAAAATAGTTTTCTTGAAAACATTATAATATGATACTACTTTATCAGTCAATAGACTGCGATACCCATGCATTAATTCTGATCACTTTCCATCACCCAAAGTTATCATTTTCAGACACGCCAGCGAAAAAATCGGTTTGCGTTTTACTACATGAGTTGAAAACTAACCTCCTTGAACGCCAGAATGCGCTGCGATCGAAAAATAGATTATGGTGCCTTATAGTCCATTCATATTTAGGCAGACGATTTTCGATCTCTCATAAAACATTATTTTTTGAGAGGCAAAACGGCGAAGGAAACTATAGGAAAGTTGGATAAATATTATGGGGCTAGTGATCCTTCAGATTACACCGTGAAATATTGGTTTCGAAAGTTTCGTGGTGGCCGAAACTCCATTACCGATGAAGTCCGCAGCGGCAGGTCATGCCGTCGATTTTCTGGGATTGTCATGGCATACTCTTCGTGAACTACCTCAAAAAAGGAAGAACTGTCCATTATTTCATACGTCTATTATTGGAGCAATTGAAGGCCGAAATCGCTGTGAAACGGCCTAGCATGAAGCGTCAAGACAATGCGCCGGCACACAAGAGCATCGCAACCATGGCTCAAATAAACGATTTAGGGCTCGAATTGCTTCCCCATCCACCTTATTCGTCTGTTCCCAAACCAAAATATGGCTCAGCAATAGAAAATTCAGCTCACGCGAGGAAATCATCGACGCCGCGGAGGAGTATTTTGCAGACCTTTCGGAAAATTACTATCAAAACAAAATAAATGGCTATATTGCGCTGAAATTTGACACGTCTCACACTGGTTCAAAATCCTTAAAAGCTGGCTAAAAGTCAAAAAAAAGTTTTTTTTTAAATTAACTTTTTATGGACCGAATTGTCTAACAGATATTCATAGACCTCAAAAAATTTGTAAGAAAGATCCAGGTATTCCTACAATGCTCTTGGGATCTCTCCAAAAGTACGCTTCTCAGACACAAAATTCTGTGAGTTAAAAATAAAAATTAAGTGTTCACTGTAAAAATTATGTGGTTACTGTAAAACTGACCCGAATTTAATGTTTGAATATGGAATCTCTTCGTAAAAGGAAATACTATCGAACCTCTATATTCAAAACTTGCAACAATTTATACTTTTATGGTAATTATGATTAACTTAAAATCAAATTATTTCACAAAATCAGTATGCATTGGTTATGAAAAAAGCCCAGAACTAATTTATACCACGTCATACCACCAGGATTTTTTGGATTTAAGAAGATTGAAACCTTTTCTAACACATATAAAAAAATTGAGGTGCCTTTTTTGCCCCTTTTCTTTGACGCGATTTTTTCTGAAGCACCCATAGGAAAATTAAACTCATATTGCTTACCAAGTGTCAATATGTGTTGCTCGCCTGAAATGGAAAAATTTTTATATTATTATACAGCTTATACTCCGTGATAACGGAATCTAAAACCGATTTTTATGTAGATTAATTTACCGTTGCACACAACTCCATCAAAGTTAAAGTTTTGAAATAAATTTTTAAATTAGATATAAAAATTGTGCAAGTGTTATTTTTTGCCTTTTCGAATCCGCCATTTTGTTTTTAAAAAATCTTACATCAGATTCGTAATCAGTGACCCCAAAAACCCCCGAGTAAATTTTTTTGTTGGATTTGGCTGAATTTTTATGCAATTCGTCCACCATTTTGAATCCGCCATTTTCTTTTTTAAAAATCTAATATCAAATTCGTAATCAGCGACCTCAAAAACCCCCAGGTAAAAATTTCGTCTCGAAACTTTAATGATTTCGACTTTTGACCAGCTTTTAGGGATTTTGAACCAGTGTGCGTCTGCCTAAATATGAATGGACTATAAGGCACCATAATCTTTTTTGCGATCGCAGAGCATTCAGGCGGTCAAGGTTACTTTTCACCCCACATAGTGTAGGGCAGCTTATGCTTATACATATACAAAAACAGGGTTCTTAAAAAACTATGGTCACAAACGTGGCACTCCGTACTAGGCATTAATTTTATTAAATGCATGAAATCATTTTTTCGTATGTTTTGCATACATAACCTAAAAACCGCTCGGAAAAGGCTCAAAATCGTGCTTTACAATGAGCGATAAACTACAAAAATGTCACAAACGTGGCGCATCAAAAATGTCACAAGCGTGGCACTTTGCAAAAAACATCATATTTTGATATGAAGTTTCAATGTATAGGTGTAATAATTATGTTTTTAATATAATAATTTTTTCACAACATTAGAATCCTGAGTTATCCTTGCTCAAAAGTGAAAAATTCACTGTTTTGACTGTTTGATTTTTCCAAGTTTTATTATAATTACACTGCATAACAAAAATGGGTTTTTTATTGTGCATGGAAGTTTTTTGTCAATTTTGAAGGGATTTCTGCATAGAATCCGACTCTGACTTCAGAATTGGCTCATCAGCTCTAGATTTTGAGATATTTGAAGTTAAGTAACCGAATACGGTTATTTTTGAGGTTAGATGCTGACTCCATAAATCTATTTTTACAATATTATTGACAAAAATAAAAATTTTACATTTTTCTTATTTTTTCGGTCCAACAAATATCCTTTGTATGTTATTGAGAAGTATCCTTACTTTAAACGCTTATAAGTCGAAAACTAGGGATTCAATTGAAAAACAGAAAAAAATCAAGATCAGATTCGTAATAAGGAGATCTTAGTCCACCATATATAGTAAAATATAGTAGTAAAATTGAATAGCAAATATTTCTGCAGTACATACTTACTCAATTTCCCTTGTTTTAGGTGTCATTTTTGTACCTTTTTAAGAAAAGGGCAAAAATTACCCACATGAGGAGGTTGTGCAGGGTTAAAATTTTCTACAAAAATATTCCCCGCAATATCCTGCATAAGTTTGCTGAACACATGATACACCTCAAATGTAAGGATCATATAGTTAAATTCATCGATTTAACACAAGAATGCGGTATTTTTGTTTTTTCATATACAGTGGAAAAAAAACTTCAAAAATCGATTAAAAAAAAATGTGACGTGCTGGAGAAAAACCACGAGACACGGGTATTTTTTTTTAACGTCTACTTTAAGAATTTTTTGGATTTTCTCATGTGTTTTTTTTTTTTTGTGTCGAACGGTGTTATCAGTTTCATAACCCGAAAAAGCACAGTTATCTGAGAATCACCCATAAAGGCATATCATTCGAAATAATCAGTTACGACTTCGTTAAACACAGCGTGAAAAACTTTAAAAAAATATTATCTACTCGAAAAACCAAATACATTCTTAAAAATCTTTTACATTTAGCTCAAAGTTTCCTATAAAAAAGTTTTCTCTAAAACGTTAGCGTACTTCTCAGAGGTACATTTAAGACTACTCTCAATTGCAGTTTTCTTGTTAGTCTATTCTTCGTAACCTTATGTGATACACCCTGTACATAAGTAAAAATTTCTTTGCTATTTTTATAAGAAAGTTTTTTGAAACATGGAATTCTACTTTCTGTGCCTTAAGAGTGCTCTGATAGATAAGCAATTAGAGCGCTTTTTCTTTCGCGTACTGGACAAACACATTGATTGTCAAACTCCGTAAGCTACATACTTTATTATCTTCTTATAGTTTTTGCTTTCAATTACCCTTGATATTTAAATTTTCATATCTCCCATCTGAAAAAAATTGCCGTTAGTTCAATAATAAGTGCATTTTGTCAATTGTGTCAAAATTTCTCGATTTCACACTTGTTGACAGTACCAACATTAAGATGGAATTTACAAATAATTAATTAACATGAAAACAGTAGTGTATTTTTCTTCACCTAAGCACTCCGGACCACTAACATCAATCGCACTCGTAACAGTAAATTGTTGCGTCATTTATCTTCCTGTCGTCTATTTCGACATTATTACGTTAACACCAAAGTCAATTGACGCAATTTGTTCAAACATTAACGACGACAACCATTCAAACTGATGGGTAGACAAGTGACTTTAAGGGCGTATCCGTTTCCCATTTGAGCATTTGCACCCTTCTTGCAAGAACCCAACATCGTACTGCAGTGCAATTCATATGTTCTGGATTTTTACTATAGTTATCGTAAGCACGAAAGAAGAAAAGTCCACAAATGTTTACAGAGTGCTCTTGGATAATTTGTTCATGTAACATTTCATGGACAAAAAACATGAGCTTATTTTATTCCTGTGGGAAAACAAAAACTACTTACGATTATTTCCTATTTATAACAAAACAAAAAAAATGAGCGCAATTTCTTTTAAAATGTTCTATGACTTAATATAAAAAGGGATTACGCCTCTGAAAAGCTTTAGTCATAATGGTCAAAATCACAGCATGTGCTTGAATTATGCTAGAGGTCAACCAAAATCGATCCGAAAACCTTAAAAACAGGTTGTTTCTGTAATACAATTTTTTCATAACAAATATAAAACTTTCTGATTAAAAATAAAACGATTTTTGGAAATTCCGAGATTAGCCATAAGAAAGTGGAAGAACTGGGTTATAATTGGTTAACGTATTCTTCAAAAATATTCTACTGAAAATTTAACTAGGGGTCACCATAGACAAGAAATGGTTAAGAATAGGTAATTCATAAAAAAGTGCACTAAATGTGGAAAAGGAACCTTATCTTCACTGGAGAGCTAAAAATAAGAGATATCGGTATTTAGTTTAAGGTAGAATTCAGTGGTTGGACATGCTCTGAACTTTTTACAATTTATTTGAGGTCCATTATCCAATTACAAATATCAATAAAACCCGTCTTAACGAGCTCCTACCTTTCGAACTTTTAACTTCGACATATACAAACTTGAGTTTTATATTTTACGATTCCAAAACTCAGTCAATTTTCCAGTTCAACAAATACTTTTGTTTTTTTGAGTCACCCTACTGTCACATTAACATAGAATATGTTCTGCTGTTTCTTCTTCATCATTACAGAATCTACAGAATTCATCCTGGATTAATACCATGTTGAAGAGATGCTTCCTTACCGGGCAATGTCCCGTGAGAAATCCTCTACCAGTTCATACACCTTTCTTGTTCAGCATAAGTAACTGTTTTGTTCTTTGTGTTTAAATTCTTGACATGAATGCTTTTGATTGTCTGTGGCCTAGGGTATTGTCCCAGCCTTCTTGAGCTTTTTTGTCCAGCCAATTGTTGAGGTTTAATTTAATAAAGCTCCAAGGTGGGCCACAGAATGGTGTAGGACCTGTAAATGTGATAATGATCCTTTCCTAGCGAGCTCATCTGCAGTTTCGTTACCTTCAATTCTAATGTGTCGAGGTACCCAATGAATTGATACTTATTTCGGGAGGAGAGTAGTTGAAGGCACCCCCAGTCCAACAACGATGTTTATTATATTTGTATTAGGAAGCCTTCTTTCTTATTCCCTTAGGCAAAGTTCAATCGCATGTACTTCCGCCATACCATAGGTGGTAGTCACCAACGAATTGAAGTCGTTCTTTTTCCCAGGCATTTCTGCCGGGGAATGTAACTTGGAAGTTGTGCAGAAAGTTGTATTTGGGTATGCAGTAATTACTGATAGTGATGGTTAGATTCGTGATGGTGTTCAGCTCCTTCCCTAGGGCAGACTGTCTGATAATTCTAGCCCTACCTCTGTCCAGCAACATTAGTTTCGCTACGAACCTCAACGCTTCCTTCCTTATCTCTAGAAAAAAAGGTGGTAAGTCAAGCGCTATTTCCAAGGCAGCAGTTGGTGTGGTTTTCATAGCTCCTGTAACTGAAATACAAGCCATTCTTTGTAGTTTACATACTTAGTTTGACTTGTGCCGATTTTTGTTGCACCTTTTTATACCATACGGCTGTTCCATAGGTAATAATGGGTCTGACGATTGATGTGTACATTCAGAGGCTAAGTTTTTGACTCATTCCCCAGTTTTTGCCTAGAAGGCTTTGGTTCACAGTGCTGCTCTTGCCTTCCGGATTATGTTTTCTAGATAAGGGTTTCAAGTGAGCTTTTCATACAGCACTACACGAAGATATTTGATCTGGCTAAAAAATGATATAACTATTCCATCGAGAACGGGTTCCCGGAAGAGTTCCTTTCTCCTTTTTTTTGGAGAATATGGTAATAGTGGTCCTTTGGGGATTAATCCTCAGCCCAGAGAACATGTACAAAGAGACCTGCATGAGTAGATAAGGCATTTATAAAACGGGAGGTCGCCTGGTTTCTCTAGTCCGCACATTCGAGACTAGATATCCTCTAGCCAGGCATTCCTAGGCAAAGGCTGTTCCATCATGCCAGCTATGCTAGCTAGCCCTGCAGCCAGACTGAACTGTCTGGATAGCTGTTTCCAATACCCATCACTTTGAGGTCATAGTTGCACTACCCCCTATCAATGACAATTACGCCCACAATATTCAATTGTCAATCATGTGTGTTGCATGTTAATCCCCCTTGCGCGTCCTCAGCTCACTTTTTTGACACCCTCTTTCCAAAAATCTTTTTTTTTTTTTCAATCTTAAAATATAAGTTTTTTTTTTAATCAGTCTACTGTAATCATTCTGCCTTATAAAAATTAATTAAGACGTTTATGGATTTTTAATACAGAAATAAATCTAAAATTTCGAATTCTTGTGATTTTTTTTACTCTTTTTCCCATAATTTTTTTAGGTCAGAGTTATGAATTGACATTTCCTTTAAAATGCCTTCTTGAAAAATATCTTAGATTAAAAATTGACCGAAATATGACCACCCGAACATGAAAATTTGTTTTGCTCGGTTAGAAAAATTGCCATAAATACTAATATTCTTAATTTTTTTTCAGTTTTTTTAATAAAAATCCATTGAGGAAGCCGAACTCCAAATGGAGAAACGTCGGGAAAATTTGTTTTTTTATATAACACAAAAATAATTGACCAAAAGAGCCTAACTATAATTCTATGCATCAAAACTAAAAATATTGGTCACAAATTTAATAAACATTTAAAACAGTTTTTAGCAACCAAAAATGCTTAGAATCATCCAAAAAATATGGGAGAAGGGGGAGGTTTCGACACCCTAACAAAAAAGTCCTTATATCTTCCAAATGCAATTGTGCATGTTATTTTGAATACACACAGACTATGCACGAATATGTGTGCTTCTTTTGTAATCTACCAAAAATTCGATATGTTCGCTACTTTCGGAACTGTGACCAAAAACCCATAGTTAAAATGTAGATGGTAAAAGACGAATTGCTTCCGGTGATGCAATGGGAGAACGAAAATCAGGGATGTCGTCTTCAATCGGGGCCATATCCAGCAAATCATTCGGATCAGGAAGGTCAGAGCCTTGAACGAGTTCGAGACATGATTCAGGCTGAGTCTATATCCATTTATACACCGGCATTAGTACCGAACTCCATATCTTGTGAAAAATCAGATTCATGGAAAATAATTGAATCATATGTATAAATTTCAGTTGTCGAATCCTCCCATTTACACTAGACGAATCCTCCCTCATCCACTTGTTCCCAAATTTCCAAAATTCCTCAGTTATCTTTTATTTATTTTGCAAAAGCCTTAAATGTAGTATTACAGTAATAATTTCTTTAAGTATCTGCTAAAAAAAACGGAAATTTTATGGTTTATTAAGCGAGTATCACACCAAAAGCAACAAGCAAATATTGCATCAACTTGCTATAAAAATACAAAATCACGACTAACTACGCACCCTAGCCGAATTGCGCAGAGAAATTTTTATGATAGCTGCGTACCATTAGGAGTAAGACTTTTTGGTTTACACGCGGGAATAAGTGCGAATGGAAATCGCAAAATTTGGCACTGATGAAGCCTCCCACGAGTCGAAACCTCCCCCTTCTACCCTACGTGTTAATTTTTTCAGATTTTTTGGAACTTATTTATTCCACTATTTCGATTCGAAATGCCAACAAATCCAATCGATCTTTTTTTTTTACATTATTGCTGTCGAAATCCATACGGTATTCCAACCAACTGTTGCATACTACTAGGTCAATAAAATGGTCGAGCATTCTAAGTGTCCCATACAATGATTGTACTTGGCTACAATGTTAGGTTGTAGTATAACAATCTTCTTTTTTTGCTCCGCACAATATCTTGTGACGGTGTTTACTGCTTCGTCACCATAAATGGACGAAGCCAGCTGAACACAGCCCCCGTCCAACCATTTTAAAATAAATACATTTTTATTTCTTTCTATATGGGAGTCATAGCTCCCTCCCTAGCTTTTTGCAACTCCTTTTTAGTCGCTAGTGGAGCACTTCCAGTTCTATTGCCTCTTATTGTGCCTGTTGGCCATATGCCCTTTTCTTGTGAATAAATAATAAATAATTATCAAAAAATA
The DNA here is from genome assembly GCA_951812925.1 of Calliopum simillimum. NCBI lineage: Eukaryota > Metazoa > Arthropoda > Insecta > Diptera > Lauxaniidae > Calliopum > Calliopum simillimum. Next base: position 85,377,225 of record OX638369.1, on the reverse strand, counting down.
GTTCAAAATGTTTGTTTTCTGAAATTGTCTTAGAAAGAACAGAAACCTAATTTTGAATCGCCCACAATTGTGTTTTTACCTTGGTATACTTCGAGATTGTAAACAATTCCCTTTGAGCTACATAAACAAAATACTTTTTCTCCCCATTTTACAGGCTTTTTGGGCATATACTGCCGCGATCTAGTTTTTCCTTTAAATGGAATCATCAATTCTCATCTTGAGGAATATCAAAAGTTCTTCTTGAGAACATATTTAAAAGTGGACAGATCTTAAAAAGTCTGTCATTCGATTTCTCATCTTAGGTAAACTTTAGCTTATTGCGTATTGAATGGAATCTATTTTTTGCCATATTTTGACGAAATGCTGGAATTTCAGTATCACTTGACCACCAATACATCGTAAATCGAGGATATCCGATCGTACTTATCATGATTTCTAAAGATAATAATTTTAGAATTTCTTCCTATGTGACATTATTAGAAAATAAAAAAAAAATTTTTTTTTTCAGTTGTGCAACCAAAAGTTAAATTTGATCGGACAGTGTAATATGTGGTATATAACATTCTTTGAAAAACTAACTCTCAGACTCAGTAATCTAATACAGCCTGCCTTAACCCAAAAATTTGTTTCAATTATGAATTGAAATCAAATTGATTGTTGTTCCGACAGTTGTACGAATACATTCAGCTACTTACCTATTGCTTGGCTTTTTTGTGTTTAGATATCTCGAAAATTGGCCTTTTACGAGCCTTTTTGAATTTTTCTAACTGGACTTTTATTCATGATAATGTTTTTTTCTCTTATCCCTTCTTCTCATTCTGTAGAATAAAACAATTTAATTTTTATTTGATTAAAACTAATTTTCATTGGAACAAATAATACCAGATATTGTATGATTGTATTAAATATATATTGTATATTTGACTCAACAAATTTTGTACACAACATACCAATGTTTTCAGTTTTGTACCCAAAGATCATAGAGTTTAAGAACGAACCTTGAATGTCTTAATTTATTCGATACTCTTATTTGAAAAATGATTTATTAGTTGCCCCAAAACTATTTTTGTTTTTTTATCATTATCACACATCTTCACCTTGATTGTAACCTTTTTGTCCCCCTTCCCTCAAGGACAATAACCAATGCGAAGAATAAGACGATATTATTTTCACCAAACTAATTGTGTATTTATTGTTGCTTCTAATGTTCATAGATAATTTTTGAAACACAGCAATTTGGGGCTTCCGAGGGTGTCACATTAAATCATATTTAAACATCTGAAGAGATGAATGTTGTGAAAATTTGTTTAAAATTCAATTATGGGACGATAAGATGTTGCTGCTGCTAAAAGCAATTTGTTTGTGTGCGTGTCTTAATGCTTTATGCGCTCGGTGAAGGTGACTTCAATTGGCATAAATCACGTGCCAGGACTCGTGAATCTTCCTTATTTAAATGCCAACAATTTGATTTACCGCATTGCTTTAAGAGGCTTTTTTATTGCGAACAACAATATAATTAACTTGAGTCCTTAATTTATATTATTAAAAGTAAAGATGCAAATTATTGCATGAAGACGTATCTCTATTTTAAAAATGAAACTGAGGGAAAACCATAATTTTGAAGCGAATTAAAGCCGATGAAAACTTTTATTTTTGTGCATATATGTATGTATGTATTTAGAAAGATTTCTTTTCGGAATATCTAACAAACTTTTTAAAAAAGGCGCAAGGGAAAACTACCAAATAGTGCTTTAGAGGCGATTCATAAAGCAGAACGTACTGGCACAAACACTTTAAATAACGAGCCAAGGATAAAAATTCACCGAACGCTAAAGTCGCACTATTATAAGCTTAAGGTAAATATTAGCGTAAACATGAATAACCGTAAATCCTTTGTATGCAGTGGAAAATATCCATGTTACCCACGTAGTCCATATTTCCCTCCCTTACCCTACTGAATTTTTGCGCAGGTCAAACCCTCTACAGAAGATCTAAAAGTTGAAGGCATGGCATTTGTCTGATAACGCCCACTCTACGATCAGTTTATGGTATTTACTTTCGGTACCTACCTACTTATCGAATTTCATTAAAATAGCATATGTAGCTTTCGCGATATAACGTGTTAAAATTTTCAATCGTCAAAAAGTTGGCGTGACACACATTTGATAACGCCCATTTTTTGACAAGTGCATGGTTATTACGATCGGCACCTACCTACCAAATTTCTTCATCAAAATTGCTTGTTTAAACTGCAAGATATAACGTATTTAAATTATGGGGAAAAAGTAAGTGTGGCAAAATATTTTTACCACCACTTTTCGTCCATGGCATGGTACTCATGATCGGGCTAGATATAATGGAATGTAACGAAAAGTGTACGGCATCGGGAAATATCAATTTTACAGGTCGCGCAGAGACTAAACGACTTTTTCTCGATTTATGATTTTACATCGGACGCAAAGGTGCCCGAACGCACTTTCAACGTTCCACACAGACTTTGAAGAAAAAAAAACTGTATAGCATAAAGCATAAATTCGGCATGACAAATACTTATTCTAAAAAAATTTCAGGACTTCGGCACAGAATTCCCACGATTCAGTATTCTGGTTATGGTATCACAAGTTCTAGATTTTTTGCTTTTTGCAGATATTAAAAACAGGGACTGAAACCGAACGCACAGGAAATCGTACTTGACTGTAAAACTAGTTTGAATTGTCACGTCGTGACAAAAGGACCTTATCTTGCCAGAGGTCAAATTTTAAGTGCACTTGATTTCAGAATTGATTTTTTAAATCATTTTAAAAGCGAAAAAACCCGGAAATATTGTAAGTTCTGTAGATTTGGATGTAGTGCTCATCGAAGGTGGAAAATTAAGACGGAAAATATAGTGAGAGAGCAATAATTTGCTGATTGGAATTAAACGGTCTAAAATCCATAACAGAAGTTAAACAGTTTAATTTTAAAACATATGATTTTTCCGTAATTTTGACCATTTTTGATCATAAAATTTTCAAAGGGACCAAACTTTACATGACACTTTTTTGCATCAAAATTGAACTTTTGGTTCCCTGAGTGTAAAATTCCGGCCAACTGTAATTTTTTGCACACAAATCTGAGCACATTGGCTTGAAAAATACAGGTTTACAAAAAAAAAGAAATGTCATGGCGTTCTGACCAGATTTTATGTTTCCTAGGGACTTTGACGTCCTGAATCCGAATTCCGGTTTCGTTTTTTTCCAGAACATCTGAGAAAAAATATTTCAAGGTCATATGGGGGTCATGTGCCATGAAACTAATTTTTTATCATTGAGTTCTTAGTCGTTTAAAAGAATATGTGATCAAAAAGGGTATCTCGGACCTAGTTTCGGAGATATGGTCATCGGAAGATCCGGATATATCTTCTATGAAAACCGCTATAAATTGGGAACCCCTGGATGGATTTGTAAAATATATGAAAGGTATTTTGACAGCCTATAAAAATGTTTTAAGCATATTTTCAATTGGATTCATAGTTTTCGAGATATGAGCTTTTTTGAAATTTGTTGAATTTTTCAATTACAACAAAAAATAAATCAACAACACAAACAACAACAACAACAAAATACCTTTCATATGGTACCAATATTTTTCAAATCCATCCAGGGGTTCCCAACTTATAGCGGTTCTTACTGAAGGTATAAATTTTGATCTTCCGATGGCTTTATCTCCGAAACTGGGTCCTAGATACCCTTTTTAATCACATATTCTTTTTAAGACCTAAGAGTTCAATGATTAAAAATTAGTTTCAGAGTTTTAGCGAATTTATCACTAAACGACACATGAACCCCATTTTGACCTCCATATTACCTTGAAATCCTTTTTCTCAGACGTTCTGGAAAAAAACGGACCCGGAATTTGGATTCAAGACCTCAAAGTCCTTAGGAAACACATAGTCTGGTCAAAACGCCATGACATTTTTTTTTTTTTTTGTAAACCTGTGAGATTGAACAAGAATTTTTGAAGGTAACTTATCTGTATTTAGCGACAAAGGTACTTTTTATTTCAAGCTATTTAATACTAAAAATTTTATAGCTTTTTTTTTGGCCCTGACAATATTGGACCATTTTTGGCACTTATAACGTATTAACGCATTTGGCTTTACAGATTTTATATACAGTTTTATATAATATGCATAGGCGTCCTCGGAAACAGTTTAAACGATTTTGAGAATATTTAATAAACGGGTGGTTATGGTATTGAATCTTTCCTTCTTTGTCGATGATTCTAGGGTGGGCAATAAGAATTGTAGGGCGGGCATTGCCCACTCATGCCCCTCCCCCCCTTAGCTGCGAGCATGAATATAAAACTCTGTTTCGGAATCCGTGCTTTTTCAATTACTTTTCGCTCCGAAATTTTTTGACGAAAACGGTATCTTTTTTGTTAAAAATCTTGTGCTCTACAAAAATTACCATATTTGTCAACCAAAAAGATATATGGCAAAAAACGAATTCGGTTTTTAAAGAGTATTTTTTACCGGTATTATTTTCGTGAACACAAATCCATATTATTTGTAGAGCATGTAATTCTCCTCAAAAGAAATCCTAACACTTTTTTTCTAAACGAAAAGTAATTGAAATCGTGTGAATTCCAGAAAAAACCTGATAGCAAAATAATTGAAATAAGGACATTAAAAAAGACTTAAATTATTTTCGATTCAAGTCAAAATAGAGGTAAAACTATGCAAAGTCGTTTATTTAAGGTCAAAAAATTTGTAACAGTAAGTTTTTAACTGATGTCTATAATGCAGATCTGATTTAGTTTTTATTTTTTTATTTTTCGAATATTATTTTACTTTTGAGCTGGTAATGAAAGTTTCTTAAATTCATCATACACATAATGCCCTAAATTATTTTTTTTAATTTGACAATAAATTTACACCATACCGCTATACCTTTAACTCACGTCAGTGATGAACAACATCTAATGATTTTAATCGCACCAGACGACACAGCACCCTAACTAGCACCAGAAATCAGCAACACCAGTTTGCACACCAGTCACAAGTTGAGCATTTAACCATTTATAAAACCACAAATCAGACAATTTTATCCCATTAAGGACGCATTTAAATCACTTTACAATTGACTTGACTCATACTGTGTTGCCTGGTCGCAGCAGTAGACACTCACACCGACGACCCAATGAATGGTGCGACATCGAACGCTTTAGCTGAGAGTTGATTCCACCCTCAAAACCTTTTTCAAAAATATTCATGTGGAAATTAAAAGCTACAAGTTGAGGGTTTAAAATTTGCTCATTTTTGTTGTGTTCGTGCCTTTGTGGGGATTTCAATTCTTAACAACCGGAACAATGCAGTGATTTTTGATTTGATTTACCCTGCAGGATATGAGAAAAGGACACTCGGGGCACGTAGCAATGGTAAAATATAAAACAACAGCAACAAAATTAAAAGTATATTAAAGTTAATTTTGAAATTGTCACCATATACTTGGACCAACAGGTTCATGGTATTCATTAATGGCAACATCAAAAGAATAATAAATAATGAAACTATACAGTAGCTGATGTAGGGGCGGCCAAGCGAGCAATCGTTATGGAGGAGAGTTATGAAAAAGCATACCAAGATATGATGATCAACTCTAAGGTGACAAAAGGAAGTAGTCTGTGGAGTGGAAAAAAAAAACAAAGTTGCTCGGAATTTTGCTCCCACGGCACCAAAAGTTTCTCTTTGATGTAAATAAACACCGTGTAAAATTTGGTCCATTTCAGAGAACATTTGATGCATCCCAAATCGTTTTGAAAACCGAAAAGTGGTCCAAAATATGGAAAAGCGTTCGTTTTGAAATTTGAACTATTCGACTTCTTACATGTATGTATATTGAGCCGCTTAATTTTTGGTTTTTAATATGGTTTGGGATGCATTAAAAGTTGTCTGAAATATAGAAAATTTTACATGGTATTTATTTACAACAAAGAGAAACTTTTGGTGCCGTGAGAATAAAATTCCGACAAACTTTTTTTTTCCACTCCACAATCTGGAATCTAGATGTGCGATATGTAAAAATAATAAAGCTAAACCTGTTTTCACGCAAATGTAATCATGAGCAAACCAGCACTGTTACATATATTCTTGGTCTTGGTTTTGATATTGAGTCTTGGTCCTGATCTACATTTTGCATACTCAATACGCGATTCCAAGCCAAATTTTTTCAAAGCTATTGGATTTTTAATATGCCAAATTTCGTATGTGCGTGACACCCCTATTAACTATAAGTGACCAAGACCGAATAGCAGTATTGTTTATGATATTGATCAAGAGCTAGACCCGTACTATAGCAGTCTATGTGCATGGATATTTCCATGATGACGCACTTGAAAGTCGTACGTTTGTAACGTGAAGAAAAACAAAGAAAAAATCAAAAATTGTTTTTCTTTTTTGGACCACCATATTTTAAATTGAAAATCTTTCAAAAAACCAGGACTTCCCTCTGAAAGTTGCTTCACTTTATCTTGTTAAGTTGACGTGGCATCATTTTTATTTGTCCCGATCCATTTTACATATGTACCAAATGGCATCGCCCATTTTCCCAGTGAACATTATTTGTACTAGCGCTCTTTACATATGCATTAAATCTCATTCATGTGCTTTAAAAATTTTCAGAGATATGATGAAGTGATTTTTGTTGCGCCGTGATACCCCCATATTCCCAGTACACATTTTTTTGTCTTGGCGCTTTTTACATATGTAGCAAATCGCATCCATGTACGTTAAACAGTTTCAGAGATATAATGATTTAATTTTTAGGCTCACTTTACTTTTCTGTGGAACTGCCGATATACCTGTATTAAAGGAAATTTTCTGAGCTACAAAATTGTGGAAAATCATTTTTCTGTAAAATCAACCGTTAGCGAGATATTTGCAAAAAAAAAAAAATTATATCCGCGACCTTAGAGCCTGAATAACTTTTCATGGACTTTTGATATTTGTTTTAAAACACCAAAATAAAGCGATTCTAATTAAAGAATTGTTGGCCCTAATTTTTTTGGTTATACTGGACTGAAAATAAACTAATGAAATTTTTTCAGTATTTTTCAACAAAACCTGTTACAATTCGACCTGAACATTATAATTTGAGGGGTATAGAAGCAAAGGCGACAATCTCCACTTTTTTCAATTTTGTGAAAACTGTATGTTTTGCAATTCTGTAGAATAGAGTTAGATGAGGATGTAAACCAAGTTTGAATCAAATCCTCAAAGGGGTTTATGGACAAATTCGATACGAAATTTGGAGATTGTCGTGTTTGTTTCAATCAAGTGGAAATTGCTTGGTTTGTAATAATCGAACTACCACACCCTTCTTCGATTTCGCTGAAATTAGGTACATGAGTTCATTAGTTGCTAAAACCAATAAAAATGGTGAAAAATTGTATTATTTTTTTGGCGGAGCTCTAAGAATGGAGATTGCTGCCTTCGCTTTGATTGGCAGTTTTCAACCTTAGATATAAATTGGATAGAGAAGTATTTGGTATTGCAAATTTCACTGATCACAAGCTTAGATCAAATGCAACTAGATGGCATTCTCAGATGCATTCATGAAAAAAATGGTGATTGCCGCCTTAACTAAATTAGTCAAAGTATAATATCTTATAGCAAATTGAAATACCTTTCTAACAAGGTATTATTGTTTAATATCGGGTAATTAATACGAATTCTATGAATTTTTCATTTATCGACATTAGCAAAATTATCGCAAAATACCATATGTGGTAGTATGGCATTTTGCGGCAATTTTGCTAATGACGATAAAAGAAAAATTCATAGAATTCGTATTTATTACCCGATTTTAAACAATAATGCCTTGTTAGAAAGGTATTTCAATTTGCTATAAGATAAAATTATGCTTAAACTTATTTAATTAAGATAAAAAAAAATTTTCATTATTTTTTGCCTGAAACCTCAACTTGACATTGACCTCTCTTGAGGGCCGGGTTATCCGATCGCCGTGAAACTTCATAGTATTTGTTTTTATGACCATTCGAAGGATTTCAGGGGGCGGCATCAACGAAAATCAGAAAATCGTAAAATAAGCGCATGCCTAATAACCCCCATTTTCGAAGTGGGGATTATGTCCGTTGGGCTTATGTCCGGTAACCGATTCCAAAGCACGAATGATGGAAATGCTACAAGAAGATTTTTCGACTATCGACATCCATATACATTAAACGGTTTCAGAGATATCATAAATTTAGTTATAAATATGCAGCCCAACTTTTTCAATGAAAGCTGATTAAACCGGTGCTCTATATATCATCACTATGCATCAAATAGTTTCAAACAAATGTCGACTTTCGTTTTAGAGGCTGCCCACTTTTTAGTAGAGTAGAACGGGGTAATGTCGTGCAGGGGGTTATGTCGTGCACTGGCTGTTTTAGCCCAAAGAATTGAATGATTTACCAGCTGTTTGTTAGGTAGGGACCTGCTGACCTACTGAGCTTATGCATATAATACTAGCAATTTTCACCAGTTCGTCTCTACAGAGTAACCTGTTTTTCAAAACGCACGCTTTCGGGACGATAAAAGTGTTTTTTCATCGGGTCAGAAAAATAATTTTCCTTGCGGGAAAATAAACCAGGTAAGTGTTTTTTGAAACGAAATATCCTGCCAAAGAAAAGAAGTATTTGGTTTTCGAAAAAATTTTGGGCTTCACCGAGTTATCAAAGTTGACCTTTAAAACGACCATTGGGGTAATGTCGTGCACATTTACTTATACAAACACAATTTCTCACTACACAAATGTTGTTACACATGGATATAACCAATGAAATTATATTTCGATCGGATGCTTACTCGTTGCATTCGCTTGAGTGCACGACATTGCCCCGTTCTACTCTACATAGATATTACTTATGTCGTATAGAAGTATAAAAGTGATGTATTCCACTTTTAGTCAAAATTAAGTTACCAACCGATTTGTAATCCCACTTTTAAATACTATTCTTATCAAAGTTTTCAAATGTCTATCAATTCTAGCCCAGGAAAATTAGAATATTTCTGCGAAAAAATTCAAAGTGCATTTTTTTCACCGGAATTATATTTATCTATGCATGGTTAATAATGTGTAAAAAGTCCATTGAAGTCCATTGTGCGCATAAAAAGTTATTCAGGCTCAAAGGTCGCTAAAATCAGTTTTATGCAAATATCTCGCTAACGCAAACTTTTACAGAAAAATGTTTTTACACAATTTTGTAACACAGAAAATTTCCTATGTGAAGATGTAAAAAATGTTTTCGTGTAGCTTATATTTAGTTTAGGAGATAACCCAATTTAAGAAGTTGTGTACAGTTTTTATATGTAAATGCTACGTATAAATTCCTATTACAATGATAATTTTTATAAACCGGTTTTTTTGCCATTTAAAAGTTTTTTGTTTTGAATATCTTCTAAACGCTTACTTCAATGTGTACACATATGGCTTATTTTTTGTAGATCTTGCGATTCTCCATAAAATTGATGCTGTTGCTTTTTATCGTATGACTTACCGTTTCAGATATATCCTTCAAAAACCAGTATTTTCGAAACCTTAACGGTTTTTGAAGAATGTCTCTTGGACAATAAGTCGCTCCAAAAAAAATTTAATACGGTGTATACGTATACAAAATCCAATTATCTTTCGAATGGTTTTTTAATTTTTTTTGTACGACTCCTCGTTTAAGAGTATTCGCAATTTTAAAAGCAAGATATTTTAATATGAACTTATACGTAGAATTTACATATAAAAACTGTGCACAACTTTTTAAATAAGGTTATCTCCTAAACTGTAAGCTTCACGAAAACATTTTTAACATCTTTACATTTTTCTGTAAAAGTTTGCGTTAGCGAGATATTTGCATAAAACTGATTTTAGCGACCTTTGAGCCTGAATAACTTTTGATGCGCACAATGGACTTTCAATGGACTTTTTCTCTTTATTTATCATGCTTTAATAAAGACAATTCCGGTGAAAAAAAATTAACTTGGAATTATTTCGCACAGCAGCTCTTATTTCGTCTAATTTCCCTGGGCTATCCCTAGCCAATTCCGAGTTAAATTTTTCGAAATGTTGAATTCCTATAGGTTTTTCAATAAATTCAAACGGTAAAAAATGGAATACTTCATCTTTGAATAAAAATAAGACACATTTATCCTTGAGCGCTTTTACATTTGTTGGTTGTTAGTTGTTAGATCCAGCAAAAGCGGTGATAGCATTTGCAGCGAAATGTTTTAGGCTGGAAATCAGCAATATATCGCAACTAATGAATTAGCTTTTATTTGTAAAATTTGTAGTTTATTATGCAGAGTAATTATTTGAATTGCTTGCACAAAAGTGTCATAAAATTATACTCGCCAAAATTGGCCCAAAGTACAGGATTCGTTGCTTTTTAATTTAACAGGATAAGTGTTAAAAATTTAATTAAAACATTCACTTCGCACTGCCAACGAAAAATTTATTTGTCCTAGAAAACATTAACTTAAAGCGACTATTTATTTACTTTTTTCGCATCTTAATTTTTACGAAATGCTGCATAAGCTGTATCTCATTTTCTCAAAAGCGTAGATATAATAATTAGGCCAAACACTTTAACTTATCGAAAATTACAGCAGCAGATTTCTTGCATTCCCACAGTTAAGAAGTGACAGTCGGCCACAAATGGTCAAAGGAAGAAACTTTCCACCCTTAGTAAGGTAAACGTAAACTTTGATGATGATGGTAGTAGAATTAATTTGAACTTGACAATTATTATTTTAACAACACCAAATGTTATCTTGATGTGAACACTTCGCGACTTAACGCACTTATTTGACGGATTAAATAAGAATAATGTTAGGATTCATAATAAAAACAAATTAAATTCAGTAAGAGCGATATCTTCGCCTTCGCCAAAAATTAAATACCAAGCATTGTCTAGAGTTCCATTTATATGAAAGAATATTCCGCGGTTTTGTGGGAGAATCATGTTAAAGGTTTTTATTAAATTATGTCCATCATAACTGTCGGACTTTATGCAATAAATTTGTGTGCCAAAGTAAAGGTCGATTTTTCTGATTCATAATTTTTCTTCGGTATCCAATAATAAAGGGTTTTTCAATAGGGACGCTAAAAAAGTAGACCGACAGGGACAGCAAACGACGCGTCGCCATATTTTTTCCCGCTCTCTTGACATTTCTCTACAGTAAGGTTTGCCATTTCATCATGGAAAGAAATACGAGCCAAAACGAGTAGAAATTATTAAAATTTACTACCGAAATTCGGAGTCAGTGGCCTCAACTTTAATAGAGCTACGTCATCTTCAGCGATGAGGGTCATTTCTGGCTGAATGGCTTCGTCAATAAGCAAAATATGCGTTATTGGTCAGGCAGCAATCCACACGTACTCCATGAGTCACCATTGCATCCCGTAAAAATTTGGGCTTGGTGCGGTTTATGGGCCGGCGGCCGCAGTTCTTCCGTAATGATCAAGACCGGCACGTTACTGTGAATGGGAATCACTACCGTTCAATGATAACCGAATATTTTTGACCCGAATTGGATGATATTGACTTGGACAATATGTGGTTTCAACAGGACGGCGCCACAAGCCACACAGCGAATGTCACAATCAATTTATTGAAAACCAAGTTTGGTGCACGTGTTATCTCACGAAATGGCCTAGTCGATTGGCCGCCTCGGTCGTGCGATTTGATTCCGTTAGACTATTTCCTGTAGGGCTACGTCAAGGTCTATGCCAACAAGCCAGCGACGATTGATTAACTTCGTACGAATATCGATCGTGAAATTGCAGCAGTATCGGCCGATTTATGCTTGAAAACTGTCGAAAATTGGGTTCAGCGCCTGGACTTCGGCAAGCGTGCCCGTGGTGGCCATGCAAAAGAAATCGAGTTCCATACATAATGGCATCGAATGTACTTTCACAGGAATAAAGAATTTCATTGATATCCAAAACCGTTTCTGTTTTATTTAAAAAAACATTGTAGCGCTCTTATTCAAAAACCCTTTATTAAGTTCAATGCTACTACGGCGTTTCACTTACACTGTGCAACATTTTTGAGGTCATTGAATCCACACAGACCTTTTTGAATGCTATTCCTGAAAGTAGATACATGATTTTCATACCAAAACCCTATCTGGGTTTTGCTAGTTTGGCTCCAAGTCGGTTTTAATAGTACTAAGTATAAAGGGTGGGCGAGAATCTGTAGAACACCATAAAATGTAAGATCCCTGGGGCTATTCTGAACAACTTTTCTTAGTTCCATTTTTCGAAATTCGTAAAACGAACGAAGATATAGCCATCGGAAGATCGGGATATAGCTTTATGAAAACCGGTATTAGTTCGGAACCCCTTGATGGATTTTACTAATATAAGGTGTCATATAAAATTTGCTACAAAATCTTAGTACAATACAAAAGTTTCAAATCCGAGTCATGTTTTTGCGATATGGCGAATTTTTGGTGTTATTGCTAATTACCATGAACATTTCTTTGATTTACTTTTTTGTTTTCCTATAAAAAAAAGTGCTAATGAAAAAAATCAAGTACAAATAGGATAGGAAATAGATTATGCTTCCATAATTTGTTACTAAAGTTATGGGTTAATTAAACACTTTTTTAGAAAAAGTGCTTAAAAAATCTGGTAAAAGCTTTCGAAAATTCACCATATATCGAAAATCATGAATCAACTTTAAACCTTTTGTGGACTAATTTTGTAACCAGTTAAAAAACCTTTCATATGACACTTTACATTATTAAAATCCATCAATTTTGTTTTAATTGTTTTGTACGGAACGGCTTTGTAGCTATGGCCAAAATGATATAATTGTTCGACTTTTTTGTAGGTTTGATGTCCAAGATGTATAGGAAGTTAGGGTAATGTGGACTATGTGGGTAATGTGGTGCGCCCTTTTATTTCCCATACATAACAATTCTGGTTATTTGTGCATATTGAAGCTCGAAAAACATATTTTTAACGCTCTTTGGCTATTCTATTATGCTCCTTACACGTGTGCAATTTCTTAATATAAGCTGTGAGGTCAAATTGACTTTCTTTAGTACGTACTAGGGATTTCAGTCCCGGGATCCCGGGATTCGAGCCTTTTTGCAGTCCCGAAAATCCCGGGATTAGTGCTACCAATCCCGGGATTTCCTCTACAAAGTTTCTTAGGTTAGAAAAATTGTTAGAATGTTCCAAAAATCACCAACAAAAGTCTTACAACATTATGATTAAATTGAACATAATAAAGAGCTGAAGTTAATCTTAGATTGCAAAACGAGATGGAGTAGTCTTTTAGATATGCTGCAGCGCTTTATTATGCTTGAGAGTAGCATAAAAACAGCTTGTATTGACTTAAAAGTTTCTTCGATCCACTGTAGCGAATTTAAAATTATTAAACAATTAGCTCGTACTCTTCAACCAATCAAAATCATTATTGATATTATAAAGAAAGATAAATCTGCTTTGAGTAATATCATTTTTGCTAAAAGGCACTTCAGACTAGTTCTCTTATGTTTTTCTGTATGATTTTTTCTCTGACTGTCAATTTTTTATTGTTTTTAATTTATGTTGTTGAAATTGTTTTAATTTTTTATTTTTCAAACAACATTTAAAAATTTGAAAACTCCTATGACTTCTATTTTCAAATAGACTCAAATCTAATGCCAAAATAACTCATATGAGTTTTCTTCTGATAAATCATTTGTGTAATAAATGTACATTCCCATTATCAAAGTTGCCATATTTGACAACTCATACGAGTTTCTGTATGACTTCTCAGATAGTCTGAAGCGGTTTTAAGCTCGTGGAAAGGATTTTTTCTGACATTTTTTAATTTTTGATAAGTCCCAATACTGACTTCTGTAAAGCTCCATCTTTAAATCGCGTTAAAGTAGAGATAAAACGTATTCTCTCTAGATTTGAAACTGAAACTTCTTGAGAAATTGAGGACAATAGCCATAGAGTTAAAGTAAACTCATCAATAAACTTGAAAGAAAAATTAAATCTAGTTTTGAATACCACTTCAAAAAATTTGTTTTCTAGAAAGTCTTATAATCTATCCAACGTTTTAGTGAAAGAAATTGATATATTTTGTAATGTGGTGATAGGGGTTATTTCCTCCAGAAAACTTTCGATTATCTTTCTTCAATTCAATTAACAAGTGTTGAATCAGAAAGATGCTTTTCGTGTGAAGGTTACATACGTAATAAATTTAGATCCAAATTGGATGATAAAATAATAAATGCTTTAATTTTCCTAAAATATTTTAATAATAATAAAACTGATTTAAACAAAAGTTAATTCTTCCAAGTCCAACACTTGTTAAAACTTTGATCTCACTATTTTATATAATTAAATATGTATGATATTTTACATATCAATAACTTAGAGCGCTATAGTCCTATCTCCACTTTTTGCGATTTTTGCAGTTATGGTATCCTTGTGGGCTTCTTTACCAAGTGGAAATCTGTGGGATGTCAAAATACCACTAAAACACCGAAATATTCGAGAATTAAGTAAAATCCTATCTCCAAACTGTAATTATTTGAAGAGCGCTACTATGCTATCTCCTCTGAATATTCAAATAAGTCACATTTTTAAGAAAATTTTTTAATTTTTTTCGTCTTTTCTACACGCTTCATGACATTTTACATGTTTTTAGTGGAAACATTTTTTTTTTCACCCAAAGGTCAGAACCAGAAATTTTTGAAAATTTCTTGTTTTTTCCATAATTCGAAAAAAAAATAATTTTTCATGTCTCTGAAATCATTTAAAGGATATGGATGAGATGTGGTATGTGTATTAAGAGTCACGGGACAAAAAAAGCCTAAGGGAAAAATGGGCGGTCCCATGTCCTTAAGAAAGTATCATACCTCTGAAACTATCTAATGCACATAGATGAGTTTTGGTGCGCATATAAATTGCATCGGAACAATTTACATTCATTGGTTTAATTGGAAATGCTCTGCCCTCCGTACAAAAGAAGGTATCGCAACGCACACCGGGAAATGCTAGTCGCTCATAAAATTTACTAAATGTGTCGTTTATTTGAAAAGTGTTAAATTGATTTTGTTAAAAATTAATAAAATTAGATTTTAACACAAAATTATGTTAAAATATTCTAAGTTAAATTTATTGCATGTATAGTTTTTTTCAAATAATTGAAAAAATGGAGATAGAACTATAGCGCTCTAAGGTATTGATATGTATTTAACTAAGCATATAATGCAGCAATGTACCTTTATGCTTGTTTTTGAAGTAAATAAATATTTATGAATTTTTGTTTTTTAAAAACGGCGTGAATTGCTTAATAAAATGTACCTGCTTTAAGAAATTGTTCTTTTTTAAATAAAATATCTTTGTAGAGGTGTAGTAGGGGTATATAAGACAAAATATTAGGAATTTTTAATACTAAATTCTGTTCTATTTACGAAGAAAACAAAATTCATACAAATCCCAAAAAATCCCGGGATCCCGGGATTGAAAAATTTCTGATCCCGAAATCCCGGGATCGCAAAAAGTCCAAAAATTGGAATCCCTAGTACGTACTGAATAGCTATGTTATTTTCTCTTATGCATTTGTAGAGCTATTATTCAACGTCTGATTTTACATTGCTTTTGTATATTAAATGATTATTTCAAAAAAGTGATGTTTTCGGGTAATGTGGACTACCCCATATTATTTAACGCTGATTACTATTACACCTTAAAAAGCTAATTACATGTGTGGGATACCCGAGTTTAATTAATATGGTGCCCTATTTTACGTATGATTCGGTACTCCTTATTACTAAATCAATTGTTAGTATGAATTTAGTTTATCTTACTAAAAAATATTCTTTAATAAGCCTTTACAGCTGTTTTATAGCAATTATAATCTAAAATAATACAACTCGGCTTTTAGCCAACAAAAGTTTCAAATAACGGTACTACTTTAGAAAATGGACTGGGTGATCCACATTACTCAACACTTTTCTTTTTCAGCTATTTTTAGATACTGTCAATTTATCTGCCTCACGCTCGAAAATGTTAATATTTTAGTTTATAAAATATATAATAGTAAAAACAATAGAATAACTAATACTTATTAATTGACCAAACTAACCTACTACCATTACTTTAGTAGAAATTAGCGAAAAAGAAAAAAGGTAACCACATTACCCAAACTTACTCTAGTTTTTTTTGGATCAGATCGTTGATCACTTTCGTTCCTTTATTCTATTTCTTCAAGTTTATTGAAGATTTGAAAACAAAAACGGTTTGCGACCTATAGCCATGAGAAAGCAATTTTAAGCCCAATTTATATAGTACTATAAAATTCGACCTGAAACCAAACTCGCAAAACTCAGATAAGTTTTTGGTAGTAAATCATGTACTTTCAGGAACAACACACAAAAAGTTGTTTGAATTTTTCATATGTCATGTATTAACGAACGAAATTTGATATTTTTGAGATAAGTTTGAAAATCTGTAGAAACATGGATTTTAGGCGCTTAGAACCTTATTCGTACCCTGGGTGGATCATGATTTCGGGAGTTAAGATTCAAACCAAGTATGGAGTCTAATCAAATAAGCCCTAAACTACTTACACTAGGCATTGCTGAACTCATTTTTATTGAAACTGGAATCGCCCAGTGGTCAAAATTTTACCACAAATGTATTAAATTATTTTGGTACTTTTTGGACACATTTAGAATTTTTTTTTTTTGCTATTTGGTACGAAATAGAAAAGCTCATTTATCATCCTTGGTATTAATTCAAGCGAAATATAAACAAAACAAAAAATATGCTTTGCTTTTTGTCCTTCTCTTTGTGCTTTGTCCTGTTTTCAGCTCTGTGTGACCGTGTATTTTGTTGTTGTTAGTATTGAAATTTTTTTATTCAATTTTCCTGGCTCTAAAGTCAAAATATTAACATAATTTTAACTTTGCGCACATCTACACAAAAATTCCTTTCTAATGGTGTATAATTTAAAGTTGTACTCCATTTCTAACATGGTTAAAAAAGATGGACAAGATTTAGTCTTGCGTATTAATATATAGATTTACTCCACCCTATTGTAGATGAGGTACAAAATGGATGAAATAAACGGACTTCCCGGTCAAAATGACATGAAAAGGTAATGTTAAATAATATTCTGACTACACTTTCATTGTCAAAAATGAGATTGTAGTTGGCCAAAAAGTGGTTTCTTGATTTTTTCCAATAATAAAGAAAATAACACCCCCAAATCGCCATCTTAAAGAGCGAAATTTGTTTTATATGATTCCGAAGAAACACCTTCAGTTTTTTTTTTTTGTGTCACCCAAATGTAATTTTTAATCGATGTTAAAAAGACCCCACATGTTACAATTTTTCGGTTTTGATTTTTTGCCAGATTCTTCTTAATGAGATACGCACATATCCTTTTACATTATAACATAAAATTTTAGTAACATTTTAGTAATACTAGAGTTCGCCTTGTGGCCGAAATTCGACCATTTCGATTTGTCCATAAAATAAAGCAAAAAGTTTTTATACCCTTCCTTGGTCGATAAGGCAAAAAAAACTTTTAATATTCTTCCTTAGGGTTAAGGTTATCTGCATCGGTGCAACAGCTAAGTTGCAATATCGTGCTTTCAATTAAGAGGCGTGTAACTCCTTCTAAAGAGCAAACAGTTTTTGATATCTCTCTGTCCCGTTCATTTTATGCCCATACCAAAATTCATAAAAATCAATCATGCCATCGTTCCTTAGTGCAAGGGTGTCAGCGTAGAAGAAAAGTGAGCCAATTTTGGCTCGACCCAACAACATCAATATTTCTGTACAACATTCACAGAAATAATTTTTGTTGTTTTTTTTTCACGCTCGTCAAAATTTCGCGTTTTTGTTGCTTTTTTTGCGTACACACAAAATCGAACTCGAACCAACATAAAACAACAACAACGACTACGTCGCATCAAAAACAAAAACAACAAACAATATGGGTATTAATGCGTTGATGCGCAGTTGCGAAAATGCAAGTCTTTTACGCACTAACGCCTGAACGATCAATGTCAATATTTCCATTTGAGAAATTGTAGAAGTAGTGCGAAATTTTCGCCAATATTTTTGTTATTTTACTAATATGTAACTTTAGCAAATTGCACTTTCGCAACGACGCAAGGGCATTGCGCATCAACGCTTGAGTTCCCCTAATTTTTGTGTGTGGAATTTTGAAAATTGTTGAAGTATTATTGTTGTTGTAAACGAGGCATGAAAAAACAACAAAAAATTGTTTTTTTGTTTGTTGTTACTCGAATTTAAAGTTGTTGTAAAAGCAACGCTGACTGCGCTGCATGCGTTTGGCTCAGTGATTTGAAAACGCTGACACCCTTGCCTTAGTGCTAACCCTATATCTATACCAAATTTCATCAAAATCGTAAGCAGTAGTTTAGCCGTGAGTGCATTTTTTCCATTTAGGGGCGTGACAACGCCCATTAAAAACAAAATGGTCATGTTATCGTTCCTTAGTGCCAATCCTATCTCCATACCGACTTTCGTTAAGATCGATGCAGTGGTTTAGCCGTGAGATCGTTTTTTCCATTTAGGGTCGTGGCACCGTCCACTGAAAAACATAATGGTCATATTATCGTTCCCTAGTGCTAACCCTATCTCCATACCTTTAAAATAGATGCAGCGGGGTAGCCGTGAGAGCGTTTTTTCCATTTAGGGCCGTGGCACCGCCCACTTTAAAAAAAGTATAGTCCTATGCACTGCTCCTCTTCACAACCTTTCCAACAAAAAAAAATCAAGCAAATCGGTTGAGATTTAGGTATAGAAACAGGGACTGAACCGATTTCGTTTGCATATTTATATGTATATAGATTTGATTATGTTACATTTATATATGGGCATATCCGAAATTTTCCCTTATTTGACCCAGGTTATTTTTTTTTTTCTTCCATATACTATAACCAAATCGGGTTGAATATATTCCTAGACGTGTAAAATGCAATTCCTAATAGGAAAACAAGAAAATTTCGACATGAGGGGCTGTTTTTCTTTGAGAAATTCGTATGAGCAAAGTGAAAGAGAAGTCTTGATATTTTCCAAAATTAAGTCTTGTTAAAAGAGGTCAAATGTACCAAACATCTTGGTGTTAATATTGATTGTTTCTTGAGATGGCTTGATCATATTGACTTAGTTGGAAATGAATTATCCATGGTCAATGGCTTGCTATACAAGGTCAGGTATTAGCTCACAGCAGAAGCAAAAAGATTTATGTATTTTGGTCTCAAAAATGCTCAAAAATGTTTATAATCTTCACTGTCAATATCCGTTGATTTGTACTCTAACTTCCGTATGCTTACAGTAAGATTTATTCATAGATTTCAGTTATTGTGCTATATTCACAACATATCAAAAAGCTGAATTCCCAACACGTCCCAAATTTCAACATTCCTATAACACGGCACATAAAGACAATTTTGTAAATTCTCGCTCCATAAATAATACTTCGTCTCAAAATATACTCACAATGCACAATAGGTCAAAAGATCAGTTTTTCTGTGCGAAATTCAAATTTTGTAAATGCCGTTATACTATTTTTATTGCTAAAATCTGATTAGAAATGCTTCAAAACATAGGAATGTGCATTTTGTTTCTCCAAAATGTTTAAAACCGTTTGACAAAGCTCACTCACAAGTCACATTTTTGTAACATAATTGAAAATTTGTTTGCGAGATCAATTTTGGTGGCAAAGTTTTATGTGGTTATAAATAGCGTAAGTATTAAGAACAAATTTTAAAATCGAACATTAATGATTTTATTCAAAAAAGTTGTAAATTTTGCTTTTTCTCATATAAATATATAAATAGAGCCATTTGTGAACTAACCTTAGAAGGGTTGCGGCTAATATAAAATTTTAACTTCATGGAAGCTTTTAAAAAATCGGCTACATTCGGCTAACCAAACTAAAACAGAAATGAATAAACCAATATTTTGTAAGTACATTTCAGTTTAGATCCATTGAGAATTTTTTGCGATTTGCGAGTAATACCATTTTTTCTAGGTTACTTATTATCAGGGCTCGGATTTTGATGCCCTTAAAAACATCGATAAATGACAAAATGCCCTTAAAACCCTAAAAAATTACCCATAAAAATTAAAAAATGCCCTAAAAAAAATAAAATCATTGTATATTTTTAGTCTTTTTTGGTAAAAAAAAATTTATTAATTTGCGTTCCAATAAATTACAACGTAAATTATTAAATTTTCAAAATTACACGACCTTTTACTCTCAGTTAAAATGTTGCTTTACAGTGTAAACCGAAGAACTTCTTTCTTCTAATGAGATGGGCATATTTAAAAGAAAGAATTTGATTTTAGTTGCCACTTTATAATTCAGCAATATGACGCAAACTTTTATATCCAGACTTTTTATCCAGCACGTAAATAAATTTTTCTAAAAACATTCCCACCTGCATTAACGCGTTAAGCTTTTCTTTTATACTTTTAATCAAAGCAATTCCATTTTCCAAAGACAATGATGTTGACTACAAAGGTCCTATACCTTGTGTTATGGATTAAGAACTAGTTTTGATGTACGCTAATCAACCCTTTATTTTATCTCTGTAAAAATTTTGTTGAGCCTCTCCAACTGCTTTGGATCAATACTTTCAAATGTATCTACGACTTTTTTTACTGTTTCGAGAAACAAAGATGCAACTCTCTCAATTTAAAACTTATTAGCTTTGTTTGATTATTGCTCTAGAGTACTCTAGAGCAAGTTAGAGCAGTTAAAAGTGTTCGATGAAAGTTATTTCTGCTCTAGGTTGCTCTATTCTACTCTGAAAAGTGTTCGATGAGTCTGCTCCAAACTGCTGTTTGCTCTTTTCTGCTCTAGATTTTTATGTAGAGCAGGTTGAAGCAGCAAATTTTCATAAGAAAAATCAAAACAAAATAAATATTTTTAAAATTTATCGTCAATTTTGATATTTATGTTTTATTTTTAACGTAAAAATATGTAAATATTTTTAAATTTTTGCTGATTTTCTCAAAGTTGCTTGTTTTGTGTTTTTTGAAATTTCTGTACTGTCCTACTCTACTCTACTCTAGCCTGCTCTAAAAGTCATATGCCAGTTCTCGAAAGCTGCTCTACTCTGCTCTGCTCTACTCTGATCTTAGTTCGTCAAACAAAGCTATTGTAGAAAAGTGACAAAAACATAAAAATCCACTGCAATGCCTCAAAAAATGGCGTAGCCTATGAAAAATTACCTAAAAACTAAAAATAAACATAAAAAACCACAAAAATGCCTCAAAAAAATGCCGTATACTATGGAAAATGACCTAAAAACCAAAAATGGCTAAAAAAGGCAAAAATATGCCATAAAAACTTTTAGCTTTGAAACGTAGGGATCATGAACGGTGTTTCTGTGTTATCAGAAAACGTCTATGTAAGAGCAGAAAAAATATGACATTTCATCGAAATCCGAGCCCTGCTTATTATATACAAATGAGATGTTTGTAATGTTAAAGAATTATTTATTAAAAACCGATTTTTTTACGCAATAAACAATAAACGTATAAAAAATAGGTTTTTAAAAAATAACTCTTAAATGGAAAATTTTCTTTTACACATAATGAAAATTACTTGTAGAGCGTATTACTCTTCATAAAAAATATTCGGGCACTTTTCCCCGTGAAACTCACGGTTCATAAGTTATCGCAATTTGAAAATACTAGCCGCTACATTTTTATAAGCAACCCAGCAAAAATACATTCCCCCATTCCCAAATATATGTAAAATTAGATTTTAACTAAAACCTCGATCAATACGTTTTTTTACTGCCGGATCCCGCACTATAAAGAAACAATTTTTTTTCGTTTTCATATTTATGTGTCTTGTAACTTGTTCGGTTTTAACATACACTAATTTATATAGAAACATATTTTACTAATCTTAAAGTGTGCTTTATTTCAACTACGATTTTCTACTTTTGCTACATGGCCACTATCGCGATAAATAACTACCAATCTAACCGTAACCACTGCTTTATTGAGTTTATTAAATGATTTGTTTATAGTTACCTAAAATATATCTTTAAAGTGCAATATTCAAACAGGTTATTTAATATTCAGTAAAAAATTAGAAGGTGTAAGCAATTTTAATTTCCTTTACTACAGTTTATTTTTTCCATCCACAGTATTAATTGGAGGCAGATGTCCATTTAGCGGTTCAAAATTCATTTGTATACTTAAATTCGGGTTTCCAAAATTTTCAATTCGGTTTAAATGTTTTGCCTTTTGTCGGAAATCATACACGGTAAAATCATTTAAAATTGGATTTTGTACATAAGGATCCAAGTAAAAATCATCGCCTAAAGATATAAAACAATCGTAAGAACATCATCTTGTTTGTTTTATATTCAGCACAAACCTGGCAGAACAGACACCACTCCATCTGAGCATGCGTAGAGAATAGGTAAAAACATGGTAATACCTTTAGATGCACGTTGCTTTGAGAATTTACTCAAACCATCAATAGAACTTATTCCAAATAAACGTGATAACTCATATATTTGAGGCGGTAAGAACCAAAGGTCACCATTGCGATATAAGCTTACAATCTCTATTGGACTTTTCCACTTAAGTGAGAAAATAGATAAGCAAATTAAAAACAAGAAAGAAAACAATTAAAAATTTAAGTAAGACCTACCAAACATTCTTTAACTTCAGCCTCTTCAGCCAAAACACTTGGAGTGTCATTAAGGTTCACGTTAAAAAAAACTGTTTCAAACCTTAAAATAAAGATATATAAAAAAAGGTGAAATTTTCTTTTATTTCAAGAGCTCATGCTAAATACCCTTTTTTGAGCGGTGTAGGTGTAGCCCAAGCTGACCACTCGTGAAGACTCCAAAGGTCAGGCACAACATTGAGAAATCTGCATAAATTAAAAAATTCTCTTGCGTCCTTATGTACCACTTGCTGCCAATGTGATCGATCGAAATCTTCACGATAGCAACCAAATTCTAATTCAGCATATAAATTGCTTTTATCTCTGCACAGCAGTATACCCACTTCTTCAAATGTTTCCCGTATAGCTGTCAATCGTAGTGATATTTCTCTTAAAGTATACAAATAAAAGAAGTTAGATTTCCATAGTATATATTGTTGGTATTGTGAATATCATATGTACAACTTACCTCGCCCAAATAAACGACTTCTTAAAGAATCTGTCATAACAACCGCTTCCTTGTGGTGCCAAAATATTTGGTCTATTCTCGCTTCCAACAATGAGTTCTTTTAAGTAAGCCTCGCTAATACCAAATTCTTCAAAATATTTTAACCAATCAGTAGATTCGTCAGCAGCCTCAAATAAGCCTCCCGGAAAGACAGCCTGGTTTTTGGCCATAGCTGTTTTGTCAGATCGCTTGAGCAATAAAATCTTAAAAAATTTGAATTGATTAAGTAGAATAGTAATTGTGTAATAAAAAATTAATATTTACATTGTAATCATAGCCGGCATTTCTTGGTTCGGAACTTCTTGCTGCGATAATAAGACTTGCAGATACCCTTCGTATGGTATTCTTCTTAGATTCCGGCATTTTTATAAACTTTGCGCCGTTATTTACCTTCTTAGTAGTCCCAGCTAAAAGTGATTTAAATTGATTCCAATTATTTATATGTTGAAGGCCTTAAACAAATAGCCATAGTTTTCATTTTCGTTCCGATTAGCTTAATAATCTGTTGATAAAATACACACAGACATCTGAAACCGAATGATAAGCAAATATGTAAATAAAAGAATTAAAAGAATGAAGAATGTTATCCCCATAAAACAGGTCTTTTCAAACTGTTTGTTGTTCTATGCATATGAATTTTTACTTATGCGGAAGTCCGGATTGCGGAATTCCGCAATGAACTTTTTAAAACAAAAGAAAAAAAAACTTACCCAGGCAAATTAGACACAAAAATAGTGGTTAAATTGCAATCTGTCGAATAGACCTGTAAATTTGTGCAGGTCTTAGATACACGATTATAGAAAAAAATAACAACGGTACTTGATGATCCAATCTGAGCTAAAAAAGTTAATCAAGGGCAAAGGTCGAAAATATCTGCTCTTGCAAATAACTTGCTAAAGGTTACTTCTAAAGAAAAATGTGTCAGATTAGTTTTCGAGCGACTTATATACAGAGCAAAAACGAGCACATAAAATAAAACAAAAGTAAGAAGATGCCCGACCACAGACTTTTCCAAAACTAGTTTGCAAACTACTCCCTGGGAGAAACCGACTAGTCCAAATTCTGGTCACATCACATATAAAGTTCTATTTATGTTTTACATACATTGTAACCAATTGTCTCCTTATGCATTACATTCGTACCAGGAAAAGGACAATTTTTTTTTTTTTTTTATTATTTATATATTTCAACAAATATAATTTCAAATTCAAATTTTACATAAAAATGTCAGAAGGTTTCATAGCCGAATGTGCTTAAGACTTTGTTACATATTAAGCAATGTGTTCCGAGTTCAAATCTCAGTGTGGATGAATTTTTTTTATTAATTTTTTTATTATTTTAAGGGTCGGCTATGTTGGACATATGTTTCATTTTCCGTTCCGAAGAAAATAGAAATTTAAAAATTGGAATTAAAAATCACCGAGAGGAGGATATGATAGAACACGGGCCTCTCCACACAGCGCAAGTCACTAGACCGATGCACTATCGATTGCATTTCACAATCGACGAACTGCCAAACAGTACGTAGTCGTAGTAACTGATACAATCAATACGCAATTGAACCACTTTTGGTACTAATGACGGATTATGCATTACATTTGGACCATTTCTGATACAATTGATGATTTTAGTGAAATTATTCTTGTTTTAGGTGTACTGCATTATGAACTACTTACAAAAAAACTAGACTAAAGATTGGTCTATTGAGACAATTGACTCCGTCGGTCCTACAGGGTATTTATGGTTTTCATCCAAAAAGAAAGTCATATTAAAACCATAGAGAAAATCTTCTCAACACTTCCGTTGACATATTTTAAGAAAACCAGGTTTTCAAAACGATTTCTTCTGGAAGCAATGTTTCCACTCTATTCAAAATTATGTGAAAATCGTCTTGATTTATTGAGAAATCTTCTTGAAAAATGGTAATATTTAATTTTAATATTGTGAGGCCTTCGTAAAAAGGTTTGCAGATATTTTAAGAAGATTTTTCTATAGGTTAGATGTGTCATTCTTTTGTAATAAAAGGCATCTAGTAATTTTGATTAATTTTATGTGGTCGTTTTGGCTCTTTGTGTATTGTGAAAAAAATCGATTGGGAGATTCCTTTAAACAAACTTTGACAACCCTGTTGGAAAAGGAGTTTCCTTTCATAAAATATCTACGATTGAAAATGTTCAATATCGAGAGGGAGTATATTTTCGAGAAGGAAGTTTCCGATCATATTTTCGATAAGGCCCAATAAATGTTTATGTCAACATTATCAAGGCCCACCATGAAAACTTCAAATGCCACATCATTCATAACAAAAACTTCTCACAGACACTTCAATCAATCACGGGAGTAAAACAGAATTGCTTGATGTCTCCCCTTCTATTTATAATTGTACTAGATGACGTACTATCGCGCTGTTAGTAAAAACCGTAGAATTCAAATCAAACTTACACGGCTCAGTGACCAGGCAGCCGCCGCTGAATTACGTATAAATTCTAACATAAACTGAAGCAGTATAAATACCAGTGCATAATTTTACCATCATGCTATCAAATCGGGGAAATATCCCCAAAGGATAAAAGTTTCCCATAACGTAACAAGCAAGTTTCTTCTTTTCTTTTGCGACACCTACATCACCATCACGTAACAAAAATATTGAAACTTATACAAATTTTTATTCTTTTTAAAAAATTAACTGTTATATTTAAAAACCTTATATTCTTAATGACTAAGAAATATCACCGAGAACAAGTATGTATAAATGCTTTTCAAAACTGAGTTATCGTCTTAAAGCTTGGATTTAATATCCACATTAACAGGAGCAAGCTGACCAGCTGGAAGTGGAAAATTTAATTGTAAGACTGCTTTGTTTGAACCTAAATTTTCTGAACGATGTATTTTTTTAACATTCGCACGAAACTCTTCAATAGTAACGCCAGTTTGTATTAGATCCTCCGAACTGTCAGGATAACTCGGATACATATCATCACCTTAAAAATAAAGTTTCATTTATAATTTTATATTGTACATGCAAATTAGGGCGGGCGGAAAACGAAAATTTTCAAAATCAATAACAACTGAGTGCAAAAGGATTGTTTAATTACTATGAAAAATCGTTTTGAAATTGAACACCGACAATGTGCACCGTGCGGGTGCGCGGAAATTTTTGAATTGTAAACTTAATAGTATTTTTAATTTTGCGTATTTAAAAAAAAAAAATCACAAAAATTCAGTCGAGTTTTGTTGAATTCTGAAAAAAAAACCCTTTTTTATCAAACGTTACTAAACTTACATTCGTACGCATATTTTTTAATCTTGTTGGTGCTCTGAATGTTGTATCCTAATTTACTGCAATGGTAAGTTTTTCCTTGAGAGTACTTTCAAATTGCATCAAAAAATATTTCTTCACAACATAATCGTGCATAAGGAGCCGCTGTGGAGGTCAATAAACATTTTCGGAATTTTTAGCGAATTTTAGAGCTTTAACTCAAAAAATTAAATTCTGAAAAAAGCCCGATATTTCTGCACTCAGGTATTATTAATTTCGAAAGTTTATTTTATTCGCCCCATAAACATACCAGGTAGCAACGCCACTGAACCGTCTGTGCACTTATATATCACTGGAAGCATGAGAGTTGAGTCCTTTCCGGATCTTTCCTCAGCAAATGCTCTTAATTTTTCTAATTCGTCAATACGCAAAAATCGCGACAATTCGTAAAATTGTGGGGGAGGCAGCACAAGTTCTTTATTAAGATGTGAAGTTATATATTCCATAGGAGACTTCCACTGTAAATAATGGTTTTTTACAATGTGTTATAATTGGTACATAAGAATCTAAAAAATACATATACATAGCCTCCTACGAAAAAGTTTTCAGGCAAAATCCCAACTCTTTTAGTAAATTTAATTAAAGCTTTTCTTGCAATATTTTGTAATGCATACAATTTTGTTTGTTCTTAAGCATTATTTTTGATAAAAAAAAAAAAATACATGGCGACTATTATTTTGAAACAAACGTTTTATTCCGATTGAGGAGTGACCGTACTTAAGGGCCTAACTACCACTACGATGCAAAAGTAGTGTCATAATATAAATTGGATGTCATTTAAAATTGGATTTAATATAGGTCTGCCGGTCATTTGCGGCAAAAAAAAAATTTGGACGGCCGGATTTTTTCTGAATGGTTATGAAATTTACCATCGATTAATATTAAGATTGATCAAAATCCGCGATGACGGCAAAACATTCTGAAAATTTAATAACTCAAAAATCATTTAAAAATATTTCTGCCAGGCTACAACCATGCTGAACAACCTTTTCTTATTCGTCTTATTGTAAACTACCATTCTGCTTTAAAAATTTCAGAATCCGCGATGACGGTACTTTTAGTATTGCCGGCTCCTCGCCTATAACCAGGAACTGCAAATAACTTTTCCTACTTCGTCCTACAAATATTTTTTTTTTTTTTTTTTAATATGCTTAAAATGAAAAATTTACATAAAATTATACTAATTTTACGAACTTTAGTCATTATTTGCAAGAATCTAAAATTCTATGCATTTTTCAACTTAGGAAATCATGACAATTAGGATTAGAGAAAAAAACTACTAAGCATGGCTATGGTGACATATGTTTCGGTTACCGCCACGTAACCATCATCAGACCAATTTATGTTTTTTTTTTTATTTAATTTATTTTAAATTAAATGAAATAACAATTGAAAAATTTTTTGAACTTTTTGTCTGAGGCCGGGATTGAACTATGAACCTCGGAGTCAATGTCTCTACATAGCGCATTTATCAATGGACTGCGCTATGTACCCTCAGAATAATTGGTCGCTTAAGTGTCTATATTCATGTAGTGAGATTTTTGTTCTCTTTCCTTTTTATCATGCCTCAGACAAAAAGTTCAAAAAATTTTTCAATTGTTATTTCATTTAATTTAAAATAAATTAAATAAAAAAAAAAAAACATAAATTGGTCTGATGATGGTTACGTGGCGGTAACCGAAACATATGTCACCATAGCCATGCTTAGTAGTTTTTTTCTCTAATCCTAATTGTCATGATTTCCTAAGTTGAAAAATGCATAGAATTTTAGATTCTTGCAAATAATGACTAAAGTTCGTAAAATTAGTATAATTTTCATATAGTCAACATAAACCATTCTAATTTACATAAAATATAAAATTTATGTTGAAAATTTTTTTTTTGTTTTTATTAACACAAATGGTTTCAAAGGTACATTAAACATTATTTCTACTACGTATATTACAAAAACACATATTTTAAAGATAATTAAAAAAATCGTTATACATGGGGCTTAAGAAAATCGTCATAAAAACCTGGTTTTTAGCAAAACTATAAAGTTGACAACAAATCTGAAATCATTTTTGAGCTCAGCAGCCCCGAATTATTTAAAGTACCAAATTTTATCGATACCCAACCACTCCTGCTATTTGTGACCATTTTTTGTATGGGCTCAACGCACTGTGAGACGGTCCAAAAACGAATCGCAAACTCCCGAATGTGACTTGCCGGTATTTTGGCTCACTCGCGAACAATGGCTGTCTTCAGTGCCTCAAGACTGGTGTATCTTTTAGTTCGGAGCTTGCTCTCCAAAATGGCCCAGAGAAAATAATCCATTGGATTCGCGTCTGGTGAATTCGAGAGCTATTGTGTGGTCGGAATGAAGTTCGGAACGTTGATTTTCAGCCATTCTTGGTTCACTCGAGCTTTGTGAGACGGTGCTGAGTCCTATTGAAACGTCCATGGTCTGCCACCGAAATGTTTGTCTGCCCACGGCTTCCAAGCAGCCTCCAGAATACTTTTGCGATAATATTTCGCATTTACCTTGATGCCAGGCTCAATGAAATCGATTGGAGAGCGCCCAACGGCGGTTACAGCGGCCCAAACCATTACCTGCGGCAGGTGCTGCCTTCTGGTAGCCAATCGATGACTCAAATTCTTGTATGAACGGTCGGTCAAGTAAACCCTATCGTTATGAGAGTTCACGAATTGCTCAATAGGAAAAATTTTCTCGTCAGAAAACACAATGTTCGGAAATTCACCGCTTTCGGCCAAGCGAAGCAACGCCTTCGCTCTCTGAAGTCTAGCTTGTTGCGATGTGAGATCATGCGCTTTTTGATCTTGTAAGGCTTGACCTTAAGCTCATTTTTCAGTATGCGTCGGATGCTACGGTCGGATATTTTCAGTTCTTTTGCCATTTGATTGGCACTTCATCAGAGATTTTGCTCAAGTCGCTTTTTCACTTTTTGAACCATCTCACGTGACGTTGCAGTCTTTTGATGACCACCTCCATGACGTTTTGCGATGCTACCAGTATTATTGTAACGAGTTCCGCGTACGCGAAAACTCCTCTCTCTCTCTCAATTTACTCAATTAGCGTACGCGAAACTCAATTAGCGTACGCGAAATCCAGTGAAGTTTTTTCCCCCGGGGAACTTGATTAATCTATGTACTGATCCGCGGCCGAAGGCCGCCGCGAAGCCGGTGTTGGATGTCTGACGGGTTTATATTCTGAGCTGCGGCCGCAGGCCGCCCACTTACCCCTACTTTTATGTAAAATTACTGTTGTAACGAAGATGCGTCCCGGGGGAAAAAACTTCACTGGATTTCGCGTACGCTAATTGAGTAAATTGAGAGAGAGAGAGGAGTTTTCGCGTACGCGGGCCGCCCCGTATAGACAGACTCTAAACAAAAACTTTATTCACATTAAGGTGTTTCAGCTCACGAACAATCGCTGGTTATTATTTTTCAGCTAAATATAAAGCAATAACACTATTACGTTTGAAATCCATCCTCCCCGATCACTTTTTAGTGTTCACTTTTGGCAAAATGCATTTGTTCGCACTCCAAACTTTCGTTTAGCAAATTTTTAGGCAGTTGATGTCAGTGGGTCTGAACGAACGGTCTGAAGTTGGCTACACTTCGAGCGCCGGACCCTGTATGTAGCATTGAAATTTTTTTAGAACTCTGGGAAACACCTCTACTACTTTGCTATCAACAAGCATAGATCAGATGATCTGTTGGGTTGAGCGGAACGCCCAGTGCTTTAATGCAAACACATACAAAATGACAAAAAAAGTCAAAATGCATAAAAGAAAAAATATAAATTTTGCCGACATCCAGAAGAACTTTAATGCATACTAAATGCACTCTTTATCAGATAGTGCGTTTCTCCGAAGAAATAACAGTTTAAAATAAAAAACAAGACTGTCTTAAGATTTAAAAATACTCACCGCAAAGTGTGTTGCTTCATTTGGCTCGATGATAATATTTGGAGTTTCTTTCAGTGCAATAATATAAAATGCTGTATCAAATCTACAGAAATTTTAACAAAATTAACTACCACGTGGAATTTTTTCAGAAAATTTCAACTTTAAAGAAATGGTTGAATTAAATAAAGAAATAAAGTTTAAAATTTATTTCACCTTTTTTTAAAAGTAGATGGAGTCCGCCACGTCGACCATTCATGTAAACTCCACAAATCAGGCATAACTTTCAATTCCCTGCAAAGCGTTAAAAATTGCGAAGCGTCGTCATGTACTAAACGCTGCCAATGTTCGCGATCAAAATCCTCTTTAAACTGACCATATCCATTAGGGCTTAGGAGGTTTTGTTTACTGCGACAAAATATCACACCAATTTCTTCAAAAGTTTCACGTATGGCCGTAATTCGAAGTGATATTTCTCTAAATCAAATAATTATTAAATTCGAATTTATGAGATAATCGTCAATATTAACTTCTCCAAACTATTGCTGCTGCTTTTTGTAAATATACTTGGCCTGGAGCTGTTCACTTTTTTCAGGTCAATCAGACTTTGCTTTGGCACACCAAAATCATCAAAATATTTCATCCAAAGTGGCGACTCGTCAATGGGTTCTCGCACCCCACCTGGAAAAACAGATGAACTAGGCATGAACGAGGCTTTCTCAGTGCGACTAAAGAGTAAAACCTTGGAAGGAGATGAATGAAATTTTAGTTTTAACATAAAGAAATGTATGCATATTAAGAATATGTTGTATTTACATTATAATCGCAGTTTTTTTGGAGCACTGCATTGTTTTTGGCCAGAATAATTAAACTGGCAGACTCCCGCAACGCTTTGGTAACTTGTCTAGCCATTTTGCGGTTATAATCTTTTAAATCTTTTTATTGTGCTTGCGCAACTGAAAATAACTCTAGATTATCTTTGCTTGAAATCAACTACCTATGCACATAATCAGCTTTTTTTAACAAAAACAGCTGAACAGCTGATTTAACAGGTGAACAGCTGATTTCCGCAACAGCCGAATTATTAAACAATTCATGTTCCTGTACTTTTTGCAGTTACGTTGTTTTCTATCACGATACAATAATTAGAAGGTAAACGCAGTTATAAAACGTGTCACTTTGCTCAGAATCGTTGTTGTGTGGTTGTTATTTTGTTGTTGTTGTCTCAAAAATTTTGACAAGCTGCGATAACCTCTTATAATTGAATCATGGTTTTGTATTAAAAAAAAAAGTTAAAATACAAAAAAAATGCTCGTAACTAAAAACTACGATTTTCGAGTTACCAACTTTTACTTTGGACTTATCGATATGATCTCATGTTGATCCTTGTATAAGATTTCTTGTTAATTTTGGTACGCTTTATAGCTTAAACACAATTGGAGCGTACGACGAACTTCGCCCGACGAATATTCGCTGTCAATAAAAATTCGTCAACGAAGTTCGCTCCGTTAAACACAATCAGAGTGTCGACGGCAATAGTTGTTTTTATTTTAAATTGTTGTTTATGTTTTCTGATGACAATTTTAATAAATAAATGTTTTATAAAATCTCATTTTCTTTGAATTTCTACTAAAAAATTTAAAAATTTTACATTTGAAACGTAATTTTCCAGTTTGACATTTCCAAAAATCGCTGCCGCCGGCGACAAAATTAAAACTAGTTCTATTGCGACGAATATTCGTCGGGCGAATTTCGTCGTCCGGTGTGGTTGTGTTCAGTTTCATATACTCTTGCATGTTTTATTTTTGACAGCGAATATTCGTCGGGCGAAATTCGTCGTACGCTCCAATTGTGTTTAAGCTATTATAATGTTTTTGGAAAAAAAAAGTGTTGACAAAAAAATCAAAATATCGAAAAAAAAAATTTTGTAAAAAAAATATTTAAGAAAAAAAAAAAAATTAGAATGAAAAAAGAAAAGTCTTAATTAAGATTTAAACAAAGAAGAAAAATCTTAATATCGTTTCAACATCTGAGATTTCCAACATTAAAGATACAGTTTAATTGTGCAGTATTGCTTCGTATCATACATTACGCTAAAGGCTACACTAAAAACCTTAGCCTTTCTTTCCAGTCACTATGCTGTCATTTTGACAGTATAACTTAAGAAAAAGAACAAGCCATTTTTACATTTTGTTTGGAGATTTCGGTAGCAAACATTTTTTTGTTATGAAAGTATCTTATTTCCACTGGTTTCAAGTAGAAATGTTTTTACATTGCGGATTTTTCAATTTGTAAATAATTTTCATAAACATTCGTCTATATAACTTTTATTTCCTCTTATTTTGTTTACAATTTTTACATTTATGGTAGTGAAACATAGCGGTTTTTGTATGTGACAATTTTCTCCTACCGTTTATATTGCTCCATGGTTTTGTACAGATTTTCCTCCAGAAAAGTTAAGGAACATGCCTTCATTTGTAAACAAAATTTATCAAATGATTAAAGATTACTATTTAATTGAGCTGATTTGGTACAATTCCAATGAAAGTTTAAAGGTTAAGTACAGAAATCAATTTACCTGTTGTGAGCTATCGTATTGGTCTATTTCTAAAATCAGCAATTTTGGAATTACAGCCATTGCTTACTGTTAAGGAAGGTTGTGTTTACAAAGTCTAGTACGTGGAAAGCTGATAGAGCAACATAAATCATAAAACACTAAAAGAGTTCTCGAGTGCAAACATAAACTTAAAATGTCTCGTGAAAATAAAGGACCCATTCGACCGTCGGCCAGCTTAATAGTAGCAGCACTAGATCACAAAGCCAACACCAGATATGATTACAGCGTATGTAAAAATAAACAAATTTTTTTTGAATTCCGTTTTCTGAAATTCGTCCAACAGGTGCTACTTATGAAACGAACTGAGGGGACAGCTTACTTTCACAACCATTGCGTGTTTCCAGGCGGAGGATTCGACACTGAAGATGAAAATATGGAATGGCTGAAATATTTTCTTGAGTTTGGCGTTACTAAAGCACAATTAGACGAATTATTAATTTCCGACTTAAAAAGGCCTGAAATATTCAAAAGCACAAGTTCAAAATGTCCAAAGTAATTATGAGAAGATGATTTTGCCTAAAGATCACGTAACTGCTTCCATTTATCTTTACATTCCACATTCTCATACAAGTTATTCTTTTGATTAGAAAGTAAAGCAATATAGGTACTCCAAAAAATATAACGTCTTTTTGCTCCAAAAGATTTCCGAATTAAACTAATGTAAACGAAAGCTTATCACGTATTACCTAATGGTTACACCTATTAGGTCAAAAATTACACAAAATCTTTAGCGGAACATGACTACAATTGAAAAATGTAAGGGCCGATTTGTCCGATTTCACCTTGTTTTAGTTTAGAGCTTGTAATTACTATTCCTAGTCAAAATTTCATTAGATTATCTTGCTCAGTTTTCCCATGAAAGCTATTTCCACAGACAGACAGCCATCTATCCAGACGGACATATATCCACTCAGGAGATGACGCTAAACAATAATGTACATATATACTTTTTCATACCTGCCACGCCTTCTCTGCGTTTCAACCGCAAAAACAAAGTGAATATACCCTGGGTATAGAATATAATTAGAGCCAGCAATTTTTCAATTGGAGTTACAATTTTTCAATTGGTACTTTGAAACAAATGTCAAAAGTCGTTTGCAAATATCTCGCTTCCAGTTACTTCTAGAGAAAAATTTTGGTCCACAATTTTTTAGCTCAGGATTTAGAGGTATCCTTGCTGCAAAGTGGAAAAGTCTATGTTTTGAGCCATATGGTGCTCTTCCCGGAAATAGTGTAACCCATTTTAGTAAATGGCATCGTGTAGCGATTATCATGGACATTAAACTTTTCCAATTGGATCCTTAATTCTCGAGTTATCATTCATTGCAATAAATGTACGTCAACTGTTTTAGGGAGTAAGGATAAGTAAAAATTACTGGGGTGTGACAATTATTTTTCATGTATTTTTTGCTACTGAAATCGAGTCCAACATTAGATTTGGTCCATATGGTCAGAAATAGTTTGAGATATCTTTGAGAGTAGCCCCTTATACGGGTCTAGTGTGGACAACTAATATAGAATTCTTCTTGTTTCTTCAATTTAAGTTGAACCAAAACCATATCGTTCTCTTTCAAAACATCTTGGACAATTAAAAGAGGTGGTTCCTTACTGTCGTCACCGATTTCATCAAGTCCAGGCTCTTCCTCTGATTCTAATATATTCTCATTGGGAACATCGTTATCTGAATTCGAAGATGAATTTAATAATATTTTTTTTTAAACAAAAATATTTTTGTTTTTAATCTTACGGTCAAGTTCATCAAAAATAATTTCAATGATTTCAATAAGCACTAGTTTGAGTTGTATTATCTATTAACACTACAGCAGAAGAATAATTAGTTTAAAAGTATCACTTAAATTACGAAAAAACAAAAAACTTACTTTTTGCTGCGTAAAACACGTTCGGTCACGTTATCATGGAAAGCTGAACTGAAATACCAACTTGAAAAATATTAAACAGAAACAAAAAATTCAAAACGGCACGAGAATTTGAATTTGTCCACACTAGCCCCCCCCCCCCCCCCCCCCTCCCCTACATAATTTTGGATTTCTATGATGACATCCAATATCGAAATATGCCTTTGTTGCTGCCTTCGTAGAAGCAAGCGTATTAGGTGTAAAAAAGAAGCGATCGTTGAAGGCCTGCATTGCTACCTTCTTTTAGAAGCGAGAGTACCAGGGCTTGGCGCCCAATGACATCATTCGTAAAAAAGAAAGGGTGAAAAAAGATAAGACAACAGGCCTACTGACACTCAAAGAATGCCTAATATCATGCTCTTTCTCCTACTGGATAATTTTTGCAATATACATATTTTACTTTAACGTCAATAATTGAGTACAAAATGCTAGTGTTCGTAGAATACATGTTGTATGCGTAGCATTTAATTTAATCACTCTTTTCGAATTAATCGTCTCAATTGATTGCAGAGATATATCTTTACGAATCACTGCTCTACGTGAAGCGTTTGAAGAAGTTGGACTATTTTTGTATCGCAATAAGCAGAACGTGCAAAAATCTGAGGTGTTTAGTTTGGAATATCAATTCAAAGGCGTTGAACAACAACATTGGCAGCATTTGGTTCATAAAAATCCTAAAGAATTTCTAAACTTATGCAAAAATTTCAATGTGATACCTGATTTGTGGAGTCTACAAGAGTGGTCAGTTTGGCGGAGTCCCACTTCAGCCAGCAAAAGGTATGTATGAAATTTATTACTGCTTGATGTTAGAAAATAGTATAGGACTCACTGTTTAATATTTTGCACCCTTTCTGAGATAACTTTGCAGTTGCACTTTTTAAGCACTTTAAGAATATTCTAATTTTTCCACGAATTTTAAAGCTATATATCACATACAAAACATAGTGAAATTCTTTTTTGTCAATGGATTTGGATGGCCATAACTTTTCTCATCAAGCCATGCTTTTACCTTTTTCAATTAGATCCTTGATTTCCAAGTTATTAGCCAATAAAGTAAGGATATCCCTCAACTCCATACAAAGAATTAATGATTATACATAAGGCCTATTCCAGAATCTGATATTGCACTTTTCGTTTCGAAAGCTTTTCGATGAAAACGGTTAGTCGTACGTTAAAAAGTATTTTGATAATTTTTGTTGGAAATCTTATGCTCTAAAAATAAAAATAATTATATTTGTAAACCAAACAAGCCGTTTAGGAGATTTTTTTGAACGTTTTTCGGTTTTTAAAAACATTTCCTAAGCGGCAGTTTCAGTTTCGGCAGTTTCGTTTACACAAATCCACACTATTTTTAGTGAATGGAATTGGCTACAAGAGATTCTTCTACTTTTTATCGTGTATAACAAGCGAAAATCGAGATCGCACGAATTCCGGAATAGACAAGAAGTACGTGGGGTTTAACTAAATAAATAATGCAACAGGTATTTTAAGCTTATTTATAACACTCATTTAATTTTTATTTTCAGATATGATACCGTTTATTACTTTGTTGCTCTAAAAAATATACCATGTCTACTAACAGAAAAAACCGAAGTTGCAGATGTAATGGTTAATATAAATTAAACAACTCATTACAACACTGCTAATATCAATATTTTCACAGTGGAATACTCCCACTATGTTTCTTAAAATCTATTTCCAACGGACTATTTGGCTCCCTCCTTTGCATTTTTATGAGCTTTCGCGACTTGCACACATTCCGAACATTGAAAAGTTGAGCAATTTTAGTAAAGAGCGAAGTAACAAAGGATCCACATTACTTATGCCAGTTTATTACAGATGTACTGATGGAATGGTAGGAATATTAGCAGGTATGATAATAAGTTAATAAAAAAAATGAATTAATAATCAATACTTTCCATTTTAAATTTTACAACAAAAAGGTGACAACTTATATCCAGATAATCCAGAAGATTACGTTGAGCCAATTGTCCTTCAGTCCACTATCAAAGAATTTAATTTGAATCAAAAGCAAAGACATCGTATAGGGTACGCAGACATGTATGATATGCATGTCGAATCAACGATTTCGCCAATTGATAATCATTTAAGTCCTATTAAAATAAGTGAAGATAGCAAACTTTGAGAAAAAAAGGGTGTTCATTTTTTAACAAAAAGGAATGTTCACAAAAAGTCGTTGTAAAAATCCAAATTTTGATGTACGATTTTTCAAGTTGATAGATAATTAAACGGAGTGTCAAAAACTAAAATAATTTTAGGTGTAGGACTAGTTTATATGGATCCTCAAAGTTGGTAAATTTATAGTTTTGTATAAAGATAGGTTATCCTTCATATATAATTTCATATATAATAGTAATAATTCCTATACAAATTTAAGGTTCGAAGGTAGTAATACAATATACAATATAAAAATGAGGTTCTATTTGTTTGTTTGTATATTTGCTCCTAATGGAATCGGAAACTAACCAACCGATTTTGATTCAATTTCCAGTGTTTTAGTATTGAAAAAGGGAACAGTGGTACGCCTACCTATAACTAATTCATCACATCTCTGAAACTACTTGACGCAAATGGTTGAGGCTGTCTATATATCGTCACCTCAATACTACAACTAGGTAACTCCAATTTTTTAGTTTTAAGATGTTTTAATTTTGAAAATTTTAATTAACACTGATTTTCGACTTCTCTTGTTTCGTTTTTTTTTTATAACTTTGCAGCGGTACGACTTCAGACAACTCTGGTTGGATAGGATTGTGCGCCAAGCCATGAGGAATATCGTATGCCACTTATCCCAAGAAAGATAATTTGGGTTGTAATATACTATCCGAGAATATCGTCACATCAACATCTGAAGTCATTTAAAGGAAAATTATCTCTGCGGAGTTCAGAAATATCAAATGGAATTTTTTGCTGCTTTCCAGAATATAAAAAGAATTAAAGCGAAATTATAAGCACGATTGGTGAACTTTGATTATCGCTTGACATTCTATGGGAATTATTTGAATGAGTTTGAAATCCTTGAAAGCTTTTAAAATTGGACTGCCTTTTGCATCTTCATGGCCGCTTGGATTTTCCGCATTGACAGAAATTAAGTAATAAAGTGAGAAAGACTCTTAAAATTCGATGATGAAATGCGAACTTGTCTCTTGATTTTAGAACCTCATTTTGATTTAATTTGTTCAAGAAAACAGGTTACACTTAGCCTATTTTTTAAGACTACATCCCTTTAAATGCATTATTTTATCCAACGAATGTAAAGTCGAACATTTGCAGTTACATCAATTAGATTTTTGTCAAACGAAAAACATTTTTACACTTGAAATGCACTAATTTAGTGAAAGTCACAAAATTAGAAAATAATATTTGATTATTCATTTTATGGCATGGTACTTTTGTGAAGCAAATGGATTACATTCAAAAAAAGGAAGACTGACCCGACATTCTGAAACTAAATTTCTTTAACATCGTTCACATGGAAACGCTCCAGTACAGAATTGCACTTTTCCATCAAACTAAAAATCTTAAACAAACCAATATACCTAATCAAAAACAACTGGTAACCTTAAAAATATTTTTTATATTAAAATGCTCTACGCAATTAAAAAGTACCCACCGAACCAAAAAATTTGGGTCGCTACTAAAAAAAACCGAAAAAATGTTGGCAATACACTAAAAAACCTTATGGTAGTTTTGGCCAAGATTTGTGCTAAATGGACAAACATAACAACATGAATTATTTATATATGGGCTAGAAATATTCCAATCTACCTCAAACTTGTAAAAAAAATCAACACCATCCTGACTAAATCAAAAGTATACCAAGTGTATTTTCTCCCAAATTCATATATATTTGCATGATAAATTTCTACACTCAAATTAATACCATAGCTCAATAAATACAGAATAAACTCTCAAAAATTAAAAAAATCTCAATAAATACAGAATAAACTCTCAAAAATTCAAACCATTTGCTTTAGTATTAACAGATTTATGGGCAGATTAATAGAAAATTTCTTAACATTTTCTCAGTTTTGTATTAAGTAATGGATGTAAAAGGCAACGGAATAAATAATGCCTCCCTTACAAGACAAGATAAAGCAACGCACACCGGATGCTAGTTTTATAATATTTAAAAATTTTATTTCATTAAAATATTTGTATTCAGTAATTTTCATGGGCTCCCGGAAATAATACCAGAAACTTTTTTGGAAATAACGCCAGAAATTAATTAGGAAATAACGCCAGAATTTTTGGAAACAATGCCATAGAGAATCACGCCAAAAAATGTTTTGGAAATAAAGCCAGAAAATTTCTCAAATGAAAATTAACGCCATCTTGTAAAAGCCGCTTCAGACTATCTGAGAAGTCATACAGAATCTCTTATGAGTTGTCAAATATGGCAGCTCTGATAGTGTGAATGTAAATTTATTAAACAAATGATTTATCAGAAGAAAACTCATATGAGTTTTTTTGGCATTAGATTTAAATCTATTTGAAAAAAGAAGTCATATGAGTTTTCAAATTTTTTAATGTTGTTTGATAAATAAAAAATTAAAACAATTTCTACAACATAAATAAAAAACAATAAAAATGTGAAAGTTAGAGAAAAAATCAGACGGAAAAACAGCGTATGACTTTTCAGATAGTCTGAAGTGCCTTTAAGGTGATTTTTCTGGCGTTATTTCGAAAAAATTTTCTGGCGTTATTTCCGGGAACCTGGACAGTGTTATGCAATAACGTGTCAACCCACTCGAGATCAGTTTTAAGATGTTTAAGTTTTTGTGTACATGACATACAACAAATGAAATGAAAAAATCAAAAAAATTTTGTTGTTTTCAACCACTTATTAACAAAACAGAACCGAACCAATGGCTCATTGGAAACAAGTACTTCATATTATTAAGAACCGAACTGCATTTATGAGTCGAAAAAAATTTGTTTGATGTTTGATTCGCTATTGCATAACAGTGTCCAGTCCAGAATCCAAAAGTGTTAAAATGTTGAAGTAACTTTCAAGACGTGATATTTTTCTTATTTTACTCTATCGAATTTTTTTCTTATTTTTATATTTTGAGGCATTAATTTACCTCTAAAATGATTCCAGCAACTAAGCTTTAAGTTACACTTTTTTACAAAAACAATTAAATTTAATCAAATTTGACCTAAAAAAAAATTAAAGAACAATCTTTTCAAGGCGTTGAAATAAGGCATCCTAATGGAATGACGTAAGATACCACTTTTTGTTCTTGGCACTTCATATATTTTTTTTCTGGCAAATTAAGCTAACAGATAGTTTTCCTAGGTCTTCTAATCAAACAGAGACTAAAATATTATTCCGAATCCGGTCTCACAATCACTCTATCTCGAATAGTTTTTGAGATATTCGTGCTTAAAAGTGCAAAAAACATAATTTTTGCTATTTTTAAAGCGATAAAACATGGTATCGTGGTTGAAAATGTCGGTCTTTTTCTTCAAAATCCAATTTTAATTATACCGATATCTTTTTTTTTCTCGGTTTAAAAAGTTAAAAAAGTGCAGAAAACCCATTTTATCCTTAATTCAGCTTACGATATTTCAGAGAAATAAAGAGATATCGATGAAATTTGAGTAGGGTTTTGAAGAAAAAGGATGGTACATACTTTTAACTGTCATAGAAGAATGAAAGTTTTTTTATTTTCATTTTTAAGTAAGGATATCTCAAAAACCGTACAGATGGACCAATTCTGAGCAAAATGCATCATTGGTCATTGTTGTTTTTGTTTCACAGTGAAAATATATGCTTAAAATTTGGTTTTATGACTCAATTTCAATAAACTTGAAGATTTTTAATAAGTAAAGTTTTACTTATGGCTTAGTTGTTGGAGTCATTTTAAAGATAAATTAATGCCTCAAAATATAAAAACTAGAAAGAAAATTCGATACAGTAAATTAAGAAAAATATCACTTTTTGAAAGTTCAGATACCCCAAAAATTTTAAGTTTAATGTGGTGTTGAAAAAATCTGGCAGGGGATAAATAAATTACACAAGGCAACACTGATTTTGCGGCATAGTGTTTTGGAGTCGATTTCGAGTAATCATGACCTACTTAAAACAAAAATAATATCAGATTTGCCGAATTCACATTAGTTCTCTGATGTCCTTGTTTAAAAGTGCAAAAATAGCTGTTTTGAGGCATATTTGAAGTAGTTAACACTAACAGTAAACAGTGTAATAAAGTGTTATTAATGAAATCGAATAGGTGTGACCTTCCTCATTAAGCCTCACATTTTAACTTTTCAGACTAGACCGTAACTTTCCGAGTAAACAACCACTGAAATAATGATATTTCGACTCCATACAAAATTACTATTTTCTTTTTTTTTTTTTTTTTTTGCGGCCTTAAAGTTTTGATTTAATCCAGATTCACTGAGATAACTAAATACTAAGAGAATGGTTTGTTTGCCTTAATTGACTCTAATTCTCCAGAAATCCTTGCTGGAAAGAGCAAAAATAGCTGTTTTGGTTGTATGGAGTTGAAATGGGTGATAACTAGGAAAGTAAGGATCTAATTGCAAAAGTTGAAAGGTAAGGTATAATGAGGAAGGTCATGACTTTTTGATGTCGTTAACAAAAATTAGTTGCACTGTTTGCTGTGAATGCTATACACGGTGGTTTTTAAAAAGTTTTAACTTTTTGAAATACCACCCGCGATTTTTTTCAGGGATACTGTTGGGGGACCCTTCTAGTATCTAAATCCGCAATCCGCGATATCGAACGTCCATCCGTTTTTTTTTTCGACCTTTTAGTTTTTTTAACGGTTTTTGAGTATGTCTCGGTGTGTATATACATATTATATACACATATATATGTATATACGTACATATATATACTTGCATATGCATATATGTGTAATATATATATATGGATATATATATACATACATACATACATACGTATAAAAGGTATCGTTTCCGCACCATTTATTTTTTAAAAAAATCGGATTTTTCGTATTTAAGAAAAACACAAACAAAAACCGGAAACGAAAGTAGTCATTCCAGATTTGATTTTTGATGCTTAATCCGATTCCGGTATTAGAATTGCTCTATTACGTCTGGACTTTGAGATATCCTTACATATATGTTTAACGGACACCATTTTGTTTCCTATTTTTTAAGTTATATAACAAGATAAGGTAATATTATACCGCAAAATCTGGTATGACAGTTAATAGCCCTAGTTTTTTTCTTGCAAACTCAATCAAAACAATAACGATATCTTTTTTTTTGTCGGAGATATCTTTGCCTAAAAAGTTAAAAAAGTGCAAAAACACGATTTTTGGCTATATTGGATGTTATATACAGGACACACAAAATTTTTTTGGGAGTTTCTATTACCAGAAACATTTGGTACTTTCTTTTGGCTTTAGATTGAGCTATCAAATGTTTATCTGCAATATTTTTCTGCAAAGTTATGTTAACTTTAAAATCACACCATGAAACTTAAAGCGAATAATCTCGGTTTTCGGCTATATTTGAGGTTGTATACAGTACGGACGAAATTCGTCTGCTCTTTTTTACTAACCGAAGCATTTAAAACAATTCTTTATCTTCAAAATAAGCTATCAAGAGGTCTCTTTTGATTGTTTTCCACAAAGTTATGACCATTTAAAAATTACATTATGGACTGCAAACTCACAGTGCACAAGTATTCCTTATATTGCTGCAACATGTCGTCTTAAAATAGTCATAACTTTTCAGAAAACAATTACAAGAGACCACTTGTTAGCTCATTTTGAAGATATAGAATGGTTTTAAATGATTCGGTTGGTAAAAAAGAGCAGACGAATTTCGTCCGTACTGTATACAACCTCAAATATAGCCGAAAACCGAGATCATTAGCTTTAAGTTCCATGGTGTGATTTTAAAGTTAACATAACTTTGCAGAAAAATATTGCAGATAAACATTTAATAGCTCAATTTAAAGCCAAAAGAAAGTACCAAATGTTTCTGGTAATAGAAACTCCAAAAAAAATTTTGTGTGTCCTGTATATAACATCCAATATAGCCAAAAATCGTGTTTTTGCACTTTTTTAACTTTTTAGGCAAAGATATCCCCGACAAAAAAAAAGATATCGTTATCGGTTTGATTGAGTTTTCAAGAAAAAAACTAGGGCTATTAACTGTCATACCAGATTTTACGGCATAATATTACCTTATCTTGTTATATAACTTCAAAAATAGGAAAAAAATGGTGTCCTTTAAACATATATGTAAGGATATCTCAAAGTCCAGACGTAATAGAGCAATTCTAATACCGGAATCGGATTAAGCATCAAAAATCAAATCTGGAAAGACTACTTTCGTTTTCGGTTTTTGTTTGTGTTTTTCTTAAATACGAAAAAACCGATTTTTTTTTAAAACAAATGGTGCGGAAACGATACCTTTTATACGTATGTATGTATGTATGTATGTATATATATATCCATATACATATATTACACATATATACATATACAAGTATATATATGTACGTATATACATATATATGTGTACATAATATGTATATACACAGCGAGACATACTCAAAAATCGTTAAAAAAACTAAAAGGTCGAAAAAAAAAACGGCTGGACGATCGATTTCGCGGTTTGCGGATTTAGATACTAGAAGGGTTCCCCAACATTATCCCTGAAAAAAATCGCGGGTGGTATTTCAAAAAGTTAAAATTTTTTAAGAACCACCGTGTATACTTCTTCAAATATGCCTCAAAACAGCTATTTTCGCACTTTTAAGCAAGGATATTTGGAGAACTGGAGTCAATCCTGACAAATAAATTACACACTAGGTATCGCATGACATTGGTGAATCTGAATTTACTTACAAAACTGTCCCAGTGTGCCAGGCGGTTCATATCTCCGCTTTTTTACCCGTTACTGATCCGTTTGCGGGAGAAATTCCAAAAAAAAAAACGATTCGCTTTTTTTTTGGGAATCTCTCCCGCCAACGGATCAGTAACGGATCCGTAACGGATAAAAAAGCGAAGATTTGGACCATCTGGCACACTGGGGTAGCTCTGTGTTATTTTTAACGCAGAATATAGCAAAAGGTATTCTTGAAAAAATGTTATCATAAACTACAAGTTGTACGAAAAAAACCCTCACCTTTTTAGGTTGTACCAGTTTATATTCTCACCTTTGTATTCCTGAGCTACAAACTTGAGGACCAATAATTTTCTGCAGAAGTAAGCATTAACGAGATATTTGGAAAAAACTGATTCATGCGATTCTTTAAGCCAGAATAAATTTTTATCCGCACATACTTTTCACATAAATATATATAATTTGGGTGAAAAAAATGCACTCGAAATTATTTCGTACAAAAGCTCTGTTTGCATCTAATTTTCCTGGGCTTATATGTATATTGTGAGTTTCAAACATTCATCGGTTCAAATATGTATATTAATGCCTTTTATTTCACGCTATCATAATTTTCGTAGACTTATGGCGTTCCTTCTATCTACGTTATTGGTTCTGAGTATACTTCAGATTTTCAAAAACTAATCCTTAAACATTTAACAAACATGGCAATGCATTTTAATTTTTATATATCGACTTGAAATAAAATCAAATCGTTACATTTTTATTGAAAGATTCGTTCTGTATACTTCGGCATGCATGACAAAGTTGTACATCATGTTTTTTCTTATCTTGATTGTATAAGTTATTTTTTG
Organism: Calliopum simillimum; assembly: GCA_951812925.1. Taxonomy (NCBI): domain Eukaryota; kingdom Metazoa; phylum Arthropoda; class Insecta; order Diptera; family Lauxaniidae; genus Calliopum; species Calliopum simillimum. The sequence goes on along the minus strand of OX638369.1, from coordinate 85,332,507 downwards.
CGATTTCTTCTAGAGTTGCGCAACTATTCAACTTTGCTCCTTTCTCAGAAACTACACGTGAGAATTCAGTAGCTAGCAGGGTTTTCGAGCCAATGTAGTCAATACTGGAATTGCATAAGGTACATGTATTTGTAACTTCTTCATCGGTGAGTTGTGGTCTATTTGGTGCAATTTTATCGCCCGTACGAAAAACTGTAGACACAGTAGATGAAAAATTATTTTGCAGGTTTTCCACGAACGCCTTCGTAAGGTTTTGTAAACTTGCAGACGGGCCATAATTATCACCGTAATTATTTACTTTGAGAGGATGCAAATTCTGTACACGCATGTAAAATTTGACTTCCATTGCATTGAGGTCTTTTATTGGACGTACCAATTTAACGCCAGGTAAACGATCATCTTCTAGAGAAATATCCAAGGCAGCAGCACCACCACGTCCTAGTGATACGTCGGTTAACAGCTCAGTTGCTAGATTAGTGCTTATGTCAGGTGAAAAAACAAAATCGCAACCGAGCTGACTGCAGGCATCTGATAGAAGTTTTTTACGTTTGAATTTAATGAAATCTTGGCGCGAAGTTAGAGAACGCATATCTTGTATACTTTTAAGAAAATCTTCGTTTAAACTAGAGTCTATTTCTTTTAAATAGGTGTCCAAAGCATTTAAATTTGTTAATGTTGTCGGAGAAGTTCCAATATTCGTTATGAACATCTCGAATACGTGATATTGCTTTAAGATCTGTGCAATGTCCCTTAAATGTTGTTTGTATTTTATTTTATCACCAAAAATCAACTGGCTATCGTCAATGTAGAGCAAGCGGGTAGAACAGTGTAATCGCTTGAAGTTGTTTTGTGTTTGCGCATAGTGCATCATGTCCAAAAGAACAAGAGATTCTGCAGTACCATCGAACAAGAGCAGCACCCTCGCGCCCTTCGGTAGGATTTTAGATGAACCTAGCGTGGCACGAAATTTATGCCTCACATATCCAAGAAAGCATTCTCTGCACTCTGGCTCGCGAAAATTTAATTTAATGACGAATCCACTTTGGCCGCACTTTTTGCAAGTGCCTTGCATGTCATTCTCAGTTACAGCCATATCCTGCATCATGGAATGCAATCCACCATCATCACCAAATTCATCCTCACCAATACTGCACATGATACCAGTTAATTTACTTTTTTATTTTAGCCAATCTGAATTAATAAAACACGCCTCTAGCAAAGGTAATAGTAGAGTTGGAAAATAATCGATATTTTTAAATATTTACTATCGATGTTTTTCCCACAGTCGATTATTTTGTGCGAACGGTGGGAAGTGGTGCCCTTCGTGTGACTTCACTATATGCGAACTCACACGAAGGGCACGGAGGGAAGTAGTGCTTTCATTTCGCTCCGTTTGCCTACAAATTTGACGTGCCCGTGCCCTGCGTGTGAGTTCGCACTATTAGGCGTAGGAGTGAAATGAAAAGCAGTTTCCCTCCGCTTGCCTGTAAAATCGAAGTGCCCATCGTATGACTTCACACATAGTCATTCATATTCAAAACGAAGAGATATATATCAAGAGACGCAACGAAGCACTGGAGCAATTTTTTTAGGTTTGTTTTGTTCACAGACTGTAGCTTTGACGAATTTAGAAGCTAAACGGCAGCGTAATTCAACCAAAAAATCTATTTATATCTCTTCGCTTACGGATGAGAAGAAATGTATATAGATTTTTTGGTTAAATTACGCTGCCGTTTAGCTTCTAAATTCGTCAAAGCTACCGTCTGTGAACAAAACAAACCTCAAAAAATTGCTCCAGTGCTTCTCTGCGTCTCTTGATAATATATCTCTTCGTTCAAAATAATCATATTGCTAGATACACACTAGGCAACCGTTGCAGCAACATGACTGTTCTTCTAAAACGAGTTTGTGTGCTATGTCCTCCTTATTTTGTTTATTTATTCTCCTTTATCTCCTAGGAGGAGCATAGGACCAAAACAGCCCGGAAAGTGAGTAAGGATTAAAAGTTCTAGCGCTTCGTGCGTAGATTCTATCCACGACCCATCTGATTTCTTTACAAAGGATGGACACGAGTGGTCCTTAGAGAGGATTCTGCCTAGCTTGGCCAAGTCCTTGATGTTATCTATAGATTCACAGAAAGTTTCACAGGATTGATTTTTAGCATCCCTGATAGCTTTTTTGTACTTTTTAAGGCAATCTTTATAGGGTTGCCATAGTTTTTGCTGATGGCATTGGTTAAAGACTTTTCTTGTAGCCTTTCAAAGGTCACTTAAATCTTTGTTCCACCAGTGTGGGTAATTTTTTCTACGACGAGTTATGGGGCAAGAGGCTCTATAGGCTACCTGTATGGCATTTTCTAAGGAGTTAACGTGTTCCTCTAGCTCGTCTGCAGTATTTAAGGTGTGTGGCGATTTTATGAGCTTAGATTTGACTATTTTTTCAAATAGGGCCCAGTTGGTATTTCGAATATTTCTGAAAGGTGGAGGTGACTACAGTAAAATTTGTATTGAAAAGTATCAACCTATGATCTGAGAAAGAGTTTTTGGTTAAGACTTTCCAATTTTCAACCCTTACGTCTGTATTTGTTGACAAAAGAGAATAGACAAGAATTTCTTTCATAGAATTTCCTAGTATAAATGCGGACATACAATACATAATAATAGGAAACAGTTTTCAGTTAAAAATTTTTGACATTTCGAAAATTTTTGCGACCCTAGATCGAAAACAGATATAGTACGTCAAATATAACGTTCAGTCAGGCACCTGAGAGTTGCCAAAATATTATTTACAAAGTTGTAAAATATATAAAGAAATGCGAATTTTTTTCCATTTTATTTTATTCTAAATGAATTCCGGAGAATTCGAAATATTTGAAATAATTAAATAAATTAAAAAAACTGACCTAAGGCCCATTTATTTACTGAAAACTAAATTTTTATTCTCAAAACTTCACACAAACGTCAACAAAAGAAGACACTTTTTTTTGACATTTATCGCTTGAAAAAATATTATATATTAAATATTAAAATATTAAATATTTCCAACGGAGATTTATGAAGTATTAAACGTTAATTAAATCTGAAAACAGCCGTAAATCACTAAATAAATCTTCAGTGGAAATAGGCTATTGCGCATATTTTTGAACTTTATTTTTGGAAGTCAAAATCATAATTAACTTGTCAGAGGTGAAAACTTATTTTTGATCCAACATGATGAATGACAAAACTCTTAAGCGAATGACACCAAAAACATTAGAATTGACATAGTTTTAGCATTTCGCAGTAGCCCCTGGGGCTATTACAAATTTTGACACAATTTCACCTCATATATTAGATTTCAAAAATCGTATTTGGGACGTCAGAATTTGTATAGGTGAGTGAAATGTTTTCGATTGGTACAAAAGAGATTCTACGGGGGTTGTCGTGAATAAATATTCCCGGGGAATGTTTCTCAGACTGCCGGGAATATTTATTCACGATAACCCCTTAATACGTTTTATAGTGGGACTCACCATTTTCACCAAAAAGCTTCCTAAATGAAAAGTAATTGAAGCCACACGGATTACGGAACAGGCTGTATTTGTTGATCCTGCAATTCTCCACAAAAGAGATTCAAATACTTTTTACATTCCACTCACCGTTTTCATCAAAAGCCTACTAAATGAAAAATAATTTAAATCACACGGATTACGGAACAGGCCTTATCAATCACGGTCGTTCGATTAATCGTATCGAGTATGAGGCGACAGTACATGTTCTCGAATAAGTAAATTGGGTAATTATTCGTAAACTAGAAGCCGTAAAAATTAATGGTATTTTATTAACAAGTTAAGAAACAATACCTTTTAATATTTCAATCAATCAATTTATTTTTTTTTTTTTTCTTTCTAAACATCTAATAACGTTCCTCTTGCTTTTTTACTTGGTATAACATCTTCCGGTTTAGGTTTAGCAACAACATCAGTTAACTTTCCTCCTTTACGCTGCAGTTGTTTTTCAATGATTCTTGCATTGTTTGCATAGCTATCTGCAACTTCTCTCTATAAAACGAAACAAAAATTTTTTTAATTTTCAAACATGAGGGTATAGCATTAAAAACTAAAATTTAATTTACCGCTTCAATTTCATCCTCTTCTTCATCTATGGTAGAGACTGTAACAGAACTGAATTTTCCCATATTTTTAGTATGTCTGGTGACCATAACTTTTTCTTGTGCGCCGCTACTTGTATCATTGATTCCAGATTCGACAGTAAGAGCGTCAGCTTGAATTTGAAAATCATTTTTATTTTTTACGAGCGCACGCTTTATAATAAATGTTACATTGGATTCTTGACTGTGTCGATAGTAAATAGGAAGGTTGCAGGCCTTGCACTGTAATAAAAAATATGCTTTATAAATTGCACTATCTTAAGTTTTACATTTCGGGTATTCCAAAAAACGTGTAAATGCCTCAAAATTCTCGTAAACTTTTAAAATCAATACGAGTTTTGACGGTTTTAAGAATAACGAGGTATTCCAGAGATTTATACTTTTTGTGGAATAACCTCATTTTGTTATGTGTGTATTTTTATACAAATTTGGAAGGCGTTATGCGTTATCAAGCATTTGAATATTTGGAACGAAATTTTTGAAGTGAAACTTCTCTATCCGCGTTAGGTGTTAAATTTCAAAACCGCGACAAATTTTTGCAACACTTCGTCACATCTCGCAAGCTGTTCAAGCTATTTTAATGAAATTTCGTAGGTAGGTGTAGAACGTGAATGCCATATACTGGCCCAAAAGATGGCGTGATCAAACTGGTGCCACGTCTGCTGCCTGCTGAAAACTTTAGTACGTTACATCTCGCAATCTGTATAAGCTATTTGATAAAATTTTGTAGGCATGCCCGATCACGATTGCCATGCTCTGGGCGCAAAACTGTGCCACATCCGACGCTTAAAAACGTTATATCTTGCAAGCTATACAAGCTATTGTAATGGAATTCAATAGGTAGATGTCGAACGTGAAAATTACAAAAAATAGAGTAAAATTTGAATACTGGTATTTTCACTTAATTGATTATAACTCCGTTATTAATCCATCGATTTTCTCGGTTAGTACCTTTTTTTTATTAAATTTCTTTGGACTTTTGCTCAATTAAGTTTTTTATTTTTACCGAATTTTTTTCAAGAAAATACCCCAATTGAAAAATTTTTTCTTCGATTTTTCAAAAGAAAAAATTTTTTTTTTCGATTTTTCAAAAGAAAAATCAAAGTTTTTCGAAAGGTTATTTAATAACGCTGAAACTAAAAAACTAATCGAAAAGTACATTATGAAGCATTTATGTAAAATAAAGTCTTACAAATTAAGCTAGCTTTACTGGTTTACGAGATATCTGTAATTAAATGAGATCACCTTCCCCCCCCCCCCCTTTAAAAACAGGAAAGGGGAGATTTCTCGAAAACGTATCCGTAGAAAAAAAAAAAATTGTTTTCGCAATCAGGGAGTCGTTTTACATAAGAATTTTATAGAGGCAATCATATCACATTTTTGCTGTAAACTAGTGTTATCTAATGCGCTCACATAGCCAAGTCCATGATTATAGCTGGCCCTTTATGCCAAATTTTTTGTGCTTTCACATAAAATTCCGCTTCTTTTGGCAATTCAACGTCCTCGAATGATTTTTTCCACCATTTTTCGCGTGACTTCGTTTCCGCCCACTTGAGTGTGACAAAAAATTTGTCCAAATACCCGATGTGCGCGTGAATTTTCCCAAAAGTAGCTAAAAGGTTTAAATCTTTTTGAAATTTTATTTTTTTTTTTTTTTTGTTTTTAACGTTACTTCGTCGTCACTTGGAAAAAACCAGGACTTGAGGTCTTATTTGGCCAAGTCATAGACTTATAACGTTTTAGTTTTAGTAATTTCTTTGTTTTATTTAAGTTTATTTTTTGTCCCTATTGTACATTTTACAACCTTGGAAAAGGCAAGTGAAACGGTTCTGACGCTAAGGCACGCACGAACGGCTAAACCCAAAAACACGTCTGCACTCTACCGCGGACAAAACGAAAGACGTTTTTGAAATTTTATTGAAATATTTTTTCAATTGTAAACAATGGGGGTTATCGTGAATATATTATTCCTGGGGAATTTCCTCAGACTGCCGTGCATTCTCCATTGCAGTTTAAGAAAATTCCCCGGGAATCTTGATTCACGATAACCCCCAATATCTTACTCCAAAGTTGATTATTGTCAAATTAGTTTACCAGTACTTTCGCTACTGACAAATGTGAGCTAGTCCACGATGAAATTGGAAATTTGTTAAGGGCCGCTTAAGCTTCACTAACGGTTTAGCTAAGCTAAAGCTTAAGCGAACACTGTAAAATTGGCCCTTAATCCCGCACACAAAAACACTAAGATAGTGTTTTTGCATTGAATAGATAATCAATAACTGCTGCTGAAAATTGACTTGGTCATTATTTATAATCTTGATTGATACAGCAGAATGGCGTAGGAGTCCAACGCCTATCAGCTTTAGGACTAAAATATAATTATTATTAAAGTTTAATATATACTTACGTTTAAACGGCTTTGCTTTTCAATCCCTTTATCTCGTCTAATATACACTACTCCTCCCTCATTATAGGTCAGTTTTTGGGCATGTCTATTACCGTCGACGACTCGAGCTCCATCCACTCTGCGCAGCGGAAGTTTTTCAATGCTGCAATCTTTACGTGTAAACATTTCTTAATATTGATAATTTTATGAATATAAGTTAAATAAAACACTTGCCAAGTATTAAAGAGAGTTTACCACATAAACAGTAGTAAATATTAAGCGGCTTTTCTTCGCTGTACTCTTCCTGATCCTTTGAATCGGAGCAAACAATACTTCGAGAAACAACTTTCGGCATTTAGAAATTGTGATTTGGTGTCGTTAAAGGCTAATATTTTCCGTGATTTAATCCGTTGTCTTATCTACAAATGTTTTCTTTATTTACGTCTGAGCAGATCATGTATTGGTGGCAAACTGTCGATGACACTATATCATCACCTACTATCGATAAACGCTTGTCACCACTACTCTTAAGCCGACCACTCACGACAAGATTTGTTGAGAGTAGTCAAGCATGATAGTCAATTGAATCTGACCCAATACAGGGTAATATTTTTCAAAATCAAAATATTTATTTTTACCTCAACCATTTCACTATAAGCAACACAACCTTTTACGAAAGCACGTAGAAAAATTAAAATATTTTGATATTTACGAGCGATATTACACGAAGGCACCTAAAGTTTATAAGCGAACGAAAGGAATAAATGTGGAAACGAAAAACACCGCTTCCCTCTGCTTGTCTACAAACACTAAGTGCCCGTAAAGCAGATGTCCTCCGTGTAATATCGCATTATTTCGCCGTAAGCCAAGAATGATGGAATACATGACGTCACGGTGTCATTGTCTTGTATTCTACCATTCTTGCCCATAAAATACCCTCTAAGAAAACCGGCACGAAAACGTAACGCCGGTGAGCTTTATAAGTCACACAAAAATTCGTAAACGTACCGCTTTGGCGATACAAATGCGAACCGAAAACGTAAATGTTAGAATAAAGGGTCCGGTATATAGGAGGCAGCGCGTGTAGCACCCCCATCATACGCATCACAACGCACGCGAGTGATGCTTGTGCTGTTACATAGAACGCGCTCTTTAAAATATCTTGACGATTGTGACGTCGGAATTGTGTGTCGGAACGTTTTAGAATTTTCTAATGTTTTCTAGATGCATATTTTACGTGGTGTTGAAAATGCCAGAATAGAGTGGAAGAAGAGATTCGTGAACAATGTGATGAATGTTTTCCAATGATTGTTCTACAACATTAATGTTAGTATCATTATTCAATGTACTCCAAAATAAATCATGTAAAGGATGAATAGGGCAGGTGAAAGACTTAGCTGCTAGTTTGGTGGATCTGTTATATAGGAGCCAGTCAAACTCAAGAAATCGACCTTCTACTTTTAAAGCATCTAGTGGTGTTGTTTTTAAAAGTCCAGTCGCTGTCCTATAACAATTATTTAGTGCAGTGTTAACTTTGTGTTTGTTTGAAGCAGATGTCCGGATGTCAAACAGTGTTGAATAGTACCTTCTGTTAGAGAGCGACATATAGAAATAGCTGTTTCTATATGTGGACCCTTTTTCTATTACTTTTTGTAGATTATTAATTTTTTTCAGCTTATCAACAAGATTAATTTGCTCATTCCATAGTAAATTTGTAGAAAAAATTAATTCTAGAATTCTTAGTTTGTTTTTCAATTTTACATCTTGATTTCTTATCTTTAGGCTAGATGCACTGCAATTGTGTTTCCTACAGACGTGTAATGCCTCTGCTGTGCCATTGTTTGCAATATTTGGAGTGCCAGAAGCAATTGCGAAAATGTTATCTGCATATATGCTAACATGATCTAAGTCTTCAACATTTATCAGTGATTAAGCCATGGAATTGGCGTATATCGAGTAGACAACAGAAATTTTAGATCCTTCAGGCACTCCATTTTCAAGATTTTGCGTATTTGATAAAAATCCATCAGGATCAACTGATAAAACAATACTTCTTCTTCTACTTATATGCTGTACATTACGAACAGCATAAGCATCGATAAAGGACTATCACAGACTATGGGTCCTTTATATTGTCCAAGTACGTATCCGGAAGGCCGATACCAAATCCAGTAGTGGAATTCCCAAATTCTTTACCGACATTTTTCGGTCGTTAACTTGCGAATAACAATGATTGTTGTTAATTGGTATTCCCAAACATAATTTTACACTAAATTTGTAGCTAACGTTGACAATTAATTTCGGTCAGTTGCTGTCAAGTTTGCTACAAGTTTTAGTGTTGAAAAATTTTCGTTAACTTGCGATTGTTGTATTCCCAAACATAATTTTAACAACTTTTGTAGCAAACTTTGACTGTTAATTTCGGTCAGTTGTTGTTTAGTTTGCTACAAATTTTTTAACGTCGTTATCGTACCGGAAGCAACGTTAATGTAGTTTTTAATTGAAGAATGCAATCAAAATAACTGTTTTTAAAAAAATTACAAATTTATGCCTAAAAATTTGAAAAAATTGCATTAGTAAGAAAACTCAATCCTTAACTATTCTTATATTTATTATTTCATAGCTAGGCCGTGTTTTTGTTGTTCAAAAACGCCTAGGTCAACGAAAGAAAAACTGGAGGTGCATGAGGTGTAAATAGAGGTCAACGAGACTGGATTTCATTTAGGAAGGCCATTACCAAAATTTACGACTTATTCTTAAATGCTATTTATTTTATTTCATCTACTGGGCTCAAACCCTTACAGATTACAAAAACAATACTTAAAAACTATATTAACAAAGATTCTTAATTTAAAGCTTGAGAGTAAATAATAATGTCCTAAAGACTTATTATGACAAAATTTCTATTAATGCTAAAATCTAATTCATTTGCGAATGTATTGCAGTTTGAAAGGCATCGAGAAAGAGGCTCATTGGAACCATAATTAGTTCTATGGTAAGGAGTATAGAATATATATGACTTCCTAAGATTTCGCGCAGGGATATTAAATGGAAATTATGCTAGTAATTTAGAAGAATAAAATTTTCCATCAATTATATCTTTAATAAACATGATATTATTAAAGATTCGTCTATCAGATAAACTACTGAGACCTAGCAAACGGCAACGCACCCAATAGATAGGCATATTTTCCCAAGTGTACAGTCTTCTCAATGCAAATCTTGTAAAGCGTTTTTGGATATTTTCAATCCGGGTAATCGAAACCTCGTAAAATGGGTTCCATATAACCGACGCATACTCTAGCAGAGATCTTACCAGGCTATAAAATATAGTCCTAGGTGTTAAGGGATCAAAAAATTCTTTGGAATTGCGTTTCAGAAACCCAAACTGAGAGTTCGCATTCGCGATAATATATTCCAAATGCGTATCAAACGAAAGTTTTGATCAAAATAAACACCAAGGTCCTTATATTGATTAACCCTGAAAAAACTATCGCCAGCGCAATGCTTATACTCATAAACAATAGGAGTGACTTTCCTAGCAAAAGTAACAACCTTACATTTATCAAAGTTAAGATTCAGCTGGTTAATAATGCACCATTCCAATAGGGAAGAAATATCGTACTGGAGTTTTGCACAGTCCGTACGATCTTTAACTTCTAGAAAGATCTTTAAATCATCCGCATATAGTAGGCACTTGCTGAACTTAAAGGACTGAGGAACATCATTGATGAATAAATTAAAGAGTAAAGGACCTAATTGACTACCCTGAGGTACACCTGATTTAATCGTAATGGGTTCAGAACAATTTTCACCAATCTTGACAGCTAGTGTTCGATCAGAAAGATATGAGTGAATCCATTTTAAAAATTGCGAGTGAATACCCAGTTTTTCAAGTTTAATCAACAAAACTGGATGTTTTACGCTATCAAAAGCCTTCGAAAAATCAGTGTATAATACATCCACCTGTGAACCCTTTTCATTTGCGTTAATAGCAAAATTCGAGAAAATTACTAAATTAGAGGTAGTGGATCTACCTTTAAAAAACCATGTTGTTGGAAAGCGATGTAACTACGCACTTCAGCAAAGAGGAGCTTGTTAAAAATTTTATCAAGAACTTTAGTGATAATTGATAGCTTTACTACAGGTCTGTAATTTTCGGCCAAATATTTTTGGCCACAGGAAAAAACACAGGAGGAAGCAAATCGAAACCCGCACTTTTAGAGCAGTCAAGGCTCATTAACGCATCAAGTACCTCTTGGTCCTGTATTACTAACTTACCAATATTCAAAAATTGAGGCAAGTCTGAAAAATCATTTGCATCACATGGCGAACTCAATGCATTGAAAACCGATCCAAAGAAATCAGCAAATAGTTCAGTAACCCTTTTACAATTATTAGTCACCTCACCTCTATACTCCATTGATGAAGGAATACCAGATGATTTCCTTTTATTATTTAAAAATATCCAAAAGGATTTCGGATTCGACCTAAGGTCTCTCTCAATGGAGTCGATGTATTTTTTATACAAAAAGTTCGACAGGAAGTCAAACTCACGCCTACGTAAAACAAAAATTGCTTTGTCCGTCAGCAAACCTGATCTCTTGAACCGTATATGCGCTTTATTTCTAAGGTTTTTAAGATTGACTAATCTCCTATTAAACCATGGATTCTTAAAAGAGCAAACTTGGTTTTTAACTGGTACGTACCGCTGCAGGCCTTCATTTATGATATGCTTAAATTCATTATACATGTCGTTGATATTCATATTATGATGAAACACCAAACTCCAATCCAAAGACCCAAAAAAGGAATTTAGTCCTTCATAATTAGCGCCCTTAAAATTGTACAAGAGACCACGGCTAACGTGCGAGTCATCTCTGAACGTATAAAAATTAATGTTCAAAACAAGTGCTTTGTGATGAACAGAATCATTGGTAAGCGGCATATCGCATTTGTATGTATGTATGTATTCTTCTTTAACTCCTAGGAGGAGCATAGAGCCAATATGAAATCTCTTCATTTGTCACGATCCCTTGCGATGACTTTGATCTCTTGCCACGATTTTCCCGATTCTTGGATTTCCTTTTCCAACGACCTTTTCCAGTTGGTTTTGGGTCTACCACGTCCTCTACTGCCTTGTGGATTCCACTCAAGGGCCTGGCGACAAACTTCACTGTGTGGTTTCCGGAGAGTGTGACCAATCCATCCCCATTTGCGCAGCTTGATCTCGTTTGCTATAGCCTTCTGTTTGCATTTTTGATGTAGCTCTGCATTGTATATAGTGCGAGGCCACCAAACCTTTAGTATTCGCCTTAAGCATTTGTTGACGAATACTTGCAGCTTGTACGTTAGTTGTTCAGTAACAAGCCACGTTTCGCACCCATATAACAAAACCGATTTCACATTCGAATCAAAAATGCGCACTCTCGTTTTGGTGGATATAACGGATGAAGACCATATTTTGTTCAGTTGAGCAAACGCGCCTTTTGCTTTTGCTATTCTTGAGTTGATAACCTCTTTTGCTCCACCATCCATGGAGATAATGCTGCCTAAATACGTGAAGCTATCGACGTTTCCGATGTCATCACTGCCAGCTTTAAACGTGAAGTCATTGCTTGCGTTTAGCTTCATGCTTTTAGTCTTGGATACGTTGATTTTCAGGCCGGCCTTTTGTGATTCCAAGACAAGGTCTTCAATTTTGTTTTGCATATCTGATTGTTTGGACGATAAGAGGCAGATGTCGTCAGCATAGTCGAGGTCTTCTAGATGTTCAGTAAAGTTCCATTGAATACCCCTTTTGGCCTTATTAAGAGCTTTATCTAGAATATCGTCAAGAACGATAAGGAAGAGAGATGGTGATAGTAAACACCCCTGCCGTACGCCTGAATTAGTGATGAATGTCGGTGACAACTACCCGTTGTGTAACACACTGCATTTAAAGCCTTCATATTGTGCACGTACTAAGTTTATGGCCTTTGCGGCAATACCTCTTCGTTGCAGTGACGCCCAGATGTTTTCTCGGGAGACACTGTCGAAGGCAGTGCTATAGTCAACGAAGACAAGTTGAAGTGCAGCACGCCACTCGCATGATTGTTCGACAATTATTCTGAGCGTGTTTATTTGATCCACGCATGATCTGTTTCGCCGGAATCCTGCTTGCTGCTTTAGAATGGCCGAATCAAGTTTTTCGCTTACCCTGCTCAGAAGCACTTTCGTCAGTACTTTTGATGGTACTGAGAGCAAGGTGATGCCTCTATAGTTTCGGCACTCGCTTAGGTCACCTTTTTTCGGCAATTTGACTAACATGCCAATCTTCTGGCAAACGCTCTTCACTCCAGATTTTGGTGAGCAGAGGATGGAGAATTTTAGCTGATGTTTTTGGGCATGCCTTTAGCAGTTCAGCTGTTATTTGATCTATACCGGCGGCCTTGTTGTTTTTCATGCTTTGGATAGCTTTCACTATTTCATCAATTGTAGGCGGCGGTGTTTGTATTCGACTACTACTGCGAGTCACTGGGCAGTTGTAGTTGGTGATTCTGGTTGCAGGGATGTGGTAGACATGGGATTTAGTATATCACAAAAATACTCTTTCAATCTGTTAAGTTTAGTTGATAGGGCGGCTCTGTAGGAGTTTTCTGCCTGATAATCTGCAGGTGATATCGTAAAGCTGCCTGAGATTTTGAGCATTTGCAGCGCTTTCGGCTTCGCTCGCGAGGTCGTTATACATTCTTCTTTTGTCTTGTCTGCACGATCGCCTGACTTCTTTATTGAGAGAGTTAAAGACCTTTTCGGCGACGTTCTTTTGCGCTCTAGTTTTAGCGTCGTCTCTCAGTTTTTTCGCGCTTCTTCTTTTTTCGACAAGACCCCACGTTTCCTCGCTCATCCAGTGCTTCTTGTTCGAGGGTCGAAACCCAAGTATTTTTTCACTGGAGTTTAAGAACGCAGTCTTAGCGGCACACTATGATGTTTCAATGTTTCCATCACAATCGATCGGGGCTGTTTTAAGTTCTTCAATGAAAGATCTGCGGATATCGTCGTTCTTAAGCTTAAGCACGTCGAATTTTTTGCTACAGATTGTTTGCTGGGACGTTTATTAGCGGCAAGTTTTAGTCGAATGACCGCGACGAGAAGATGGTGGTCGGAGCCTATGTCAGCGGCCCTCTTTACTCGTACGTCCAGAAGACTCCCTCTCCATTTTCTGCTAATGCAGAAGTGGTCGATTTGGTTTTCAGTGATGTTGTTTGGAGACACCCAAGTAGCTTTATGGCATTTTTTGTGTGGGAATAGCGTACCTCCAACGGCAAGACCGGCTGCATTGCAGGCGTCAATGAGAAGCTCTCCATTGTCGTTTCTCGCACCCAAACCATGTCTTCCAATCACGTGCTCTAGGTTAAGGTTTTCTGAGCCTACTTTGGCATTCAAATCGCCAATAACCATTATGATGTCGTTTTTGTGAGCACTGTTTTTTGCTGCAGCGAGCTGGCTGTAGAATTCGTCTTTGGTTTCTCTCTCTGCCAACTCTGTGGGCGCGTATGCTTGGAAGATGGTAATATTTCTTGCGGGGGTTCGAAATCTGCACCAAATGAGTCTTTCGTTTACAGGTTTCCATTCCATTACTGCCTTTACTGCAGTTTTACTAAGCAAAAATCCAGCTCCATCCCTGTGGATGTCATCTTGCGATCTACCGCAGTATAGAAATTTTTCGCCGTCTGGAATTACATATTCGCCGGCACCGTTCCATCTACACTCGCTTAATCCCAATATCTCAAGGTTGAATTTGTGGTGTTCTCTAACGGCTTGGTGTATTTTGCCTGGTTCATTTAGAGTTCGGACATTCCAAGAGCCGATGCGTGTTCGAGTTTTCATCGAAAGGATTTTAAAATTTTGAGAAACCATATTGGTTCCAGTTATAGGAGAATCATTCCTAACTATGCATGTTTCTTGCACCTCCAAATCCGATGTGCATGCTGCCGAGGCAGGTGGATAAACCACACTCTGGTGGGTACCACTTGGAGAGTTATTTTCCATCGTTTTTCGATCCATGCTTCATTAGTATAATCTTCTTAAGCTTAAAGCTGGATCCGGCAAGCGCTGCAAATATAGTGGCCTAATTCACTTTTAATTTCAGCCACCCAATCTGGAACAGACGCTGACCTGGGAGCCGCCCACTCTGGATCAGACGCTTCAGGATTTCGACAAGATGCTTATTTTAAGGCGGCATCGACTCGCCTTGTCAGTGCCAGTTACGGGCATTGTGGGTTTTTCTTTCGAGGCGCAACGCTGTCCAACGCTACACCCTTCCACACCCTGGCTGGTCACCCGCTTTTAGTCGCCTTTTACGACAGGCATGCTTACCTCGGGCATATTCTGACCCCTTACCCGCAGGGGTTCATATCGCATTTAAAAAGTTCATATTTAAAATCATTATTAATAAAAATAAGATCCAAAATTCTCATGATATCATTCTTAACATTGTTTATCTGAAAAAGATTCAAAGCATATAGACTATCACAAAGGGTGTATTCGATAGTAGTCTTTAAGCCAAAAGGCAACAAAATTTTTTCTTCGCAGCAAAAATTCCATTCAATATTGCCCAAATTAAAATCACCGAGCACGCACGGAGTTTGATTATCATTGAGAGACCCCACAACGTAATTAATATTAAAAATATGATCATTAAATATACCCAAACTACTGCAAACTACTGAATACCTTCAAGATAATAAGTGAGAACAATAACATTTTTGGGATCTCCACAAAATTTTTTTTTTCGCTCAAAACTACACTGCCTGACTGCTCTTAAAATAACCTATAAAAAATAGAAGACGGAAAACATAAAGAAACTATACGTACTCTACAGGACAAAGAAGTTTGCGAGATCTTTTAATGACTTAACATTTATTTCTAAATCAAAAAGCTATTAAGAGCTTAAGCCGAATTTTCAATAAGAGATAAGTTTCCAAAGCACCATGTAATGCACTTCAAGCTTCTCTTCAAAGTACATACGTTCCTCGTTTCAGTTCAACAGATTTTTCGCTGCGATTATCTGAGATGATATCTTTGGTGCTGAACGACTTCAAACGATCGGATTTGGTCAATTTCACAGTGTGAGCTTAAGCGTAGTTAATCTGTTGAGTGGAGTTTAGCCATGAATTTAATTTTCGCAATTATTTGAATTTAAGGGCCGCTTAAAGGGGGTACAGACTATCGATCAAGTTCGTCAGTTTTGCTCAAATTTGATCTTGTGTGGCCATTTTTTCATCTGTCATCAGTCAACCACAAATGGGTTGTGGTTGAGTGACAGTCAACAGCCATATTTAACTGACGAACCCCCTATTAAGCACCAGTCAATCCATTCTCAAAATAGTTAGGGCTGCTTAAGCGAAGCGAAGCTTATGTCACAATTGACGTTGTCAAAAATAAATTAAATTAAATTAAAATATTATTTGGACAGTTTTTGTTTAAGCAAAAATCAAATGACAAAGTCATCGCAAAGGATCGCGACATATGGACACGTTTCATATTGGCCTTATGCTCCTCCTAGGATGTTAAAGGAGAATACATGGCTTTTTTCAAAATTGCCTGACAATTTCACACGCTCCCACAATTTGCTTGGCATATGTGAGCATTCTGCAGTTTTCAGGAAGAGATATATGATGCCTTTTTCCTCGCGCACAGTTAAGTTGTACTCATGTCGTGTATCTGTTTTTCACGAACAAAACGTTTTGTTGATGATACTCCAAACAATATCGTCGTTCTGAATTTTGCATTATTTATTTGAATTTTCTTTGAAATTTTTAAGTTTTATTTATTTTTGCCTCGAATTTATTTGTCAAATGGTTGTGTTGTCATTGTTCGATGTAGTTTGACAACAATTTTCGTTTACATTTCAAAAAATTTTTCAACCCTAAATTTTGTTAGTTTTGATGTTAACTATGATTTTGGGAATACCACTTTCGTTATCGCAAGCTACAAACGTTGTTAGTTTGCTATACCGATTATCGCACGTTAAAATTTTGGGAATTCCACTACTGAACGGAAGACTGATGTTTTTTTCTTTTTTCTCGCGTGATTTTTGATTAAAAAAGTTTTTTTTTTTCTTTTTAATTACCCACGAACGGTAAAATTGACCATTTTATTTTAATGCAAAAAAAAATTAAATGAAATCTCGCGTGACATATAATCGACCGATATAACTGTTCATATACCAAAAAATGTATGTACATGTATTAAACAAAATGAAGAGGTTTATAAGGTTAGAAACCAAAAAAAACAAGTGATGTTTTGAAGTATAAGGGGCTGTCCATAAACTCCGTGATGCTTCTAGAAGGGGGAGGGGGTTCAAGCAAGCGTCACTTTTTGTCACAGGGGGGAGGGGGGTTCGAGCAAGCGTCACGGGATGACGTTTAAGATAACTTATTTTTTAGAAGAATAAAAACTAAAAACTAAACTTAAGTTATTCAAAGGTATAAGATCTAATTTTCTTAATTTTTTACGAATTGGTTGTCAGAGGAGTATCGTTATTTGATTTAAAAGGCCGTTTTGACTCTACGAACTTGGAATTACCAATCGCAATCTTTTAAATTCAATAATAGTACTTCCGCATTTCTTACGATTATCGAATCTACAGTGTATTCAGTGTTAGGCCTGATTATAGAAATAAAAGTACAAAATGTGCAAATAAGAATGTTATATGTATATAAAGAGAAATTTGAACTTGTGTTTAATGTAACTCAATCATTTCAATTCTCTAAATTTTTATAAAAGCACTGAGTTTGTGACAGTTTTGAGAATTTTTTTAAAAAAAAGTAAACTTTAAATTTTGTGGAAGAAATTGGTTCAAGGGGTCATTGAGAATTAATTTGTAAGTTTGGCAAAATTTAGCTTCATTGGTTCAGGTTTTACCTTTATCCTTTGCCCGTACATTTAAATTTATTTATAAAAAATTATAAAAAAATAAATTTAATGCTTTCCTTTTTAATTTACGCCAGTTATTAGAAAGTGAATGAATGATATATTTTTAAACAGTGTTCTTAACTTCATTTCGTGAGTTTTTCCATAGTTAAGTTTAGTTTCATGGAACTCCATTCAGTATAATTGAAAACGAGGCCTAAAAATAAGAACGTTACACGAGTTCCGCGTGACGTGCTGCAACTGAAATGACTTTTTAAATATGATTTTTAACTGCTACATCTCAATTCCGTGTACTTTCTACATTAAAGTTCAATTTGATGCAGCTCTATTAATTTGGTCGAAATAGGGGCTTCAAGGATATTTTCTTAAATTTCGGCCATTTCTTAAATTACGGTACCACTGAAAGGTATTTTTAACTGCTTCATCTACATTTCGCGTACTCTTCGACAGAAGTATAGTTCAATTTGATGCAACCCCATCAATTTAGTCGGAATAGAGGCTTCATCAATTAGGTGGAATCAAAGAATGGAAATAAAAACTAACTTTAATGATTACCCACTGACTTTAAATCACAATTTTAAAAATATTAGTTTTGTAATTTTTGCATGCAAAAATAATGATTAACAATTCATAACACACTTTCTGTGTGAACTGAGGAATATTTTGAAAACATAAATTGTTATTCTTTAGAATCGTTAAACGTCAGCGATACACTGAAAAACCATCAGCTTAATGATTGTAGTTTATGAAGGAAATTTTACCAGAAAAGCGGTCATTACCATAATAATATAACAACTCAAAGTTCAAAATTTAATACCCGTCTAAACAAAATGACAAAACTAGTGCAACTATATCGAGTCTTAACCGCCAAAAAGACTTAACCGACAAAAAGGAAATTTTACAGTAAAACTTTTAGTGCAAAAGTCAAAATTGCTTTCGCTATAACTTCGTAATGGTACTTTTTACAGTCATGAAATTTGAAGGAAAGATGCTATGGTCTCGAGTTATCGATTTCTTTTAAAAAACGGAAATCTGAAATCGTGTCGGTTAAGCTTTGTTGGTGGTTAGGGCTCGATACATTAATATGAATATAAATAAAAACTTATAATGAGAATTTATTTTTTTCTGTTTAAACAACTTTTGCACTGGTATATTCGTAAAAAAATATAGATACGGGGGGGCTTTTGGTTACCGTCACATGTCTGGTCTGGTCCAGCGTCACAAAGGGGGTCTTTTTCATCTCAAACGGCTCGAATAAAAATATGAATGTCACAAATTCACTACCAACTCAATTGGTATCACACAAATTTTTTAACATAAAAAAAAGCGTCAATTAAAACTAGAACAACTAATCTAAAAGACTGATAATATTAATTTGTATAAAATTTAAAAGTTCCTAAGCAAAATAACATGGTTTTTTTAATCTATTTTTCAAAAAATATTTTTATTTAATAATCTTTTGTTTTAAAATGTCAAATGTAACCCAAGCCTATATCTTTTCACTTCACTATTCATATGATCAAGTTTTATTTTTTTTTTTATCACATTAACTTATTGAATACCCGTGTTTCGGCTTACGCGGTCAGCCAAAGAATCTCATAAAACAATACTATAGTGACGAAAAATCCTTTTGCACTAATAATTAGAAAGAAACTACACGAAAGTACTTGACAGTTCGAGATGTCAATAAAAACAGTGATGCCAAGGAATCAACGAGATGCTGCCAGATGTTTCACTAATGCAATTCTAGAACGTTCATATAAGTATAAAAGGAGCTGTTCATGAGAGTTGCAACACAGTTGATTTTAAGCAATAAAGCGAAAAGGTTGTGCACACATTGCCAGTGAAAGTAAATAAAGTGCTAATTGTTATATTAGATTTTGAAAGTAAATAAGCAGTAAAATAAACAATTGTACCGTATTAAAATAAACGTTTTTAATTTAAATAAACCGTTTTATAACTAAATAAAATGTGTGTTTTTGATTGCTACACAATCCAGTGATCGTACACATTGCCTTTTACTTGAAATGAAAATCAGTATACATATTAGAATGTAAATTCTTTTCTGTGCAAAATATTTTCTCTGTACAAAAATAATTTTTCTCTGTGCAAAATAATTAACAATGAATCTAACATCAACAATCAATCATTTTGGTAAGTAACTTATGCATATATATATATACAACTTCTAACCATTTTTTCATACCTCAAACCTTACTCCATATGTATTACCCCAAACCAACTTACACCTTAAAGCCAACTGATGATTCCCTTGGTAGGGATGAAAAACGTTTATTGGTTACCTATACTTATCCTAAACGGAAGTCTTAACCCCTTTTTGTAACATATTTTATTCCTAAACGGAGTTTTATACATTTAGACTATATCCTTTTACTTAGGCCTTTAATATTCTTTTTCAGGAAAAGGACACATTAATAACTAACATGTGTAACAATTTTTTTTGCAGAATAATTTATTATTTATGTATAATAATTAAAATTAAATAATATAATTGAGCAACATAATGTAGCTCGACACCAACAACATAATATAAATTAATACCATATACAAATGACACAACACTCATATCATAAAAACACGTTATACGTATGTTTTTAACCTCACCGATTAAGCAATCAGCTGTGCATAGTTTATCCATTGTTTGCCTTTTGCGTCTCCTAGGTAGGGAAGTCATAATGTGTGACTGTTACAGGTCCATGTTATATATCTTTTATAACCCATTTTTTTATGCCCAGCCTGTATTCATCTGATTAACAGATATATGCTTCTCGATTATTATAAAAATTATCACGTACTCAGAAAACTGAAAGAGACTGAAATTATCGTCATAAGAGACAGGAAATTTCGTTACACTATTTTTCCTTTTAATTTGCAGCTCTAATAAATGACATAAGGTATGTACTCCGTGGTTTGGAAGAAAAGCATGTTGAATATTAATTATTTTTTTCTTGCAAATGTTCCACAGTCTTTGGGCTAGTATCTTATCAAAAGTTTTTGAAATAACTGGTAGAAGGAAAATCGGACGGATTGGCGCCAAAAGAGCATGTTTCCAATCATGTGGATATACCGCAGTTTCGAGAAGTTTGCTATAAAGTTTGCAAAGGCTCTTTGGAAGAATTTTTTAGCATTGAATATGTAATTTTGTCTGAGTTAGGAGTGACACCTTTCGCATTTTTAAGAACAATATAAGTTCAAGTGGAGTAATTTCTTCTAAAATCCTGTCAAAGTCATGGCAATTCGTTCCATTTTCATGAAAGCATAATTGAGCTTTGGAAATCACCAAGGTGGCATTAAACGAATTGTCTGCTCCGATAGTTAATTTTAATTGCGTTCCTTAAATAAAAATTGATTTAAAAATTTTAATGTTTTAAGAATGTCCTTTTTACTAAATTCAGGCTTGCAAGGAAAAAAAAAAGGACATTCTTAAAACATTAAAATTTTTAAATCAATTTTTATTTAAGGAACGCAATTAAAATTGATTTGGTAGCACTTAACTTCGGAAAATTTAGAAGAGTCGAACAGACGAAAGATAGTTGCATCTCTTTTTCTCCACCGACGATTTAGATTGGATGTACTCAGTGATGCCAACTTTATTTTCGTACTTTCGCTTTCTAGTGCTTTTTTGGAATTATTACCCGTAAAATTTTTGGCCTGGTGCATTTTCATTTTTAGTACTTTTTCTAGTACTTTTTTGTTTGTTCTTGAAGATGTTGTTTTACTCGTTGAATAAAGTTCATAAAATGCTGATATGAACATTCACTTCCAAAAATGGGAATTGGACAATGGTGCTACGTCTTTTTGAGTCAATGTAATAGGTTTCAAAGGTTCTTTAGGCCTAAAACCTTTTGAAGATCAGCAAACTTAGCCCTGCGTGTGCTTTCATTGTAGAAAGAGTATTTAGTTCGATGGATTCGTTTAAATCAAAATAAGAAACAAATTTTCATTACATTCTGTAAATTCTTTACTCCATATTAAATACGGATTAAAACAGAATGGCTGAATTACTATTAAAAATAAATAGTCAGCAAGCTACCAGAAATCAGAATAATACATAGAAACCGTGTTGTGGCCGGAGGAACCCGAAAGTAGTGAAAATCATTTATAAGCTTATATTTCAGTCATCTAAAGCCAAAGTAATCTTGATTTTAATCTTATATATTATACATGTATATAATAATTATTTATTAAAAAGCCTTTTTCATAAAAGGATTGCTTCATAATTAAAATGTTTTTATTAAAAATTAGGTACTAAACTTGTTTTTTAGTCTGTACACGTAAGAAACTTTTTTGTTTTTTTTTTAAGTATTTTTAGGGCTGGATTTTCAATAGACAGATAAGCCTCAGATAAGAAGCAAATAGTGTTTATTCGTCAGCTAGCGTAAAGTTCTTTTTTTCAATAGCCAGTTTGTTGTATTGTATTTTTGTATTGTTTCAATTGTCTCAATTTTTACCATAATTTGTGAATTGTAGTTTTTTTTTTATTACATAAATATACAAGCATCACAAGACAACTTAAATGGCAAACAAAAAAATACATAAACTTTTTCTATTGCTTATCAAAGTACAAATTTCTTTTAATTTTTTTTTTTTCCATTAATATTTTTTTTTTATTTTGATTTTGTTGTTTTCAAAACAATTTTCAAAATAAAAAGTCACACACATGGAAAAACTAATATTTTGTTTCACTCGCACATTAACTCAGCAATGTAAGCGCTGCCATATTTTCGTAAACAACATTGAGTAGCTATTCTAAGTTTATCTGGCGATTGAAAACTTAATATTATTTTTCCACAAGTTTATCTGTCGAATAAATTTAGTAAAATAGTACATAGTACTTTTTTTCGGAAAAAACACGTTTTTTTTGCTGGACTTAGTGCGTTTTCATATTTAGAAGTTGGCAACACTAGATTTACTTATTTTTATCTGTGAACAACGACGACGATTTAGATTGGATTTACTTATTTTTATCGATGTTTAAGGCCATTCGTGAATATTTGTAGGTAATAAAGAAAAATAGTATTTTAACAGCAAAAACATAAGTAGAAGTGTCAAAAAATGTAAAAATATGAAGTTACAAAACAGTGGAACAATTTAACGCAAGTTTTATTTGTGTGATCTCAATAAAAAGACTAGAAAAAATGGTTGTAAATATCCCAATGACGAAAGCCAAATTGGGAATTTAGAAAATTTAATTTTACTATAGATGAATGAATGGGTGTTGCTCATTTGTGTGAATAACGTTTAAAATTTATAATTAACCTTAAATCTCAAATATTTGCACTATTTTTGTTAACTTTAAAAGATAATGCTCAATTTTTGTATTAATGCGACTTTGTTTTTCATTCCACAGAGCTCAGACACGTCGTGAAAAGTAAAGAAAGCAAAAAAAAAAAAGAAAAAAAATTTGAACCCCTTCAGCAAAAACAGAGGTCACTCGCAACGCTATATCAATAACAAACAATTTAAAGACAGAAAGAGGGTGCTTGGAATACCAAAAACCACATTTGAGATGTTGATAACGAATCCAGAATCCCTTAAAAGTTGGCTGGTCGTTGTGCTTGAGCCACTGTGAGTATAAATTTCTTTGGGGGTCTTACATGCTACATACATATGTATGTACATGCATGTGTGTACATATGTGATAAAGACCAACGTAATCATTTGATTAAGTTCCCTCCCCTGCTGATCTAATAAAGTAAAAATTAACCGATAATTAAATGTTTGTGAGATTTCGATGTACCCGATTTTTTTGGAACTTAAAAAAAGCTGTTAAAAACACGTATTTAGTTTGATGCTGCGCTGGGGTTGAACAATGGTTTTAAAGAACGTTTTTTATATATAATAGGCACATTTTTTTATTGATTCGACTACTAAATTTCAAAAATCTATTGATGCATTTTTGTAGTAAAATGAGCGAGTGGGAAACTGATTGACTTTTCCGTCCAACTCAGTAGTGCAATTTTTGTAACTACCTTATTTATTGAATTTTTTATTGAAATACGTACATATGTTGTCATCTTTATTAATCTAACGAAAAAATTATCAGGATTACATAAATTTTGGTACATAAAAAACAACAAATAGCAGTTAAAATTAGAGTAGGGTGACCAACCGTCATGGATTTTGACCTCGTCCCTAATTCAAAAAAGTCCTGGATTATAATGTGTCCCGGATAAACAATACGAACAATAGACCGTATATTATTGACCTCTTTGGTCATAATGGGCCATAGACTATAGATAATGGACCATAGACTATAAAGAATAGATCATGGACCATGGACTATGGACCATAGTCCATAAAAGACCGACCATAGACCAATGACCACAGATCATATACCATATATTTTGGAATAATACTTCCTGTCCCGGATTGGGCCATCAAGAAAATGGTCAGACTAGATTAGAGATAACAATGTAAAGTTTTGTTTTTTTTTAATAAAGCAACTTTTTTTATACGTATTTACGTTTAAAATTTGCTAAAATTTTGTTTTAAAACAGAGATTTTGTTTGTTTGTTAGGTCGCGGTGCCACGCCCATTAAACTAAAAATTAATTTATAATATCTCTGAAATTACTTGACGCAGATAGTTGAAATTTGGCAAATGCCTAAAGTACACAGGAAAAATAATGTCCAATGGAAAAATTAGTGGAGCCACGGCCCAAAAAATGATTTTATTATATATCTAAAAAAATTCAGTAAAGCATTTCGAAACTTTTGCTTATATGGCAGGTGCCACGCCCTCTTGTCCTTACTCACCTAGTTTTTGGTCAGAGCTTGTAACTACTAGGCCTAGTATTTTAATTTTTTCAATTCAATTTAAATTTTTTTCCAAATCAAATTATACTTTACAAAAAAACCCTTTTAAAATGATATACAGTGTCGGCCAAAACCTAAGCACCCCCTAAAAAAGTTTTTTCTTATATCAAAATTTTTTTTGAGAAAACGACTTTATTGAGTTAGTTTATGTGTTTATTTTATTTATTTTTACGTTAATTATTGACAAACAAGGACTTAAAAAATTCAGGGTTTTATAAATTAAGAGTTAACATTTAATAAACATCAAAATTTAGAAACTTCATCGGACAAAACTAAAGCACCCCCTTCTCAACATTTAATAAAAACTTTTAAAATTAATATTTAGTTGAAAACCCTTTATATTGGGTAACATTAGCACATCTTTAAAGCATAGAGGACATTATATTATTAATGATATCCTTCGATATCCCTTCCTAAGGCTACTTTCAAAGCTTCAAAGAGATTTTTCTTGGTTTTGCAATTTTCTTTGTAGATTTACGTGTTAACGATCTCCCAGAGGTTCTCAATGGGATTCAAATCTGGGGACTGGCCTGGCCAACCAAGGACTTGCATCTTATTGCTCTGAAACCAGGCTTTACAAACTTAAGCGGTATGTGTTTGGATCGTTGTCCTGTTGGAACCTCCATTTATGTGGCATCTCTTAATCCGCATTAAGCAGCATCATCACATCATTTGGTATGTCAAAGTGCATAAAACATTCCATAATTCCTTTAGTCTAGTGAATTAACCCACTCCCTTGACCAGAGAAACAACCACAGACCATTGAACTCCATCCGCCGTGCTTAACAGAGGCTTTGCAAAACTTTGGTTTCAATCTTTTTCCTTTTGGTCTGTGTACTCGCCTTAATTCATCCGAACCTTTGATATCATGCTACGAACCCAAGTCCTACGAATCCAAGTACTACAAATTCAAGTATATTATGAAAGATTCGGATGAAATAAGGCGATTAAGCAGACCAAAAGGAAAAAGATTGAAACCAAAGTTTTGCAAAGCCTCTGTTAAGCACGGAGGATGGAGTTCAATGGTCTGTGGTTGTTTCTCTGGTCAAGGGAGTGGGTTAATTCACTAGACTAAAGGAATTATGGATTGTTTTATGCACTTTGACATACCAAATGATGTGATGCTGCTTAATGCGGATCAAGAGATGCCACTTAAATGGAGGTTCCAACGAGACAACGATCCAAACACATACCGCTTAAGTTTCTAAAGCTTGGTTTCAGAGCAATGGGATGCAAGTCCTTGGTTGGCCAAGCCAGTCCCCAGATTTGAATCCCATTGAGAACCTCTGGGAGATCGTTAACACGTAAATCTACAAGGAAAATTGCAAAACCAAGAAAAATCTCTTTGAAGCTTTGAAAGTAGCCTTAGAAAGGGATATCGAAGGATATCATTAATAATATAATGTCCTCTATGCTTTAAAGATGTGCTAATGTTACCCAGTATAAATGGTTTTCAACTAAATATTAATTTTAAAAGTTTTTATTAAATGTTGAGAAGGGGGTGCTTTAGTTTTGTCCGATGAAGTTTCTAAATTTTAATGTTTATAAAATGTTAACTCTTAACTTATAAAACCCTGAATTTTTAAAGATTTTGTTTGTCAAAAATAAACGTAAAAATAAATAAAATAAACACATAAACTAACTCAATAACGTCGTTTTCTCAAAAAAAATTTGATGTAAGAAAAAATTTCTTTAGGGGGTGCATTGGTTTTGGCCGACACTGTACATCTGCATCTACAACAGCTATCGTAATGAAACTTGGTTCATTAGTTTAAAATGTCGATTTTAAGCAAGAATGCGTTAAAAGAGGAAAGGTTAAATTGATTTGTAAAAAGTTTATTTTGATTTGGAAAAGTTTCAATTGAATTAAAAAATATTAATTTGGTGTGGAAAAGGTTTAAATGGGAGTGGAAATCCTATATTGTGTTTCCCATTTTTTTGTATGGGCTGTTTGCGTGTCCCTTGACCGATTTCGCTCATTTTTAATCCCACGAGCAACCTTTGATAACGGAGGCAGTTTACCAAATTTCATTTCATTTCAATTATCTTGTTTAGTTTTGCCGTGAAAAATATTTCCATGCACAAGCACCCAGCTTGGCAGATGGGCATGGCTATATCGTCACAGGATAAACTCGTAATATAACGTAAGACGCTTTTCGAACTTCGAACATGTTAGACCTCTCCCCTCCTTCATGGACGATTTTTCATAGCATAAAAGCCGTACGTATTTTATGCACGACCCCAAAAATGAATCGAAAGCTTTTAATGCTCGCAGAGTTTGTCTGAGGATGACACATTTTATTCTGCATCGTGTCCTAAAACCTAATAACAATAAATTTTTGTTGACGAAATTTTAACTGATTTTCACCAAGTTTTTTGTGTAACGATTTGTCACGGACGACAACTTGGCTTAGTTTTGCCTAAAGATAGTAGTAAGGTTGTCATAACTCCTGTTTGGAAGCAGCTTGAAGCCTAAAATTTTCAGCAATGAAATGTATTATAGAAAGGGTACTTCACAATATGGACGGTATACGTCAAGTGGGCGTGACGCAACTTCTACATGGTAGTAGGTAGAGACCCGATTTTTTAGGGTTTTACTTTATTATGGAAACAAAACCTTACATCAAAATGAACGGTGTACGTCAAGAGGGCATGGCACATGCCGTCTTCGTTTTTTCACTGATTTGAAGTTTAATGAAAAAAAAAATTTTTAAATTTTTAAATTATTTTTTATTTACTTAATCATCATTATAACAAAGCATCAGATGGTTAACACAAACAATTACAAACTACCTGAATAATTTTCAAACATCTTCTTTCCTCGCTTCTTGTTAAATTACCCATTATAAAGCTATTTCCGTGTAATAGGTGTGTAACCTAAAAATGCAATAAAAATTGAAGGGGCACCTAGGGGCAGCTAATTTTTTCTTCATTATTTACGTGACAATTCATAAATAAGAGAAACATAAACAGTTTTGCAATATCGATCAATATGGGTAGTTAAAAGTTTAACTAAACTTTGGGCTACACAAAAAAGTAGTACAAAAACAATACACACTTAACATTAGAGTTATTCACGATCTAGAGTAACGAGCTGAGTAACAGGGTAAAAGTGCACTCAGTTACTCTGAATAGTGAGCATACTCAATACTTTGCACGTATATTTGCTTTTTGTTTCTCAAAATAATCTTAGCTGACAACAAAAAAAAAAATTTTTAAATGAATATTTTTCTCCCATTCAAATTTTTATTTTTGATGAACGAAAATTGCCTCTCAATCATAAACAAATTCAAACGTTTCTATAGAAATAGAAATAGTAAAAAAAAGGCAAAAGTGTAAGATTATTTTACACTAGAAAATAGCTTGACTAAAAGGGTAAAAGAGTAACAGAGTAACTTACGTATATTTTGT
This sequence comes from Calliopum simillimum, assembly GCA_951812925.1. Lineage (NCBI taxonomy): Eukaryota > Metazoa > Arthropoda > Insecta > Diptera > Lauxaniidae > Calliopum > Calliopum simillimum. Next base: position 85,304,805 of record OX638369.1, on the reverse strand, counting down.
TGTTGTGGTTGTGCACAGTTACCCTGTTACTCTGTTACTCAGGACGTTACTCTAGATCGTGAATACCTCTATTAATTTTTTCTCCCAAAAAAATATTTTAATTGAACACATAGTAGGTCCGTTCGTTGAAAATTTGTGGTAAAACTTGAAGACTGTCATATTAAAAATTTTTTTAGACTAAGAACAGAAATTTCTCTGAGTAGCTGAAAACACCACAAAAAATCAACGAACGCAAAAATGGGAAAAAATTTAAGACTGCCAAGAAAATAAATAAAAAAGTCAGAACACCTGTTAGTGTACATTTAATTACCTATTTCGGTGTATTAAAACGTGCTGAAAAAATCACCAAGATCCTTCCTTAACTTCATCAAACTTTTTTTTGTTAACACAAAGCACAGAAATACGTTTTTGTTTTAATTTATTTTTCAAATTTTATTTTTTTTTTTCAAAAGGTAAACAACGTCTGACAAATAATTTTTATTTGACAGTCTTCAAGTTTTGCCCAGAAAAAATTTTTCTGGGTAAAAATTTAAATTTTTATTTGGAGGGGAAATGATCAGCTGTTTTTTACTCTCATTATTTGTGACGCAAATATCAAGTTTTTGTTTCAACGAACGCTTTTTGTGGTAAAACTTTATAAATATTTACAAATATTTATAAAGTTTTTTTTGAACGAACGGACCTATTTACAGTAAAATCAATTCATACCTGTCTTAATTCAGGAAAAAAACAATAATTTAAAAAAGTTTTCTAGTTCACTCACACGAACTCTTCAAAGATACTAATAAAAATAGACTGTGGTCTTATAATAACTGCATTGATACAATTGCTCATGTTTCGATCAACATAGCAAAAAAAATAATGAGTAAATGTAAACAAACAATATACCGTTATGAACTGTGGTCAATTCTCAATCAACTAGTAAAAAAGTTTCATGCTTTTGAAAAACTAGAAAATTTACTTTATTCCATCTAGATTGACCTTTCGGACCACTGTGCATTGCCCTTAATGTGTTTAAAACTTATCATCCGCCTTTGAATATTTTGTACCAATTAGATCAAAATACTTTAAATGATGCGAATAGCATTTTAGAGAACAATATTGACAACTTTTTAAATTTTTTTGGAAATAACTCTTTAGATAATTAAGATATACACTTTTCCATCGAGAACTTTTTAAAGCCATAGCTTTAGCTGTGCCATACATATTCTTTTGAGCATGTTAATAACTCTTCATACCCTTGGTACAACAGTGACTTAAAGAATATTCGTAATAGTCGCAACAGGGCATGGAAAAAATATAGCTGTAGCCAAAACGATCTACAAAATAACAACATACTGTTTTATGAATTTAAACTGAAATCAGCTTCTGTTTATTCTGAATGTTTAAATAAAATGATGCTGAACATTCTCAAAGAGCGCAAACATTATTGAGTATTTATTTATTAAAAAAAAAAAAAATCCCAATTATTCAGCCCTGAAGCCCCCTATTTTGAGTACATGATACATGACCGAAAACTTTAATTTTATGCAACATCTCTCTTGTCTGAACTTGTAGACTTGCATCTATTGATGATATTGTCGGTGGACCTGATTGTATTCCAGCCACATTGTTGATTAACTGTAGATTTATTTAGAGTCTTCCACTTAGCTTTTTATTCAATAATAACAGATAACGATAAATTTTTTCCTCAATTTGGGAAGGCATTTTTCATAAATCCCGTTTTAAAGAAAGCATGTACAAATTATATCTCGAATTTAGGCGTACAGCCAAGTTATCATCAATACCGAAACTTTTTGAACGAATCATATATTATTAAGTTAAGGTGTGCTGTCCGAAGTCATTACATCAATTTATCATGGTTTTGTCAATGACAGCTCTACCGTTTATAACCTTATTGATTTTATTCAATTGCATTAAGCTCTTTAGAATCTGGTGAGTAAGTTTACTGTATCTACATAGATTCCAGTTAAGCATTTAACAAATTACCACATAATTGAGGAATGGGCGTACCAATGGGCCTAAGTACCATTTTGAAAAGTAATGTCTTACAAATTACGTGCCTAATAATCGGTTATTTGACCGGTATAATTTTTTCAACATAATGCCATCAATTCCACACCATCAAGTAAATTTTTCGTGAAAACAGAAAACAATTTTAATCATATCTAATAAAATGTCACCCGATATTATGACACTACTTTTAGATGAAGTAATGCGAGTACGCAGTCCAAAAGGAAAAAGATTGAAACCAAAGTTTTTCAAAGCCTCTCTGGAGGATGGAGTGTAATAGTCTAGGGTTTTCTCTCTGGTCAAAGGAGTGGGACATTCATTAGACCAAGGGAATTATATATTGTTTTATGTACTTTGACATACCGAATGATGTGATGCTGCCTAATGCCGATGCCACTTTAATAGAAGTTTCAACAGGAATACGATCCAAACATATACCTCTAAAGTTTGTAAAGCCTGGTTTCAGAACAATGTGATACAAGTTTTCGGTCGGCCTGGCCAATCCCCAGATTTGAATCCCATAGATAACTTCGGGAGATCGTTAGCATGAAAATCTACGGGGAAAATTGCAAAACCAAGAAAAATCTCTTTGAAGCTTTGAAAGTAGAAATTGGGATACATATAAGTTTTTGGTATCTGGTGAAAATAGACAAAATTCTGCATCACTAACAAAAAGAATTATTGAGAAACAGCTTACCGTTGTTCTGCAATGCTCTCTAAAACTTACCATTTGTTTTGTTTTTGAGAGCGCGCTGCGAAAAACTAATTGAAGCTGTTTTGTTAGTAAACGATAAAAACTCCAAAAAAAATTTTGATAGACCCTTCTACACCTTTTCAAGCTCAAAATGAGAAAGTGTAGAATCATAATGAGAATATATAAATTGATATTGAGAAGTGTAAATTAATATTGTGAAATAAAAATCAATAATGAGAAATGTAAATTCATAAATTGATAATGAGAAATAGTAAAATGATAACGGGAACCTGTAAAGTGATAATGAGAAATGGAAATTCTAATTGAGAAAATAAAAATTAATAATGAGAAGGTTTAAATTCATAATGAGAACATGTAAAATCAAAATGAGAATATTTATTTATTTATTTATTTCAAATATTTAGCAAAGTTAATTTACTAAATATGTTAAGAGGAGTTGGGCAGCTAGGCCATTACACCCCAATAGATTAACAAAATTTTATAAAAGTTCTACTTAGTATATGTTGTTGCTTAGGTTTCATATAATAAATCGTGTTTTTTAAGAGCTTCAGTAATTAGTTTTATATTGTCATCATTACGACAGTCAAGGATATTTGCTATTGGAAGATTAATTTTCGACACAGGACATTCACTTAATATATGGTTTGTGCAAAGCACCTCGTTGCAGAAAATACACATTTTGGGAATATAAAAATTCAAAATGAGAAGCTGACATTTTGTGAAATGTTCTCAGTAGGAATGAGCATAGGCGAATAAGGACCCAGACACAAAACTGTTGCTTCTCCTGCCGAATGCTCTACCACTGCTGCTCCTATGTTCTATGTAATGATTTAGGGCGTTATTGCAAACTATGTATTATTAAGTCTCGTATTATTATCTCTTTCTCGCCATCGCTCTATGACCATTCCAACCCAATCACCACATGTATTGGTAGTGAATGATACCCTTCTACGAATTATTCTCATTTTGTTTTTACATATTCTCATTATGAATTTATATCTTCCCATTATCAATTTTTATTTTCTCAATAAGAATTTCTACTTCTCATTATCAATTTACAGGTAACCATTATAATTTTACTATTTCTCATTATCAATTTATTTTTTCTCAATATGAATTTACATTTCTCATTATTAATTTTTATTTTTCAATATGAATTTACACTTCTCGTTATCAATTTATACTTTCTCAATATGAATTTACAATTCATTTTGTCCTTCCGTTTGTAACGCTGAGAAGGAGGCAAATTGTAAGCACAGGCTCTGAGCAAAAAACTGGGCGAGTTTGGACAAGAGTGCGTGGCACTTTCCATATAAGCAGAAGCTTCAAAACGCTATAATGAAAGCGTTTTTTGAGATAATCGAACTAAATTTTACTCAGACACTTAAAACTATAAATGCAAGCTTTCAACAAAAACTGGGTGAATTTGGACAAGAGGGCGTGGCACCTCCCATATACGAAAAATTTTCAAGATACTGCAGTGTAGGGTATTTAATGTTTGGCCAGGTCAAATGTTACACCCTTACTAGTTTTTTTGTTCGTATGTCTAAAATTAAGTGCATTTAGACATATACAGTGGCTCCATCGCAAAATCGGACAAGACTTTGTTGGATATAAATGTGCTCTTAACTTAAGAAAAAATATGCTAAAGATACGGTTTTTTCGCTTTTATTTAAACCTTATACACTCATCTATCTGAAAAATAAAAAAAAAACAACCATTTCTCTATTGCTAATCATAAATTTAAACTAAAACACAAAAAAGGTTAAATTTCCTGCGCTCAATGAAAAATCGGACAAAGCAATATGGCAATGCTCAAAATGCCGTTCTTGTGCAAAAAAAGCAGTTTAGCACTGCGTTTTTTCGTAATATTCGGTCGTTCATTGCATTAAGTGGCAAACAATGTAAACACTAAGTTAAAATATATGTAAAATGGATCCAAATGGCAAGCAATCTGATATCGAAATAAGGCAATTAATGATTAACTGGTATTATGACGGTAAAATCGTGAGAAAAATTACGAAAAGGTAAAACTATTGTCCACGACATATTCATGAGGTTCCGTGGTGAGCTCTATTGACCAAAAAAAGCAGAGAGAGTCAATACAAGATATCAAATAAGCGATAAGAGCGTTCGATATTGAAAGAAATCAACAAAAATCTTTTTAAAAAAGCCAAAAAAAATCCTTAAATATCCTTAAAAAATCGAACTGAAAATGTTTTCCTAAATACTGATTTCAATACATTACATAAGTAAAATTTTTATGAGAGAATTGCTGGAAAAAATCCATTTCTAACCCCTAAACAAAAAAAGATAAAATGAAAATAAGCCAACAAGAATTTTCTAAAAAAAGAAATAAGGAAGGCAATTTGAGGGTATATCATATTAAAATACTTTTCTATTGATAGTTTTCATTATTTTAACACTATTCTGTTGATAGTTTCCATTATTTTAGGGTATTTTAACTTTTTTTCATAAGCTTATCATAAAATCATGCAAGAAACAATTTTCTAATACATCTTAACCCATTATGTTTTTATGGGGTCTTTTTGACCCCATTTTCCAAAAACTTGGTTAAAATGGGTTAAAGTGCTAACTCTTTGTTTGAAAAATCTTTTTTATTAAGAACCATACGTTGTTGGAATGTTTTGCAGCTGCATTTAAGAACTTTGTCTGAATCAGTCAATTTCTTCAAAAAAGAACCTCCTTCAACATCTGCATAATCATTAGTCTGTAGTTTTTTTCTTTCTTATCGTGTTAAATTGTACACGGTTAATGGACCCATCCCTCTATATACTTATCTTTATTTTTTTTCGAAGCAAATTGTTTTACTTTGTTCTCTCTCTTGGAGTTATCAAGTGAAGTTGTGGCTTATTGTTTTTCATATTATGATATATTTTTTGAATTAAGTTATTATATTCATGCATGTATAAATGTTTTTCTATTTGTTGTTAATTTTATGTAAGTTTATTTGCTATGTTATTAAGCTTGTAATTAAGTTATTGGCCACATAGGATTTGTAATAACATACAGACTAATAAAATAAATGAATGAAATGAAATGAAAGTGCTCTACAAAAATATTCTTAAAAAAATTTCACTAGGGGTCACCAAAGACGAGAAATTCTTAAAACTTCAGAATAATGCGTAAAAAATTTGATGACAATTTTCAATTTCCCTTTTTTTATTGCTATTAAAAAATTTCCTCTACATAATATACAATTGCATAAGCTTTCTACTTTTTTTATGCATAATTAACTAAACAAATAAGTTTTAAAAATTTTTAATAGTCTGGATGAATTAATATCGTTTTTTTGGTATGTAACCCACTGTGCCTCGAACGAAAATAATGGAAATTGAAAACATATCTGTGGACTTTTGACAAAACAACCTAACTCGAAATTTGCAACTTTTCAGGAGAGCCTAAAAGCTGATTACTACTTTTCAATAATGTGGCTCAATTTCGTTGATGCAGCGTTGAATCTCCTCTTTCCATACATTTTTACTAATTTTAAAGTGTCAGCTATCAAATTATTTTTTTCTTTTGGTTCATAATACTTAACCGCACGAATGGCGCTAAGTTCAAATCTTGCGTGAGCTATGAGACACCCTTATATCTCTGGGACAAGAAATCATAGAGACATGGCGATTATACTAGTAGAAGCGAATTTAAATTTTATATTTAGGACTAAAATTTTGGAGAATTGTGTTATCTCGACTTATGTTGTTTTGTCAAAAGTCCACAGATATGTTTCGGCTATTTCCACATACATATTAATATATTTTCATATATAAATATATGTATTTATATATATAAATATATGTATTTAGCCTCATCAGATCAGTTCCCAACAAACAAAAACGTTTGGAAAATAACTTATCATACGCTTATTGAAGCAAACATTTCGTTTGGAAATTAACTTACAAAATGTTTGGAAATTCTTTAATTAAAATTGTTTAATAATGGAAATTGAACTGTTCATAGTAAGCTTGTGAAAATCATTTGGAAAAAGCTTATGAATGTTTTTATATAATATTTTCCAAATGTTTTTATACAATATTTTAAAATTTTTTAATATGCTTTTTATTCGTGTTTATTGAGTTTATTAAACAACATTTTCTAAATAAACAAACATTTCCAAATTGTTTTCTGAAAATCGAACCTAGGACCTCAAAGTTATGAGTCTGTAATATTATCATCTGACCTAACGTGCAGTTATGATTTAATTGACTTTTGTTTTACTTAGCTCGATAAGTCATTGAAAAATAAAATAAAAAATTTTTCGAAAGTTTGGAAAACGATTACTTAAATATTTGCTAATAAACAAATAATAATAAACAAATAAATTTAATTAAATTAAAGGCAATGATTAAATAAAAATTTAAAAATGACTTATACATATGCATACCCATAGAAAGTATAAGGCCTTTAGAATATGCAAACGTTAGGTTTACCAGGTATAAACACGCAAGTCGATACTAGTAATTTGCACTCATTTATAGAATACTTATATAGACATGATCAATATTATATCAAGTAAACCGAACCATATCGTGCCGTTTGTTATTGAAATGAGTGACGTTAAGTTCGAAAAACCTTCATATGCCCTAGGGATAGTACGAATTCCGCTCTAAACTTAATAAGTAAAAATTTTTGTCAAATAATATTAGGTGCGCAACTAAGTTCCCGCTGTTTGTCAATAGATGGCTCAAGCAGTAACAGCTGGTTGATTTTGACACATCCAAAGCGTTATGGACAGAGGTTAAACATATAGTAAACAAAGCAAATTGCCACATTAGTGATTTCGTTTTTGGTTGTGTTAAAATAGTTGAGTAAAAATGTCTGATTTTGTGCCAAATAATCGTCACTTGCGGGAAGTGTTGATTTTCTTCTATCTAATAAATTAAAACAAATAAGCAAATTTGAAAAATTAAAGAACATACAAGACAAAGAATTAGACATTAGATTTAACAAAGATTGGTTTGTGAATAAAACAGACATTGAAATACCAACAAACGTACAAATATTATTATCATTATTAGATAAAAAATTTTAAAATCATAAGGTCGAACAAAATATCACCATAGTATTTTAACAATTTTTAGCGATTGCAACTATTTGCAGATTCCGAAGGCGTTTGTTTGCTATTTTTTAATCAAAATTTTTTTTTATAGAAGCGTCCATATCATAAGCATTATTTATTTGCAAATCAGATATTGGAATTTATAGTTCTTTATTTTATTTTTAATTGTCTTACAGTTGTGATGCAGACTCTTCTGCCCTTGCGCGTTATGTGCTTGCATTGCTTAAAAAGGATAAACCTATGAAGGAATTGAAAAAAGTTATGATTGAACAACTCGATGTATTTCTCTCAGTAGAAACTAAACCCTTTGTTGAGAGGTTGTTTGACGCTATCAGTTCTGAAGAATACGTTACTACTCCTGCAATTGTTCCAACAAATACGGAAACTCCAGAAGCACCAACGGTGGTGGCAAAGTCGGAAGACGATCAATTAAATAATATTGAAACTCCAACAACAGATACACCGTCTACCAGTGCCTATGTAAAAAAAGAGCTGACTCCACCTTTAGAAGAAGTAAGTATAGTCGCTTGTAGTACCTAATATGACCTAATTCAAAAACAATTTTTTATTTTTTGTTCACTTTTTATTTAAGAGCTTAACCAAAGAAACAATCCAGAATAAAAATGATGATCCCACTTCACTGGCCAACAATTTAAAAGCCATTTCGACATCTTTAAGTCAACCCCAGTCCCAACAAACAAACACAGTTCATTTGAGAAGTGCTAGTCCGCCTGCAAAGACTACAGCTGATAAAGAGAACCTGCCACGTGAAAGTCGACGTCGTCGTGCTTCATTGCGTTCGCGTTCACGGTCCCGTTCAAGATCCAACGACAGATTGTCAAGGAGATCACGTTCTCGTGATCGTCGGCCAAACGAACGTGAAAAGAATCAACGCCAGTTTCGCAACAAATCACCACCATCTGACTTGCGACATATAGTTTCACATGATAGAAGACGTGGGATTGGTGGAATTGACCGCAGAAGAATTGGGGGAGGTGGAGTTGGAAATTCAGATGATAGATCACCCCGCTTTGGCGGCGGTAGTGGAGTTGGTGAACTTCGTAAAGGTCGCCTTAATCGTTCGAACTCGCGTAGCAGATCGCCATCGTTGGATCGGGGTAGAGGCAAAGGCTCTCCATCAAATAATCGTTCGAACCGAGCCTCTCCTGACCGCCATCATCATATGCAGCATGATGGCGAGAAACGGCAACGATGCCGTGATTTTGATGAAAAAGGATATTGTGTACGAGGTGAGACTTGCCCTTGGGATCATGGTATTAACCCAGTTGTCTTTGAGGGTATAAACAATACAGCATTAATCAGCATGTCACTGCGTGAATACAACCCAGATGCTCCCGATCTCTGGTCACGTGGTACTACTGTAACTGATAATGCAATTATTACCGGTGGAACAGGTGGTATTGCAGGATCTGCTGCAGCAGGTATAAATCCATTTACTGGAACACCCAGGCCTGGTACAGTTATGGTTGGTGTACCGACTGGCGGTGTGGGATTCTCCCATATTGTAAGTGACAATAGCGATAAGGTTGCCAGCGCGTCCGGCGGTTTACCCAGTGATTATGGGCGCACACCTGGTGCTGGTTTTCGCGGTGCAGCACCGATGATACCCTTTCCATTCAACCCAGCAGCGGTTACTACACCGTTGCAGCGTGAGCTTATTCCAATACCTGTCGTTGATGCCGGCGCCGCTGGCGGTGATGTCAGTGCCATGCAACAAACTAAACGCAGATTTGAGCTAGAAGATTCTGTTGCCATAGCCGATGGACCAACAAAACGAAAGATACCAATGAATAGTCGTTTGGGCCCGCGTATTCCTAATATGCAAAATAATTGTTCCTTAGAGCTGCGAAAAATTCCGCGCGGACTCAACACGATCGCACATTTGAACAATCATTTTGCTAAATTCGGAAAAATTGTCAACATACAAATTTCGTACGATGGCGATCCGGAGGCTGCAATTGTCACATTTTCAGCTCATGCTGAAGCCAATGTCGCATATCGCAGCACAGAAGCAGTGCTCAACAATCGTTTCATAAAAGTATTTTGGCATAATCAAGATATTTCAACTGCTGGCGGTTCGCACACGTTGCTTAAAGACGATAATTTAATAGCACCCCACGGCAATCGTAAAAATAGTCAGTATCACGTTAATAACGTCCCTGCAATACCAACCCCAACTTCTGATTCAGCAAAAATTTCGAATACATCAGCAGCTGGAGGTCAAGTGACATCCAGTACATCGAGCGTTGGCACATCGTCAACAACTACAACAAATCCTACAAGTACAATTGGCAGCGACGCAGCCAACACAACTACAGTGACGACTCCTAGTGGTGCTAACGTTATTGCTGCAACACATGTACCTCAGACATCCCTGCGTTTAAAAAATAATGTCCCACGTGTCATCCCAAACAGCGCGTCTACGGCAATAATACGTAAAAAACAAGAGGAACAAGCTAAAGCTGTTGTACAACTAGCCAATGGACTGCGTAAACGAAAGCAAGAATTGCTGCAAAGTTATGTCAAGCAAATGAAATCCGCACTTGAACTGGTAGAAAGATGTGAACCAAATGATTCACAACGTGTAAAGACATTTGCAACAATAAAAGTTTTGCAGGACACAATCGATAAATTGGGTAAAGAAATTGCTGCAGAACAAGAACAAATTCAAGCACAAATTCAAAATCAACAACCACCACCAAAAAAGACTAAAGAACAGCAAAAGAAAGAATTGCTTGATATTGAACTAGAGCTTTTTGCTCAGCAACAAGAGGGAAATGATACCAGCGCCATTCAGAAGCGCTTGGAAGAACTGCAACGAAGTCTTGGGATAATACCCGGTAGCATCACTCCGGGGGCTACCAACAGTAATGCACCATCAAACATCGGTGCCGTTGCTGCTGGTGGTAAGCCACACTTCTCTACAAATCGTGCAAGCAGAGGGACTAGACCATCATTCCCAGAAGGCTCAACTCGTGTTGATCGTCGACCTAAGACTATTGTTGTCACAGGATTTACAAAGGATGAAGCTGATTTTGTATTAGGACATTTTAAGGTTTGTGTTTTGCTTTAAGAAACAACTGCGAACTTAATAGAGTTTGATATTTTGATTTTAATAAACTTTATTCTTACAGCATTTTGGTGAAATAACTAAGCATGATGTTGATAAGGAAATACCCCAGTTAATTTTGTCGTATGCCACTCGTCTTAATGCGGAACAGGCTGTTTTGCGCGGAAAGCTTTTTAAGGACAAGCGTTTACAAGTAAATTAAAATAAATATAAATTCAATGGTATATTTCAGAGCAAGTGGGGTTGTATAGGAGGTTATCGTAAATAAATATTCTCGAGCATTTTTTTTAGACTGGCGTGCAATCCCCATTGCAGTCTGAGAATGCTAACCAAATGATACTCATTTCAAATAAAATGTTACATAGCATTCCGAAAACTTTCTGACAGATAATCTTAGTGAAAAATTTAAACTATAATTAAATAAACTTACTTAAGACTGGACAGTTACCCCGACTAGTATTGAGCATTAATAAAATCAAACAAATTAAAAGAAAAAACTCAAAATACTGCTCTTTCATCTACAACTTATTACCAATTGCATTTCTCAAAAGCAGCGCACCATAATCAATTTATTTTAACTCAATACATCTTTTTTCCTATCGTAATTATAAAATTTTATTTTAATAGATTTCATGGGCTCCAGTCATTCAACCAGCATCTTCAACACCTTCAGTTCAACAGTTGCCTATTAAGCCACAAGAAGTTAAAATCGATGAGAATAAACCAACTCCTATGAGCGATATTGAAGCTACTGACACTTTGCCGGAATTGAGATTAGAAGATGAAGAGGAAGAAGAAGAATCCGAAGATCGTACATGGCGCCGTTGATAACAGGGCGTTGCTAAATTAATGAAAGAATGTGTTTTATTTAAATTTTTAGACTTTTTGAAACCTGCACTTATCTCTTTCTACTTGTTTTTGTTTCTAATTAAAGAGTTTGTAAATCTTGAGGTGATGTTTTCATTTACCAAACTACAATTTTTGTAAAATTAATGAAAATAGTAATATTCTAAGCACGTTTTCATATTATGTATATGAAAAAGTATAAATGAATTTAATACTTTTAAAAAAAAAAAAAAATATGTAGTAAATAAAAGAAATGTAATTTTGAAGTAAAAATTACAAATTAAAAACGTAACTTTATATTTTAACTAAAGATCTTGTAATTTAATAATTTTTTATTTCTGATAATTAGGTAAGAATTTTATGTTGATTATAACATTAAAAAAAGAATACATAATAGAATACAAGTTTAACAAATAAAATAAAAATTATTTGCTATTGATTTAACATAAATACATTGTTTTATTGCTACGTTTTTGTGGAAATAATAATACTAAGGATATTTGATTAATTTATCAAATAATTCTATGCTCTTCTGGAAGTTTTATGACATTTCGAATTGTTGCTCGCAAGCATGTATGTAGCTGCGAATTGTTTAGCTAAAATGGGGTACAGATTATAGATCAAATTCACCAGTTTTGCTCAAATTTCTCTTGTATGCGTGTGTGGCCGCTATTTTTCGTCAGTCATCAGTCAGCCATATTTGGCTGACGAACATGATCGCTAGTGTATATCCCCTATTAATGGCAACCAAGATACAATAATTATAGAGGTAAACGCATTTAGAAAACGTTTCTCTTTACAGGCTTTTGAGATTGTCAAATCATATGTGCTGGTAGTTTTTTTGTTTTCCTCAAAATTCTTCTGAAATAAAAATTTATATGGTTATTGCATTCTCAACATTTTTGACAAGCTGCGTCAACCTTATATTATTGAATCATGCTGTCAACTAACTCGATATCCATCTACAATATCAGTGCCAAGCATAATAACATTTGACGTCTTTTGCAGAAATCGAATAACTTACACGATTTTGCAATGAACTTTTCACACTTTATTTTTCATGCATAAATAAATATTATTCCACAGAAAAAAATTCACTTGGAATTATCTTGAATCCTTACTTTCCTGGGCTAGTTTTTATATCCAGATTTTTATCGCATATGTGTCGTTCTTTGACAAACCGGTGTAACTGCCATACCTTAATTGGAGCGTTATTTAACCGTCTCTGCTTCGGTATGCTCCATATAAATTGTATGGACATGAAAAAGACAGAGGTGGTAAAATAACGCTCCAATTTATGTATGGCAGTTGCACTGGTTTTTCAAAGAACGACGTATTTGCGATAAAGATCGGGATATAAAAACTAGTCCAGGAAAGTAAGGATTCAAGATAATTCCAAGTGAATTTTTATCTGCGGAATAATATTTATTTAGGTTCTTTTTTTTTTGCTGTGACTTATGGTTCAAAAGATTTGAGGTAAACGCATTTAGAATACGTTTCTCTATACAGGCTTTTGAGATTGTCAAATCATCTGGGCTTGAACTCTTTTTGGGCTTGTGTTAGTATGTGCATTCTAAAAAACGTATGGGAACAATCCCAGATAAATCATATCATATATACAGTTAATTTTACTACGTTTCCACCGCTGTCGTAAAAAAACAAGGCCGCAACTTAAGTTATGCCTTTCCAAATATATTTCCCCATAGGACTAAGCAATTTTATCTATATTTTAGTCTAATCGCTAATTTTCTACGTTTTCCACTTCTCTTGCAAATTGCGAACAAAGAAATGTAAGCCGGGTGTAAAAGAAAATATATTTTTCGTAGTTAAAATCATAAAAGGCAGTAACTCCATACAAAAAAGATGAAAAATGTGATAGATTTTATAAGAGAAGTTGCTGCCTTTTCTGAATAAAAATAAAATTTCGACTATGAAAAACGAGTTGCGTCTTTTTATAATTTTACGGCAGACCGAAGATTTTTGAGAAGATTTAAGGTTGTGTCAACTGCCATCTCCCGCGCTAACCTAACCTAACCTAAGGTTGTTTCAAGACCAAGCTCTAAATCTGGGGGTGGAAACTGGTAGAATTTAACGATGCGTTTAACAAATCTCAGCTCAGCTAAGATAAATAAATGCTCATGAAAGCTTCTTGAAGCGCTCTTTTTCCCCTTGGGTATTTTCGCGAAGCGCCCACTATGATCCTACTCTAACCTTAGAAGTTCTCAACAGAAACCAGTTCAGTATCAAAGATAATCATTGTTCAGTATAATTTACACCTTCTGAACAAAACCTTAGCGCTTTGTTTGACATTTTATTTGGTTTCAGTTAAAGATAAGAGTGTTGAGTGTTTGAGTTTTTTTTAAAATGCTGTGTTATGTTAAAAGTTTTAAAATACCAACTAAATCTTAGCCGCAGCTATGCAAAAAATCCAAAACCTCCAAGTGCCATGAAATACCTGAATGTCGCGGAGAAACATGATGCAGCAAAGACGATAGCTGGCCTTTTATCAAAAGGAACAGCACGAAGGGTTTGTAAATTTACCATTTCAATTTGAAAATGATCCAATCCAATATCTATATTTATTTATTTTATAACAATATCAAATTCATTTCTAGCGCGAAGGTTACTCTGTTTACAATAAAGTGTTTGATTTCGATGCAATTATTAAGGGAAAACAAAGCAAAATGGTTATGACATCTGTATCAGGCCACTTGCTTCAATTAGAGTTCCTTATATCGTATCGAAACTGGCGTAATGTCGATCCACAATCGCTCTTTGATGCTCCGTTGCAAAAGAGCTGTAACAAAGACTTTGAACCAATAAAACGAACGTTGGAGCGTGAAATCCGATCATGTCAAGGATTAATAATTTGGACTGATTGTGACCGAGAGGGTGAAAATATCGGCTACGAAATCATTGATGTTTGTCGAAATATCAAAAGTAACATACCAATATATCGTGCCATTTTCTCCGAAATCACGACTAATTCGGTAAACCGGGCGTTACAAAACCTTACAGCACCTGACAAGAGACAGAGCGATGCAGTCGATGTGCGGACGGAACTTGATTTACGGACTGGTGCAGCTATCACTAGATATCAGACTATGCGTTTACAACGTCTTTTTCCTGAAAAAATAGCTGACAAACTCATTTCGTACGGCAGCTGTCAAATTCCAACACTGGGTTTTGTGGCTGAACGTTACAAGGAGGTGGAAGCATTTGTGTCTGAACCGTTTTGGAAAATAAAAGGTATTATGATCACGCTTTTGTTGTAATAGAGATGTGTTCTAATTAAGGCTAAATTCTCATCAGTATGCAAGAAGTGTTTGACTCAATTCAATTCATACGTGATACGCTTTTAACTTAAAAAAATTTGCACAAAAATGTCTTATTCTGATAATCATGTCATAAAAGGCATATGTATATGACTCTTAAATTGACAACACCAGGATCGATACGTACTCCATTAGCCCAGGAAAATTAGAATTTTTCTGCGAAAAAATTCCAAGTGACTTTTTTTCACCGGAATTATCTTTATTTATGCATGATAAATAAAGTAATAAGTCCATTGAAGTCTTCTGATTCATTTAACTTTTGAAAAACGCTTATTTTTTTCCTTTAGAAATTTTCGCTTTGAGAAATTTTCTGAACCATAATTTCTTGCCCTTAAGGCCGTTTTCACAATATCCAGTTAAAATTTAACTTAAAGATAAATAAAAATTTTGTAAGAAATTGAATGTCAAAGTGCCAGTAAAAGTTCCAGTTAGGACTTAACTGAACATTATAAAATCTAGTCATTAGTTTTAAGTTAAAGTCATTATTTTTAGTAATTTGCTTTAAATTTTAGACAACTCGTCATATCAACATCTTAACTTTTATTATTTTTGAAATATTGTTCATGAAAACGCTGTTCTTTCGTGTGGTGCTCCATTTTTACTAACCCAAAACGGTCAGCTGTCAAACTGTTTGCTTTTGTTGACAGATTTACTGGTTTTCAAAGATATTAACGTTTTTTGCAGTAAGTTGAGATTAAAATTATGCAAATATCTGTATTTCTAACTGATGGCCAGGACATTGAAGACGCAAACCAATAATTAACCAACTGTTAAACGATGCAGACTCGGACAAGTTAGTTATAATGCCGCCAAAATAAACCGAGATTTACGGCAAACCCTTGCAATTAAAGTTTTAAATGATGTAGTGGGTATAATGGTACGCAAACGTGGCTTGCATGGATGAGCTGAAGTCAAAAACAGTTTCCCACAATAAGGCATAAGGTTTTTAGCATACATTTTGCCAAAAAGTAAAAAATTTTTGCATCTGAAAACAGAGAGAGAGAGTTATTTGGTTTGACGCAACTAAAATTAATAAATTTAAAAAAACACTCTTTAAGAGCGACACATCCGACAAATAATTAAGTTTGGTACTGATAACCATATGATTTGATAGTGTATGAATCTGGGAGGAGTTGGAAAAGTTACGGGGATTCAAGGACGTCTCGACCCTGTCCAATATGTGAACATAATGGAGTTAGGATTAAAGTAGCTTTGGAAAATGACCTTTCAACAGTATAACGTCCCCAAACATACGTCCAGGAAAGCAAAAGAGTGGCTTAACCCAAACAATTTTACATTTCATGACTGACCACCACAGTCCCCTGACTTAAACCCCATCGAATAGTTATGGGTTCACTAAGAGCGATCACTGGAAAGTGTAGTAAATGAACGTCTAAGTATGTTCGATTTATGGAACGAGGTTCAAGTGCTTTTATGTAAAATACAAACAAATATTTGTCAGATATATAGAAAGTTAGACCAACAGGTTACAAGTTGCTTTAAAAGTCAAAGGATATTAAATAAATATTTTCTCTAAAGTCAACAAATTGATCACATTACTATTTTTTAGTTTTTGTTAGTTTTGGTTTTTGTTCAAAACTTAATTCTTGCTATCTAATTTAATAAACATACAATGGACTTAAGCACTAGACGCATTCTAAAAATGCGTTTGTTGGCGTTAGGAAATAACGCCCAAAAACAAAAACGATATAACTCCCAAATTTATTTGGGTGTTGTTTCGTTTTGGGTGTTATTTCATATATTTTGGGCGTTATTTCCTTTTTATTTTGGGCGTTATTACTTCATTTTATTTTTTGGGGCATTATTTCCTTTTTGTTTTTGGGCGTTATTTCCTAACGCCACGTTTGTTTTTTTATTTTTTGCTTATGTGTGATCAAAAAGTTGACTCACTGTATATTAAATTTGTATACCTTTACTTCAATGGATGATAATGCGAAAGTAATGATATAATTGGGAAAGTTAAAGTTATGGTTTAAAGAGGAAGATCAGGGTTATACAATGTGATAGGAAAAAACGATTGCCAGACTGGGAATCAGCGACTTTGAATTTGTCAAAAATTTATGGAGAAAAGAAGGTCTATAAAGACTGCTTTAAGTACTTATAGAGTTATTGCACGTTACGCCTCAATTCAAAACCGAACCAAATAAAATTAAAAAATTATAACCTTTTCAAACGCTGAGTTTTATAACTCGATTTTAAACTAAGTGCATATAAATTTTTCCATTTTTTAGTAACGCATACAATTGATGATCTAACAGTGGACTTTAATTGGGCTCGAAATCGCCTTTTCGACAAGGAAGAATGTGAGGATTATCTTATGATTTGCCTAGCTGATCCTAAAGCAAAAGTAGAGAAGGTAACTGTAAAACCAAAACACAAATGGCGTCCTACACCGCTTGATACAGTCGAAATGGAAAAACTTGGTTCTAGAAAATTAAAGCTTTCTGCTAAAGAAACAATGACGATTGCTGAAAAACTGTATACAAAAGGTATCATAAGTTATCCTCGCACTGAAACAAACATGTTCTCAAAGGAAATCGACTTAAGGTGGGTTCTTTTTAAGCTAGCATTACGCTTATAATTTTTGTTAGATCTCTAGTTGAACAACAATGTTCACATACAATTTGGGGAGCTTTCGCACAACGCGTTATGGAGTGGGGACCTAACCCGCGTAATGGAAATAAGTCTGACCAGGCTCATCCACCGATTCACCCTACAAAACTAGTTACAAGTATTTAACAAATAATAACATAAATAATAAAATTAACTGTTCTTACAATAAAATTTACAGACCTGAATGGCAATGAGGCTCGTGTGTACGAATTAATATGTCGTCATTTTCTTGCATGCGTAAGCAAAGATGGAGTAGGATCTGAAACCGTAGTTCATATAAATATTGCGGGAGAAAAGTTTACAGCAACTGGATTATGTATTTACGAGCGGAATTATTTGGATGTATACATATATGATAAATGGAATGCAAAACAAATTCATCTTTATCAAGAAGGTAAATGTTTAATAATTATTTATGATAGCCACTTTATTTATTACGCTTTGTACCACACACTTCAAAAGTTCTCGCCAAATTTGAGCTTAACTTGTTTTACATTAGGTGTCGCTGATGATTGTCAGTTTAGCAAATTTAGAACAATGTACCTACGTCACAATATTTATTGAATTATACATAATTATGTTATTAAGTATTCTTTTCGGCGATTTTGCTGTAACTGCAACAAACATCATAAAACTAGTTCTGACATGTTTCGTATCATATAGGCCAAATTTTCGACCCAACAGAAATTTCAATGCAGGAGGGTGCAACAACTGCACCGCCATTGTTAACAGAAGCCGACTTGATTGCTCTTATGGAAAAACATGGCATAGGAACAGATGCAACACATGCTGAGCACATAAACACAATAAAAGAGAGAGGTGCTATTCCTTTCGTTTCAAAAGTGTATTTGATGAAATTAACAGTCTTAAGTTTTAGGCTATATTGGCGTTGTTGATAATGGTTTTCTAGTTCCTGGAGTAATTGGAATGGGTCTTTTTGAAGGCTATGATGCCATGGAACTTGTTTTAGCTAAACCTATATTACGGGCCCAATTCGAGGCTGATTTGAAAAAAATCTGCTTAGGTGAAAAAGATCCAAAATTAGTGCTGCGAGAACAAATAATTCAATACAAAGAAGCATACACAAAAATTATGGAAAAGATAACTGCTATGGATGAAAAGATCTCAATAAGGTAAAAAAAATTATAAATACTTATATTATCAATTTAGGTTACAATCTTACGCTTAAGACTTAATTCATTTGTAACAGAGGTAAAGCGCCTCTAAAAGTAGAGCAATGCGAATTTACTCACAGAAACGAATTCTGTGAATTCTGTACAATGGCCGAAGAAAATAACGCCCGAAAACAAACGAAAAAACTCCCAATTATTGAAATGAAATATCGCCGAAACAAATTTCTATAAATAAATTTTGGGCGTAGTTTCCAAAATGATATAGTAAGTTCGGGTAATGTGATATAGGCACTTTTGTTTTCTAAATTACACGCAGTTTTCGAAGCATAGCTGCTACCACTTTATGTATTATGTTTTATTGATGTATTGTGCAGTATATTATGATTTTGGAGTTCTTTAGCGTGAGCCAATCTTAAGCTATTTCAATAAAATTGAAAAAAGGCAGAAAAAGTTAAGAAAAAAAATTGGCGGGTAATGTGATATACTATATCGCATGGACCAACAAATTTCATTTTCGGCAAAAATATCATCATGTCATAAAGATGCTTTTGTTGTAGAACTTTTACTTCAGGTAAGGAGTTATAAACATAATAAAAATGTTGGACCAACAAATTGTTAATAAGGAAAAACGTTTTAAATTTGGGCCAAAAGACCATTGTGCCAAACATTTTGCTTTGCAAGTGGAACATCAAATATTTTCGGCGCCAGAAGTGCACTATATCACATTACCCGAATTCCAGTTTTAAAACAATCAGGCTATTTTTGAAAAACACACTCCAGCAAATAAAAAATTCAATTGATTTATGGTTAGGTATATTCACCCACTAGCAGAATTTAATATTTCGGCTATGATATCAATTTTAGTTTTGGCGAGATCCTAACATAAAGCACACGCAAATAAAGTTTTTTATTTACTGCTAAATCGATTTTACAACACTGAAGGCAGAATCAATAAAGGTGGGCGCTCAAAAACTTGCAGAACTTTTCTTTTTCAGTTACTGTGGTGTTGACGTAAAAATCATTATCGGGAGTTGTTTATTTAAGAAGATATGCTGGTATATCACATTACCCGCCTATATCACATTACCCGAAGTTACTCTAATCGCCAAAAATTTATATGAAAGTAAATTGGGCGTTATTTGATAATGTTTGGGCGATATTTCATTTTAATAATTCAGCGTTATTTCGTTTTTTTTTTAAATTTTTTTTTGAAGTAAAATAACGACCAAAATAAAACGAAATAACCTCTAAATTTTAAACGAAATAAATCCCAAATTTTGGGCGTTATTTCCAAATTTATAACAGCGTTACTTCGTTTTTGTTTTTGGGCATTATTTCCTACCACCCGCAAACCGATTTTTTCGGTCCTATTTTTTGATTTTCTTAGCAAAAAACCCTATGCAAAGAAACTATTAGAAATAAGGTGCGACTCATAGTTCAGTAGATTAAATTTCGTTAATTTTCAAACGATCAGACGATGAAAAATAAAAAAAAAATTCAATCAAATGACCCATCTGTAAAAAAAAGCCATATACGCGAAAACTCAAAACTTATTATAATTTGCACACTTAGGTTAGGTTAGGTTAGGGTGGCGGCAATATTGCCACACATAGACCGCAAGGGTCCATAGTGATACCACAAACTCTCTTATTAACGTCTATTCATAAACTCTGGTCCTTTCAATATGGTGTTTGTCCAAACTGAAGGATCCTGTAAGCACTGCGAATCTTTTAATGTCACTTAGGTGAATTTTAGTGAGTTCTTTTAGGGAATTAAAAAATGGCTGACCAAAGCATTTCAGTCTAGTTCTTGCAAGAGCAGGACAAAGACATAAAAGGTGTTCAATTGTTTCCTCTTCCTCAGGCTCGTGACAGTTTCTGCACCAGTTGTTGGAGACTATGCCCAGTCTAAAGGCATGATGACCAATTAGACAATGACCAGTCACAACTCTAGTCAGCAGGCTGCTCACTCCTCGTCAGAGATAATAAATAATTGGAAAAATCTGCTTTGTGAAAACAAGGCCAAAAGTACTTTGTTATAGCACTGGTTGGGGATTGTTCCCAGCGTCTATTCGCTACTGAGAACATTTGAGCGTTCTTTAAAGAGAAGAAATGTGGAAGCGCTGCTGGAATTTTAATGTGTTGATCTTCTAAAAGAGCTCCCGTTTTTGCTGATAGATCTGCCTTTTCATTTCCTAAAATTTCGCAATGCGACGGCACCCACTGAAGGGATACCTGGTTGTTTTCACTAAGGGAAGTTAAAGCGGTAAAACATTCAAAACCTGTCTTTCATTTAATAAAGTTTGATTTTAAAGCAGCTTGACTATCGACGTATAGAGCAATTTCCTTCTCGCTTACACTTTCTTTAAGGTAATCGACCGCTTTGTTAATCGCGAAAATTTCCGCTTGGAAAATGCTGCACTCATCTGGCAATTTAAATGAGTGTTCTTCGTTTGAGTTGGAGACATAGAAACCTGCTCCAACCCCATTATCTGATTTAGAGCCATCTGTGTATACGTTTATTACTTCGGTTGGATCTTCACCTCGTGTGTTCCAGAATTCTCTAGACGGGAATGTAACCAAGAATTTTTTCTCCATAGAAAGCTTAGGAATCATGTAGTCAGTAGTAATACTCTCAATGTTACCTGCGTTACTGTGTCCGTAAGGCCTTAGCTTAAGGCCCCCCGATTCTTTAAGCCTAAGTATATTGCACACTTACTACGTCATAAAAGTTGCTCGTGGGATAAAAAATGAGCAAAATCAGCCAACGGGCACTCCTACCGCCCTTGCATGGCCATGAAAAAATTTATTTTAAACGCAATTTTATATAGGGGAGTGGGGGGCTAGTGTGGACTGGGGGCTAGTGTATGTATGTATGTATTCTCCTTTAACTCCTAGGAGGAGCATAGGGCCAATATGACAAATTCAAATTCTCGCGCCGTTTTGAATTTTTTGTTTCTGTTTTATATTTTTCAAGTTGGTATTTGCACCCTGCATCACCAAAAAAAAATTCATTTGTTGACAGTTCAGCTTTCCATGATAACGTGACTGAACGTGTTTTACGCAGCAAAAAGTAATTTTTTTGTTGTTTCGTAATTTCAGTGATACTTCTAAACTAATTATTCTTCTGCTGTAGTGTTTATAAATAATACAACTTAAAATAGTGTTTATTTAAACCATTGAATTTATTTTTGAAGAACTTTACCGTAAGATTAAAAAAAAAATATTTTTATTTAAAATGACATGAGGGGGCTAGTGTGGACAACTGAAATGGGGCTAGAGTGGACATGTCCGCAGCAGCTGAAATTACTCCAGAAATCGTCAGACCATTTCTAAAAGTCGTTCCAAGAAAGTACGTTGCTAAAAAGAAAGAACGACAGATTCACGTATCCCGATTTACCGGATACCAGCGAAATTTACCGAAATGAAATAGCGGCAAAGCTGCCACAACCACAACAACTGCCGGGAACATCTCGATCAGCAAGTTATATGAAGCTTGAAACAACATGGACAAAAAGTATTTTATATTGGCCAAATTGTCACGATCCACGGTTCTCAATATTTCGACATTACGTTTCTAAAGAGAAAGAACGATAGATTCACGTATCCCGATACACCGGATACCAGCCAAATTTACTGAAATGAAATAGTGGCAAAGCTGCCACAACCTCAACAACTGCCGGGAACATCTCGATCAGCAAGTTATATGAAGTTTGATATAAATTTCTCCAAATACAACGTGTATCTGAACTCTTTCTTAACGTTTTTGAATGAATTATCAAGTTTCTTATGGTGTCCACATTAGCCCCCAGTTAAATCAATGGTTGTCCACACTAGCCCCGTATAAGGGGCTAGTGTGGACAAATGTAAGCTCTTTTTAAAATAATTTAATAGTGCATTTATGAAAATAAAAGTTCATAACTATTTATGCAATTATGAAGGCAAGAGGCATAAGTAATCGCTAAGAATTACTTTATTACAAAAATGATATATTTACATACATAATTTTGTAATTATATAAAAATTGTCCACACTAGCCCCCCCCCTCCCCTACACACAAATACTAGAAATGCTAGGTGCAAACTCTAAGCAAAAACAAGATGTATTCGGAGATGAGGGTATGGTACGTCCCATATACATAAGGAATGATTTCAAAGTGCTTTTATAAAATAGTTATTTCTCACATATATTAGGAATAGTTAGCGCAAGCTCTGAGCAAAAATTAGACGAACTCAGACAAGAGAAAAAATGAAATGCTGCAGTGTAGAGTAATTAATGTTAGCTCAGCTTCGACTTATCTAGCAACCATCATTCCTGCGCAAAACAACGAAATTTAAAACCCTCTAAGCATTGCACAAATCACCAACAGATTATTGCTGTCATTAAAGTAAAACTCTCAGGGTAGCATCGATCGTCCTTGATAGGTGGAACAAACCAATACTTGAATCAAAGAGATTTTCAAGAAAGTCGCAGATACAGGCACTGTCCGTGGAGAAAGTGAAAAAATATATTAGATTCCGTCCCTAAATAAGTCGGAAATTCATCACTGGTCGAACCAATCTTTTTAAGTTCTTATAAACACAATCTTAAAGAAACTTTTGACTATCATTGTTTTTTTTAGATTAAACGAAACACCCATAGTAAACGCAAATGCAGATTCAAGTGGAAATAATGTTGAATATAACACCAACCGCATACAAGAGCTGTTTAAATGTCCAAAATGTTCAATAGCACCATTAGCACTCAAACAAAAGAAAGACAAAACTGGCCACTTTATTGGTTGCCTTAACTTTCCAGATTGCAAAAACGTTATTTGGTTGCCAGATGAGTGTAAAGAACCTTCTGTTTTAGATACCACATGCTCTAATTGTGGCAATGAGGCTAAGCTGTTAAAATTCAAATTAACGACTTTATATCACAAATCTATATTCAATGCTCCTTTTGGCTGGTACAAAACATGTTTACGCTGTGATTCGAAATTTCGTAATGAGTTTAACATTAATATAGAAAATGTTAAACGTGTTGGCGCTATTGTTAGCGATATATCACCAGCGTCTCATGCAGGTAGAAACAACAGTACAAGTTCATCTTTCACCAATTTACAAAGCACGA
The DNA here is from genome assembly GCA_951812925.1 of Calliopum simillimum. NCBI lineage: Eukaryota > Metazoa > Arthropoda > Insecta > Diptera > Lauxaniidae > Calliopum > Calliopum simillimum. The sequence goes on along the minus strand of OX638369.1, from coordinate 85,280,844 downwards.
TTTCACATAATCAAACTGAATCATCTACAACTAGAAGAACAAAAAAATCGAATTCAACTTCGAATACAAAAACTGCTCAGACTGCCTCTAACATACGCAATTTTTTCACTTCAGGTATGTTGTGTATATTATTCGTATTCATGAAACCGTTGGTGAAATTTATTTCAATTTTAAGTTTCTACTACACCACTAACGAGACAAATAGAATCTTCAACACAGTCTAACGAAATAGTGGCTGACACATTTTTCGATAGTAACGATGGATTTGATGATCTTATACTTGCCGCAGAACAGCAAGTTCTTACAAGCTCAAATTCTTGTGTAAGAAATTCAAGGTTAAACGTTGAATTTAATGATGATGTAGCGGCTGCTTTTGCTGATGGTAATGATGACTTTGCTGATTTCAATTGGGGGACGAGCGGTGCTTCAGAAACTGCTGCAGATAACAGAAACTCATCCCACAACTTATATAATAGTCCAACTACATCAACTGACACCCGTACTTCTACAGATTTCAATTGGGGCACTGGCGAAAACAGAACGCAAAGGAATTCAAATAATGATAGTTTCAGTAATTTTTTTGAAGGTGATGATAACTTTGAGAACTACACATGGGGCACAGCAGCACGCAATAGTCAAAATGCAAGTACAACTTCACCGGCACAAAAGCGTGCTCGCATCGCCACTACAGAATTTCGTGATATACAAAACTCAAACGCTACTTTTAATCTTCCCAAATGTACAGGATGTCATAATCTGGCTAAAGAGTATGTTATGTGATAACATATAAACCCTTATCATCTAAGTCGACGAAAACAACTGTCGAATTTTTATCTGGGTCGCTTCATTACTGTGTTATAAATGAAAACACGACAGTCGTTTTAGTCGAAACAAGGGTGATTTTTCTTATGTAATAAATAATTATTTTTTAATATGTTTGCGTATTTTAGATTGAATGTAAAAAAAGATGGCCCGAATAAAGGACGACTATTCTATGTTTGTCCTAAGCCAAATCCCTGTAAATTTTTCCAATGGGCAGATGATGTCGAAAACAGCATCAATCATCAATCATCGCAATCCACAAATCAATCAGAACGACATTCAACAGTTGTACCAAGTACGAGTTCTGGTTCAAACAATATCACAAAGGACAATAATGTTAAATGCGCTTGTGGAAAACAAACCAAAAGGTAAACATATAATATTTACTGTCAAAATTGTATTTTAAAATAATAATATTTCAGTCTAATCGTACGTAAAGACGGGCCAAATATTGGTCGCCCATTTTTTGTTTGTGCTAATGGAGAGAAGACCTGTCAATTTTTTAAATGGGGTGACGAAGACGACAATCAAGGTGAAAAAATATACATGTGTATAAAGTGGCGTTAGGGAATAACGCCCAAAATCAAAAACGAAATAACGCCCAAATTATTTTCAAAATGATTATTTCCAAAATTATTATTGCCTAAAATGCATATGAAAATAATTTGGGCGTTATTTCGTTTTTGTTTTTGGGCGTTATTTCTTAACGCCGTATAAAGTATAATAACCATATTGTATAGTACAGAAACATAAGCATTGGATTTTGTTATTACTGTATTTTAGACCTGCAGCTTACTCTAAATTTATTACTCATGCGAATTAACTTGATAAACCATCACCTCAATACTACAGCTAGAAAACTTCTAAATTATCATTTTCGAGACAAATGGCCTATTATATTCTTCTTGGTTTGGTGCTCCAATCAGCGTACTCTAAAGTATCAAATACTTCCCTTTATTTTAATGCAGGCAAATTAGAAAATTTTTAAGTTTGTTGGTTTCAAAATGGATATTTCTTATGATTTGTTTAATTATGATGAAAATATAATAAGAATATTGATTTCCTGTGTATCAGAAGAAGAATTAGAGATGCATCCAACTCTTTGGTACTATTATGTGCAACTTCTACTGAACAGTTGCTTACTGCCTGGTGAGGGAAAAAATATTCACCGACCCCCATTAGTTTTTCCTCCCCAACATTTCTCTCAAACATATAACCCCCTTCTTCCACCCGTTAAGCACGGTGATACGGAAGAAAATTATTTACGTATAAAAGTGTCGCTAAAATCGGTTGATATAAAAAAATTTGTGTTTTTTTGCTGATTCAGAATCTGTTTTTAGCGAAATCCTATCAGATCCCCTTCAAAAGTTATACTAAAAATACCTTTTAATAAGTATTTTTGGAATTCTTCAATTAAAAATATGTTGTTACATTTTCATAAGGTTACGAAGCTTCTGGGAAGTAATAGGGGAGGCCTAGATTTACAAAAAATTGCACCCGGAGGGGAGTCTAAAAAGTACCCCTAAGGAGTTATAGGGTTAAAACTGATTTTCTGCCTCTTTTCAGAAAAAACAATTTTCTTGGGTCACCCTAACGTTTTCTTGAAAACATTTCTATGGCAAAGATTTAGCTAATTGTAAGAGCTTTTAGATAGTGTATATGGTTTATAGGGTTTAAAAGGATTTCGCAAAGTTCTGGACCTTTAAAATTGATATTTTAATTTTTTTTCCCCATTTTTTAACTTTGATGGCCTTTTTAGTATGAAAAAGGTCCTATTAATATAGCTTTTCGTAATTCTTTTTAAAATCTTCGTTAAATATTCTTTCATCCGATAGTCATTTGTCATACCATTTTTTTTGATTGAGGTTAGACAACAATACTTTTCTATGTAACACACGGGTTACTCGCATGCGTTGCGCTGCATATGATGTAGTGCACGGTGATACGGAGGAAAATTATTTACGTATAAAAGTGTTGCTAAAATTGGTTTGGATGATAAAATTTATTTTTTTTTGCTGATTCAGAATCTGTTTTTAGCGAAATCCTATCAGATCCCAATTAAAAGTTATACTAAAAATACCTTTTAATATTTTTAAATATAATATTAATCTATTATTATTTTAAGTAATTATTTGAAGTTTAACTATTGAAACCGCTACGTTAAGATATAGCATAAAAAAAAATCTGTAATGCATTAATTGTTTGGCCATCTGGCTTATTGTGTGTTACCATGAATTAATAAATTAAATTAAATTAAATTAATAAGTATTTAAAGGAATTCTTCAATTAAAAATATGTTATGTTACATGATACATACATATATGTTGTATATATATGACAAATGCACTATCATAATATTATTAAAGGATATTTAACGAAGATTTCAAAAATAATTACAAAAAGCTATATAGGACTTTTTCATACTAAAATGGCCATCAAAGTCAAAAAATGGGGAAAAAAATTTAAATATCAATTTTAAAGGTCCAGAACTTTGCGAAATCCTTTTAAACCCTATAAACCATATACACTATCGAAAAGCTCTTACAATTAGCTAAATCTTTGCCATAGAAATGTTTTCAATAAAACGTTAGGGTGACCCAAGAAAATTGTTTTTTCTGAAAAGAGGCAGAAAATCAGTTTTAATCTATAACTCCTTAGGGGTACATTTAAGACTCCTCTCCGGGTGCAATTTTTTGTAAATCTAGGCCTCCCCTATTACCTCCCAGAAGCTTCGTAACCTTATGAAAATGTAACAACATATTTTTAATTGAAGAATTCCAAAAATACTTATTAAAAGGTATTTTTAGTATAACTTTTGAAGGAGATCTGATAGGATTTCGCTAAAAACAGATTCTGAATCAGCAAAAAAACACAAATTTTTTTATATCAACCGATTTTAGCGACACTTTTATACGTAAATAATTTTCTTCCGTATCACCGTGTAAGGTGGCTCCCATACAAAATTGATATATCTATAAACGGAGGTAGTTTTTTCGAGAGCAGCTTTTACAGTTTTTTAAAAATTTATCTTTTGAACGGCTTGATATAAAAAATTTAAAAAAGTCCTGGATACTACATAGTTTTAACTAGTACTATGTATAAGAAGGAAGGTTTCAAAAAATTCGGAGTTGCAAAAGCCGGAAGCCTTGTGCAACTAAGCAGAATTGAATTCATACCTTAAAAAATAGGGCCCATATACATTTTATAACTTTCGAGTCACTTAAATTTTGCGACCCGCCTTGTTATGGTTGGCAAATATTACAGTTTTTCTAAATCAAGGCTGTTCACAGTTGAAAAACGTCTTGAAATTATTACATCCATAATGAAGGCTACCAAAAACTGAAAAGTAAGATTCTTGTCCTGTTTCAAGTCTTAATAATGGGCCTTATCATGAATAAACATTCGCGAGAGTTTTTTCTAGGAAAGGTTATCGGCAATAATTCTCTTTCTTAAAAGCTTCATAAAATGAACTAAGTTTAAAAAAATCTCAATGGGGGTTATCGTGAATCAAGACTCCCGGGGAATTTTCTTAAACTTTAATAGAGAATGCACGGCAGTCTGAGAAAATTCCCCGGGAATATTTATTCACGATAACCCCCAATATCTTAAAAAAAAAAAAAATCTCTCAAATAACTTATTATTATGCCACGTAATGTGTATGACATTACTTTTGCTTCGTTTTGGAAATAAGCCCTTTTGAAAAATAACTCCTCAATTGCAAATGCTCCCTCTCAAAAAATATATTTTTTAGAGAGGGAATTTCTAGATAAATTCATGATAAAAATTTGGGAAATGCAACAAAATTGTAACAATTTCATTAAAATTCTTAAAATGGTTTTCGAGTCTAGTCCCAGCGGCACATCAAACTAGACGACTCGCGAAATTTAGGAGAATGAGTATGATTATAAATTCTTATGTTGTAAGTTATTAATCCAAATCTGCATAATTTTATAGTGTTTCACTTATTTCTTTATCAAATTTAGTTAATTCCTCGTATGTAACTTTTCTTATATTCGCGTGATTTCATATCCAACTGAGCGACTCGCCAGCCGTAATATCAATCTTGGCTAGTCGCTCAACTTTGTTTTTTGGTGACTCGTAGTCACATTGACTACGGTGATAAAGGTAGTCACTACCACTCGTTGTTTGTCTAATAAAATTGTTTTATTCACGTTAACTGTCGCTAAGTAGATCAATTCCACGCTTTCTGGGTATTTTGTTCGGTCAATTCTGTTCAATCTGTACCGGTTATTTCGGTCACCGAAATGTAATTTTTTCAACTATGAAAGTTTCAAAAAATAAATAATGGAGAGCAACACAAAACTTATTACAGTAGTTTTCGGATATAGTCACTTCCCTTGGTTGCACACAAATTGGTGACTATATCGCGTTTTGAGTTTTTTTTTGTATGAGGGGTACAACACCCCCTTGTCCAATCGTTCCCATATTTCTTATAAATGTGTTGGAGCACCAAAAAAACATCTGGTGTAAATATGGTTTTGATACGTTCATTAGTATAGACGTGGTAGTCTTGTATACATATACAAAAAAGGCACCTAAGTAAAACTTTAATTACTGAAAACTGTGACGTGCTGGAGTTTTTTCACTATTTTTCTCGTAATCAGCACACTTAAATCTATAAAAGTCGCTTTTTAAAATTCAAAGAGGAAAACCTATGCGGGACTGTTATTGTTACAAAAAACAAATCTGTAATTTTAGATTGTTCCAATTGTAATTAAGATTTTAAAGCCATTCCTTTAATTTTGTCAAACAAAAAAATTGCACTCCAATTCATTGTCCAAGAAGTATGTTCTTAGAACTTTTTTTTAGAACATTTTTTTGAAAATTTTATATGAAATTCATTTTTAGAGGGCAGCAAAAGGCATATTTTGGACTATATCGCTAAAGCGACTATATGCGGTGTGGACAATAACCGAAAACTATTGAGCAACAGCTATTGCAGGGTGCATTTATAAATATTTACATAGGTACATATATACGTACAACACGTAGATGAAACGAAATTTCGTTTCTATTCGCAATAGGGGCCCAAGTCGGGGAAAAATTGGAAAAGTTTAAAGATAAAGTTTAGTAAGTAAATTCAAATGCCATTGGCAAATAATAATTACACCATTTACTGCAAGTATTATAAATGTAGCTTCAAAAATGCTTCGAAATAGCGATTACTCCACTTTGGAGCAAGATATCTTAGAATCCTGACATGATAGAAAAAAACGAGTTCAGATTCGTAAGTAAGAGGTCACACCATATTTGGCTATAAAATACCGGAATGGAAAACCGTTGTAACACTGTCTTTTAAAAAAACAGTTTGTTTTTATGATTTTAATGTGTTATTCTACTTTCGACGTTTTTTTATATATATCGCGACCTTACGATATCTATGTTTGATTATTTCGTGTCGTAAAACTTTTATGAATTGATTTTAAACACAATGTTATTAATATTACAAACTAAATTATAATAAAAAATTAATTGTATTGGGGGTTATCGTGAATAAATATTCTCGGGGAATTTTCTCAGACTGCCGTGCATTCTCTATTTAAGAAAATTCCCCGGGAATCTTGATTCACGATAACCCCCATTGTCTAGTCAATAAGGAATTTAAGTTTAAAAAAATCGATAGAACTTTGTTGCTAAACAACAAGGTACATAAAATTGGGAAACAAAGTTCTGACTACCAGGTACCAGTGTTTCTGTAAGATTTTTTTTTTTTTTTTCAGATAGAACTTTGCAGGCAAATTAGGTAAGATCATGTAATTTTGTTGAACAAGCACCGATTTTGAACCGACACGGCTCATTTTGTAAGTAACATTGTTCAACAATTTTCAGACTTTTGATTTTATCTGAGTTCTGACAATGCAATTATGCAATTCCTTGCTATTGATGTAATAGAACTGCATTTACAAAATTTTTCCATCACATCTCAGTTCTCAGATAAAATGACCATTCCAAAATCACGATTAACATCCGCGCAAAAAATAATTAAAGAATTTTTAGCCATCAGAATTCTAAAAAGAAAATGCCAAACGATGCAACGATGGGGTAGTATTTCTCGGAAACCATATAAGATATAGCGACTCTGATGCCAGATTTGAATTCAGCATTGGCAAGTATATCGAAAATTACTAGTTTTGGTTCGAATTGTTCAGTTTTTCGACTTTTTTCCAAAACTGCATAAATCTAAAATATTGGATTTTGCTAAGTCCAATTATTTACAAAATGAGCCATGTCGGCTCAAAATCGGTGCTTGTTCAACAAAATTAGATGATTTTACCTGATTTGCATGCACTAGAATGCTTCACAAAGTTCTATCTGAAAAAAAAAAAAAAATAAAAAAATCTTATAGCCCAGGGAAATTAGAATTCTTTTTCGAAAAAATTCCAAGTGATTTTTTTTTTCACCGGAATTATATTTATTTATGCATGATAAATAAAGTGTAAAAAGTCAATTGAAGTCCATTGTGCGCATAAAAAGTTATTCAGGCTCAGAGGTCGCTAAAATCACTTTTTTGCAAATATCTCGCTAACGCAAACTTTTACGGAAAAATTGTTGTCCACAATTTTGTAACACAGAAAATTTCCTATGTAAAGATGTAAAAAGTGTTTTCGTGTGGCTTATAGTTTAGGAGATAACCCAATTTAAAAAGTTGTGCACAGTTGTTATATGTAAATGCTACGTATAAGTTCATATTAAAACATCTCACTTTTAAAATTGCGAACACTTTAACGAGGAGTTGTACAAAAAAAAAATTAAAGGCCCCTATTGCGGTTATCTATTGTCGATAAAATCGATGGCCATCGATTTCGATCGATAAACGCTATTTTGGTATTGCGAACGTAATAGAAGGAGTTGCCATTGTGACTAAGTTTTGTGAATATTTTATATTGACAGAAATAATGCTGAAAAAAATCTCAAATTTTTCATCATAATTGCTGATTTCTGAAAAAACCCGAACCAACTTCGCTATTCTGGCACCATATTCGGATTCAGCGACCCCGAAAACATAAAGTTCAGGTGGTCTGATCTTTCGCGCATGGTACTTTTTTTTTGTGGGCCTGTGTTTTTAATATTTTTGGTGCTAAGCTGCAGTGTTTAAAAAATAATTGAATCGGAAATGTTAAAAGGGCGAAAGTCAATAAAAGACAAAAGTAATGTCACAATATTAAAAAGCTGTCATTTTGTTAGAAATTAATATAATTAATCTCTGTTTTCACCGAAAGTTTACTTGATGGAACTGATAGCATTGAGCTTAAAAAATAATATCGGTCAAATAACCTATTGTTCGGGCACATAATGTGTATGACATTACTTTTATTGACTTCCGCCCTTTTAACATTTGCCAATTCAATTGTAATGCATTATATTTACATTAACAACTTATTATATTCTCGCTTAGCATCAACCTCGACTGGCATCCGAAATAATAATACAAATAGCACTTGGAGTTCCAATGGTAAGTTTTTAAAACTAAAAAACTAACACTATCTTAAAAGCAAACAATTTATTTTCAAGGCGAAAACAAATCAAATAGACAATCAAACAATAAAACAGAAACTAAGAAGAAAAAGTGTGGACTGTGTCGTCAAGAAGGGCATACAAAAGTAAAGTGCCCACGAAAAGCTCTGTACGAAATTTAATTTTTTTCTTTTTTTAATTGCTGTTTTTACACATGTTGTATTATTAAGTTTATGCAGCATTAGCTAAGATTCGAAATAAGTAATGTTTTATATAGGTATTTCTTTCATATGAAAAATTGGCGTTAGAAAATAACGCCCAAGGAAATAACGCCTAAAAAAAAAACGAAATAACGCCCAAATTATTTTCATATAAATTTGGGCGATAATCATTTTGGAAATAACGCCCAAAAATTTGGGCTTTATTTCGTTTTTTTTTTTGGGCGTTATTTCCTTTTTTTTAAAAAAACGTTATTTCCAAAATGATTATCGCCCAAATTTGTCTGAAAATAATTTGGGCGTTATTTCGTTTTTGATTTTGGGCGTTATTTCATATTTTTGGGCTTTATTTCGTTTTTTATTTTGGGCGTTATTACGTCATTTTATTTTTTGGGCGTTATTTCGATTTTTTTTTGGGCGTTATTTCGTTTTCTTTTTTAAAAAAGGAAATTACGCCCAAAAAAAATGAAATAAAGCCCAAATTTTTGGGCGTTATTTCCAAAATGATTATCGCCCAAATTTATATGAAAATAATTTGGGCGTTATTTCGTTTTTTTTTTTTGGGCGTTATTTCCTTGGGCGTTATTTCCTAACGCCCGAAATAAAGCCCAAATTTTTGGGCGTTATTTCCAAATTGATTATCGCCCAAATTTATATGAAAATAATTTGGGCGTTATTTCGTTTTTGTTTTTGGGCGTTATTTCATATTTTTTGGGCGTTATTTCGTTTTTTATTTTGGACTTTATTACGTCATATTATTTTTTGGGCGTTATTTCGTTTTTTTTTTGGGCGTTATTTCCTAACGCCTGAAAAAGTGCTTTTAAACTGAGAGCTAGCAATGTCATAACCTATGTACTTATATAGTTTTAAATGAAAATTGTTAATTTAATTTGTTCGCGTTTTTTTTTTTTAAATAAATTTTAAATTTGATAAATATGCTAAGATCGAGTTCGATGTTGCAATCAAGTTTAACAACAAGAAACTTAATTATTTCATGTAAGAAAATCTTACGTAAATGTCAATTTATTATAATTTTCATAAATTTAGGGCCCAAAAAAGTTGACAAATAATCCTCGAAACATCATTGTACAATAATAAAAGAATTTCTTGCTTAAATTCTATTGCAAAATATAAAGGCGTTTCTTTATGTCTAAGATTTTGGAAATGTCTTATCATTTTCATAAGAAATATCTCCCTTAGAGATTCAACTTTTATTAAGAGATCCAAGCCATGCGTTGGAAGCGAAGAAGGCTACAGTTGTATTTTTGAATTCCTTGTTTTAACTGTACACGATTTATGACTTTGTTATTTTGATAAAACTTGGAAAATTATTAATGATCCAAAATGTATCATGCTTTCAGATATCAACATATCAACACTTAAGCAATGAGTAGATTACCTCTTAAAACATATTTAAAAAAAAAGCGCAAAATGAAATCGTAGGTATTATTATTTTATTTTTTATTTTACATTGCTAAGTAAGTTACACACATGAAATAAAACTAAAAATAATTTAATATAAAAATTCGTAAATAAAGCATTTTTTTTTTTAATCAATAACTGTATTTATAACATTACGATTTCGGTCTAAAGTAAAGCCAACAGACAATTTAAATGTTTAGGTGGTCGGCAGAAGGATTCAAAATAATACAAATAGTAAGCCTAAATTATAGATATTCGTGATCAAATTAATTTACTTTACATACACTTCAATATTACTACTGCATAAATAACTTATACATCTAATAAAGTGTGAAGCTTTAAATGATATAAAAAAAAATCAATGTTCGACTTTTTGAAGAATCAATCAATTTTTACAGCACCGTAAATTTTCCTTATAAAGCTATAAGCAGCGAAGAATCCAATCGTACCGGTCAATAGCCAAAATGTTAGAACCATTAAACCTTCGAACAATAAAAAAAAAAAACTTATTGCAATGAAGAAAATATTGACAACTGAAAACGTACCTGTGTATCCTAAATATAATAGTGTGGGTATAAATTCTGTTATTTCTAGCTTTGTAAAGAAGTAAAATATGCTATACAAAAGCACATAAACAGCAGATCCGCCAGATACAATAAAACTTCGCCACCACCAACGATAATCCTAAAACAGAAAAATAATTAAATAATCAGAACCAGCATTTTTTAACAACTCTGCAGATTATTACCTCTCCACACAATTGGAAATACGTCATAACAATTGATATTTGACCGCAACTAACAACTAATATACAAAATACTAAAAATAAAAATCCAAAAAGATAGTAAAATTGATTCTGCCAAATTGCTGTAAAAACAAAGAACAGCTCTATGAAAACAGCGCCGAATGGTAATATTCCTGCCATTAGAGTACTACGCATATAAGAAAAAAAAAAGAAGAAAAAATGTTAATTATATTTAATAGAAAAGCTAAACTAGTACAAAAAAACACAACTTGCCTTAAAAATATGTTCATATACCACTGCTGTGCTGGAACTTGTCTTGGAATCATATTTGTGCGTACCGGATGTTGGTAAGGATGCTTACGATAACCAAAATAATATCCTAAATACACTAAAGGTACCGATATACCAAACCATAGCAAAAGCAAAGAAACCATGGTGCCAAATGGTACTGCGCCACTTGAGTGCTTATCCCAAATAAAGAAATTCAAAAAAAATCCAGTGCTAAAAATCAAATTTATTATTTTCTACTTGATATTTTGAATATTTTTTTTTTTTTTTTACCCAAAAACAATGCCCGGGTATAATGTGGCCGTAAGAAACGCTGACTTTTTCCACTCGCGTCCCTTCATCGTTTTGTAAAGCCTTGCTGCAAAATATCCTGCGATTGTACCCATAAATACGTACATAAATATACCAGATGTCATTAAAGCACCACGAGAAGACGGTGATAACATGCCTAACATGGCAAAGACTACAAAATATACAAAATTTTTATTTAAACTTGTTACTTGCTATATGTTTTTATAAACCTACAAATTGTTATTAAAGCCATAAAGAAAATTTGTATGCCACTTCCTATAACAGCCGAAAATAGGCGTGTATTTTTAGGTGGTCGAAAGACGTCACCATGTACCAATTTCCAGCCAGTTTCTTCTAAAGTTTCTTCAATGTTATCATCAGTGTTGTATCTGGCAATGTCACGGCGCAAAGTTCGTATCATAATCATTGTGAGAATGCCTAAAAATATATAGTTCAGAACAGCATCGTTAAAAAGGCTTAACCAATTAAAACCAATCCTAATTAAAAACTAAATTGAATGTTTTTTGGTTAAATTTTTATACCCTACACCTTCACTTTGTCTTTCCGTTTGTAACGCAGAGAAGGAGAAGTTAATATTTGTAGCGTCGGTTAGTGTTCATTACAAATCTTATTGAAAAGTTCTTATTAATTGAATCATTGAATCATATTTAATAACGAAAAAGTTTATAAAAGTCGAAAAACCTTAAAATTTTTTTATAAAAATTGGGAAAAAGATAGCGAAAAACATCGAAATGTGAAACCATGTTTAAAAAAAAAAAAAACTAAATAACTAGGGTTGTGAAATTTAAACATTTACCTGAAAGAAAGAACACGACAACGAGTGAATTTATAATGCTAAACCAATGTATTTGTACATCGTTCATGCCCAAGTAAATGTCCCAACGTGACGCCCAGCTCACTTTTGATTCTTTCCACTCTACTGAATATGTAAAGTAAAGTTGTGTATTAGAATTAGGGTTTACCTGAAAATAAAAAATAATTATATTACAATTGCCACACAATTAAGTTTTGAGTTTGCAGGGAAAATAATTGTACAATAGCACTTACGAGTTGTGGCCTAGCGTTATCGGGGAAATTGCACGTATCGCCTTCGAACTTAATTTCCTTAAAATTAACTGATGAAGTTTCCACTTCAAATCCAACGACACGATATTTATCTCTAGACAAAAAAGTGGAACAGAGAAATTATTTTTAAGTACACATTTATGTGTGTTTGCAATACGAAAACGTACTTTGTGTGCATGTGGTAGGATAAAATAAACTTTATATGATTATTAATGTAAGTATCGTCGCCATCCACTTGTCCCAATCGGTATCCGTGTTCGAAATTGATTTCATTCGGATTTTTCGGATTTACGATTCTGGTTGCAACTGGTAAGTTATCGACAAGCCTGCAAGTAAAACATTTAGTTATTGAAGTAAAATAAGCAGATAATCTAGTTTAAAAAGTAAATAAAAAGAAAAAACCATGCAACCATGTGCAAATTTACATATTAAATCTAAATGCATTCAAAAAGAAAATCAAAAATTGAACGGCAAAAGAGTCTGGTAAGGTTGATCTACATATGGTGGATACCGAAACACGTGACGGTAACCAGACGGAAAATTTTTGATTTTTTTTGTTTGCATTCAGCCTTTTTTGTAATTTTGTTAGTGTTTAACATAAAGCACTGAACAGTTTACTAAACCCAACGTGTCATCTAATGCATGCTGGTTGGTGGCAAAATAATGTAAATAAAAAAAAAAAATAATTAAATTGGGTGGTATTTATATTTGCTGAATTGATTTGAAAAAATTTTCGTTTTTTAAAAAAAAAACTTGGTCAAGAATATCATCTTTGTAGATCTTGAAAATGATATACCTACAAAATTCTCTTCAAGTCGTATATTTTAAAATTTTAATTGTTTTAAAAATTTGCCTTTTCTTAACATTGCAAATATTAGCAGGACTTGGCATTAATCTAAATCTATCCAAATTAAGGTGGCTGCTATTTGGAAATGTTTTTTAAATAGGGGCCTTAAATTACTCCATTTGGTGTAAAACTAAAACACAGAGTTTTCATGCCAATCGGTCAAATTTTAGAGGTCGGTTAAAAGCTCAAAAGTAGAGAATAAGAGTTTTTCATCTATTTTAAGTCATAAATATAGTTGAAACAGCTCTAATGTTTTTGTATAACCAATATTACTTTTTTTATTGCTAATACGGGAACGTTTTTAAGTCCGCGGAACGGGGGTAAGGGGTGGAAATAAAAATATAATAATTTTCCGATCATTCAATTCACTTATGTATACCTTCAAAAAAAAAAAAAAAAATATTTTATCTCAGTTTGAACACAAAAAAAAAAAAAACACTGAACCGAATCTTTGCTTCATCACTTGAAAATGTCTTCCCACAAAATCCTTTTTTCAAGATTCGGAAAAGGTACCAACCGCTGGGAGCCAGATCAGGACTGTAAGGGGGGTGAGCCGAAATTTCGAAGCTTACCTTCTGCAGAGCGCTACACGGTTCTTGTGAACAGGCGCGTTCTTGTGCAGAAGGAGAACACCTTTAGTCAATTTTCCCCTTCCTTTTTTTTCGTGAGGATTCTCGGCACTCGTCTTGCGCTGACTTTGGTCATGTCAAGGTTATCGTGAACATTTTTAAAAATGATTGTATCTGATACTCCAACCATTTCCCCGAGATCTTCCAATATTAATGTTTTGGCTTTTTCAATGATTTCCGGAGTGGTACCCAGATCGGCCGTGGGTCGTCTTCAATTGAATCCTTGCCTTGCTTAAAGAGGTTATTCTACATGTAAAACCATAGCTTTACTAGGACAATAGTCTCCGTAAACGGATCACATCTTTTTCAGTAAAATTATAATAGCGCGGTACTTGATATGCTCCATATTTGAGATTTTATTTGCGAATGACTTGTTTGGTTGACGATAGTTCAAAGACTTATCACTCGAAAAATTAAATGATAAATTTATTGGGGTTGCCGAAGAATATATTGAAAAGGGAAGATAAATTTGTATTTTTATTTAAACTTCTTACTTCCCATTGCGCGGACTTAGAAACGTTCCTCCGTGACTAGTAACAAAAATTTACATAGGTTTTGTATGAAAAAGGAAAGCGATAAAATAATAGGATTTGTGGCCATCTTTAGTCAAGCTATTTTTGTGAAAATTAATGTTTTTGTAGATTTTTATCTGACGAACACGATGGCATTATCGCTTTTAATTAATATTGTTTCATTGCCGAGCTATTAAGGCACAAATTTGGACAAATTTACCAGTTTACCAATCTACAGTGCGAGAAGGAACTAAACATAAAAATCTAAAAAAAAAAAAAAAAAATTAGGAAAATTTTTGGATTTTGAATCCGATCTTATAAAGTCCTATTTTTTTCTTAATTTTTACGATTTTGCGAGGCATGTTTCTCTCGTTTAAAGCGGGAAATAGGCGTTTTTCTCTTTAGACTTGTAAGCAAACAAAACCATACTAAGCAAACATTAATTTAATTATATTGAAAATTATAATTTGTTCGCGTTCATTTATGACGACACAAGCTACAAGCACTTTAAAATAAGTTTGAGACAACATTAGCTGCATTTAATTCATTGATTAGTTCGACTGAATGGTTAATTAAAGGTATACGTTTATCGATAAAGGGCTTAAATGTGACAGCATAAGGTTGCCTTATCAAAAGTTAAACTATGGTTGAGCAGGCAGTATTTTATATTCCTTTTGTTTTGTTCTTATTTCTTTTTTTTTTTTGCAGCCTGGTATCTATCTATCTAAGCAATTTTTGTTCTACGAAATTTTTTGTGGGATTCATTTTCAATAAAAAATTGTTTAAGAGTTAATTTTTAAGAAAAATTTAGCATTTGAAAACTTGCCATTTTCTCACTTCTTTACTATTGTACTATTGCTGAACTTTTACTAGCGACAATTGAACAACTCAAAGTCGTAGCATACGAAAAAATTGGTAGTTGATAAAATAAAAATTTTTTAACAGCTTTTGCAGTTATCGTTTTGCTACTGCTGAAAAATTCAAAAGTCAAAGCAGCAGCAGTTCGTCAACTTAGAACGTCGAATAAAAAGCAGTTTATGATCACACGCTGTCGACTGTTTTCGGATTATAAATTTGCTTTCTTTCGGGAGTCTTTTGACATTTGCATCCGATTTACAACCTTCATCATTCAAATTCGATAAAAGGTCATTTATCGACCAGCCTAATATGTATATACATATAATCATATTGATAAAATTTAATCAAATCCTACGAATTTTTATTTTTGTTTGTGAAATTATAAGTCAATACTTTCATACTGAATTAACTTAAAATCACGTAACTAAAAAAAATTTTAACTAAACATTAAAAATTAATATTTTTGGTGTCCCTTTTTCTTTTCACTACACTTCCTAGGTCTTTAAGAGCATGTTCCCTACCAGCTCATCTGTGAATTCTGATTAAATTTGAGCCCAATTCTACAAGTCGGGTGTATTCAAAGTGTCCTGATATGGTATTCTTTACTCTTCTTATTTTACGGTCTAAATAATCTCATTTCATTTACTTCTTCTGAACTAATCAGATTATAGAAGTTCAGCTGACGAATAGCCTAAAAACAGGATAAAAAATAGAGTCTGTCTATTCGGGGGACTCGCGTACGCGAAAGCTCAAATTAGCGTACGCGAAAAAAGCTTTCGGAAAACTTGCGTACGCGAAATTCAGTGAAGTTTTTTCCCCCGGGGTGCAGCTTCGTTACGCATGATTATTCTAGCGTGCGCGAAATGTTGCGTACGCTGTAGTGCATATTAGGAAGAGCAGAACGTGTACAACTACTACAACAGTAATTTTACATAAAAGTTGGGATAAGTGAGCGGCCTGTGGCCGCAGCTCAGAATTTAAAACTTCCAAAAATCCAACACCGGTTTCGCGGTGGCCTTCGGCCGCAGATCAGTCTGTAATATATCCACACATAGTTTGCTAGCCGAATTGCGCGCAGCGTACGTAATATTTTTAGCGTACGGTGCAACACTAAATTAATCATGCGTAATCAAGCTCCCCGCGTACGCTAATTGAGCTTTCGCGTACGCGAGTCCCCCCCGAATAGCCATTCTCTAAAAAATAACTATAAAAGTAAAAATACTTACAAATGTACAAAATACTCATGTCGTATCCGCTCCGCCACCATTTTTGATTGGCCTTCGTCCCAATTCATCGGCTGATCCTTTTTATTGCAAAGTAATTTGCAATTGATGTTTTCAGCCATTTGTACCTCATATGGTGTATTAACGATTCGATCACCACGTAGAACCTCACCCAGATTTTCTGACTTGTAAATCAACGTCCCATTTTTAGGTAAACAGAATTGTAGCGAATAGTACATGTAGGGCAGCTGAGTTCGGCTACTTGTCATTTTGACCGCCTTCACATCGATTTTTTGACCACGTACAAATTCGACTGGAGCTACACCAGGCACGTAAAATCCATTGATGTCGGCAACATGCAGAAGCATCAGTAGCACCCCTCCATATGATAGTGCCAGCTATAGATGAAGAAATTGTAATTTATATGGTTAACTTTGAAGATATTCCAAAGAATAAACAATTTGACGTGTCAAACGCGAACGAAAATTCAATAATTCGAAAATTTTCTTTTATTGAAATTCATTTCATAAATAAATACTTGCCTTCATGGTTAATTATAGGACAAAGCGACGCTCTTATGTTCTAAATTTTTTATATGTTAAAAACCACAAAAAAATAAATAATTCTTAAATCAACGATTGTAGCCTCCAATTGTCAAGAAAACGACAAGTTAAAAAAAACTTTACAGTGGGATTTTCGCTGTTGTCAAAAGGGATAAGTTGCCATATTACTACACATTAATTTTAATGACAGTAACAGCATCTAAGCATGCATGTCAAAGTCAACGACATATATGAATAATAGCTCTGTTTTTGAAGACAGTTTATCTCTGCTTGAGTGGGCATATTCCCTATATTTTGTCGTCTAAAACACAGCTAGTATAAAATGTAATACATTTCAGCACCGCTCCGAATAATCCGATTGATATTCAGTGTGGAACGGCAGCAATAGCTGTGTTTTAGACGACAGTTTCCAGTGCTTAAATAAACACTTTCTGAGAAAAATGTGTGCTTAATTTAACACAGATAAATTTCCATGCTTAATTTTTAAGCACAGAGTAGATCTATTAATGTTGCCTTCTTACACTGAATATTAATCGGGTTTTAACATAGTGATCACACATTTTTACATTGACATATGGAATTTTGGTCAAATGGTGGGAAGCGGTATTGAAACAAACACCAAAACAAAAGAATGAGAAAAACAAAGTCGTTTTGAATAACTCTATCTCTGTGTTAATACGCTGCCGTCTAAGACACAGCCAATATTGGCTTAATATAAGTCAGATTTTAACAAACTTTATTTAGTGTAAAAAACTTTTTAATCTCAGCTATAGCGTTGGAGTCATGATAATAAAATAAAATATTATTTAAAAAAGCAAGTTTAGTTTATTTTTCTATATCTGAACTTGCTTCATTGGTAATTTTTTATTGAAAAAAAAAAAAGTAAGTTCCTTTGACAGATTTGGTTCTTTTTAAAATTTTAGTTGACAACACTGGTTAAAAGCCCCCATTTTTCGAGTTAGATATTTTAGCTGTCGAAATGAAAACATAACTAGTGAAGCCCTGGTAGTATTTCTGTTCGTCTGGCAATTTGTTATATGTGAAAAACAATAAATTAAGTGGATTGTGTTATTTTATAAATTTTGTTAAAAAACTATTAAAAAATTGCTTAAACAAATGCAAAGTATTAAATAATTGCAAATCATTGAGAATACCAAACAAAATGTAAAAAACCAAATGGGTGAAAACTTGGTACTAATTTTTTTTCACATCATCATGGTCAATTTTATGTATAAAGGAAAGTGTACAAAATGATCGATAGACCAACCATCATTAAATGAAAAAAAAAGTAAGAAATTAGACGAAGAGGACTTGTAAAACTGCAGTTGAAGGAAAAATGTAAATAATTTTTTCCAATATTTAAGAAAATTCTATTTAGTTTGTAAAAACGATAAATGATTTTCTCATTTGTTTCGAAGTATTGAATACCTATGAACGTATTTTAGACTGGTCCCAAATTAGAAAATAGAAATAAAATTAAAATTATTTTTCTATATGAAAATTCGAACCTTGGAGGTTACAAAAAGCTCATACAGAACAAAGTCGGAGTACTTGTCAGTAAGTATTCGTAACTTTAATTAAAGTCTGCTTTATCAGGGCGTCTTTTGTTAACTGTTTTTAAATTATCATAACATGACACAAACATATTTTGAACGATAACATAAGATTGAACTTACAGGTGTCCATACTGTACAACTACAACAATCTTAAAACTAACATTTTTGCAATTACACAATTAAGTCATATAAACATTTTACATCATTTTAGTTTGGTGCGCTATGATATATTACGCTTATGTTGTATTCGTCCTCTTGCAGAAAAAAAACATGGTTTTTTGTTCATCACTTTTTTAGGCACGACTTCGATTTCCGTGACCCCTCGATTTGATGATGTTTTTTTATAAATAAACCCAACATAAGTCGAAAAATTAAATAAAATTTTTCGGTACTTCGCTTCGTTTTCGACACTTAAAAAAGGGATAAAAGGGCTTTTGTTGTTGTTGTAGCGACTCGAACGCCAGGCCAGTCAATTAGAAAAACAATTATTCCTTTCGTCTACTAGTTTGGGAGATAATAAAAATTTAAATCTGGGTGAGTTAAGTCTAAGAGGCCCAGAAAGTGGGTTACCTCAACTGGGCGGGACCAGAGGTCAGTCCTAGTGAGGTTAGTTGGGGGGGACGTGCAATTAAACAAACGAGGACTGTCGTGCGGACACCACTGCATAATAGGAATCGATCCGCTGTGCCCTCAATGATTCGGGCTCTATAATTCATCAATATGATGGAGTAGCCCGAACGAAGTTGTGCAAAGGTGCACATTGCACTGTGGGCCTCGTGGATAGGTCCGGTCCCAGGAGTCAGGCAGCAGGTTCAAGATGGCTAACTTATGACTCCGAAAGTCAACCATATTACACCTATGCGGAATTTGTTTACTGACAACCCCATAGGAGGGGTGTGCAGGATTGATTCAGACCAGTAAAAACTGCTGCATAGTTAGGGTATTGTGTGATTCGACTTTGAGGAGCCCAGTTCCATCATGCAGAGGTCTGGATCGGACATGAGGTGACAAACGGTAGCTATAAGCAGAGCACTGTTTTGCTTGGTTTGGAGGTTGCTGCACTGCGTGCCGGGGACCAGATGGGGCAGCATAGTTTAAAATGGATCGCCCTTACGCCTTGTATGTTGCGATCAGGGCCTCCTTGTCTTTCACCCAGGAGATTCTGGTTATGGCACTCAGAACACAGTTTTTTTTGCTCAATTTGGAGCAAACCTCACTTGCGTGCCTAGAAAATTTGTTTAAGTTATCCAGAGTGTCACCCCGAGAATTTTCAGATATTTAACTGAAGGTATTTGGTCGTTATTTATGTGGATGTTGAGGGTTTTATTAACCTCGCTAATCCACGACGTGAAGAGCGTCGCAGAGGATTTTTGCGTAGCAAGTTGCAGCCTTCGGTCTTGGAATTATCAAGATACGCATTAATCCTCTGCTTGGCCTCCGAAATTGTTTTGAGTCATGAGCGTATGAGACCAAAGTGACCTCGGGAGGAGGTGATCGGATGGTGGAAGTATAAAAGTTAAAAAGCAGAGCCGAAAACACACCGCCTTGCGGCCCATTTTAAGTTTTCGGAATTTAAATCTAGCATTTCTAAATTGCACTTAATTCCGTTTACCATGTAAATAGGCTGCTAAAAACCTTTTGGTACTGACGGGGAGGGTCGTTTTTAGAAGATCCGCAAGCAGATTGTCTAGGTCAACAATGTCAAAGGCCTTAAAGAGATCTAGGGCCACTGCAATCATTCGCTGACGGGGCCTTTTGTAGTTAAGCGCCTCTGCGATAAAGATGTGATCTTGGCCAGGGCAGTGGTGGTGCTGTGGTTCTGTCTGAAGCCATGTTCATGGTCAGAGCTCCTTACACCTTGCAGGTTTACCCGATTGAATTATATACATTACACGGCCATCCTTCTATATAATAGGTATGTTCCTGCTAGCGATAGTGATGTTGAAAATCTCAGTAAGATAGCGCATCGCCGACGGAGGCAACTTCTTCAGCATGACCATGGCAATTACGTCAGGAGCTTGGGTCTTGGACAATTTTGCTTTGTGAGCAGCGGCCACCACCGCTTCCTGAGTGGAAAAGCCGCCCGAGGTGTAACTCTTTCCTCCGACAATCGGAGAGCAGTAGAGAGGAAGTAAGGTTTAATCCAAAGTATTCTGCCTGTCGGAATAAATCTTTTGGTAGCCATGGGGATGGTATCACGAAGTTTTCGCTCGATAGTCGCTAAATCAAATGTAATGGTAGACGTGTGATTTTAATGTCAACATACTCCGCAAATTCGACCCAGTTAGCCTTGTCGAAGTTGAGAAATGTATGAAAGCCGCATGGCTCGTTTATCGTGACAATTATTGGGATGTGATTCGAAACTAAACCGCTATATAGTTCTGGTATTTGCTAATTGCTTTTATTTTCACGCCACTTGATCAAAAAATTATGATATAAAATAGTTAATATTTTAACCCATACATACTTATTTAATCTTTGGAGTGTTGGCTTTCATTTATTTATTACGATGACCTTGGCTCCACCAATTTAAGATTAATTACATATTAAAAATTATAAAATCAGCAATCCTTTTATGCTGTCAAAGGATGTTAATATCAGTATGTGTGACAATATTTTTAATTGTTTTTTGGAACAGATAATGATTTACATTATTTTGCAGTCAACAAGCATGGAACAGATGACTTCTTGGGAAGAGTTTACTATTCATTATTTTTTAAACGTTAACAAAAAAGCCAAAATCAGCGTATCGTCACCTTAAATCCAAAAAGACGTAACGTTTTTCAACGTTTTCAAAGACGTTGCAAAAAAGTCTTAAAACTCCAAATATTTTAGATTTTAAAGATTTAAAGTTTTAGCTAGTATTGCTTAATACCGATTTTATTTAAGGCAATATTTGCCAAAACTGCCTTAAAATCTAAAATATTTTGAAATTGACCTTAGTCCATTTCATTTCGTTTATTCAGTCTTTGGATATACAAGTTCCTTACAGACTAGCAAAAAATAATAAATAATAAATAACAGTTATATATATTTAAGAGAAAATAAAATTAAAATATAAATTACACAATAAATAAACTGCCAACCAATTTCTTAAAATTAAGTTTAGTTAAAGCAAAATCTAAATTGTTGACAATAGATAGTTCGTTATACAATAGTAAAGCTCTATTAATAGGTTCATTTAGTGCGTATTGAGTTCTATGCAGTTGAGTATAAAATAAATTGAAATGTCGTAACGTTCTTGACGCAATATTGAAATCAACTAATTGTCATGAATAAAGACAATGGAACTTATCTTTCTCCTCTATTCGAGAGATTGCAAACCCAGAAGTATACATCTTGCATTATAAGAAGGCAAAGATACCTCGAAATTTAGAGACCTAAGTGCAAATATAGTAAACGATTTTTGAATTCGTTCCAATCTAGGGGAATGACAACTATAGGAAGGATTCCATATAAATGAAGCATACTCCAACCTGGACCTAACAAACGCACTATAAAGGCACAACAAGGTATGGGGATCTGAAAATTCAGAGCTATTCATTCCTGCGCACAAAAACCAGTAAAGAATATCTTTTAGGAATTATATAATTTAAATGGTCAACAAAGATGAACTTAGAGTCAAAAATCACACCAAGATCACGAATTGAATTGACAACTCGCAAAGGTACATTAGACAGAAAATAGATAGAGCTCAAGCAATTTCTACACTTTGAGAAGGACAAGGAAAAACATTTATTAATATTCAATGGTAAATAATTCTGTTTACTCCATAAAAACATTTATTAATATTCAATGGTAAATAATTCTGTTTACTCCATAAAAACACATTATTAAGATCACTCTGTAAGACAGCAGACCCACCCCCAGATACTTTACTGAATAACTTCAAGTCATCAGCATTAAGTAAAAATTTAGCTACTTGTATATATTTACTTACATCATCAATAAATAAAATGAAAAATAGAGGGCCAAGAATGCAACCTTGCGGTACGCAATTACTTGCGTTTCATAAAAATCGATACGGTTTTTAAAAGTACTATTCTTTTTCTTCAAAACTCATTTCGATTTATATCGATATCTTTATTTTTCTCCAAAATATCTTAACCTAAAAAAAGTTCCAAAAATGCGCAAAATAGACCATTGATTTATATAAAAGTAATTAAAAATGATTATGAGGTTTAAGAATGGAGAATTTTTCAGTAAAAAGTGATTATTGTCACTTCTAATTTACCAAAATAATTTTTAACAATTTTTAATATAAATCAACCAATGTTGCCAATGGCGTATTTTGTGCATTTTTGGAACTTTTCTTAAGTTAGAATATTTTGGAAAAAAATAAAGATATCGATATAAATCGAAGTGAGTTTTGAAGAAAAGATATACATATCGTTAGTTAGGTGATTAAAATTTTCACATACACTTATACCAGTCTGTCGAGTCACTTTTGTGGTATTAAAATGGCACTTTTAGTGCTACTTAGGTTTTAGCTTGCATCGCTAAACCGCCACTCTAACCTAACCTAATCTTTGAAGAAAAAGAATAGTACTTTTAAAAACCCTATCGAGTTTTATGATGAACAATTACCTGGTCCTGTTATCATGTATAACCTCAAAAGTGGTAAAAATACCGTACATGCGGCTGTTCAAAAGCCAAAAACTCCCATTTAGTGTCAAAAATCTAAGGGGGGTTTTTTTTAAAAAAAAATAAAAAGTATTTTTAAGTGTAAAATATTTTTTTATAAAAAGAACACTTCAAAATGAATAGGACCAGTAACTTAGATTTATCAATTTACGAACTTTAGTGTAAGCTATAAATTTTTGAAAAAACACCCTTTTCATGAAAATGACTAAAAACGCTAACTTCAACGCCCTGTATTTTAACAACAAATGGTACTAGGACGAAATTCTCCCGGACTGTTATTCTTGCACACCGATCTACTATATTGCTAAATTTGAGCAAAATCGGAGAATTCGAGCTGGTACACTTGGCGTGGATTGCTTCATATATTAATAGTCAAAAAAAATGCAAATTGTGATACTAAAAAGAGATCCTCATTCTTTGCAACGTGCAGCTTATTACATTGTTAAGTTCAAAAATGCCTGTTCGAAAAAAGAAGAAAAAATAGAGAATACATACGTTAGTAAGTCTCAATATATTTCTATTTGAAAATATGGTTATTACATTTAGTATGAAGAAGCTCCACCATGAAATTTTATTACTTCTGTATATCTGGACCTTATAGATGCTATCAGAGTCCTGCATCTTGAAAGCTGTATGGCCTCCCAAGTATTCTTCACAGCTTTCCATAATTCTTCAGTAATTTTTTGGTTTCGCATCCCTTTCTCCTTTCGTAACATCTATTCAAAGATGTTCTATTGGATTAAGGTCCGGCAATGGCGATGGCTATTCCATGACCCTAATATTTTGGACTCGAAACCAGTCTTCCGCTTTTTTTGATGTACGCTACGGGTCATTTTCTTGCTGGAAGACCCATTGTGAAGGCATTTTTTCTTCAGAATACGTTAACATAAGGGTCTAATATATGCCCTTCATAATATCCATTTTTAATTTCTATCCTTAGCGCTAAGTCTACCGTTATTCCAAGTGACATTTAAATGAATGCAGCAGTCTCGCCGTGAAACCGTGTATTTTATTTAAGGCACCCACTTTAAAAATTATCAACTTTTATTTAGGCTTCCTTAGTTTAAGGCCTTTCTCAGTACCGAATTCCAAAAATCGGTGCAGTAGTTTAGCACTAATAGTTTATTATACCATTAGGGGCGTGGTTCCGCCCACTAGAAAACATAATGGTCATTTTATCGTTTCTTAGTGCTAACCCTATCTCCATACCAAATTTCGTAAAAAAATCAAGTAAATCGGTTGAGATTTAGGTATAGAAACAGGAATTGAACCAAATTCGTTTGCCCATTCATATATATTTAGATCGTAACCTAAAAGTTCAAAACACGAAATTGTTTTGCTCTTTTCTACTAAATGTATAGTTTAGTACTACCATTCGTCTTCAAAATATAATATGATTTGGTCATGTGTGGTATTTCTCCAAAAAGTTATGACGATTTTAAAATGATGCATTAAGCTAAAAATCATATGTGGCATGTCTCTAGTAGATGAGCCCTTTTCGAAATTAATTTCAAACGTACATGACTTTTTCTTCAGATTTGAACACCATTCTTAAACATAACATGGGTCTTTGTGCGTATTGTACATAATCAGTGTATTACTGTATTTTTGTTTGCAATGAATAGTGTACGAATAATTGTTGGGCCCAATGAATATATCTAGATAATTATAAAAAAAGTCAATACAAAAAAATTTTCTTTTTATTTCAGTCAATACTCGCGCAGAAGCAAAGTTGATATTTTTAATTAAACAAGAAAACGAAAATAAAAATAAAAATGGACAACACAGTGAATTCGTCAACTGGTGAAGATAGCGACAATGATCTCGTTACGGATTTTCTGAACTCAAATTGTGCCGAAAAAAGTAATGCAGTTAGTGAAAAAAGCCAGCGTATAATTAACGGTACTCAAAGTAATTCCAACGAAAAACGAAACATTCCTTTTCACTCCACTGGCACTGACACTAAAAATCTTTGCATTCCAATTATTAATACCCCTTCAGTCGTAGTTAACAGTTATAACAACAGCAATAACAACAACATGATTCCCACAATAAATGTTACTCCACACAGCCCAGCATCTAAATACAATAATATCTTTGAAGATACACTCAATCAATTGCAAAATATACGTGAGACTGTTGTGCAAATGAAAAACTCTACTGTTCACATGCAAGAGTATCTGCCAAATTGTGGTCTAGTGAACGCTGCAATACTAAGTGCTTCATTACCTGACTTAAGCTCAAATAACAGTGGCGCAAATGGTGCTGTTTCAGGATCAGGACCTCATTTTATAATGTGGTCACCACAACAACAGTATTTACTGAATACCGACCGTCGTAAATCGTGGACTGGCATTGATGATCTCACAGCTGGAGATGGCACTAATAAGAGTATTAGTTTATCAAGTTTAGATAGCGAAGAACAAGAGACAATACGCGTTACGGAGCAACGTAGACGTTCAGCACGCAATAGCACTGGAGGTGAATATGTAATCTTTAGCTTTTTATACTTAATGTAAAGCTTGATGATGGTACTATATAAGCTATTAAAAGTTTGGTTAATTGTAAAGCTTGAAAGTCGAACAAGGACCTAAGGATTATAAAATATAGCATGTAAATTTGTGTATTTTTAAAAAAGTCATATTTATAGTATCGGTAGAGAGTAGAAGACAGTGATCAATCGCCTAGTCCAAAGGAAATATTTATTACAAAATCCACAGGTCAACTAAAACAATACCAAAATAAAAAAAAACGTCAAATCGATTGAAGTACCATGCCAAAAATTTTCAGCGCGATCGGTTACGGTTGACCTAAAAATTGGTTTGTTTCCACGTAGAATCTGTCATATCGTCACCTGAAATGCAAAAAGCCGTAACATCATTTTGATTTTTTTCAAAGGCGTTGCAAAAAATGTCTTTTAACTCCAAATATTTTAGATTTTAAAAGCCAGTTTTGGCTAGTATTGCTTAACCCATCAGTGCTCACGGTGATCCAAAAGCGACATCGAAAATCTGCTTCGACAGAATTGCTTATTTTAGCTTCAATAAGGTAAAAACTTATTTTCCCAATTTTCTAGAGCGTCCGCTTATCATTTGGTCTAGAAGGTCAACTTATGTTCTTTTGACCAATCTTTTCAGTTTCTTCAGCCGTATCAAATGCACTGGCAAAAAATTACGTTTGAATTGTCGCAAGTTCGATAATCATATGAACCACGAATGGCTATCTTTTTTACGGCTTTTTTTATTACTAAGTGGGCATTGACCCATTCTGGTTTCCATTACCGTGTCACTAGCACATTATTCAAGTGCTGATAAATGACTTAGGAGTGCATGTAATCATATTTTGTGGCCTTCCTTTAGTAGTATCTTTGCTGTAGAAATCAGATTTAGAATTACGTTGCCACCTAGACCAAAAGAACGTTAAGCGATGATCTTCCCGAGAGCTACTGTTCTGGTCTATGAAAACACATACAATGTCAAAAGTTATTATAAAAAAATGTGTGTTTCTAGCATGTTTTGCGGTCACAGTCTCTTTTAGAACAGTAATCATATGCCTTCTGTATTCATCAATCCGCGCCCAACATGGTTGATACCGAATCGCAATCAGAATCGGCGTGTCCTTTATAAAGGCTCAAGAAAAAATATCAAAAAAGTCTTGGAATTCGAATACTACCGCCGCGGCGCGCCGTCCAAAGCAAACTAGATAAATAATTTAATTTCTTTTTTTTTTCAAAAAAATCACTTTGAACACCCGCACTGCTTGTAAATGTAAATGTCAAGTTTTTGAAACGTCAAAAATATGGTTATTAAAAGTGTTTCCGTAGAACTTATTCAAACGCTAAATAGGGCGAAAACGCTTTTACTAAATTTTCAAAAAAATCAAAATGCGCGCGTCTTTTATAAAGGTCATTGAGCACTAATAGGTTAACACCGATTTTATTTTAGGCAAAAGTTACAAAATGCTATGCTGAAAGTGTTTTATGAGATAATCCAAAAAAATTTCAATCAGACATGTATGATAAATGCACACTTTGAGCAAAACCTAAGTGAATACGGTCCAGAGAGCGTAACACCTCTCGCACCCAAACGGGTCAGTAAAAATCTAATTAAATATTTACTTATTTTGCTGGTTGCTGCCCCAATCGTGTGCCATATCGCGTTTTCATGACTACTATCTGCTACTACATTCTTACTTATTAGCTATGCCGAGGGTCCTTTCTACTGAACAATAGGTCAAACTATCGGAGTATTTGAAGTAGTAATATAAATTTTAATGAATTTCATATTAAAGGCTTCATTGCGTCAAGATCTTCAATATACATTCTTTACTGCAACTTTTCATTTAAATAATCGAACTTATTGTCATAAGTGCAGAAAATTTTAACAAACAACTGAGTTGTGTTTCCTCAATGCAATCTTTACAACTTATCGTTTCTAAATTCAGATAAAGTTTTATCAAGACTGTAGTATTAAGAATTTATTCGCTATTCAGTAAAATAACTTAACAAATATTGATAAGACGTTTGCGCTAGTGAGTCAGTTTTATATTGTATGCAATCAATATTTTTTATAAACTTTTTACTATCTCATAATTTATTGAAATTTGCAGGCATTTCGACACATTCGCTAAATGAGGCAGAGCTAGCGCGCGATTTTGAAAGGATTGCTGCGAAAAGAAGCCTCGCCACTGAAATTATTAGTCGTATTCCATTGCAGAAAAGTATTTCCACATCATCTATTATAGCTAAGGAAGATATCAAAACTATCGCCAGGCATTTAACTGATAGTGAGGATGAGAACCAAAGTTTATTACGAGCCCGTGCAAAAATCGAAGTATATGATAACGTTGAAAAACGACGAAAAAGAGGCTCTTTGTTCTTTCGCAAAAAGAAGGACAAAGCAAAGATGAAAGGTCAATCTACTAGTTGCGATACTTGTGGCGCAACCATAAATCTATCTACTGTAAAGGAACATCAGTTAGAGTGTAAAGGCAAAAAAATTAATATCAAAGGTGCTGCAATAAATAAAAAAGGCAACGACAAACAAGAAACAGGACAGGACTTATATGATGGTCCCGAGCAGGCGAATAATTTTAATGATGATAACGTTCCATTAATACGTTCCGAATTTCTAAATGATCCACCTATTGTGGCACAAGACCTGGGAGCTGATGCTGCATTAGGTATAGCATTAGAGGAACATGACTCCTGGTCACCCAGTGTGCCAAAGGAAGTGTTAAAATCTTTGAAAGAAAAACAAATAAAAAGACAAGAACATATTTATGAATTTATAATGACAGAAAAGCATCACTGTCAAACGTTATTTGTAATGCAAAAAGTGTTCGTTGAAAGTTTAGAACGACATTTTCCATCGCTTAATGTAAATCAAATGTTCCCGCGACTCGCTGAACTCACTGAATTGCACTCAACATTCCTCAAGAAACTGCGACAAAAACAAAGGGAGAACTATATAGTAGATAGCATAGCTGACCTTCTTTTGGATTTCTTTTCACTGGATAAAGCGCAAAGTTTACGCGTTGCTTACGGCGAATTTTGTGCGAATCACCGAACAGCCCTTGAGCAGTTTAAAGGATGTATGACAAGTCGAGATCAAACCTTTGCTGAATGGTATAAACACAGTTTAACAAACCCATTGCTAAAGAAGAAAGGCATACCAGAGTGCATTCTTTTTGTTACACAACGTTTGACCAAGTATCCGCTGTTAATAGAACCACTGTTGAAAAGTGCACGCGAAGATAAGCTGGAAACAGATAAGTTACAGCATGCGCTGAATTTGGTAAAAGCTTTATTAGTAGATGTTGATGCTTGCGTTGCTGAAAAAGAGCTCAAGGAAAGACAAATTGAGATTTTTAATCGCATTGATGTTAAATCATTTGCGATTTATAAAAACAAACCTTTTCGCAAATCAGATGTAGGCATTTCTTCGCGTCGCCGTCTAAAGTTCGAAGGGCTTGCGACACTCATGCAAGGACGTTCTAAAATGCAGATAGTGCTGGTTGCTGTGTTAACTGATTGTTTGTGTTTTTTGAGCGAAAACTCAGCGCACAACAAGTATACATTTTTTACGCCTGAGCATAAGGCTGGTGTTGTACCTTTGCAAAAGCTTTTAATTCGCGAAAAGGCTGGCACAGAATCTCGTGGAATTTATATTATTTCTTCAAATCCAGCTTTTCCTGAAATGTATGAACTTAAAGTACAGCAACCAAAAGACAAAAATGTTTGGATCCAATCAATACGACAGGCGGTTTTAGAATGCCCATCATCAGATGTATTAGAGACTGAAGACTTAACTGCTGAGGAAAAGCTTAAAATAGGTGGTAATAAACGTGAACTAATTGAGAAGATGCGACAAAAAGATATTGAGCAAGCTCTACTCTTAGAAGAAAAAATTATGTTGCAGTTAAATCTTTTAAGAGAGCAAAAAAATTATGCAGAAACAGCGAATGTCGTAAGCGCAGATACTTTTCTTTCTACGTTTGGTTCATATAAAGATTTAGTAAATGTTGACTGTGATGCCGCTGAACTCTGGAAGCGTGTACTTAATACTGTGCAGGTAAGTTAATATAAATGGTAATTGAAAGTACCAGTCTTTCTCTTCCAAGCTCAATTTAAACTATATCTTATAAATAAATCGCCAAGTGTTATCCACCAGAATGATGATAATCCACCTAATTACGAAAGTTTCCTGCACCTTTATTGGTATTATATTCTCAGTCACTCACCCGCAGCTGGATCCTGCAAACGCCCCAAATTTAAGTGGACGAATTCACGTTTCAATTGAGGCCACTCTTAGAATGGAGAACAGACGCCATTTGTTGTTGCTCACTCTGACTACAGGCGTTACTGCTGTGGATTTTCACTGAATTTCCCTGAACACTTTCCGTATTTCCTGATTATTTCAGAGCTTTTTTCAAACTTGTATGCGGGCAATTTTTTTTTTTTTTTTTCGTTATTTCACCCACATTAAGATTACTTTCATTATTTCAATATTAAGCGTTTTAATTGGTTTTTTATTTTTTTTTTAATTTAATTTTTAGGACATAAGTCAATTGGCGACTTCTGTATATACAGCGGCAACAGGTTTACCTGTCTCGCGCTCTGTTAGTTCTGTGGGAGAAAAACAAAGTGAAGCTTACTCCTCGCCTACCCTGCCAAAGCGTGCAGAAACATTTGCAGGCTTCGACGAAAAAAGGACAAAAGGCACATTCCCATGTACCCGCGATGTGGGTAAATTAGGTAATCTACAAGTTTTGTCACCGCGTCTTCAGGAGTTGGAAGAGAAACGTGAAATGAAAACTATACAGCCAGCACCGCAGCAATCAACAACTTCTATCATGACAACAGTGCTACAATTTCCATGCGATTCTAGCACAATTGATACTCATTCACAAAAAGATTACAACTATGCAGCTTTACAGGTTTCGCATCATCTGCAAACATTGCTCTGCATTATTTCACAACAAATGACGACGATACACAGTCTACAGTTGCAGCTTGCTTTATACCGCGAAAGTCCAAAAGCAGTTTATACTCACAATGATCAGCTGGAAGAGCTAAGAAATCTGCAAGATAAATTACAAGAAGAAAAAACGACTTGGCTTAGGCAAAAAGAGCAACAGGAGCTGGATCTCGAAGAACGATACGCACAGCAAACTAAGCTGCAGGAACAAATTAAAATTGAGCAGGAAGATATAAAGCAGCAACGAGACAAACTTTATCGCAAAATGGAGCTATTGTCCAATCAGGGTTTGCTGCTCTCACCAAGCACACCACTAATGATCGGCAATCCAACATTATTTACCCCAAGCAATGATGACTCTCATGATGGTACCGGTGATGGACTTACACAATTGAATCCTGTAACAGATACCAGTGTAGCAGCGGGCACTGTTGATCGCCGCAAGGACAAATGGCGTACATCCTCAACGATTTCCAAAACACCACCAAGTAATCTTTTAAGCGCTACAAATGCACCAAAAATCAACCAAACGAACGTGAAACAAAAAATCCCAATGAAATTATCTTCATTTTCATCGGCTAGCACAAGTAAAATTGATAAATCTGCAAGCTTTAATTACAGTAGCACCAGCACAGCAGCTGGCACTGTTTCTGCTATAACACAAAATACTTCCTCTTCACCTGTAGGCGTAACGCAAATGTTGCCACTAAAATTGGCTGATAAACGTCCAAGTCATCAAATCACATCACAAGTCATACCGCAACACTCCCGTACGGGCAGCTCTCCTGCTATTATACAGCATCCAACAGGAGCAGCAACATCACCTACATCAGTTGCCGTAACACGCACGGACTCAGCCTCAACGTTCACCTTTGGTCAAAAAGCGTTTACGCCTAGCTCGTCTAGAAGCCGACAGCAATCTTCTAGCAAAAAATCCTCATCTTCGTCCCCATCATTTTTACCCACTGCCGTCCCCACATCAGCTGCTTCTCCAAGTATTTCTAATGTTAAACCTGAAGAAGAAGAAATATATTTCTGATACGTATTTTCTCCAGAGGTCGAAATTTAAGAACCTCATTTTATTCCGTTTCTAATTTTAAGATTTCAAATTTATTTATTAACTAATTAAAAAATTTAACTAAAATTTATTACGAGTCGAAAAAAAAAAACAAATGGCTAAATTACTTAAATATGTAAATGACTTATGCATTTCTAATTTTAATTGACTCACATTTATGTAGATAAGTATTGTCCTTACTTAATAGAATATGGAAAAATGTCAAATATTCAAATTAATTGATTTAATTAATGACATGTATTTTTAATTCCATTCCATTATGTGCAAGTTATTAAAGTGTAACTAATAAATACTTAAATTGTATGTATTTCAAAATATACATCTATATAAATAACTTTTTTTTAAATTATTTAGACTAAAAGCCGCTTGGAAAAGGGAATCCAAGAATAGGAAAAGTCGTTGAGAGAGATTAAAAAATGCATTCAGGCCTGTTCCGTTATCCGCGTGGTTTCAATAACTATGCACTTAGGAGGCTTTTTGATGAAAATGGTGAGTCATACGATAAAAAGTGTTAGAATCTTTTTTGTGGAGAATTAGAGGTGCTACAAATAATATTCATTTGTATTTACGAAAATGTAACTGTTTCGAAAAAATTCGATAAATTCGAATTTTTCGATTTTTTGCCGTTTTTTAATAATATTTCCTGAACGGTTACTTATTCGTTAATGCTAATCAATGTTATTAGTAGAACCTGTAATTCCCAACAAAAAAGTTTCCAATATTTTTTGTCGTGTGACTCACCATTTTCATGAAAAAGCCTCCTAAATGAAAAGTAATTCAAACCACACGGATTACGGAACAAGCCTGATTTAAAAGAAAACAACCGAAACAAAGTAAAATAACAAAATTGGTGGTGGTCTACGAGTTCAGCCAAACAAATCTCCAAAGGCGGATTAACGTTAATCACAAAAAAAGTGACGAAGTGAAGAGTAACAATGCCAATGCAAATGTTTACTTTAGTGACACCTCGTATTTTTATCTTCAAACCTAGTTTATTTTATGAAGCTTCTTTTTTCAAACGTACATTCAAAAATTGCAGATTTTTTTGTTTTTTAGTGTCTTTTACGTATACAATTCATTGCTACAAACAGTCCAAAATTACCATTAAACCAGTCAAAAATTAAATTACAGTTTTTCCAGATCAACTGTGATTCACAATTATTTTAATACGAGTAGTTTTATGGATATGCGACTGATTGTGACCTGCCAATAATGATTACTAACAGTTCAAAACAGTCAGTTTCAGTCATTTCACATCTCTAAAAATGACTGTAAAACTTAACTACAAAATATATGTTACTCACCTTCACAGTAGGAATAAAAATAACTGCCAAATTACGGTTAAAAATTTATTTTCATGCAATAATGACTATTTTTGCAGTGAAAATTAAATTCAAAATTAACTGCAAAGTTTGACTGTTACTTTACCTACAAAATTTTTTGAGTGAAGTTTATTTTATGAAGCTTCTAAGAAAGAATATGTTATAAAAAATGGGCGGTCGGGTTTAATTTCGGGAATATAACTATCGGAAAATACGGATATAGCATTTAGGAAAACCGGTATAAGAAAGTTATAAATTGTCGTACAAAAGTTTTTAATTAGTCATATTCTAATAGTTTTTATCATGTGACTCACCATTTTGATCAAAAAGCCTCCTAAGTGAAAAGTAATTGAAACCACGCGGCATACGGAACAGGCCTGACAAACATTTATTTCTATTCATCTATATATTTATTTTTTTTTTCATATTCAAAATTATCTTTATTTATAAAAAATGTTTAATAACATAAATAAAAAATAAAAAATTATAAAATAAAATAAGATAATAGTTATACGACATTCTATAGCCAAAACAATGACTAGAAGCGAATGTCGGAATACGTTACATAAAGCTTTGTGATTAATGTGGGGTTTTACAGGATCAAAGTTATTCATTTCAAATTAAAATTACAAATTCATATTGAAAAATGTTATATATAAAAAAAAAAAAAAATATAAATAAAAAGAATTTTAAAAACTTTGCAACAAAAAATAAGATAATAAAAAGAAAACCTATTTTTATAACAATTAAATTTTAATTACACAACGCTTAACAATAAAGTTTTGACCATCGAACTATCTATTGTGAATAGCCAAGATTTTACTTTTTTTAAAAAAACATTACTACTTTTTAATATTCTAATATCATATGGCAACTGATTAAAAATCTTAGGGGCTGCAACAGTAAAGAAGTTTGAAAAAAAAGTTTTATTAGAGACTGGAACGTTTACCAAACACCTATTGTTTACTCTAAGACCGTATATATTAGAACTCCGAAGAGTAGAACTGTAACCGCTTCGCAAGAAAAATATTTTGAGCACTTTAAATATATACAAATGATTCAAAGGCAAAATATGAAGGTCACAAAACAAAGGCCAACTACTCGTTAACCGGTTTTTTTTCAAAATAATTCTGACAATATGTTTTTGTGCCATTATTATCGGCTGAAGAGTACTAAAATATGCTCCACCCCAACTTGCTAAGCCATACTGAAGCTTCGAACTTACAATCCCATGGTATATCATTGATAGCAATTTTTTCGAACAGTGCTCTTTAAGTAAATAGATTTTACGAGTCGCTGCTAAAAGATACTTTCTTAAGTCATTTGTATGAGCTTTCCAATTCATTTTTTTATCTAAAGTTACTCCTAAGTATTTAAACTCGTCGACTAGTTCAATTTCAAAACAGCTGGAGCTACATGCTAAATGATCATAATAATTAACTCTTCCGCAGGTGTGTGACTCTAAACTTAGTTTCTTACATGAAGTAGAGTGAAACAATATATGAAAATTTTGAGACTCAACATTTTTCATGTTAAAGAACATAAGCTTTGTTTTTTCGCTCACAATAAGTTCATGCTTTGCAAACCATTGCCTTAATATCTGCAGGTCACTTTCCAACTTGACCAAAGATTCAAAAAGATTTTTGTTTGTGTAAGTAAAAGCCATATCGTCTGCAAAAGCTGTAACCTTGCTATTGAAGTTTTGTAAAAAAATTGAATTTACATAAATTAAAAACAACAATGGACCCAACACCGAACCTTGAGGTACCCCTATATTTATTTCTAGCTCATCACTAAACACATCATTTAATTTAACTTTTTGCATTCTGCCGGTTAAGTAGGATTTAAACCAGTCATGAATATTACTTCTAAAACCCATTTTATACAGTTTATCCAAAAGAATGTTATGGCTTACCATATCAAAAGCTTTTGTCATGTCAATGAACAAAGCTATTTGAACATTTTTATTATTAAAACCATCACAAATTTCGCTACATAACTTCAATAAAGCATCTTCTGTTGATTTTCCTTTACGAAAACCAAATTGATCCTCTTTAAGTGAATTGTTTTTATTCAGAAATGATAAAAAACGATCTTTCATGATTTTTTCGAAAAGTTTGGAAAAGGTTGGCAACAGGGAAATTGGACGATATTGACTTACAAATTTACGATTACCCTTTTTGAAAAGGGGTAACACTTCCGCAGACTTTAGGCACGATGGAAATACTCCGCAACTCACACTAGCATTAAGCAAATAACATAGAACATCAGCAATATAAAACGCAATACGTTTTAAGAAAGTATTAGAAATACCATCAGAAGTGCATGAGTTTTTATTATTTAAATGCATTATATATTTGTAAATTTCATGCGATGACACTGGGTTAAAAACAAAACTATTGTTCTGAAAAACTTCTTCATTTATTGAACTAAACATGTTACAGTTGCATATGTTAGCTGGTGGGCGAGCTTTGGAATGTGATGCAATAGAAGCGAAATAATTATTAAAAACATTTGCAATATCGACAGGATTTGTGATTATTTCATTTTCCAATACGATTTCACAAGCACTATCTTTATTTGTTTCTTTGTTCAGAATATTGTTCACAACCTTCCATTCATCCCTTGTGACTTGTTTTGTGAAAACATACCCAACGTGTGAAAATAAGTTTTCGAGAGTAAAGCCCAAACTCCAATAACGCGTCGGCAGTGGCAGTGGCTGTTTTCGAAGCAGTATTTTACTGCCAGTATTTGCTCTCACTGCCGATGTATCCACAATACCGCGTCAGCAGTGGCACTGGCAGTGTTTGAATGAAAACAGTTTTCGGAAACGAACTCATTATTTTATCTTTTCATTTTATCGCACAACTCACAATATAAATTCTAAAATGTCACAAACTTAAAAATTTTAACAAATGACATGTTTTTTCTCAAAATTTTGAAGTTCGAAAAATTCGAAAATATTCAAATGAGAGGCAGTGGCAGTGAATTTAGAAATAGAGAAAAATTGCACAGCGCTGTGTACTGCCGCTTCTGTATTGTAGTTACTTTCATATAAAGTAGTGCGTTCTAAAATGACAACTGTTTTCGCACACTGCCACTACCGCTCACGACGCGCTATTGGAGTTTAGGCTTTACGAATTTAAAGTTTTTGTTTTTTTATACAAGCTTGTTATTTTTGACTCATTTCAAAATTTTTGGATTTATGTAAGCGACACTACTGGAATAATCACTTCATAATTGACTAAAAATAGTGAAAATCTCAAAATCGACTTTTTCATATGTGAGGTATGTTTTCACAAAACAAACAAATAGACAATCGGAACTTTTAGTAATAAACTTTTGTTTATTTTCCAAATTTACTTTCTTTTAAATTTTACATCGTATACTTGGATTAATTACAAATGAAACTTAGAATAAGTAAAATTCAGATTCTGTAGCTTATAGATATTTATACAAACTCTAACTTGTCTTATATATTCTTAAAAAATTGGCTATTGGCGTTCTTCCTTGGTACCACGGAATAAGCTACCGGTTCTCCCCTACCGACACGGCAATAAAACGGAGTACTATAGGAGTGCCTCTTATATTGTGCACTCACCGGGTGAATGCTATATGGAGCACTCAGTGAGGCACCTACGACCTTATGGCCACGTAGGGTGTCCAAAGGAAGTTCTGGATGAAGTACTCTAGAAGCACCTTCAACTACTTCTACCTAATATCCAAGATCTTGTATAGAGAACTTGACGAGGCACATTCACATTCAATTATGCGTTCGAGCTTACTAAAAATCAGTGCATTGTACTGATGTGCTCACCTCTACCGCTAGACGGTAACTGTCTGACTACTATATATTGCCATTTATTTAATTACTTTGAAATACATTTTGTCTTAATACTACATTACATTACATACATTCTTTCTTAACATACACACGTATTTATCTAAGAGTTTCTTAATTAGGTTTATAAATTTGTAAAAATAATACATATCTTATTCTACTACATAACATAAATTATAAAATACATTGTTTACATTGCGTTAATTTTTTCCGAAAAAATTTAAAAAAAGGAAATTTCATTATTTGTTTTTATACTTAAAACTAAACAATATCTTAAAACTACCTAAAACTATATAACAACAGATAGAGAACCCTTATTTTAGCTCGTCATTAATTTTGCAGAAATTGACTAGTGCTATACACTGTGTTTCTGACGTCAAGTGTTTTAAATCTTCTATGGTAAAATAAGAGTTCTTTACCTGAATATATATTATTATTATTATTTAATACACTTAAATATATGGGTGACATGTGCTTATCTTCTATGGGGTATGCTATATCACTTTCCTTATTTAAATAATTATCTATCAGATTGTTATAGACAAAAGGCAACTTTCCTAAGTATTTCAACGCTAAGCCTACCAGGAATGAATCTATTCTTATTAATTTACCTTGGTCATAAACTACTTTATTAGGAGTATTTCTATAGGTGCCATTTACGTATCGCTTAGCTCTAATACCCAAGCACACCCTGAGAGTGTATCTCTCGAAAATTCTTAGCCTTTCCATTTGGGCTGACGAGATATCAAACCAAATAGGGAATGCATAACCTAAAATGGGCCTTATAATTTGCTTATAGCAATTTAACCTTATCTCATGTTTGAGATGTTTTGCTCTGCGAAACAGGTTCGAGTAGCAGAAGAATATTTTTTTGGCTTTCGATAAGGTGTAGTCAATATGGGTTTTAAACGTAAATTTCCTATCAAAAATAACACCTAAATACTTAATTTGTTCTGTATACCTTATAGAATCTCCATTTATTTCTATATCAGGGATAAATTGCCTGGCATTAGGATATAAGTCCTTTTTAAGGCCTTTAAAAATTGTGCTTTCACACTTTCCTATGTTCAACCTTAGTTTCCATTTTCTAAAAAACCTATTGAGAATCTCTAGGTGGTCATTCATTTTAAGATTTGCCGTTGAGGCCCTAGCATTTGAACTTAGAAGCATAATATCGTCTGCATAAATAAGGGTCAATATATCTGAGTCAGAGTTGGGAATGTCTGCCAACAGGATATTATAAAGGATTGGTCCTAGAATAGAGCCCTGGGGTACCCCTGCAGTGATTGGCTTACAAATAGAATTTTCATTATTATAGTGTACAAAGAAGGACCTATCTGTGAGGTAATCTAACACTATTTTGCAAAGATGCTTGTCAAAACTAAATTTTCTATACATTTTGTACACTATCCCCTCTATCCAGGCTGTGTCAAAAGCTTTCTCGAAGTCAAGGGCTACAGCAATTGTTGCACGCCGCTTATTTAGGTTTGTTGTGACAAAGTCAGAAAGAAGAGTCAGTGCATGGCTAGTGGAGTGAGAGGGTCTGAAACCAAACTGAAAGTCTTTAAGAATATTGTGTTCCGCTATATGATTTTTGAGTTTATCAAAGATAAAACCTTCATATAGCTTACTAACATTGGACAATAATGAAATTGGTCTATAATTTTTAGGCACTTTTGGATCTGTGTTTGGTTTAAGAATGGGAATAACCTTTGCACATTTCCAAGAAGTGGGAAAATAACCTATACTAAAAGTATGGTTGAAAAGGGTCGCTAAAAATTTCCAGACAACATATTCAGTTTTCCTCAAGAGAAAATTGGAAATATTGTCTTCACCTGAGCTCCTTTTATTATTTTTTCTCTTAAGAATTATAGCAATTTCAGTGGGCTTAACTAACTTTAGGTAATTTTCAAAAGATTCAGGATCTAACCTACTCACTAAGGACTCCCCATCTGCTGTTAGTTCACTATTAAACCTTATGGTGGGTTCAGAATAATCTAAGTCAGAAATTTCGCTAGCGACCTGCCTTGCAAAGTTTGGACAACCTAAACTCGAATTTATGCTGTTAATTTCTTCAAATTTATCCGCTAATAAATTGATTTTATAAAAATTTTCTACCTGAACGTTGCCCTGGGCGTCCGTTAAATCAGGCAGATCCCTTTTCTTACTAAGACCACACATACCCTTGATTTTTTTGTATGTCTTGTGGTTCATTTTAATGTCCCTACAAACTTTTGCCCAGTGATTTTCCTCATGAATTTTTATGAGGTCTGAAATAATTTTATCTAAGTTTCTAACTATTGCTTTGAGTGTATTTTTCCGTTGAGGATCTACACATCTATTAACTATCCTACGTAGCCTTTTCTTTTCTTTAAAGAAGTCTAATATATTTTGGGGAAGATCAATAAGACCTATATTTCTAACTTTGACCTTTGGAACGGAACATGCTATTGCTAGTTCAAAACATTCATTAAGCCTTTGTATGCAAGTGTCTATTTCTAACTTGCTTACGTTTCTATCTACAGGAAGAGTATGTGTGGGTAGATTTCTTTGAAGTGAATAGTTGAAATCTTTAACATTCATTTTATCATAATTGAAAAATTCTAGAGGCGGACTTTTTTCTATGTCACAAGTTACTAAGACTAACTCAACACCTAAATGGTCTGACTCATAGTCTAAGGTCCTAAGGCAGTTTGTGAAGTTTTGATGGTATTCAATACTGACAAAAGGAGAAGTGAGGAAAAGATCTATATAAGAATTACAAGTTGAGACTCTTGTGGGAAATTTTGTGGGGACTATTTGTATGTTGGGAAGTTTATCTATCCAACTTTTGAGAACCATCCCTCTAGTATTAGAGTTTTGGTTACCCCAGTCTGGATGCTTAGCATTAAGATCTCCCCCAAGGACAAATTGTTCTGTGTCAATGGAGCTAAATATTTTGGTTAGGTCTTGTTCTGCAAGTGTGCCTTGGGGTGGTGTATACATAGATACGAAAGTTATTTTACTCCCATCCCTAAGTCCTATTTCTATTGCTGTATTTTCTATACTATTTGTTAAGACTACCAATCTCTTGTAACTAAACCCTTCTCGTAGACAAATAGCTGTACCCCCACCTCTACCAGAGGTCCTATCCTGTCTTACTAAGTTGTATCCTTTAAAAGTCAAATTGTGCCTATTGCTTAATTTTGTTTCTGCTAACAGAACAATGTCGGGATTGTGGTCTTTTAAGAATCTATTGAAAAAGTGTCTCTTTTTTATGGAAACTAAGGAATTTACATTGATGAAAATGCACTTGAGATTTCTAAACATCTAAGTGAAAACCTATAAGGAAGTTAATAAGGGCTTTGGATTTATCCTCATCCCTAGAAAGGGTTTTATATGAGGTGGAGAACTCGCTGACCTTGTTAAGGCAATCAAGGAAGTTCTTTCCTAACAGACGTTTGCAGTCTGTGTCAATTT
This sequence comes from Calliopum simillimum, assembly GCA_951812925.1. Classification (NCBI taxonomy): domain Eukaryota; kingdom Metazoa; phylum Arthropoda; class Insecta; order Diptera; family Lauxaniidae; genus Calliopum; species Calliopum simillimum. The sequence continues at coordinate 85,240,486 of OX638369.1, read as the reverse complement.
CCTCAAATTGAATTTGGGGTTTGCCGCCGCTGACTTTTGGAGGTGCTGCGGGCTTTGGGGTGCTACCTGTAAACATGGAAGCAAAACTTTGGGTCGTTCTAAACGATGAGGGCCTTGGTGCAGTGTGAACTGCAAGAGGTACATTTTTGGGTTGTGTGTTTTTCTTTTCCCTTAATCTAGCTATTAATTCTATTCTTTTGGGACAGATTTTTGCATTTGCGGTATGCCCTATAGAATTGCAGTTTATGCACTTTAAAGGTATGCCTATACTTTTAACTATTTGACCTGTAGTTGGTTCAGTCATAACTACCTCTTCAATGTTTAACCTTTTTTCAGGTATTTTGCACATTTTGGGACCATGCGATTCACCGCATTTAACACAACGGTATGGCATATTGCAATTGCTTGCAACATGATTATACCGCTGGCAATTTTTGCATTGAACAGGTAGTTTTGACTTAACCTCTTCGAAACTTATTTTGCAATTTAAAATATACCTAATGGCCCTAAATTCTTTAAGGTTAGAATCCTTACTAAGTTGGATCAACCACTTATGGTCGCCAAGTTTGGAAAGGCCTACAACTTGAATATTTAAATTTAAACCGTTAAGGTATCCCACAATTTCTTCCTTTTCAAAAGTAGGGGCAAGCTTATTTATAACTAGAGAGTACGGTTTTACTTCTGCTGGAGTAAAAGTATAAAAATTAGTCTCCATTTTCTTTAAAATATTTTTAACGTTATTATAGTCAGCCATAGTTAAAGTATTAACGTGGGTGACATTTCTATTAATTATGTTGAAGGAGTAATTTTTATGCTTTAACTCCAACAGAATTTTATCGGACAGGACTTTTTGACTTACATTATATGCAACTAACGGAGGTGGCAAGTTCTTCTTCTTGGGTTGTTGCTTGTTGACTTGTTGTTTGGCAATGTTGCTATTAGCTGGCTTAATTGTTGAGGCTGTCGTCTTTTGGGGCAACATTGGATTTTTTAAAGCTGGAAAGTCGTTACGCACTGTTGTAGCTGCTTTCTCTTTTAATTTTTCAATAGCCTCGATGTCGCTTTGGAGGTCTAATTCTATGTCAGTCACATCACTTAGGACTGGTAGTTGCTGCTGCTGCTGTTGTTGTTCTTTTTGTTGCTGTTCTTGTGGAAACAGCTGTTGCCTCATTAGGGCATTATCTTTTTTCAGCTCTTCATAAGCCGCTGCAAGCTTGTTATATTTTGCGACGAAATCTATGCGCTCGTCGCTTTCACATTCGGCGCTCATCCTTTTGCGCCTTTTCTTTCTTCTTGCCTTTTCGGATTTCACCGAAGCCTCGCTGCAACTCATCTCGAGGCCGCTGAATTTGTTGCTACCTGGCATAATGACCGGTGGCAACAGGTAGTAAATATTTTGTAGCTGATAAATAAAAACTTGTATGCGCACTTGAAAACACACGTCTTCTCACTTCAAACACTTAGGTAAGCTCCATCGTCTGACTACTAAATGACCGCGGCTGCTTTTATAGTCGCGCAGTTGAGAGTGTGTGTGTGTATGTGTATTTTGTAAGGCTTTGTTGTTGCCTATGAAAACATGTTTTTTTCGACCTTGTTTGTTTTCTCGATCGATAACCGTGAAAATTTAAATATATAGGTTTTCGGGTACGGCGCGTGTGTCTGGATTCGTTTTTTCGGTTTTTTTTTTCACCTAGGATTTCGGAACCAAAAATTTAAAAATTTTTGATTTTCGTGTTTTATTTGCGTTTCATGACCTTTTGCGATATTTTAGTGAAAATAAATTTTTTTCACCCAAGGGTCCCTATGTAGAAGAAAAGGGATAGCAACGCACACCGGTAAATGCTAGTTGGATATGAAGATGAAAAATGTAACACTTTGGTATTAAAATTAAATACCATACACTGCAGCATTTTGGAAACAGTGCATGTATAGGTGTCACGCCTGCTTGTCCAAACTCACTTACTTTTTACTCAGAGCTTGCGCTAATTATCGCTAGTTATTGTGGGAAATTTTGTTGCATTACCTCAAATAACGCTTTCACTACTAGCCCAGGAAAATAAGACATTTTCTGCGAAAAAATTCCCAGTGGAAATTTTTCACCGGAATTGTCTTTATTTATGCATGATACACAAACTGTGAAAAGTCCATTGCAAAGTCGTGTGCGCATAAAAAGTTATTCGGGCTCAAAGGTCGCTAAAATCAGTTTTTTGCAAATATCTCGCTAATGCTAACTTTTACAGAAAAATGTTGGTCTCCAATTTTGTAGCACAGGGAATTTCCTAAAAAAGTACGTTAAAAGCATTTGCGTACGACTTCTAGTTTAGGAGATCACCCAATTTAAAAAGTTGTTAACAGTTATGATATGAAATACTACCTATGATTTGATATTAAAATATCTTACTTTTTAAATTGCAATAACTCTTCAATGAGAAGTTGTACAAACAAAATTAAAATGCCGTTTGAAAGATAATTTAATTTTCTATATACCACACTAATTTTTTTTTCGATCGGCTCATGACCTTAAAAATATTCTTAAATAACCGTTAAGGCTTCAAAATTACTGGTTTTTTAAGGATATCTGCGAATTGCTAACTACTACGATAAAAAGTAATGGGACCAAATTTGTAGAAAATTACAAGATCTACAAAAAATAAGCGATATGTGTACACATAGAAGTAACCGTATAGAAGATATTCAATAGAAACCGGTTTTTTGGCATTTTAAGGGTTTTTGTGGAATATCTTCTAAACGGTTACTTCTATGTGTACACATATCGCTTATTTTTTGTAGATCTTGTAATTTTCTACAAATTTGGTCCCATTACTTTTTATCGAAGTAGTTAGCAATTCGCAGATATCCTTAAAAAACCAGTAATTTTGAAGCCTTAACGGTTATTTAAGAATATTTTTAAGGTCATGAGCCGTTCGAAAAAAAAATTTTGTACGGTATATAGAAAATTAAATTATCTTTCAAACAGCATTTTAACTTTGTTTGTACAACTTCTCATTGAAGAGTTATTGCAATTTAAAAAGTAAGATATTTTAATATGATCTCATAGGTAGTATTTCATATCATAACTGTTAACAACTTTTTAAATTGGGTGATCTCCTAAACTAGAAGTCGTACGCAAATATTTTTAACGTCCATTTGTAGGAAATTTCCTGTGCTACAAAATTGGAGACCAACATTTTTCTGTAAAAGTTAGCATTAGCGAGATATTTGCAAAAAACTGATTTTAGCGACCTTTGAGCCCGAATAACTTTTTATGCGCACACGACTTTGCAATGGACTTTTCACAGTTTGTGTATCATGCATAAATAAAGACAATTTCGGTGAAAAATTTCCACTGGGAATTTTTTCGCACAGAAGCTCTTTTTTCGTCTTATTTTCCTGGGCTATACAGCAATTTGAAAGCTTTGAGTGAATGAGAGGTGCCACCCCCCATGTCCGAATCAGCCGAGTTTCTGATTAGAGCTTGCATTTCCTATCTTTAGTATCTGGGAGAAATTTGGTTAGATTATCTCAAAAAACGCATTCAGTATAGCATTTTGAAACTTTTGCTTATATGGGAAGTACCACTATCTCTTGTCCGAATCCACTTAGTTTTTGATCACAGTTTATACTCACTATCCTTAGTAGTTATGCGTGTTTTGGTTGATTTATCGCAAATAATGCTCGTAAAATTGTGTTTTGAACATATTTTTTGTATGGGCGGTGAGCGTGTTCCGTTGACCGAATTCGCTCATTTTCACTCGCACGAGCTAACTTTGACGACAGAGGCAGTTACACAATTTCATCGAATTATCTGGCTTAGTTTTGCCGTGAAACTAACCAGCCAGTCTGTACCAAGGCACAGAATTATTTCAGTATTTATTACATATGTGAGTAAATAATTAGCAAAGGAGAAGAAAAAGAAAACAAAAGTACCTGGAATGATTTATTGTACAACACATAACTTTATTGATATACAATTTTTTGATTAATAGTTAATAGATCGTATACAAGGTTTCAATATCTAGTTTCAAGCTTGCTGCAATAGCTATTTATTAATACATTTAATTCAATAATTTTTTCATATTTTTAATGTGTTAATTTAAGTAGTTTGGATATTTTAATTCTTTAAAGCAACAATGTCATCAATGCGTCAAAATTATTGTTTGATTTGCAACGATAAAACAGATTCACAATAATTTTTAATACTGAAGTTGAAATGTAAAAAATGTTTAACATTGAAAATGCATATTTTAAAAACTATCACAATAATTTGTTAAATACTACTAAGTAGTAAACAATTTAAAAGTAAAAATATAAATCACTACTTACGAATGCAGGTAAAGTATAAAACATGTTTAATTTGTCAAAATCTTACAAAAATATTGAACCACAACCTGCGCAGGTTAAAAGAGTGTTTTGTTTTTAATTCATAATTGACATGTTAAAAATCTAATTATAATTTTTGATTCTGGCAAAACATTCATATCATCATATCCCCATAACATTACTGACCATATTTTGTATTTAAACTTGTCTTTTTCAGTATATAATACATGATGTTATACATTCTTATTGTTACAAACTTTATACGAAATTTTATTTTATTTTATACAGATTATTAAATTGAGAATATTATTCGATAACATAGTTTAGTGTCTAACAAAAGAATTCATTTCATATATTTTCAGTTCGCTTAAATATTCACCTGTTACACTTTCAACCCAAAGTTCTGCTTACTAAAAATAAGCGCATCCTTTTTAAACTCGAGCTTTTCAGAAGTTTCTTGTCATGAAATTTAAATCACGAATTTTTCGACGAAATATTTTGATTTTTCACAATGCGTTTTTATAAAAACAATGGCGCTTTTTTACTTCAACTTAAATTTATATTTTTTTTTTTTTTTTTTTGTGTAAAAATTAAAGCTCATGCATTAAGTTTTGACAGGATAATATTTACTTAGATAATGTTTAGTTTACTGAAAATGTGCCAATTAGTTTGTAATTTCAAGAGAAAAAAAAAAAAAAAATAATAATTTGGATTTTTTTTTTTTTTTTTGTTAAAATGGCAAGACTATGTTGATGGAATTGATTTTTAATTCTTTATATTTTTCGAATCGGTTTACCTCAGTGGGTTCCGATTCTTTAAACGCTAGCGATTCCTTTTAGTTTTTCTGCTAACATTGCCCTCGATGATAATCTAAAACAGAAAAAAATGTAAACATACGATTTAAATAAATAGCAAAAAAAGAATTATTAAAGTAAGGAACGATTATTATATGTATGTAGGTGTTATCGCATTTAAGCGAAAATTTCGAACCTCTTAAGCCCAGAAAACGTATCACTCTTACTTTTTGTGCATTCGCTTCCTAAAACAAATCAGGTGCAGTTTGTATTTTGTTCGTAATTTCCTACACAAGAACGATGTCAACTCGATGTGTTTGTGTTTTTATCTTTTTTAATTCCTATTTTTGCTGATGTTGTTGGTATTTTTATGTTCCACTCTTCAAATAATTTTGATTGACATCGCTTAGACTAAACGCTAAGATAATATTTGTACTATCCCGATGCAAAATCTCCGCTTGGTTTCTAAATGTTAGCTCGAATTTTTTTTATTACCGGTATTTTTCGAAATTTTCTTTTAGGTTTTTTATATCGTCGTGTCAATTGCAAACTATCCGATCTTTTTTTTTTTGAATTTTTAAGAGAGCTTAAAACTGTTCAGAACTCGATTACTTTTAAAGTTTGCAAACATTTTTTTCTTTTATTGAACAAACAGAATGAGAATCTATATTGGAGAAAAGTAAAACGTTTGAAAATTTCGTCGAAATTTCTCGATGCCGATGTCGGATGTTTCTCGATGCCTCTAGGATATTTTTTTAAGTAGATTATTTCATTGTTTTTTTTTTTTAAGTTAAAATACACAAAAGAAACGTATTTTCGAAATTTCACCTCACCGTAAAACTTTAAAACCACGTTTTGGATAAAACTTTGTTGCCCAAGGTCGCAGCAAAATCACATAAGCAAAATTTTTTTAAAACATATTAACCCATTATATCCTGTTTTTGTGGGTCTGTTTTATTTATTTTCAAAAAAAAAAACAAGTCTTCGGTATTTAAAGTCGGTACTACTAAAATGATCTCTAATCGAATGATAGCAGAAATAATACCGTTACTTTTCTCTTACTTTGTTTTGCTATTGCTATTAATTTTATCGTTGTAAAATAATTTAATACTTTTTAAGGGGTATGAACACTCACGGTGTGCCTTAACCCGTTCTAAATCGGACGTCGTAGCACATCAAATTTTTTTCCAGATTCTGTTTACTTATCGTTCAAATGATGTATAAAAAAATTTTCACTCGTGACTCTTCGACTAAATTTTGAGATAATCGCTTTTCCAATTGGGGCATTTTCCCATACAAAAAGAAAAAAAAAATTTTTTTAACTACATTAAACAGAAATTAAAATAATCACAATCGATGTGTTTTGCGATGCTTAACACGAATCGAACCTTAGAATTGCTCTATCGTGTATAGTTTATGAGATATTGTAACCTAAAGACCAAAAAAAGTCGTTTTTGCCATTTTTTGAAGCTATATAACTATGTAACATATCATTTATTCGTCAAATGTGACTTAAAGACTTGAAAGACTCAATCTTTTCCTTTAAAACCTAATTTAAATTATATTTATATCTTCATGTTTCTAAGAGATATCGTAGACCAAAATATTGTCAAAACGGATTTTTTGCACTTTTGTGTCTTTTTAGGTTAGGATATCTTTGAGGAAAAAAAAGATATCAACATAATTTAAATTAGGTTTTAAAGGCAAAGGTTAGGACTTTAAAGTTGCTTACCAGATTTAACGAAATTAAAATTTCTTTCACATTTTGAACATGTTCAACGAACCGACTACTTTTAAATTCAGCCGTTTGACACCCCGAGTGTTGTTGTTACGTGTATGGCATACGGCTGAATTTTGAAATGGTCGGTTCATTGAACATGTTTAAAATGTGAAAGAAATTTGAATTTCGTTAAATTTGGTAAGCAACTATAAAGTCCTAATTTTTGCCTTTAAAACCTTATTTAAATTATGTTGATATCTTTTTTTTCCTCAAAGATATCCTAACCTAAAAAGACACAAAAGTGCAAAAAATCCGTTTTGACAATATTTTGGTCTACGATATCTCTTAGAAACATGAAGATATAAATATAATTTAAATTAGGTTTTAAAGGAAAAGATTGAGTCTTTCAAGTCTTTAAGTCACATTTGACGAATAAATGATATGTTACATAGTTATATGGCTTCAAAAAATGGCAAAAAACGACTTTTTTTGGTCTTTAGGTTACAATATCTCATAAACTATACACGATAGAGCAATTCTAAAGTTCGATTCGTGTTAAGCATCGCAAAACACATCGATTGTGATTATTTTAATTTCTGTTTAATGTAGTTAAAAAAATTTTTTTTTTCTTTTTGTATGGGAAAATGCCCCAATTGGAAAAGCGATTATCTCAAAATTTAGTCGAAGAGTCACGAGTGAAAATTTTTTTATACATCATTTGAACGATAAGTAAACAGAATCTGGAAAAAAATTTGATGTGCTACGACGTCCGATTTAGAACGGGTTAAGGCACACCGTGCACTGTAAACGCTTTAATTTCAGGTGGTTTTTATTTTATTAATTAAGAAAAAATTGGCTTCACATATAAATATGAAACTTTGTATATGTATTAATTGAAGTTAGTACTACATGAAAAAAACTTGATATTTTTTTTTTATGTATCGAGTTTGGCCACAGTCCTCCGTCAAACATGACGCGCCTAAAAATTTTATGCCAGTGGCGTTGACAGCATTGCAGCAAAACGAAGCGTGTAATAGCAAAAAACCAAAAATATTTTTAAAGTACATATAAATGACTATCGTTTGACGTAGGGTATTTTGAAAATATCAATTTACAAAAAAAATACAACCGATTAAAAAAAAAAAAAATTTTATGAAATTTTCTCTAAATAAAAGTTCATAAAAAAGAGTAAAAAATAATAAAAAAAAAAACGCTACGTCCTGCCATAGAAACATGTTTTTTCTACAAAATGACGTTGGGATCAAGTCGATCGGACAAAAACTCTTCAAGTTATGCTGTCAACGCGGTTAAAAAAAGTGTTTTCGTGAAAAAGGCGTTTAAAGTTTTAGAAGAGGCAAATTATATCAATATCAAATTTCATGTAGTACTAACTTCAATTAATACATATACAAAGTTTTATATTTATATGCCAAGCCAATTTTTCTTAATTAACAAAATAAAAACCACCTGAAATTAAAACGTTTACAGTGTTCAAACCCCTTAAAATATTTTTAATGGATCAACCGAAATACTTCCTGAAGAAAAGTTTATTGATTTTTTGCGAGCTTTAATATTCTGTGATTAGGGTGGTACATTAGGATCCTACCATCCTAATGTACCACCCCATATCACCCCACTGAGGTCTGATGGGTAAGTACTAGAAGGCGGCACTTGATGTCAATGATCATCGGAGCAAAAAAATTGGTCTTCTTGAGGAATAAATATTGATACATCATACTTTAAAATCAGACAGTAAATGTCGAAGATATGATGAAAACTGCTAATGGGTACGTTCGATCAAAAAAAAAAAAAAATTTTTGAATTTTATTGTAAAAATACATCGTTTTAGAGGCACAACAAATTAGTTTTCAGTTATTTACGTTAACATGAAATTGACAAACAAATTTGCTTATTTTCACCATCTTACGTGTATTCGACGAATATTAGTTCGATCTTTTGAAAACTATGTACTTCTTGTTATTTAGAATCGAATTGCATTCATATTTAGGTCAAAAACATTTTTTCAGTATTGATACGTTATGACATAACAGTGTCCAGACAGAATTAAGTATGTACAACAAATAACAAAAAGTCAATAGAAATTGTTTTTTTTTATGTAAGTTGCAACTGTTCCCACCATAGTCACATAATTTCGATTGTCATTTGATTGGTTCAGGAAAACACGAATCAAAAAAATATGGTTTACTCACTTATTGAGAATCGATTCTGTGTATTATAACCAAGTTCATTTTTTACCTTAAGACACATCAACAGATAATATTCGATTCCACTCTTGAGTCTTGAGTTACAATTAATTCGGATTTCGGGCATTTAAATTGCTGTAATAAAAATCGTATTTTAGCATCGACAAAAACGTGTACAATCTATAATTTCGGCTCGGTGTTTAAAAGAGTACCTATATTATGGATCGTTAGATCCCATACCAAAACTTTTACTGTTATGTGTCTATTATGAATGACAATGTTTCTCATTTTAAAAATTTTATTATCATTTCATTCCTGTGCAAATATATATAAAGATTAGAGTTTCTTCTTAAAAATTAATTTACGTTTTTTAAATTTTTTCATAGGTAGAAATAACACTGTCATTTTTTGTTCGACCTTAGCTATCAATGCAACGTTGGAAATAACCCTTTCACTTCTTAAAGTTTATACTGATAGGCATTCCAACTGAATCAGTAAATTTTAAATTTAATTAATTACACTGTACAACACGAAAAAAAAATAACAAGGTTCTGACAATGGATTTTGGTAAGGAGACCAAAACAAATATAAGTGTTTTGCCATTTTGAAAGTTTACATCTGAATTTTATTAGGGGGGAGGGGGGGTAAAAGTTTCCCCCTTTTAACGATCTTGTGTCAAATCGACTTATTTAACTATATGATAGATGCATCTGAGATGCATCATGTGTTCAGAAAACAAATAGGTAAGGAAATTCAAGCATTTGCAACAACAAAAACTTTTACAAATGCTTTTCACAAAACAACATAAATCAAGATAAGAAAAGGGTTTTTTTCTTCACAAAACATATTTAGACGATGAGATAAGATACAAGTTAAATGACAAAAAAAAATTGACAAAAGCACTTCTTCGAAATAAGTTACTTTTCCTTTGGAAAGAAACTGAATTTCTTAAATCAAAAATATTTGACAAAAACATCTTATTTCAATTTTATTAAATGCTAAAGTTAGATTTTTGTATGATGAACACGATGGCGTTTTCAGTTTTTCTCTGAGATGTCATAATTTTGAGAAAGCCTTACTTCAAAATGCAAAAAAGGCCACAATCAGGCCTTAATAGCTCGACAGCATAACAAAATTGAGTGGATCGGAAAACGCCATCGTGTTCATCATACAAAAATCTTTAAGATTCTCGGTTTGTACAGAAATATCATGACTGTAGATGGCTTAATAAAAATAATTTTATTTAGTCGCTTTCCATTTCCATACAAATCCTATGTGAATCAAGCATAAAAGTCGCTCTGCTTGAGCGAGCCCTAATTGTGGTCAAATTCGGCTCAAACTTGGGAAAGATTAATTATCATGATTTGACAAAGGTTATAAGGCTAACGTTAGCCTTGTGGAAAATATAAACCGCTAAAAAGTTGATGAAAAAGACTACAACATTTGAATGAACAGAGGAGCAAGACAACGTATTTCAGGTGTTAAAGAAAGCTATAACTCCAGAGCCAATTTTAGTCTCGTTCGATATCAACAAACAGCATGAAGTCCATACAGATGCAAGCAGCCTTAGTTTATCAGGCGTATTACTACAAAAAGAAGATGATGGTTTCAAAGCCGTATTTTATTATAGCCGAAGATGTAGTCCAACTGAGCAAAATTACACTAGTCACGAGTTAGAAGTGCTAGCAATTGTGCAAACGTTATAACAATTTAGAATGTACTTGTGGGGCAGACAATTCCGTATTGTAACAGACTGCAATGCTATAGTGACAACAAAGGCAACAGCAAAACTGTCTCCTCGTATTTCTAGATGGTGGTTGAAATTACAAGAGTACAATTTTGAATGTGAGCACAGGGTTGGTACAAAAATGAAACACATCGAAAGCCAAATGCATCTAATAGATGTATTACCAATACCATTTAGAGCTGTCAATATGGATCATCTGGGTCCATTTATTAAGAGCAAGCGAGGCAATTTGCACATTATTGTTTTGGTTTGTGCATTTAGCAAGTATACAATTTTGAAAGCAGTGCGAAGCACTAAAACACTTCTAGTGATCATGCTGAAAGAAGTTATGGCCGTATTTGGACAACGGTTAAATATTACTACCGACAGAGGCACAGCTTACACATCGAGTGAATTTGAGCAGTTTTTAAGCAAGCATAACATTCAACATGTGAAAACAGCAGTACGCACTCCGCGAGCAAACGGGCAAGCCGAACGCGTCAATAAAACAATTTTATCATCGATCAAATGTATGACCAAAGAAGCAAAAGATTGGGACACGTCATTATTAAATCTTCAGTGGAGTATTAATTCACAGCCGAATGCTACAACAAAGATGAGTCGGAACGAGCTAATTTTCAGTTTTAATATGCAACGTCAGCGAAAATAGAATCATCCAAGCGTTAAACGATGAATAGGTGCAACTGGACGACGATTATCATCATCATAAGAAACAGCAAGCACTACAGAACAACGAAGCTGAAAGATTAAAATGGAAGCATCGTTATGATAAAAACCACCAACATCCGTATAAATTCAAGCAAGGAGATTTAGTGCTAATAGATTATGTACCCTTAACAACAGGGAATACACACAAATTGGATCCAAAGTAAAAGGGACCCTACACGCAAAAAAATGATCCGTAAAAATTGTTTTTCTAATAGCACAAAGTGATAATAATCTCGTCAAAAATTACGGTTTGTTCCAGTAATTCAATTACTTTACTGAATTCTCATGAAAAAGTAGTGGCACGAAAGTAAAATATACGGCTTAGACTTTAAAAAGTACAGATACAAACAGTAAAAACTATTGAATATAGAAGTAAAAATTTGTCGCATGAAAAAATGCCAGTGGGCTCTGCAATATTTGCTTAGAGTACATTTCAATTATTACTGGTTGAGATAGTAAAAAATTTTATTGAAATTTAATTTAAATAAAACAATAAGCTATAGAAATGAAAGTGCTACAGTAGCTAAGTGGTTAGAGCGTCGCCTAGAAACACAAAGGTCATAAGTTCGACACCAATCAACATAATTTTTTTTTATTTTTATATTTTTTAAAAAATTTACTGTGTTTAAGTCAGTAAAAAATACGGTTTTTCTTTACGGGCGCACAGTTACTGAAAAAATCAGTAAAAATAACTGGGATTTTCAATGAATTTTTACGGTTTAGTTTTTTCCGTGTATGTTGTGCACAAAGTCATGAATTTTGATCACTATATTATTGAAGACCTACCAGATGCACCAAGGTCACGTCGAAAATATTCTGGTGCATGTAGTTTCAAGCAACCATATGAAGCCATGGTGTAGCCTTAGTACAGAAATTGATGAACACGAAGATGCCAGCGATGATTCGCCTCAGGAAGACGAAATGTCAGGAGAGGCTGAACTGGGAGAGAGAGAAAGTCAGTTGAGTAGCGAGAGCCTGAGCAGTTCAGTTCTGCAGTGGTGCGTGCACTTTGCGACGTTTAAGCATTCTTTAATATTTATTTTTTTATATTTTATTAAATTCGTAATTAATTTTTAATTAACTTAAAGTAAATAAATGAATTGATTTTAATTTTAAATCAAGGGTGTCAGCGTAGAACAAAAGTGAGCCAATTTTGCCTCGACCAACAACATCAATATTTCTGTACAACATTCACAGAAATAATTTATGTTGTTTTTTTTTTCACGCTCGTCAAAATTTCGCGTTTTTGTTGCTTTTTTTCGTACACACAAAATCGAACTCGAACTAACATAAAACAACAACAACGACTACGTTGCATCAAAAACCTCAACGGAAAAATACACTCAAAGCAATAGTTAGAAACTTAGATAAAATTATTTCAGACATCATAAAAATTCATGAGGAAAATCACTGGGCAAAAGTTTGTAGGGACATTAAAATGAACCACAAGACATATAAAAAAATCAAGGGTATGTGTGGTATTAGTAAGAAAAGGGATCTGCCTGATCTAACGGACGCCCGGGGCAACGTTCAGGTAGAAAATTTTTATAAAATCAATTTATTAGCGGATAAATTTGAAGAAATTAACAGCATAAATTCGAGTTTAGGTTGTCCAAACTTTGCAAGGCAGGTCGCTAGAGAAATTTCTGACTTAGATTATTCTGAACCCACCATAAGGTTTAATAGTGAACTAACAGCGGATGGGGAGTCCTTAGTGAGTAGGTTAGATCCTGAATCTTTTGAAAATTACCTAAAGTTAGTTAAACCCACTGAAATTGCTATAATTCTTAAGAGAAAAAATAATAAAAGGAGCTCAGGTGAAGACAATATTTTAAATTTTCTCTTGAGGAAAACTGAATATGTTGTCTGGAAATTTTTAGCGACCCTTTTCAACCATACTTTTACTATAGGTTATTTTCCCACTTCTTGGAAATGTGCAAAGGTTATTCCCATCCTTAAACCAAACACGGATCCAAAAGTGCCTAAAAATTATAGACCAATTTCATTATTGTCCAATGTTGGTAGCTATATGAAGGTTTTATCTTTGATAAACTCAAAAATCATATAGCGGAACACAATATTCTTAAAGACTTTCAGTTTGGTTTCAGACCCTCTCACTCCACTAGCCATGCACTGACTCTTCTTTCTGACTTTGTCACAACAAACCTAAATAAGCGGCATGCAACAATTGCTGTAGCCCTTGACTTTGAGAAAGCTTTTGACACAGCCTGGATAGAGGGGATAGTGTACAAAATGTATAGAAAATTTAGTTTTGACAAGCATCTTTGCAAAATAGTGTTAGATTACCTCACAGATAGGTCCTTCTTTGTACACTATAATAACGAAAATTCTATTTGTAAGCCAATCACTGCAGGGGTACCCCAGGGCTCTATTCTAGGACCAATCCTTTATAATATCCTTTTGGCAGACATTCCCAACTCTGACTCAGATATATTAACCCTAATTTATGCAGACGATATTATGCTTCTAAGTAAGTTCAAATGCTAGGGCCTCAACGGCAAATCTTAAAATGAATGACCACCTAGAGATGCTCAATAGGTTTTTTAGAAAATGGAAACTAAGGTTGAACATAGGAAAGTGTGAAAGCACAATTTTTAAAGGCCTTAAAAAGGACTTATATCCTAATGCCAGGCAATTTATCCCTGATATAGAAATAAATGGAGATTCTATAAGGTATGCAGAACAAATTAAGTATTTAGGTGTTATTTTTGATAGGAAATTTACGTTTAAAACCCATATTGACTACACCTTATCGAAAGCCAAAAAAATATTCTTCTGCTACTCGATCCAGTTTCGCAGAGCAAAACATCTCAAACATGAGATAAGGTTAAATTGCTATAAGCAAATTATTAGGCCCATTTTAGGTTATGCGTTCCCTATTTGGTTTGATATCTCGTCAGCCCAAATGTAAAGGCTAAGAATTTTCGAGAGATACACTCTCAGGGTGTGCTTGGGTATTAGAGCTAAGCGATACGTAAATGGCACCTATAGAAATACTCCTAATAAAGTAGTTTATGACCAAGGTAAATTAATAAGAATAGATTCATTCCTGGTAGGCTTAGCGTTGAAATACTTAGGAAAGTTGCCTTTTGTCTATAACAATCTGATAGAAAATTATTTAAATAAGGAAAGTGATATAGCATACCCCATAGAAGATAAGCACATGTCACCCATATATTTAAGTGTATTAAATAATAATAATAATATATATTCAGGTAAAGAACTCTTATTTTACCATAGAAGATTTAAAACACTTGACGTCAGAAATACAGTGTATAGCACTAGTCAATTTCTGCAAAATTAATGACGAGCTAAAATAAGGGTTCTCTATCTGTTGTTATATAGTTTAAAGTAGTTTTAAGATATTGTTTAGTTTTAAGTATAAAAACAAATAATGAAATTTCCTTTTTTTAAATTTTTTCGGAAAAAATTAACTCAATGTAAACAATGTATTTTATAATTTATGTTATGTAGTAGAATAAGATATGTATTATTTTTACAAATTCATAAACCTAATTAAGAAACTCTTAGATAAATACGTGTGCATGTTAAGAAAGAATGTATGTAATGTAATGTAGTATTAAGATAAATGCATCAAAAACAAAAACAACAAACAATATGGGTATTAATGCGTTGATGCGCAGTTGCGAAAATGCAAGTCTTTTACGCACTAACGCCTGAACGTTCAATGTGAATATTTCCATCTTCAGAAATTGCAGAAGTAGTGCGAAATTTTCGGCAATGTGTTTGTTGTTTTACAAATGACAAACTTTTGCAAACCGCACTTCCGCAACGACGCAAGAGCATTGCGCATCAACGCGTGGATATCTCTACTTTTTGTGTGTCCTGGTTCTTAGAAATTTTGAAAATTGGTGAAATATTATTATTGTTGTAAACGAGGCATGAAAAAACAATAAAAAGTTGTTTTTGTGATAGTTGTAATTCGAATTTGAAGTTGTTGCAAAAGCGAAAATTATGCGCTGCCTGCGCTGCATTTGCTTGGCTCAGTATTCATCTTGACAGTATATTGAGAGAAGCCGAATAAAGAAATGACAATGAAGTAAATTAAAAAAACTCTAACCCATGACTTTGAATTGTACCAATAGTCTGTCCTTTTCTTTTTATAAATTTTTTGTAGCCGAACTCCTGGCCATCGGCGAGACAAATCGCTGGCAGAAAGGTTCGTTATAATTGTCAAAACCTTGTTATTTTGGAAAAAACCTAAAACTATTGTACAGTGTTATGGATTTCGTCGAAAAAAAAAAATTATCATTATTTGGGGACAGAAATAAATGTAATTATCTTTGAATTTCATTCAATTTCACTTTGCCCAAATAGATAACTTTTATACTGGGCCTTTTCAAGAATAAACATTTTCGAGAAATTTTTCTCGATAAATCGCAAAATTTTTTCTGAAAAAGCAAAGTTTACTGCAAAGTAAGGTTATCGGCAATAATTTATTAGTTGTTTTTAATGAAATTTAGATGTTGATATTTTGTTTATCTTTTTTTTAACTTCAAGTTTCAAAGACCATAGAAAATACCAGGGCTGCAAAGTAGTTTTTTTGGCGAAAATTGTTAAAAAATTGGAATAACATTAAAAGAAAACAAGTATCCCTGGAGAAAGGTATATATTCTCCGGAGGGAATTTCCAGACAACTTTATGATAAGGCCCACTATGCAAATTTTAATTTGAGATTTCAATAACGTAAAATGGCAAAAAGTTATGAAACGGCAAAGAAAACATGCGAAAAATCACTGAACTACGAATTCTTCATTAATATTTGATGTTTATCTTTGTTTGAACCTATCAAATATTTTACTAAAGAAATCAATTACAAAAAAATTTGAAAAATGTAGCACTTCCCTGATAAACTATTCGACAATTTCGAACTTTTTGTAAATCACATGAGAAAATCCAAAAAATTCTTAAAGTAGACGTTAAAAAAAATACCCGTGTGTCACAATGGCAACCCCAAATACATTGTATCAATACTTTATATATGTATGTACTGTATAACAACTACATTGAAGTCAGTCATTAAATACACGTCAAGTAAAACACAACTCGTATTGATTACTCTCGTTACATGGTGTCAGATGTTTGGAAAAAATTTAGAAAAACGCTTTAAATATTCTAAAAACATGAAAATTGCGTTCTAAATATAAAGAGTGACTCAAGAAAAATAAAATATAATACTAAGAAAGTGGTATTTTTCAGAAGAAGAAAAAAATACTCGAAGGACCACGCTGTGACGTGAGCGAGCATAAGAAAATCATAAAAAAACGACAGTGTATGTGTGCGAAACACAAATAAAAAACTGAGCAAGCGCTGCGAAGAACAAAATAAAAATGAAACATTCAACAAAGCGTTCGTCAGAACAGAAATAATTTTATAAAATTTTTTATTTTTATTAATTAGAAAAACAAAATGAGTGGAATAAAACCACCAAAGCAGTTGCAGGTAAATGGTGACATCGATATGGCAGTCGAGTGGACTGAATGGTTGGAGATGTATGAAAATTATACCATCGCAGCAAAAGTAAGTGCAGAGTCAGCAGAAGTGCAGGCAGCAAATTTTTTAGCAGTAATCGGACGTGAAGCATTGAAAGTGTTGAATAACCTAGGACTTACCACTGCTGAAAAAAAGGTTGTAGCTACCATGAAAACTAAATTAGGGGCACATTTTGCTCCTGCTAAAAATAAAACTTACGAAAGGTGTCAATTTCATCGTATAAAGCAAGCTCCAAATGAAAGTTTTGAAGATTTCCTACAAAAGATCATGACTCAGGTTAAAAAATGTGGTTATGGAGCTAACGTTCAAGAGGAATTCATGATGGATCAGATTGTAGTCGGAATTTATCATGAACAGACGCGGCAAAAACTGTGGACGGAGGATGATCTCAATTTTGAGAAAACCAAAAAGATCTGTAGAGCGGCCGAAAGAGCTACAAAGCAAATTCAGGAACTGAAAGAGGAACCTACTATAAATTCGCTCACAAAGGAATTTGATTGCAAACGATGCGGGAAAAAGCATGGACCGAAAAGCTGCCCAGCTTACAAAAAGAAATGTAATGAATGCGGTGCGCCGGGACATTTTGAATTAATGTGTAAAGCGGTTAAAAAAAATAGTGCTGAGAAAAATGAAACAAAGAAAAATAAATACAAGTCTCAAAATCGTAAAAGTAGAAAAGTTAACATGCTTGAAGATGACACGAGCTCAGGATCAGAAAACTCAGATTCAGAACTTAAGGTAGGAATGATATCTGTAAATTCATTGAAAGAGGATGATAAATGGGTTGAAAAACTTAAAATTGGTTCAAGCACATTGAAAGTGAAGTTGGACACCGGAGCAGAGTGCAATGTACTGTCAAAAAGAGATGCAAAAAATTTAGGCCTGAAAATTGAAAAATCAACGACCAAAAGAATAATAACGTACAACAATGAAAGCGTTCCAGTAATAGGTGAAGCGAAAGTACCTTGTGCGTCAAAGAAAAGAACTGAAAAAATTAATTTTAAAATTGTTGATGGTGAACTATCACCTATACTTGGCAGCCAAATGTGTGAAAAATTTGGATTCATCATACGCGTTGACGAAATATCAACAAAAGTGAGGGAATCTAATGAAATCGGTTGCTGCAAAAACTTTGAATATGATATAGATTTTATTGAGAATCCGAAGTTTAAAATAATTCCCCCGCGGAGAATCGCTCATTCTTTACGTGAAAAAGTCAAAGCTGAGTTGGACAAAATGGTCGAAATGCAAATAATAGAGCCGGTAACTAAGCCAACTCCAGCAGTAAGTCCAATCGTAGTGGTGAATAAAGGTAACAAAATACGCATTTGTATGGATCCAACAGATTTAAACAAAAGTATCAAAAGAAGGCATTATCCATTGAAAACCGTCGAAGAAATTGCAGCACGGGTAAAGGGTGCAAAATACTTTACAAAATTAGATTGTACTAAAGGATTTTGGCAGATCCGTGTGTCAAAACGAACATCTGAATATTTGACTTTTGCAACGCCTTGGGGTCGTTACAGCTATAAGCGACTTCCATTTGGCATATCGTCAGCGCCCGAAATATTTTCGGAAGTAATGAATAATACGCTGGAAGGAATTGAGAACTGTGAAACAGCAATGGATGATATTTTTGTGTATGCTGAAACCAAAGCAAAATTGGAAAACATTACCAGCAAAGTTATTGAGAGGCTAAGACAAGCGGGGTTTACACTAAACAAGGATAAATGTGAGTACAACAAAAGCACAATAAAATTTCTAGGTCACATTTTCACACAAAAGGGTTGTAAGGCGGATAGTGAGAAAATTAAAGCGATTCAGCTGTTGAAAACACCTACAAACGTTAAAGAATTACAGCGCTTACTCGGTATGGTAACATATCTTAACAAATTTATACCAAATTTGTCTGACTTAACGGAACCGTTACGAAGATTACTTCATAAAGACACAGTGTGGTACTGGGATGTTGAACAGCAGAAGGCGGTTGAAAATATTAAAAAAGCGTTAACATCGACTCCAGTTCTAAAATATTATGATGTTAACAAAAATGTCAAACTATCGGTTGATGCCAGTTCAAAGGCAATGGGAGCTTGTTTGCTTCAAGACGACCAACCTGTAGCTTATGCTACTAAAGCGTTTACAGAAAGTCAGCAAAATAGACCACAAATTGAGAAAGAAGCCATGGCAATAAAATTTGCTTGCCAACGGTTTCACGAATACATTTATGGCAAAAACCTAGAAATTGAAACGGATCATAAACCATTAGAAACTATTTTTAAAAAAGCGATTCATAGGGCGCCAACAAGGTTACAACAAATACTATTGGAAGTGATGCCGTATTCGCCAAAAATTTATTATAAAAAAGGAACTCAAATACCAATTGCAGATACATTAAGCAGAGATTGCGAGCCACAAGATATGGATGAACCAGAAAAAGAACAATATTCAGTACAGCTAATATTGGCAATGACAGACGAAGCGAAAAAACGATTCATTAAAGCAACGAGAGAAGAACTAGAATTGCAACTTTTAAAAGAAGTTGTAATGAAAGGATGGCCAGATGACAACAATAAGCTACCAGAAGCTGTTAAAAAGTATGCAAACTTTAAAGAAGAAATTTCGTTCGACGAAGATCTACTGTTTAAAGGCACTAGAGTTATAGTTCCAAGAACCGAAATCCCAAAAATTATTAAAGACTTACACGCAGGGCATGCAGGAATCGGCAGTTCATTGAAGAGAGCTCGACTATCATTGTATTGGTATGGTCAAAGCAACGACATAAAAAACTACGTTGAAAAGTGTTCAGTATGTCAGCAGACACAAAGATCAAATATACGTGAACCTTTGCTACAAAAACACGTTCCAGAGTACCCATTTCAATTAGTTTCGACCGACATTTTTAATTTCAGAGGCCACGAATATTTACTAATAGCGGATCATTATTCAGGATTCATGGATTTCAGAAAATTGAAGACATCCAATTCACTTGAAGTAATATTGTTTTTGCGAATGTGGTTTGCAACTCATGGCATTCCAGAAACTTTGGAGTCAGATGGAGGACCCCAATATACATCTAGAAAATTTGCAGAATTTTCGGCTGAGTGGAAATTCAACCATCGAATATCCAGCCCACATTATCCAAGATCCAACGGTTTTGCCGAACGTAATGTTCAGACAGCTAAAAATTTATTAAAGCGATGCTACCTTGACGACACCGATATATATCGAGCTTTATTAATGTTAAGAAATACACCAAGAAACGATGTTTTACAGTCAGCATGTCAGAGACTATTCAGCAGGAATACCCGAACAACAATTCCAGTGGATAAAAATAAGCTTAAGCCACAAGTTATTGAAAATGTACCTGAAGAACTCCGGCGACTTCGACTCGAACAAAAAAAATACTATGATAAGGTGTCATTACCAATAGAGCCATTGAAAATTCAAGACAAAGTGCGAATGCAGACAGGCCATCGAGATTGGCAAGGAGCAACGGTAGTAGAGCAAACAAAAAATCCACGATCGGTTATCGTCGAAACAAATGAGGGTAAAAGGTATCGACGAAACACACACCATCTTCACAAAACAAAAGCCACCATTAAAACACCAATATTTGTTTGGCCAGAATCAAATGACAATGAAACAACAATAGAGTCAACAACGAATGGTACTCCAGAACCGAACAACACCACAACTAGTACGTCAGGACAACTAATTCAAGAAGATCAACCAGCAATTATCAACCAGCCAGTAGTAACAAGATCTGGTAGACAGGTGAAACCAGTCGTAAAATTAAATATATAAACCAGATGAAAAATTTATATTTAAATTTTATTTTACCAAAAACTTTTAATACTTATTGAAAATCAGTCCATTTTTTTTTTTTATTATTAACTTTGAATTTTTATAAAAAGAAAATGTATTTTTTATCTTTTTCGAAAATTGTTACTTACATTTTTTTTAAAAAAAAAAAAAAAAAAAAAGGGAGATGTCACAATGGCAACCCCAAATACATTGTATCAATACTTTATATATGTATGTACTGTATAACAACTACATTGAAGTCAGTCATTAAATACACGTCAAGTAAAACACAACTCGTATTGATTACTCTCGTTACACCGTGTCTCGTGGTTTTTCTCCAGCACGTCACATTGTTCTTTAATCGATTTATGATCCTTACATCTGAGGTGTATCATGTGTTCAGCAAACTTATGCAGGATATTGCGGGGAATATTTTTGTTTAAAATTTTAGCCCTGTTTAACCCCCACATGTGGGTAATTTTTGGCCTTTTCTTAAAAAGGTACAAAAATGACACCTAAAACAGGGGAATATTGAGTATGTACTACAGAAATATTTGCTGTAAAATTTAACTTCATTAACCCATTGTGGCTCAGTTTTAGAAAAAGGGGTAAAAAAGACCCACTAAATCAGGATATAATAGGTTAATGTGTTCTAGGAAAATGATCCTTGTGTGCTTTCGTTATGATCTTGTGAGAATGAGTTTTGTCCAAAATGATGTTTTAGAGTTTTACAGTGGGGTGAAATTTGGAAAATATTGATTGTTAGAAGTGCTTACTGATTTCAACGATTTTTTTGCTTTCGGGATGAAATTTGTCTTTTTTAGTGTTCAGCAACTAGTAGTGAAATTGTATAGCAAATATTTCTATAGTACATACTGACTCAATATTCCCGTTTTTGGTGTCCTTTTTGTACCTTTTTAATAAAAAGGGCAAAAATGACCCAGATGTGGGGGTTAAACAGGGCTAAAATATTCCCCGCAATATCCTGCATAATTTTGCTGAACACATGATACACCTCAGATCTAAGGATCATATAGTTAAATTCATCGATTTAACACAAGAATGCGGTATTTTTTTTTTTTTTTTATGTACAGTGGATAAAAAAACTTAAAAAATCGATTAAAAAAAAATGTGATATGCTGGAGAAAAACCACGAGACACGGGTATTTTTTTTAACGTCTTCTTTAAGAATTTTTTGGATTTTCTCATGTGTTTTTTTTTTGAGTCGAACAGTATAGTACTTATCAGTAATGCGAGTAAACTCTAAAAATTGACTCACTTGCAAAATTTGACTGGCCTCAAAAGCTGTGCCAGGCAATAAAATTACTGGTGATGATACATGGCCGGATTCCACACATAGCATATTAGGGAACTCATCGTCACCAAAATCTCCTATTTCACGTGCTTGATCAACCCATGGATTCCAAATTACTATAAAAGGAAACAAAAATACACGTTAATTTTAATCAACTAAAAAATACATCACTTTGCATACCTGTATCAGGAAAATTATATTTATGCAAACGCATTTTTCTCCCGGATACTACATTTGTGATAACGTGCTCTTGGGGCGTATGCTGATAGACACGATCAGTCCACTCGCCGATTGTAACTACTTCTCGACCCTCTTGATAGAGGGCACCATCGCGTGTCTGCTCAAGTATTAAAATTTTTATAAAATTCATATGTTTAAGCGCGAATAGTACCATACCTTATCAACAAATGTGCAGCCATGAAGACCTGTTATTTGGCAACGTCGAACATCAGGAACTTTTAAATATGTGTGCAACAATAAGTTAAACGTAAAAGACAAATCTTTACTAGGATTGTAAACGCCAATGTGAAAATGCAATTCTTTCTCTCGTAGAATTAAGCGGTAGGTAATTCGGAATCTGCAAGAGTGTAATGTACAAGTCCAAAAAATTATTTTGTATTTTTATTTTACAACATACTGATAGTTCCACATTGAACGGGTGAACTCATTGTCCATTAATGAAAATATTGCTTCAACATCGCCATTGTGCAGTCGTTCTGGTGGTCTTTCCAAAGTCCAACGGGTTATGCGCGCGAAACCATGCTGTGGCCCAAATGACCAAGGACCAAATTGTGCTGAAATAAATTCATATACAATAATATTTAAAACACCATAAAAAATTACGAAGTTGTAATTTCTCTGTATGGTATAATTTTGGTTAATGTTTAGCTCTGGAATATTTAAAAAAAACCGGTATTCAAAGACTTAAAGCCCCCAATTTATTTATTTCGTAGAACATATTTTCAATATCATTTAAATGAAAGCGATGTGTAGGGTCACAAACCTTTAATTGTAGCTAGCGTAGCATGTCTCAAAACCAGAGTGTGCATATAAAAAGTGTATCAGGTTGACACACTTTTAAGAGCGTGTTAAGAAATTAGCTGTCAGAATTTGCAGTTAATTTAAATGCCTAGCCATTTTTTTAAAAAATGTTTGCCGTAAACATTAGGGTGCAGCACTTTTTCGAAACAATGCGAAAATTGCAGGTTGGATCAAAGATTATCTTAGGAACAGGCCTTATAACAAAGACTGCATACTTAGTTTGGATCAAAACCTCCGAAAACATCGCCCGCCCGGGGCTTGAATGAACGTTTGAAAGCTTATGACTTCCCCTTAAGCTTCTTTTCAAAATTTTGAGAAAATATGTAAAGGTCGCTGCAAAATAAAAATTTCTAAAAATTCAATTTTTTTATCACAAAAATCGGCCTCTAGTGCACAAACTGTTAGCTGTAGAAACATGACCTTCAGGAACAAAATATAACTAATTGTATGTCCTACAGTTTTTGGAATATAACTGTGCACATTTTTTACCGTTTTTAGGGTTTACACTCTCTCATATTCAAAAAAGGCGTTTTTGACAAAAATTTAAAAATATCGGAACTCTCAGGCTGAAATTCGCGAGGAAACTACAAACTAATTTTGACGTTCTTGGTCTTGAAAAATGCGCCGTTTATCACTCTTTGACGTAATGTTGTACACATAAAATAGTTTTAAAATTTGGATGCAAAATATACTGTGAATCAAAAATACCGAAAATCACACCTTTACAAAAAATACGAAGTATGTAAGAATTGTCATATTTTGAAGACTATGTTTGAAAGCCCTTAATTTTTTCATTAGTATTTAATTAAAATGTTGGGTATATTTTAAAACCAAAACAATAAAAGGTAATTTTTTCATGATATACAGTTATTTTTAACGAATTTCGGCCTCTAGCGGGGAACCGTTTACTTTTAGAATAAAGATTTGAAAGCAAAACTATAGGAAAACAGATTTTCTACATTTATTGAGGTCTAAAGTGTTTGTGTGTGTCATGTATATTGAGTTATAGGAAAAAAACCGTTTTTTGAATCAAAAAATTTTTAACTTCTTCCGGGACTTCCATAGGGTAAACTTTACTGTAGAGCAATGACAAAAAAAAAAACAAAAGATGTAGAAAATTAATCCCTTTCAAAGATTTCGGATGAATTACTACCAATAATTTCGTTGTTTTTGAGATAAGTTAAACAAACTGTCAAAAAAACAATAATTTTTGTCGTTTAGACCTTCATTCAAGCCCCAGGCGGGCGACCTTTTTGGGGGTTTTGACCAAAACTAAGTATGCAGTCTTTGTTTTAAGATCTTAATCTTTGATAATTTTTCATGCACTCATTTTTTTTTTTGAATTTTGCTGCACCCTAGTAAACATGTATGTATAGATACACTTGACGCGATTCCGCCTTGTTTAATTCGAATTGAAAAGTGATTTAATGGTGACACGCTTAAAAGTTTCGAATGGAATGAAATTTCCTGAAGATATTAAGGTTTAAGTGCAATGGGAACATCTCTTGCAACATGATCCACAATGTTAATCTACAGAGCATGATGAGAAGCTGTCTAGAGCATGTTCATGATCTGGAGGCTGAAAAATTGGATCTGTTGATTCAGACCAAACATTTTGAAAATGCTTTGGACAACTTTTCATTGCTATTATTTTTGCGTCTTCCATTCAACCACTATAACTCAACTATTTTTAATTGCTTCCAACAAACAATACACCGTTGGAAACATAATTTAATAGTCTTTTAAACGAAATATTGCTGGTTGAAATCGGATTAGCCAATCTCTCCACAGATCAGTTCAAGTGAAGTCATACCAACGACGTATATTTTTATCAAGAAACGCAGTTCGTTACTGTGGTCTGTGGAATTTGTTAAAATTGATAAAATGTTGCTGAAAGCGGATAAACGAAATGTCTAAATACGTTTGTTTTTCGAATTCTGCGTCTGTTTAATATAAAACTTTCAGTAAATCAAATGCAGCGTTGACATAGCAACATTTTATTTCTTTTTGAACAGCTTTATTTGTGTCTAACCAAATTGCACAGACCGGCGAGTAAGTCAAACGAATAAAATTTGAATATCTTATTCATAAACGTCGTTGGTCATACCCAGTAAAAAAAAAAAACGTGGCAACATGGCAACACTGCACGAGCGATAACGGTTTATCAAACGTTATCAAAATACTATAATTCCAAAACTGTAAGTCGTAGGATTACAAATTTTACGACTTTCTATAGGAAGCTTTATAAAGTCCATATATAGACTGTTAGCGAGATATTTGCAAAAAACTGATTTTTGCACCCTTTTCAGGTCGGTCACATTCTTAGGCTACTGATTCAGCACGGCAGACTGATTGATGGACATGTAATAAACATGTCCTAAGCTTTCGATTCCAATATAAATTTCCACTACACCTAGTTATACCCTACACCCAGGGTATATTCACTTTGTCATTCCGTTTGTAACGCAGAGAAGGAGGCGTGGCAGATATAGAAAAGTATATATATTCTAGATCAGCGTCACCTCCTGAGTCGATATAACCATCTCCGTCTGTCTGGCTCGTTGGATGGGTGGCTGTGTGTGGAAATACACTTTTTGGGAAAACTAAGCAAGATAATTCAATGAAATTTGGTGCACAGCCTTCGTCGTCAAAGTTAGCTCGGGGGATTGAAAATGAGCGGAATCGGTCAACGGACACGCCTACCGCCCATACAAAAAATATATTCAAAATGCAACTTTTTGAGTTTTTTTCACGATAATGCAACCAAAATACACATAAATACTACGAATTGTAAGCGGAAGCTCTGAACAAAAACCAGGAGAATTCGGACAAGGGGGCGTGGCACCTCCCTTATAAGCAAAAGGTTCAAAACGCTATACTGAAAATATTTTTTGAGATAATCCAATCAAATTTCACTTAAATGCTAAGAACTATAAATTCAAACTCTGAGAAAAAAATTGGTGAATTTGGACAAGAGGGCGTAGCACCTCCCATATAAGCAAAACTTTCAAAATACTGCTGTCTAGGGTATTTAATGTTTGGCCAGGCCAAAGGTAACACTCTTACTAGTTTTTCCATTTTTTTCGTGCTTAGCTCTCCGTCTACTTGGTTTTCATGTTTTTAAAGCCTTGGGAACTACACTACTAACCAACATTTATCCAGAGTTACGGACTTAGCGCAAGCGCTTCATACATTATAGTTTAATAATTTTAAGTATGCCAATAGAGATGTTTTCTTCAGACGTATATACTTATTCTGTTGAAGAGGTAGATTTTACGTTATTTCAAAACTTACGAAACACAAATGGAATTCCGCCTCGTATTGCTTTCTTCCCATCAAAGGATGCTAGTTTACTGAAAGAAAAGAAAGAAAAATTTTGGTATTCATCGTTTAATTTTCGATACATGTTTCGTTTAATTTAATTCAACTACGGGCCAGTTTTTCAGTGCAAGTTTTAAACCTCGTTTAAACAAAGTTTTATTACAGGGTAGCTGATTCGAAGTGCTGCCAATTCAAAAGACTATATTTTTAGTTTCCATGCACAGATTTTATTGATTAAACGCTATAATTGTTGGGAAATGTTCAAATTTTAAGAATCTACTTGAGATTTTCGATATGGCCACCTTTGGCCTTAACTATGGCCCGTAGACGGTCGAAGAACGAGTCGCATGCTGCACGAATTTGATTTTGTGGAAGTTTGCGCCATTCTCGTTGAAGGGCCACTTTTAGCGCATCAACGCTCTGGTATTTTTTAGTCAAGACCTTCCTGTCCAACATACCCCAGATTGAGAAATCCAGCGGATTCGCATCAGGCGAATTTGAGATCCATTGTTGAGCAGAAATGAAGCTAGGAACGTTTTTTCTAACCATTCTTGATTCACACGAGCTTTGTGTGACGGTGCCGAGTTTTGTTGGAATGTCCATGGCTTGCGACCGAAATGTTTGCGTGCCCACGGTAGTAAAGCACCCTCCAACACTGATTCACGATACACCTGGGCGTTTACTTTGACGCCAGCGGCCAAAAAAACGAGTGGTGAGCGCCCATCAGCAGTCACTGCAGCCCAAACCATCACATGCGGTGGTGCCTGCGTCCTGGTGGCCAAACGAACATTCAAATTTTCGTAGGACCTCTCTGTCAAGTAAACCCGATCATTTTGATTGTTTACATATTGCTGGATACAGTAATTTTTCTCATCAGAGAAGACAATTTGTGACAGATTTCCGGCGGCGTGCAAGCGCAACAACTCCTTGGCTCTATCGAGCCTAACTTTTTTTTGAGCAGGAGTGAGATCATGCGCCTTTTGGAACTTGAGGGCCTTTAGTCCGAGCTTGTTTGACAATATGTGTTGCATTCGTTCACGCGATATTTTCAGCTCGGCAGCCATTTGTCTGCCACTGCGTCTCGGATTTTGCTCAATTCTGGCCTTCACCTTTCGAACCATTTCTGGTGATGTTGCAGTTATTTTTCGACCACCACCATGTCGTTTGGCAACGCTGCCGGTACCATTGTAACGTGTTATGGTCCGATACACAAACATTTTATTCACTTTTAAATGTTTCAGCTCACGAACAATTGCTGGTTGCGATTTTCCAGCCAAATAAAGAGCAATCACACTATTACGTTTGAATTCCATTTCGAAAATTTTTTATTTTCAATAAATTGACGCGCAAATGCTTTTGGTTACTTGTTGACTAACATCATGCCAATTTTAAGACAGCTGTCATGTTCCATCTGTCAGATAAGTCTATCTGAAGTTGGTAACAGTTCGAATCAGCCACCCTGTAAACTCATTTAAATTGTTAAACTAGTTTGACTATGAAATGACTTTTCGATTTTTAGTAGGCATCACTGAAAAATGACAAGAAAAATTACGTTGACGTATAAATATAAATTGGAAGTGAAGTTTGTTTATTTAAATTTCTTATTTTAAATAAAAATAAAAAAAATAACAAACGGCGAAGAATAAACTTCAAGACAAATGAAATATATATCCTGCTCCAAATTGTAGACTTATGTTCTTTTAATTTTTTTGTATTGCAGTTTATTTATTAAAATTTATGTAAATTGTTAACGTAAAACAAATGTTCATTGTAACACAAAAATCTAAATCTAAATATATTGTACTAAATCTGCACTCTGGGCCTCGGCTTCATGTGGTGCCTCCACATAAGGTACACCCATAAGACACAGCAGCTTTTTTGCCTCATTCGCATGTTCTGTTACCCGAAATAATCAACGATTCAATTTTCCCATACATGCTTAATCGCCTGCTTCTTTTATTTTCTCGAGCACTTTCTGAGCTTCTTCCAGTCTTCAGCACTTTTTGCATTTTTGATTTTTTAAATTTATTTGTTTTGTATTTATGACAGCAGCAGTCAAAATCATCTAGTGGCTGTGATCATCTCACTTTTCTCGAAATTTGCAGTTGGGTTCTCAGATTTTTATAAAAATTCACAGAGATGTTCTAAGTGCTTAGCATGGAGACCTCTCATTATTAGTTTTGCGACAAAAAATTTTTTTTGCAAGTTAGGGCATGAAACTTCAGAGTGTCCTAGTGATGTTTTTGCCAAAAATCGATGCAATTTTTTTTTCGAAGTCCCGCCATTTTGTCAAAAAAAAAATTTTTTAATTTTTGTTTTCAGATTCTTGTAGCATTTTAAACGTTGTTTTAATTTCCATTTATAAATTTGGAAAATTTACAAAATGGCGGCCATTTTTTGAAAAATCTTAAAAGTTGATTATCTCAAAATAATATTTTTTTTATTTTGTTTTTTTTTTTTTTTTACAGAAAGGTGAATAAAATACAAACATTTTGTAGAAGATTTGTTTTGCGCTAAATTGTTGCGAGAGCCACAGGAATTTTTTTTCTAAAGAGTCACGTGACAATTTTTTTAACTTTGTTTTGTGTTTTCATTTACACCCACTAGGTTGCCAAAAAAAAAAAAATTCAAAGTGCAAGGATATAACTTCCATTGCTTATGAAATACAAGCTATACAAAAAGCCAATATTTCCTGTATGAATCATAAAAATAAGTATTGACGAAATGACGGCCATGTTTTGAAAAATCTTAAAAATGAATTTTCCGAAAAAAAATTTTTTTTCTTAAATTTTTTTTTACGGAAATCTTTTGAAAGGTGGATGATAAACAATCGTTTTTCATAAGACTTAAGTAAAAAAAAAAAAATAAAAATTTTTTTGGAAAATTAATTTTTAAGATTTTTCAAAACATGGCCGTCATTTCGTCAATACTTATTTTTATGATTCATACAGGAAATATTGGTTTTTTTGTATAGCTTGTATTTCCTAAGCAATGGAAGTTATAACCTTGTACTTTGAAATTTTTTTTTTGGCCACCTAGTAGTACAATCATTTGGGAGAAAAAAATGATGTTACCTGGAAAGTTTTGCGGGATTTCTGCAAATGAGTTATTTTATAGATTTCGATGTGCTCTTTCAGAATTTCAACTTTGCTACCTCGTATCGTGTTCGCTCGAGCCGCCATATTGGAAAAATGGCGTCCAAAGTCAGTTTTTTACAAATATCTCTTTAACGGTTATGTTTAGTAGGGCGCATAGAACAATATTCAATTTTGAATGATTTTCAAGACGCGATATCTCATGAAGGGTAAGTCTGACGAAAAAACAGCTCGAAGAGACTCTTATAGGAAATTGAACGTTCTACCAAATGCATTGACAATTTTTTTTCTAGGACGAACCGTTTAGGAGCCATTATGAAAAAACGTTTTTTTTCAAAATTTTAGGTTTGTGGGAAAAAAATATCTCCTTAACTATAGGTGATATGAAAAAAAAATAATATGTAACTTGTAGAACAAGTTATTCCCTATAAATAGGTGTTTTTATTTTAAACGTGCGACTCACCGTTCATAAGTTATCGTAATTATAAGCTTGACACATCACTGTGCCTACTCATAAGTGGCATTCACAATTTACTAATTTTTCTAAAATTTTGAATAAAGATATCTCCTGAGTTATAAGTCGTACGAAAACAATTCAAAGGTCATTTTTATAGAAAATTTTATAAGCTACAACATTGTCCTAAGAAATTTTTCTCTAAATATAACCGTTAAAGAGATATTTGTAAAAAACTTATTTTGGACGCCATTTTTCCAATATGGCGGCTCGAGCGAACACGATACGAGGTAGCAAAGTTGAAATTCTGAAAGAGCACATCGAAATCTATAAAATAACTCATTTGCAGAAATCCCGCAAAACTTTCCAGGTAAAACTACCAAATGACTGTACTATAGTGGGTGTAAAAAAAAAAAATAAAAAAATAAAAAAAAATATTACTTTGAGATAATCAACTTTTTAGATTTTTCAAAAACTGGCCGCTATTTTGTAAATTTTCCAAATTTAGAAATGGAAATTAAAACAACATTTAAAATGCTACAAGAATCTGAAAACAAAAATTAAAAAAATTTATTTTTGACAAAATGGCGGGACTTCGAAAAAAAAATTGCATCTATTTTTCGCAAAAACACCACTTGGACACTCTGAAGTTCCATGCCCATTACTTGCAAAAAATTTTTTTTTCGCAAAACTAATAATGACATACTAAGCACTTAGAACATCTCTTTGAATTTTTATAAAAATCTGAGAACCCAACTGCAAATTTCGAGAAAAGTGAGATGATCACAGCCTAGTACGTGTAGGTTAAACGAAGTTTAAACGGCAAATATCTTTCAGTTAAATTACGTTTAACATTCACTGAAAAACTCATTCCTGAGGTTAAACCAGAAAATAAGTTAAGCTTGCACTGAAAAACTGGCCCTTAATTTTATAAAACAATTTGAATTATTTATTTTAATGCATATACATAAGAGCGCCCATATGTGCGAAATAGAGGTAAAAAAAAAGATTTCAAAAAATAGTAGTCGAAAAAACCCAGCCGGTTTTCGATCAAAGTTTGAAAAATGGACTAAAAAAAAGCAAATCGGTTTGACTGCCCGTTACTTTGAAACTATTGATTTTTTCGTGATGTTCTTCAGTCATATTTGGTAGAGAAGTAATAGGCCAACATTATCTTGTCAGAAAGTTTTGGTTCAAAAATTAAATTTGCTGCTGTTTTGGTACAAAATTTGCATTTTTTTAAGAAAATTTTCATGACTTTAATTCTAGAAATTGGTTTTTTGTAATTTTCAGAGGGCGGAATATTTGTTCTGGAAATCTTATGTTGTAGGGAATGAAATGCTGATTAATTCAAATAACAATTTTTAAAAAAATATTAATTTTTTAAAAAAATATAATTTCCTAAAAAAATATTAATTTTTTAAAAATGGAGCTAGTCTTACGTAGGCTGCTCGATATATTTCTGGCCTAGGCTACACTAAGTGTTGCCAGGTGCAATCTGACATTTTTATTGGAAAGTTTGATAATTTTTAGCATAGACGTACTCAGAATGTTTTGACGTACGACCATCATTTGTGTTGTTTACAGTGACTTGAAAAAATCAATTTGGCACAAAAATGGAATTAACTCGTGAACATTTTCGTGCGATCATTTTTCACAACTTTCGACGTGGATTATCACGACAAGAGTGCATCGATGAACTTAAATCTTTGTATGGCGATGAAGCACAATCCTATAGCACTGTGAAAAACTGGTTTAATGAATTCAATCGTGGCCGACGCTCGCTCTAAAACGAATTCCGTGAAGGTCGTCCAAAAACGGCCGATGTGCCAGAGAACATTGATGCCATGCGTGAACAGATAGAAGCATCCTTGGGCATTTTTCCCACTAGCATACATTTGATATTGCATGAACACCTGGCCGTAAAAAAGGTTTGTTCTCGTTGGATCCCGCACAATTTGACAATCGCTCAAAAAAAGGCTCGTGTCGATTGGTGCAAAGAAATGTTGAAAAAATACCATCGCGGTGCTTCAAAAGACGTTTATAAGATCGTCACAGGTGACGAATTATGGATCTATGCGTATGAGCCCGAAACAAAACAGCAATCGACCGTGTGGGTCTTCGAAGACGAGCCAAATCCAACAAAAGTTGTTCGTGGAAGAAGCACTTCGAAGCAAATGGTCGCCTGTTTCTTCGGCAAAACTGGTCATGTGGCAACTGTTTCTCTTGAGCAACTTAGGACGGTCAATTCTGAGTGGTACACCACAATTTGTTTGCCTGAAGTCTTCGGAGGAATTCGAAAAACGAACAAGAGAAGACGAATCATTGTTCACCATGATAATGCGAGCACTCACACATCGGCTCAAACGAGCGCCTTTTTGACCGGCGAAAACGTCGAATTGATGGGTCATCCGCCGTACAGCCCTGACTTGGCACCCAATGACTTCAAGAAAAAAATGCGTGGTCAATGATTTTCGTCGCCAGAAGATGCTGTTGAAGCGTTCAAAAACCATGTTTTTGAGGTGTCTCAATCGGAGTGGAAAAAGTGCTTCGACAATTGGTTTGAGCGCATGCAAAAGTGTATAAATCATGCTGGAGAATACTTTGAAAATCAATAAAACCATTTTTGATGATAAATATTCGCATTTTCATTATTAGGCCAGAAATATATCGAGCAGCCCACGTAAAGTTAAGAAAAAAAATAAAATTTTTAATTTTTTTCCTCTGAATTTTTAATTTGATATGAAAACATTTAAACAGTCATATTTTCTAAACTAATTTTAGGTCGTTGAACACCAAAACAGCATTTATTTTCGTTTTAGTCACTAAAATTTAGTGCGTTTTTGGGCTGCTCCAGCAGAGATAATCGAAAATTTAGATATTCGTGCAAGCAGCCCATGAAAAAATTTAAATCAAATTGTCGTGAAATTCACAAAGGTGTCAAATTACACGTGAGCACTTACTGAATAAGAAAAAAAAGTTTTCAAAATCGGTTCATCGAATGGTTTTTAAAATGAGGTCGAAAAACGGTATTTAAAAAAAAAACACTACAAACCAAAACCAAAATAGTCATTTTAGATGTATTTGTTAATGCTGAATCCGAAACTGGACGGAAAATTCTGTATCGCTTATGGTTTGTAAGATATCCCACCCCTAATGATCAAAAAATACGATTTTTGAGGTTGTATAAAACATGCACGAATTCGTTTTGGTCTTTTCTATCAAATGCAATGAATGTGCTAAAATTAAATTATATTTTATATTATTTGAAAATATATACAAGGAAAATCATTTTGGGAACGCTTCCCGAAGTGTGAAATTCAAAATCAAACTTAAAAAAAATCATATAAATTTACCAATACAAATTTACCGAACCACTAAGACCAACCCCAAATCATTATTTGCCAGTCATATGAAAATTTCAATAAGACAATGACTTCTCGAGTTTCAGAAGATGATTTTGCGATGAAATTCATCATCTTGGCGAATCGACCGTTGCACACGTGCTCGCGGTGGCCATATGAACGAAGTCGAGTTCCATTCATAAATGTTTTGATTGTACGAGGGTTGCCTTTTATATTTCGGGATTGGGCAACACTAATGTCCATAGCTAAAATCTTGCAACACCATAATAAAGTTTGTCATTTTTTAGCATAAACGTATTCACAACGTTTTGATGTACAAGTGCTATTTGTTTTGTTTACAGTGAGTTAAGAAAATCAATTTTTCCATTGAAAATTTAAGCAATTGATAAATTATGGGGTTTCCAACGAGAACAAACCTTTTTTACGGCCAGGTGTTCATGCAATATTGAATGTATGCTGGTCCCACTAATGCCTAAGGTTGTCTCAATCTCACGATAGGTCACATGACGATCTTGCAATATCAGTTGGCGCACAGCATCAATGGTTTCCGGAACAACAACTGATTTTGGACGACCTTCACGAAATTCGTCTTGGATTGAGCGACGGTCACGATTGAATTCATTAAACCAGTTTTTCACAGTGCTATATGATGGTGCTTCATCGCCATACAAAAGTTTAAGTTCATCGATGCACTCTTATCGTGATAATCCACGTCGAAAGTTGTGAAAAATGATCGCACGAAAACGTTCACGAGTTAATTCCATTTTTTTGCAAAATTGATTTTTTCAAGTCACTGTAAGCAACACAAATGATGGTCGTACGTCAAAACGTTCTGAGTACGTTTATGCTAAAAAATGTCAAACTTTATTATGGTGTTGCCAGATTTTAGCTATTGACATTAGTGTTGCCCAATCCCGAAACATAAAAGGCAACCTACGTACTTCAAGCCGATAGTTAATAAAGTTTTTGAAATATCTCAAATGGTTTGCGTTTTATTCAAAAAAAAAGTTGTCAAGCCCCTATTGGAAAACCCTTTATATAAAAAAAACATTGAAAGTGGAATAACACATTAAAACCAAAAAAAAAAAAAATAAACTGTTTTTTTAAAACACAGTCTTACAATGGTTTTTCATTCAGGTATTTTATAGCCAAATATGATGATGTGACCTTTTACTTACAAATCTGAACTTGTTTTTTTCTATTATGTCTGGATTCTAAGATATCTTGCTTCAAAGTGGAGTAATCGCTATTTCGAAGCATTTTTGAAGCAATCTTTATAATACTTACAATAAATGATGTTATTATTATTTTCTACTGAAATTAAGATTTTTCAATTCCATAAAAAAGAACTAAATTATATTTGTGAGACCCTAAGGTACCTGTACTTCATTGGATGACAACTCAGAAAGTAAGGATTCAATTGGAAAAGTAAACAAGATAAAATTTTGTAAAGACGTACATGGCTATCCAATGCATTTGGCTCAAAAAATAACACCTTATCCTGGAAGTGCACTTATAATTGAATAACAACGCCTTCCGCAATTTGAAGTAAGGTTGCTCAGAATCGTAACGTGGTAGAGAAAGTCAAGTACAATTTCATGAATAGGAGGTCCAAAACACCATTATCGGCTACAAAGTTTGCGAATGAAAAATAAACTGTAAACTTATGCAATAAGTCAATGATCGGTGAAGAATATTTAATAAATAAAAACATTGATGGTTTTGCTGATTTTATCAGCAATTTTTGCTGATGGTGATGTGGATCTTGATATTTATTTTATGCTGATTATCAGCAGATGCCGAGCTGATATCAGCAATTACACACATCTCCGAAATTCTCAGTGGAGACTTGTAGAAAAGTTAACATTTCTAAAAACAACCCTGCAAATAATTAGCACCGATAGTCTTTAAATTTCCTTTTAATGTTTTTGCTGCAACTAGTTCCCAGTACATTTCCTGTATTTTTATATTATTAAATTTTTTTACACTGTGTCCACTAATTGTCAATAAATTTCTCTGTACTGAGAAAACCTGAAAGTCTAAATTTTGTTTATAATCAAAGTTAGCATTGCTCTTTAACATTTAATTGTACACAACGAAAGATTTTGGCAAAAAAAAAATTCTTCATATTAAACTGAGAGGCGCCATGGCAGGCAAACGTGCCTTAGTCAATGATGTTTTTTTTACAAATTTAATAGAAATTGTTACATCATGAACATACTAAAGGCACTTGGAATAAGAAAAAGGTTCATATATAGGACAATAAAACGATACTGTTTTGACTTGAATTCTAGTAAAATTTACTAGAAATAAAGTAGTACGAACAATTTTTTTTCTTCGTGTAGGACTTTGGATATTTAATATCGAAAATCATGTTAAAATATAAGGCTGGACTACGGAATGACATCCCTATTAACATGGAAGCTTAAATCGTGCTATTTAAAATTGTTATACGAGAAAAGTCCTTTAAGTCCTTAATTTTTTTAAACTCTCTCTGTTCGCTTATTTATAATTCTTCGCGTACAATTAATTATAGCCGCTTAATGGGTTAAAGATTATTTTCACAAACCTAACATTAATGAAGTAAATTGTTTTAATAATTTTTGCTTACGGAATAAATGCAGTTTTTGTTTTTCTGTTTTTATTTAATAAAATATTTGGTATGCCTCACAAGACATTTCATGCAAAATGTTTAAAGTGTGCTTTTAGGCTTCCTAAGCTAAAAGTACTAAAGGAATATGCTTTGTGGTAAAAACTTGAACACATAGTCAAGCGTATACATTCGACGTCCTATCATGGCTTCGACTTGTTTTTGTGCATGACAGCGAACAGCAGCAGCAGTAGTCAGCCAGTCGCATACCGCTGCACACTTTAGTAGCATGGGTACCTACCTACCTCTGAAACTCTGATAAATATATACTAACTCTATAACTCATTTGTATTTTGACCAATGTAGAAAAACATTTGAAACGTGAAATACGAAACATTATGCGAAAAAACTTTTCCAAAACGGAGAGAACAGCAGCATAACGTTGAGGACTGGGATTCACCAGGATTTATCGATCTAGCGCTAAGCGCGCAATTCCATTCATAAAAACATTGGCATTGTTTTGATGACGACGATGACGACGACGACGGCAACTACGACGATGATGCTGATAGTAAAAAAAAAACACAAAAACAAAAAAAGTAAAATATAAAAAACCGGCCAAGCAATGTGATGTCGGTCCTTGGCGCGTTGGTTCGTTCACTTACTCGGCTTTGCTCAACAGCCCGTTCGTTTGTTTGTTTGATGGTTGGTTAGTCGCTTGGTCGACTGGTGAGTGTCTACTTTTTGTTAGTAATGCGGGCCAAAATAATACTAAGCAGAGATACAAGCAGACACTATAGGTACTTGTACAGTGTTTAGTTCTAGTTAACACACACTGAGTTACTTTTGGTACTGACTGTGTCGTATACATTTTCAACATATTAATGAGTATTTTTTTTAGATGTATTACTAATGAAACCTTTAATATAAAACTCTTATTGTGTTTAAAAAGTGTTAGCTTTATAAGCGAAAATATTTAACATACACATTGCTGCTTAGGGTTAGATGGTCAAAGTCGTATTGATGACAGGATCTTTAGTTTTAAGCATTTCTCGTCTTTGGTAGCTCCTAATGAAATTTTTCGTAGAATATCTTTGTTGCATTCATTAACCTATTATAACCCAGTTTTTGGAAGAAAAAAATGGGTAAAAAAACCCATAAAAACAGTGTATAATGGGCTAAGATATTTTAGAAAATTGTTTGTTGCGTGATTTCATAATGACCTTGAAACAAAAAGTTTTATGAAAACACTGAAAACCCTAAAAATACACTAACACTTAAAATTTTCATAAAAAATGAACTTTAAACCCCCTAAGAACAGTTATAAGGGGGTGCTAGGGGGTGACTGGGTGGATGGAATAATTTCTTATACTTATGTTGGATTACAGCGTACCCAAATTACACAAATTTTCGAATGCTTACACCAAGTGGGATTTCGACCCATAAGAGGGGCAGTAGGGGGAATGGGTGGAAAATGGGCTATCAGATCGGTTTTTAATGGTCATATTCGGTTTCAGCGTCCCAAAACACATAGGGGTAGGGGGGTCTCCCTTCTAGGGCAGGACCTTTTTTTTTGTGTGCCTGTGCAATCAATATTTTCAAAAATGCATGCCATAAAATTCCATTGAAGGAAAACATGAAAACTGAGTTTAGATACACAGATTAGTCTCTTTCGACGTTAAATGTACTAAAAATGTAAAAATCATGATTTTTAGTCGATATTTTATCGCCATAACCATAATTTTCGGCTTTTTATGTTTTATCTTTTCCAAAAAGTTATGAAAAAATGTATCTTTCTATAAAATAAAAAGGGTTGACTATATGAAAATTAGGTATACTAATTTTATGAACTTTAGTCATTATTTGCAAGAATCGAAAATTCCATGCATTTTTCAACTTAGAAAATTATGACAATTAGGATAAGAGAAAAAACTATTACACACGGCTATGGTGACATACATATCTGTGGACTTTTGACAAAACAACCTTAGTCGAGATAAGACAATTCTCTAGGATTTTAGTCCTAAATATAAAATTTAAATACACTTCTATTGGTATAATCTTTTTTGTTCTAGAGACATAAGGGTGTCCCATAGTACACGCAAGATTTGAACTTAGCGCCATTCGTGCGGTGAAGAGTTATGAACTAAAAGAAAAAAATAATTTGACAGCTGACACTTTAAGATTAGATGTATCCCAACGAGCAGAAATGAAGCTACTTCCAAAAAGA
This sequence comes from Calliopum simillimum, assembly GCA_951812925.1. Taxonomy (NCBI): domain Eukaryota; kingdom Metazoa; phylum Arthropoda; class Insecta; order Diptera; family Lauxaniidae; genus Calliopum; species Calliopum simillimum. Next base: position 85,202,240 of record OX638369.1, on the reverse strand, counting down.
GCGCAATAGAAGCACATCTCTGGTAGCATACAAAATTTTTCAAATTGTATTTTTTTTATTTCTCATAAAAGTTAATAAATCTACCAAAAGTTACAGAAAAAAAGTAATTTTTGTGAAATGGAATATAAAATTTTGAAAAACTTCCACTGAAGGGTGTTTCACATGCTTCCAAATGTGTGCTTCCACGGAAGCGTATTTCATGTGTTTCTGAAGATGTGCATCTCCGCTAGGACATGCTGTGTTAAAAAAGATAAGCAGTGAGAACAGCACCGGAAGCAGCTTCTCGCTTCCCTAGAAGCGCAACTGAACTCGTTTCAATGCGCTTCCGTTTCCCGTTGGGATGGAAAGAGGAGATTCAACGCTGCATTAACGAAATTGAGCCACATTATTGAAAAGTATTGGGTGTACAACTTAAAAACCGAAATTTTTTATCGAAATTTGATGCTTTATTGTGGAAAAATGTTACAATATTTTTTATTCAAAGTATTGTCCATTGGAAGCTACAACATTTCCCCATCTTTTAGGCAATTTATGAATTCCATCCCAAAAAAATTGCGCCGGCTTGGCGGCCAAAAATGAATCGAGCCAATTTTCGATATCTTGAACTTAAGTGAACCGTATTCCTGATAGGGCATTCTGCATTGATCGGAACAAATGGTAGTCAGATGGTGCAAGGTCTGGGCTATAAAGCGGGTGAGGCAAAATTTCCCATCCGTTGTTTTCCAGATAATTTTTGACTGGGGCAGCAATATGTGGCCGAGCGTTATCGTGGTGGAAAATGATTGACTCGTGTCTGGTCGCATACGTTGGCCGCTCTGCCTGGATTTTCTGCTTCAATCGGATCAATTGTTGACGATAGAGTTGAGCATTAATGGTTTGGCCACCTGGCAACAGCTCATAATGGATCACACCTAGCTGGTCCCACCAAATACAGAGCATTACTTTCGAAGCGTGAATATTTGGCTTCGGCTGTGATGGGCCGGCCTCACCTTTCTTGACATACGCTGTTTTGCGCTTGGGATTATTGTAATGGATCCACTTCTCATCGCCACTGACAAAACGATGCAAAAAACTCTTCCTTTTGTGGCGTTCAAGCAGCATTGTGGACATCAAAAATCGGCGTTCGACGTCCCTTGGCTTCAACTCGTATGGCACCCAATTTCCCATCTTTTGAAAATTCCCAAGGCTTTCAAACGTCTGAAAATTGTTGCTCGATCAACTTCCAATGGTTCTGCAAGTTCTTCTTGCGTTTGGCATGAATCTTGATCGAGTAATGCCTCCAATTCTTCATCCTCAAACTTTTTCGGCTGACCAGGACGTTCTTTGCCTTCGACATCAAAATCACCACTTTTAAACCGTCGAAACCACTCACGACAGCTTGATTCAGCTGGAGCATAGTCCCCATAAACTTCTACAAGCAAACTATGACTTTCCGCAGCAGTTTTCTTTGCAAAAAAATGACCCAACAGAACCTCCCGCAAATGCAGTCTTTTTCTCCAATTTTCGAAGTTATTCATCGTGAAAAATAATAATGATGCACACAAGATAAAATTGCTTTGTTGACTGATTTTGACAGCTGTCAAATGTACCTTCAAATGACATATATATAAAGTTCGAGCTTTCACGATATTTGTTAGTACGGACATCCACCGTCAAATTCCGGTTTTTAAGTTGTACACCCAATAGTTAATCAGTTTTTGGGCTATCCTGAAAAGTTGCCAATTTCAAGTTAGGTTGTTTTGTCAAAAGTCCACAGATATGTTATCAAAAAAAAAAAAAAAAAAACAACAACAGGAATTATGAGAAGGGAGAATCTATACCTACTAGAACCAAATTCTCCCGGATTATTGTTCTTGCACACCGGATCTACCATATTGCCAAATTTGAGCGAAATCGGAGACATAAAAAATTTTCAGCTGGTACGCTTGGCGTGTTTTGCTTCATATATTCTTGGTCAGCGTCACCTTTTGAGTCGATATAGCCATGTTCGTCTGTCTGGCCGTTGAAATCATTTTAATATTTTTTGAGAGCAAGATAGTTCGATGAAGTTTGGTGCCGTCCTCAAAGATAGCTCGACGCATTGAAAATGAGCAAAATCGGTTAACGGACACGCCTACCGCCCGTACAAAAAATATATTCAAAATGCAAATTGAGGAGTCTTTTTCACGACAATGCAACCATAATACACTTAAACACTAAAGACGGTAAGCGCAAGCTCTGAGGAAAAACTAGGAGAAGAAGATATCTTAAGAGCGATTCCATAAAAAGCAGTAATTTTGCGTCCCATTAATTTTCTACCAAAAATATGTTAAGTCTAGATTTCAAATAGTTTAACTTATTCGTTTCGGACTTTTTCTAGGTCGTAACTAGTTTATGGTCATTATTAATTTTTTATCCAACCATGCAGGTGCCCTAAAGTGGTCAAAATTCCTGTACGTCTCTTGTTCTAATCGACAAAAATTAAATTTGGACCAAGTTTAATCACTTTTAAGTTCAAAAACTAAAAAGTTAAATTTAACTTTCGTTAAACATTGTTATAAAGCTTACTTTTTTCGTGATTAGAAGCTTATAACGTTGAATAATATCAACTGGAAAAACCTTTTGTCTCCAAGTTTTCATCAATTTCACAATAATTAAAACTAAACATTAATAAGTGCTACTGATTCATACGTGGGCTGCTATATATATTTCTGGCCTAGGCAACACTAATGTCAATAGCTAAAATCTGGTAACACCATAACAAAGTTTGACATTTTTTAGCATAAACGTCCTCAGAACGTTTTGACGTACGACCATCATTTGTGTTGTTTACAGTGACTTGAAAAAATCAATTTGGGAAAAAAATGGAATTAACATGTGAACATTTTCGTGCGATCATTTTTCACAACTTTCGACGTGGATTATCACGACAAGAGTGCATCGATGAACTTAAATCTTTGTATGGCGATGAAGCACCATCCTATAGCACTGTGAAAAACTGGTTTAATGAATTCAATCGTGGCCGACGCTCGCTCAAAGACGAATTCCGTGAAGGTCGTCCAAAAACGGCCGTTGTGCCAGAGAACATTGATGCCGTGCGTGAACTGATAATGCAAGATCGTCATGTGACATACCGTGAGATAGAGGTATCCTTGGGCATTAGTTTTACTCCAATACATTCGATTTTGCATGAACACTTAGTTGTAAAAAACGTTTGTTCTCGTTGGAAACCCCATAATTTATCAATTGTTTAAATTATCAATGGAAAAATTGATATTCTTAACTCACTGTTAACAAAACAAATAGCACTTGTACATTAAAACGTTGTGAGTACGTTTATGCTAAAAAATGTCAAACTTTATTATGGTGTTGCCAGATTTTAGCTATTGACATTAATGTTGACTAGGCCACAAATATATATAGCGTATTCCTTATATTTGTAAAAACTATATCCCTCAATAATGTACAAAGGATTTTTCCGAACCTAAAAGTTCAATGAATAATATATTTCATTACGAAAATTTCGAGCCCTTGTGGAAGAAGATCGGAAATAAATTTTCGTCACAATTTTACACGGAGAAAAATACGTATAATAATTTTTACTATATTGGCAAGTCGAAAAATTAAAGTAAACAACACTAAATTTCAAGTATAAATTACCTTACGTATGAACTATTTGATGGGTCCGTAAAGTCATATCTACAAATAAAATGTAGTTAAATAATAAAGGAATATTTACTACAAATTTCCTATATTTGACTATATGTAAGGTAATTTGCACTTTTAGAAAAAAAATGTGTGGTCAATTTGAATTTATAATTCTAGTCAAAATAACTTCAATTTTTTCACGCACAAATATGAGTATCATAATTTTCACCTTATGCGAGTAAGGTAAATACCACAAAAATATAGAGTCATTTTGACTTTTATAATTTTAGTTACAATTTATATTTTTGGACAGACATTTTCTTGATATACAAATTTTTTGCTTCTACATGATATGCGGAAGCAGCGCAGTGGATATGTATCTGACTACCATTCGGAAGGGCCAAGGCTCGTATCCCGGCGGCGGTCAGTTCATTTTTTTTTTTTTTGTTTTTTTTTTTTTTTTTGTTTGAACTATACAGTAAGGTAAATATCACGCCAATTTTTTCATTAAAATTACTAGACTGTGAGGTCATTCGAACAATCTGAATTGACTAAAACAGTAAGGTAAATCTTACTTCGGTGTAAAGTTGTCACTATTCTGACTTGAAAATCTGGTAAAATTTATGAGAAATAAAGTAGCAGGTACTATTTTTTTTCTCCGTGTAGAGCCAGAGGTGTCAGCTTATTCCAAATAATATTTACCTATTTTTAGAAAAAGCAAATAGGTTTTTGGTCTTGTGAAGATAATGTCCCTTTTGTTGTGGAGAACCACAAATGCCGATATGTTAAACCATTTCTCTTTAATAACAGATTAGTTTAGTTTGTACAGAAAGTTTTGTCCCAAAAAAAATCAGTTCGTGAAAAAGTAATTATTCATTATAAACTTAATGTAATAATGACTGCACAACAAGTAAACATTTTTACAAGTGCTTTTTCAGCAATATAAAATTATGCTTATTTGTTACCTTACCTGACAAATAATTGCTCCTGATTATTAACACGCCATGAAACAACTGTAGCACCTGAAAGAAATAAGAATTCACAATTATGAATTAATGTATATATATTATATGTAATAAAAAATGGTTTTATTAAAAAAACCAGAATAATACATTATATGACGATAACGAAAATCAAAGCTCAATATTGCCCAAGTTATAACTCATATATTTTGAATAAATTCAGATATCGCCACTTTCTACAAAGGATTAAATTATATTTGAATGGAGTTGAGACATCTTTACTTCATTTTTTTAAGATTGAAATCGCTTTAATTTAATATTCTTTATTTTATAAAGGGTAAAACGCAATTAAATTTAAATAAAAACAATTTACTTCAATTGCTGATAACTCGGAGAGGAACGTCCAATTGGAAAAAATTAAGACATAGTATGATGATGAGATAGATTTTAACTATCTGCGCCATATGCCTTAATACTACATTTTTTCGAATTTTATGTCTCGAAATTCTGCAGATGTTCGAAGAATCCTCGGATTTAAAGTCGAAAAGGACTTGGAAATTAAATTTATAAGTTAATCTGATGTACAGTGATGGAAAAAATAATAGAAACGGCAGGCATTAATAGCATTGTGCAACACAAAAATCTGAATTTGATCTCTATAACGCTGACAAAAGTGAACTATACTACTTTCTGGATGTACGCCATATGTCTGAAAATAGCGTTTTCTGCACTTTAAATCAAGGATAACTTGGATGTCAGATGTAATAGGAAAAAAACAGTTACCAGATTCGGAATCAGTGACCCTGAATTAGTCAAAAAAAAGTTATCAAGATCAAATTCAGATTGGTTTCCCCTCAATTTGTTGCACTGTGTAATTTTTAAATCGCACAGTAGGTTACAACGTCCAAGCTTAGAGCATATTGCACAATGAATAACTTTGCAATATGATTTTATCAAAGAGTTTTAAAGTTTTAATTTGCATTGAAAGTGCAACGCCCTCTTTTAATATTTGTTCAGAGCTTGCACGAACTATCCTTAGACATAGTGTGAAATTTTATTGAATCAACTCAAATAACGCTCTCAGTATGAGTCAATTTTGGCTCACCTACAAGAACAATAATATTTCAATATTTTCCTTATTTCTCGGAACTCAACACGCATATGGCAGACACAGAGAAATTTATCCTTGGCAATAGCATAATTGGAAAAGCACCGCGTTCTCTTTCATTAGGAAACCGGAGTCAAGGGTTCTTGGCTTCTGACAAGAATTAACTAAAACTGATCTGATGAGGCTATATATACTTATATATGAAATATATAAATATGTATGTGGAAATAGCCGAAACATATGTAATCAATTTCCATGTTAACACTTGTTTGTGTCTGTTGTTGAAAAATTGCAAAATGACTGTTTAATTTAACATTTAAGTTCAATATAAATTTATCATATTTCAATAGTTTTTGTTGTTTTTTTTTTTTGGCTTGTCTACAACAATCACAAAATTTCAAAATTTTTCTCAGAATTATAACCCCCATGAAAAACAGTAAGCTCCAACCACAAATGCCACTTGACACGTGCTTTGATGGAAGCTCGTATTGTAAATCATTATCTGTTCAAAACAACAAAAATTACAAATCTTACAGAGCCCGGTGATAAACATACGATGGCGCTTGCTACTTCGGTTGAACTCGCCAAAAAAGCTTGCAATCGAAGGCGCTTTGCAAGAAAAGTATAAAGTCAACGGACTTACAAACAGTAGGGCGATGCATAACAAGGGAAAAAACAATACAAATTTGATCTTTTGTATGTGCTGCATTTAATTTTTTACTGTGATTCTCGTCTAATCTAACACGGTGCTCTTAAACAGTCGATAGGTTTTTTGGCTATGTGGAGAAAATCTGTGAATGGGGTTTCATTTGTATTAGTTTAGTGGTCTGAAAAATGCAAACCCCGAAACCGTAGCTGATCATCCCCGCAAAATATCGCAAAAATACATATCCCATATAAAAAAAAAAATCGAAAAAAAAACGCAACAAACAAATATAACAATAGTTATATTTAATGTATTTTGCAATGCTGAATCCAAATCCGGCCTTAAAATTGCTGTATCTTATACGGTTTTTGAGATATCTTACCCTAAACAAGGAAAAAAAGCGCATGCTATGTTTTATTGCTGTGTTTTGGAGCTATATAACAGGACGTATATCCGTAAATTCTGATGCAGAAATGGAAAGCTCTAATCAATCTTATAAACCTAATTCAAATAATGTCGATATCTTTATTTTTCTCGGAGATATCCTAACCTAAAAAGTTAAAAAAGTGCAAAAAACGTGTTTTGTCATTATTTCAGTCAACGATATTTCGGAGAAAAATTAAGCTATTGATACAATTTAAATGTGATTTTAAAGAAAAAGATTGGAGCTTTTAGATAATGTATCGAATTCTGCGTATGAATGTTCTATATTCTAGTTATGTATATAGCTTAAAAATATAGCAAAAACGGTATTTTTTCCTTGTTTAGGCTAATATATCTCAAAAACCGTATGAGATATAGCAATTTTAAGGCCGGATTCAGATTCAGCATTGCAAAATATGTACAATAAATATAACTATTTTTATATTTGTTTGTGGCATTTTTTTCCGATTTTTTTTTTTTTTTTATATGCGATATGTATTTTTGCGATATTTCGCGGGGATGATCAGCTACGATTTCGGGGTTTGCATTTTTCAGACCACTAAACTAATACAAATGAAACCCCATTCACAGATTTTCTCCACATAGCCAAAAAACCTATCGACTGTTTAAGAGCACCGTGCTAAGGCTAAATAATGCGTGTTTGTCGAGTTCTTTGGTTGTAGGAAAATTCGTCTGAAGATTCCATATGGCTATGGATGAAACTAGTAACGAAAACCAGCCTTCCAATTTTTTGTTTTTTTTTTATCTATGCATTTTGCCTTGCTTTTGAAATGTTGGTGTTTTTTTACCTAAAAACATGGAACACTAAGCTCCAACCACAAATGTCACTTGACACCTGCTAGTAATGTAAATCATTATCTAGTAGAGTTCCCAGGGAGTTAAAAACACTGTATACGTAGGACTTCTACAAGACCGCATGAAATTTAATTATTAAAAGTGGAATGCTTAGCTTAAAATATAAATAAATAAGTTTACCTATTAAAAAGTTGTGATCTTTTTTGTAGTGCGATCATTTGGTAGATTTACCTGGAAAGTTTTTTAAACTGATTTTTTCTTTTAAATTGTGATAATACTTGAATGGAGCGTCGCAGCAATAAAACAAAAATACCAGCTTATAGGGAATTGTTTGTTCTACAAACAACATTTCGTTTTTATTTTTGTACGACTTAAAGTTTAGGAGATATCTTTTGACAAACTTAAAATTTAGAAAAAAACTGTTTTTGCAAAATATTCCGAAACGATATGCCGCAGAAAAAATTTTTTTCTTGGATTTTACAGAACATGTTATTCTCTGTGAATGTCTTTACCAACACTTTTTCCGTCCGACTTACCGTTCATGAGATATCGCTATTTGAAAATGAACATAGTTTTATGAAAAGTTAAACGCAGTAGGCCTCTTCGTTTTGCCTTTTTGGACAAAACACCGTAGTCGGTGTTGGAAACAACTTCAATTACGAAGAAATTTACTAGAATTTTTCTCTAGAAGTACCCGTTACAGAGATTAAAATAGTAATTTTAAATGTGTTCTACGATTAGTGGTGTGCCTGAGACTTTTAACCTAGGATATTTATTAGAGTGAATGAATTTATATAGTTGAGGTGGGATTTTGTTTTTTATACCATAAAAAGAAAAGTTTACTAAAAATTTTTTTGTGCAATTGATTTTTTCTTTATTTAAGCAATAACTATAAAAAGTTAATACAACACTAAATCCAAAATAGATGTAACATTTTGCAAACTATTTTTTCTAAACTAATTTCGAGTCGCTGAACTCGAAAAACCCACGTATTTTTTATTTCTTTGAACCCTTCCCGAGTTATTCGGACATTTATATTTTCAGGTCATAGCTTCATATACATCAATAGGTATATTTGTAGAACGCCAAGTCTGATCGATTTTATTTTACAACGCTATCAAAGAGTAAGTAATGGTTCTTTTAACGAGTACACCAATAATTATGCTCCGAACAAAATTAACTGAGTTATAGCAGGAAAACTCAGATTTTTTAAAAATTTTAAAAAATTTTTCATATCAATATCATCAAATGAAAAACTTAGTTTTTCGGATTTATTTATTTGAAAAAAAATTTTTTTTTATAAATTTTATTCAATGGCAAATTTAATTCCAAACATTTCAAGCATAGTTTGAGCAAAATCGAATGCGATTTCTTGAAGATATTAAGGATTTGGTGCAATAAGAATGATGAAAAGTTGTCCAGAGCATTTTCAAAATGTTCAGCCTAAGTCAACAGATCCAATTTTTCAGCTTTCACATCGGCCATTCTACACTCATTGCACATTTTAAAGAAGCTCTCATCATTTTTTGTAGAAGAACATTTCGGACCGGGTTGCAATTGCATCAAAAATATAAATTTTTGAAAGAAAACGATATGCCTTCAAAGCACTAAAACCTTAATATCTTCACGAGATTTCATTCGATTTTGCTCAAAGTTAGCTTAAAATGTTTGGAATTAAATGTGCCATTGAATAAAATTGTTAAAAAAAATTTTTTCAAATAAATATATGCGAAAAGCAAAGTTTTTGATTTGACGTTGGTATGAAAAATTTAAATTTTTTTTAAAAAATCTAAGTTTTTCGTGCTATAACTCAGTTAATTTTATTCGGAGCATAATCATTGGTATACCCGTTAGAAACGCCATTAGTCATTCTTTGTAATCGTGGTAAATTAAAATCGATCGGATTTGGCGTTATACAAATATATTGATGTATATGATGCTATAATCTCGAAAATAAAAATGGCCGAATAACTCGGGAACGGTTAGAAGGAACAAAAAACAATTGCGTTTTTCGTGTTCAGCGACCTCAAATTAGTTTAGAAAAAATGGTTTGCAAATTGTTACGATTATTTTTAATGTAGTGTTATACTAACTTTTTATAGTTAATACACAAATCAAAAGCACAAAAAAATTTTGGGTAAACTTTTTTTTTATGGCATTTAAAACAAAATCCCATCCCAACAATATAAATTCATTCGGTCTTGCAGAAATCCTAGGTTAAAAGCCCCAGGCACTCCACTAATCTGTTCAAAAAAAAAAAATTTCCGAGAAATTTTGGAAAGAATTGATATATTATTGTAGACGAGTCCAAATGCTTTCATCCAAAAAAAAAAAAATTCACAGCAAATCTTATCTGAAATGATTTTACTTCTAAAAGGTTTTCCGATAAAAAAAAAAACACACTAATTGTTAAGGAAATTCAAATGTGGTTTATTTAATGTGAAGTACAATCGATACAATTAAATCCTGAATAAAACGTCATTCCACGACTTCTTCTGCAGGAACGAATTCGATGAACCCAATTTGTGAGCACTTTTTCCACTAAATCAAGTCGTATGTCATGAATAGCACGATCAATGTTGACTTGTAAAGCTTGAAGAGAGTCTGGTTTATTGCTAAAGGCCAATGACTTCAAATAACCCCACAAGAAATAGTCTAATGGTGTTAAATCACAACTTCTTGGAGGCCATTCAATGACACAATTTCTTGAAATAATCGAATCTTCAAACTTTTCTCGCAATAATTCAATTGATGCAGTTGCTGTGTGGCACGTAGCCCCGTCTTGGCTTCAGTTCTTTAGTGAGAGCAATTTAATACTGATGCAAGCCCAAATCCTCTCTCAAAATCCTTAAGGTTCTGGTTTGAGAAAGTCCCAATTCTTGAGAACTTCTTGGAATCGACAAATTGCGGTCTTCAGCAACACTTGCCTGAATATTTTCATTACTTCGAGCGGTTCTTCGTTTTATTGGCACTTGAACATTATGTAAAGAAAATGTACGCTCGAAATTTTCAACAATTCGACGAATAGCGAGCACACTTGGACGATTATTACGACGATAAAATGGCAAAAGCGCACGAAAAGTTGCAATTGGAGAACGATTTTTTTGATATTAAAACTGAATAATTTGTAAACATTGTTCTTGTTTATATCTCTCCATGATGAAATGTAAACATTACTGAATACAATGAAAAAAAAAAAAAATTACAGATCATGACATATTACAAATGGCAGAAACATCACTTAAAATCATATCATCCCTATTGAAAAACCCTTTACAAAAAAATAACCCTCCATTTGCTCATCAAATATAGTACTATATATCGTGTAAATGTCTCGATAAACGCTACATTTCATTCATTGAGGTAATTTATCTGAGATTTTTTTTTTTTCGTCTAGTTGTACAAATTATCTCAGTTTCCACCACCCTAAGAAACCTTATAAAATTAAAGCCCGTAAGAAATCATAAAAGTTATCTCTACAAAGCTTCCCCAAATTGTTGAAATTGAATAAGCTACAGCGAATCTAAAACTTCGGTGCAAAATATTGAAAACGGAAATTAAACTCAAGACCTAAAACTACACGGAGAAAAAAAATAGTACTTGCTACTTTATTTCTCAGAAATTTTACCAGAATTTCAAATCAGAATAGTGACAACTCCACACTGAAATAAATTTCATCTCACTGTTTTAGTCAATTCAGAATGTATGCTCGTAATTTTTTTGAAAAAATTGACGTGATATTTATCTTGCTATAAAGTTCAAACAACAAAAAAAGACTGACCGCACCGGGTTCGAACCCTGACCCTTACGTGTGATAAGCAGATACATGTCTGTGGACTTTTGACAAAACAACCGAAGTCGAGATAAGACAATTCTCCTGGATTTTAGTCCTAAATATAAAATTTAAATACGCTACTATTGGTATAATCGCCATGTCTCTGATTTCTTGTTCCAGAGATATAAGGGTGTCCCATAGTTCACGCAAGATTCGTGCGGTGAAGTGTTATGAACCAAAAAAAGAAAAACATAAATTTGAAAGCTGACACTTTAAAATTAGTAAAAATGTATGGAAAGAGGAGCTCTAACGCTGCATCAACGTAATTGAGCCACATTATTGAAAAGTAGTTAATCAGTTTTTAGGCTCTCCTGAAAAGTTGCCAATTTCGAGTTAGGTTGTTTTGTCAAAAGTCCACAGATATCCTCTGCGCTACTTACGCATGTGATCTAAAGGCAAATAATTTGTATATAAAGAAAATGTCTGTCTAAAAATAGAAATTGTTACTAAAATTATCAAAGTCAAAATGATTCTATATTTTTATGATATTTACCTTACTTGAGTGGAGTGAAAAATATGACACTCATTTTTGTGCGTGAAAAAAATAAAGTTTTTGACTAGAATTATAAATTCAAAATGGTCATACATTTTTTTCTGAAAGTATAAATTACCCTACATAAAGTCAAATGTACGGAATTTGGAGTAAATATTCCTTTATTATATAACCACATTTTATTTGTAAATATGACGTTACGGACCCATCAAATAGTTCATAATTTATGTTTGAAATTTAGTGTTGATTACTTTAATTTTTTGACTACCCGAGTGGAGTAAAAATTATGATGCGTATTTTTCTCCGTGTATGAAGGTCGAAAAAAAAAATTGTTTTTTAGTTAAAAATCATTTCATTTTTTTTTTTTTTTTTTTTTTTTTTTTTTGTAAGGGGTCGATTCAATCTAGTGCATACCTTTTTTGTCCGAGTTCAGCTAGAGCTTGCCCTAAACAATCTTAGAGCTGCATTTTTTGCCTCCTTGCTATTGATTTTTTTTTTTTTTTTTGTTATTTTATTAAATGCATTTCTTCCGAAATGGTTTGAAGTTTAAAAAACGATCGAAAAATATGAGATATTGAACTTTTAACCTTTAAGCCTGATATGGCAGTTGAAAGCCCTTGTCTTTTTCTTCAAAATTCACTTTAAACTAAATCTATATTTAAGTGCAGCAAATTAAAAAAATAGTGTAGCAAGGTGGGTCCTTAAACAAAGACTGCATACTCCCAAAAATATGGCCCGCCCGGGGATTGAATGTAACTCTAAGCGACATATAACAGGTCATTCAATAAGTCCGTAGGATAAGTAAGAAAAAAACAAAATTTTGACAAAACTCGAATTTATTATTCAACATAGTTGCCTTCGAGGGCGAGTATAGCGATTTTCCAACTTTTCGATACCACTTTCATATCACGATTTCTCTTTTTCGTCAAAATAGGCCTTAGCTGACTGTCTTTTGGATTCTGGTGTGTAAAAGTGAAGTCATGTTTCATCCATCGTCACATATCGACGATAGAATTCAATTTTATTGCAGTTTAACAGCGCCAAACATTCCTCTGAAGCATCAATTCGTTTTTGTTTTGGTCGACTGTGAGCTCACGCGGCACCCACTTTGCACAGAGCTTTAGCATACCCAAATGTTCGTGTAAAATGGTAAAAACACTACCATCTGATATCTTTAAAATGTCAGCTAGCTCGAGCACCTTCAATTTGCAATCGTTCATAACCAATTTGTGGATTTTTTTTATGTTTTCTGGAATAACAGCCTAATTTGGGCGTCCACAGCGCTCTGCATTATTTGTGCTGGCACGACCATGTTTAAATTCAGCAATTCATTTGTATCGATGGAGCAGAGTTCCAATAATGTTTATCAAGCCATTGTTTGGTTTCCACTGTATTTTTTTCATCAAAAAGCAATGCTTTATCAAAACTCGATATTCACTTTTTTCCATTTTTTTTTTTTTACTCACAAAAGTTGCTTCACACAAAATGCTATAACTCATGAATCAGTAGTCCGATTGCTGTCAAATTTATATACCCATCTTTTGAAGGTTAGTTCTAAATAAAAATCATATGGAACAAATTCTAGTAACGCCATCTATGTATGTGTCATCCTACGGACTTGTTGAATGACCTTTAATGTGTTTTTCGACGGTTTTTTTAACTTATCTGAAAAATATTTGACCGGGGTTAGTTTTCTTCATTTTTAATTTTTTTCCCTTCAGTGGAAAGTTTGCTCTGTGGAAGCCCTGGAAGATGTTCAAATTTTTCGATTCAAAAAACCGTTTTTGCTATAACTAAAGATTCAAGAGACATACAGAGACTTTAGACCCAATAAATGTACAAAATCTGTTTTGCTATAGATTTTCTTAATAACCATTTGTCCAAGGCAAAGCATTGCCCCTGAATCGGCTATAAGGACCGCAAACAGAAAGTGAAAGTAAACCGAGTTCCATCAAAATATTTAATACAATTTGCGATAAACTTTAGAACTGATCAAATCTACCTTTAGCCTCGAAAGAAATGTTTCTAAAGGTGCAGAGATAACACGTTTTAAGTGCTTTTTTTTTGTATGGGACTACCACGGCTGCTTTATTTATATCCTATAACCTTCCCAAAAAGGCGCACAAATTTTATTTCATAAATGGATCTTAGGTCCAAAATCTGACATTATATATCTACACAATTTGGCTCGATTAATAGAAGATAAACAAAAATTGATAAGCAAATATGTGTTTATCGAAGGGGCCACAGAGTTGTGACCACTTCGATGTTGATTATTCATCGATTATCTTTTTGCAGATAGATATTCGTTAAAAATTACAATCATAGTTGATTAAAAAAAAAATGGATTTGTGAGTTAAATGGCTGTCTGAATAGTTCTGAAGTAGAACAAATGTCTTAACTTTGCAAGACAATTACACACAAGAACCTACATCCCACACAAAACAGAACAACATGGCAAAGTTTCAAATAAGCGTTAGTGCAAAAAAAATATTAGACAATTACAAAATATACGAGTATTTAATAATTGTTATTATGTATGTTAGGCTGATTCAAAAAAAAAAAATAAATAAATTCTGTAATTACTCATGACAAAGTGAAAGATGTTACTTAAAAAATGTGCTGAGAATTTTTTGAGAGTTTAGGAGAGTCTAGGGGTAGGAACAAATTTCGAAAATGCAGAACTTTTGGTGATTTTATATAAAGAAAATATGGGGGTGGGTTATCGTGAATAAATATTCTCGGGGAATTTTTTTAAAACTGCAATGGAAAATGCACAGCAGTCTGAGAAAAATTCCCCAGGAATATTTATTCACGATTACCCCCTTTATTTTTGCTGTTAATTTTATATGACATATTTCTAACCTATACTAAGTAGCTATATAAAATTGCTTTTATGAAAACCACATGTAACGCTTTGACGCAAAATATACCAACCAGATTTTAATATTTTTTTTTCAAATATTCTATTTTAGTACAATCATTTGGGAGAATAAATTGATGTTACCTGGAAAGTTTTGCGGGCTATTTTGAAAAAACAGTTTTTTTTTAAATTTTAGGTTTGTTGATAAAATATCTCGTAAACTATAGGTCATGTAAAAAAAAATAAAATGTAGCTTATACTGGAAGTAATTTTCTATAAATAGGTGTTTATACTTTGAACGTGTGACTCACCGTTCATGAGTTATTGTAATTTTAAGCTCAACACATCACTGTGCCTACTCATAAACGGCATGCACAATTTACTAATTTTTTTAAAATTTTTGAATTAGGATATCTCCTGAGTTATAAGTCGTACGGAAACAATTGAAGGGTCATTTTTATAGAAAATTTTATAAGCTACAATATTGCCACAATATTTTTCTCTAAATGTAACCGTTAAAGAGATATTTGTAAAAAACTGATTTTGGTCGCCAAAAAAAATAAAAAAAAAATAAAAAATATATAAAATAACTCATTTGCAAAAATCCCGCAAAACTTTCCAGGTAAAACTGTTGACTGTACTATTTGTGCTAAGGAACAAACTGGCATTCTTATTTTTTTGATTTTTAAAAGGTTAACATTCTTTCTTTTAGGATGAAGTCGTTGAAAAAAAAATTCTATGCTAACCACGGTGCCAAAACTCGATTTAAATCAATTTTTATATAAGCCCCAATTTTTATTGCATATACATGTGTTTTCTTTGGAGCAAAACCAACAAAATAAAACTATTTTCAAAATTTTTTCTATAAAAGAGGTCGAAAAACGCTGCACTTAAGAAAAACAGTTTGTCGGTGGTGAATCCGAATCCAGTCTCGGAATCGCTTTATCACGTATGGTTTTTGAGATATTCTAACCTAAAAAATAAGAAACACGATTTTTGAGGTTATATAGAGAAGCGCATGAAATATGTTTACTCTTTTCTATATGATTTTATAAATGGGTTCTTTCACATCAAATACGGTGCTTTTCTATTTTTTCCGATATTTTGGTTGTTTTTCGATACACTTGGACTTTTTTTCGATGTATTTCACTATTTTTCGATACTATTGGACTTTTACTGATTAGGGGTCTGCACAAGACATCTTGAAATAAAGTGTACTTTTTTTTACTCCCACATTTTACACCGAACTGATGCATTTGATCCAAAAAATTCAAGATTCAAATCATTATGTACACTGATTGCATTTTGGCACTATTTACATTGTCTTGTTTTATCAGTGTGAAAAATAAACTTGGTTCTAAAAAATACATCAGTGAACTCTATTTTATAAGAACAAATACTCCAGGTCACTGTAAAACGTGCGAGTAGAGAAACCACATAAAATTTTTGATATGGTAACACTTGCAGAATTGTAGTAGCTTTCATACATTTTCGCGAGAGAGAGAGAGAGAGAGAGCGTAAACAAAAAAGAGGCACAAGAAGAGAGCGATAAACTACTCTTATCACACCATTAGCATTTAGTAGTGTACACTACTACTACAGTATGCAACTAAAATAACTGAAATAAATCAAACAAGACAAATTAGCACAGTATTTGTTTATTTTCTTTCAAATTCTAGTTCTGTCAAGACATTTACACACGACACTGAACTGGAGCATTTAATAAATAAAAAACGGGTACAAAATATAACGTATCTTGAAACGAAATGTCTTAAAAAGCAAACAAGACGTCTTGTGCAGACTGATATTTAAGATGTTTTTCGATATTTTTGGACTTTTACCGATATTTTAGTTAATTTTCGATATATTTGGAATTTAACCGATATCTTAGATGTTTTTCGACACACTTAGACTATTTTGATAGATTTCAATATTTTTCGATATTGCTGGATTTTCACCAAAATGTTAGATGTTTTCGACATTTTTGGATTTTTACGATTTCTTCAATGTATTTCAATATTTATAGATACTTTTGGAATTTTACCGATATTTTAGATGTTTTTTCGATATTTTTGAACTTTAACCGATATTTTAGATGTTTTTTGATACTTTGTACTTTGACCGATATTTTAGATATTTTTAGACTTTTAACGATTTCTTCAATGCATTTCGATAATTTTCGATACTTTTGGTGTTTTACCGATATTTTTCGATATTTTTGGACTTCAACCGATTTTTCCGAAGTATTTCAATATTTTCGATACACTTGGACTTTTATCGATATTTTAAATGTTTTTCGACGCTTTTGGAGTTTTACCGATATTTTAGGTGTAACAATTTTATGGAATTAAATAAATTAAATATATTGGAGCATCCGTTTTTGGCACATTATTTTAGATTAGATACCTAACTAGCTTTTTTTGTGCTTTGTTGCTTATAAAAGGAATTTTTATTATTTATTTTGGTGTACTATAAATTAAGATGAACAATTTAAAACATCGTACGTTTAATTTCGAGTGTTTTGAGGGTGTTTTTATAGTTCTCAACTCATTTCTACATAACTTTTTTCTGATTTTCATGAGTAATTAAAGAATTTAGTTTTGTTTTTTTTTTTTTTTTTTTGATTGAGCCTAATGTACAAATATAAACATCTACAGTGTTAAGTCAGTTATAAAAGTTAAGGTAAGTCATAGTCAAAGCTTATTCATACGAAATACCTACGTAAACACAAAAATGCTTCATATAATATTGAAATAAAAAAATGTCTGCAAACTTGTTTTTTATAACAAAATTACAAAACTAGAACCAGTTTTTCTAATGTTATATTGATTCAATACAAAATATTCTTAAGTAAATTATGTATTATAAATAAGTTTAACAGAAATTAATATTTTCTTTTTATGTATGTTCAAACAAAACGAAAGGACAATGTCAATTTACTTATTTTTAGCTATGCAATTTTGAGTAGCAAGAAACTTTTATAATTGAATAGCGCGAGAGCCCAAGTTTTTAAAGATTCTGAATGAAATCAAGGGAAAATATTGAGAAATAAGTATTTATTGGGTCTTATCATGAATAAACACTCTTAAGAATTTTTTCCCGTTAGTAAGTAAGAAAAAGTAAGGTTATCGACAATAACTTGGGAAAGGAATATTTTGATGCTTGTTGTATAAGGCTTTAAAATATTGCCCATTCTTATGTACATAAGAAAAATGTACTTTACTTTATTGTTAAAAAATTATTTAGAATCAAATGTATTTGTTTATATTAGGTACTGTATTATTTTTTAAAATATTCATTCTACAATAAATTATGAAGCTTAAAACTTCAGGTGTGGGGTGAAAAAACCAAATACTTATATACAATAATTTTAAATTTTCATCGTAATGGAACGATACGCGAAACAAAAAGTTATGGGTGAATTACAAGAAGCCGGCGTGGAATTTCCACAAAATGCGACTACTGCCCAGTTAAAACGTTTGTACTTGGGATACTTCGGAAAAAATGCGTCGTTTATTGGAAATGGAAATTGTGATGCTGAAATTATGCACAATGATAGTGAAGAGGGGTTGGATTTTACCACTCCAATTGATGGCAATGCAGATGTTTCTGCTCCCGTTTCTGCCCCTACTAACAACAATAAAGATACATTGGAAACGGAACTAATTTTGCTTCGAAAGAAGAAATAAATTAAGTAACTTGAACACGAAAGCACACGCAATGATCAAAAATGTGATTTAAGTGAATTTGTTCATACATTCCCTAGTTTTGTGGTGATGACAATTTACGCTCAATCAGACAATTCATCCGAGATTTCAAAGAAATAATGGATGCAATTAATGCCGATAAAAGATTCAAACTATTGAGCTTACGACGTTCTCTGGTTGGAACTGACCATGTTTTTCTTCCGACAACTTCAGTTTTAAGTTATGATGAATTAAAACAAGAGCTAATAAATGTTGCTGTTACTCGTCAGGACGTTTACCGAATTTTGGCTGAACGACGCACAGTGTTGCAATAGTAAGCATTTACGTTAACATTTTTTGATTAAACTTAAAATTTTTTTTATGGCATTCTACAGAAAATAGTCCCCTAAATATTTTTGAAAACAAGTCTGATTTGTAAGTGTTACAGCTAATTAAAGTCAAAGTTTTTTATTCGAAAAAAATCGGTTAAGAAAATTTGCTAATCGCAGCACTCTTTAGAAATAATTACTGCTCCTAAACCACAAAAGCAATTGATAGCCAAATTAAAGTTATTTTAGAAGTTATAAGAAAAAATGTTCAAAAATTAAAAACCGAAAAATGCAAATTTTCTTTAAAGCAGAAAAAGTGAAGAACGCACTAGCGTGCAGTACTCAAAAACGTACAGCTAGTAAAGATTCGATATTTTAAGAAAAATGAAAACTTACAACTTCTAACTGCCCCGTTACTTTTAATATTTATTTGAATATACCGTTATTACGTAAAATCTGTGATTTTATAAAATTTACATCCTTCAAAGTATGCTCATTTTCTTCAAATGTTTTTGAGTTTTTTTTACAGCATACTTTTATATGTGGGCACTTTTAACCCTTTAACGACCAGGTCTAAATACGCGAAAGAATTTGAAAACAAAAATACGACAAAATCGAAGTAATGGGAGTTAATAAAACTTTCAGTCAAGCAAATGGGGTGCTGGCAAACATACTTGCCTTTAGTCGTTAAAGAGTTAACAGAAAACAAATGCGGCTGTTCTGACAAATGTTAAGCGCCTGTTATGACAGCACGTAGTTTTTGTGTATTTACCGGAGCAAATAGACGCATTTGCTTTGTGCTGAGATGAAAATAATTTTTTAATAGTTAAGTGAAAGTCAACACAAAAGTTTTTTCCAATAATTTTCCAAGTGCGATAAATCGAAGTGAATTAATCGAAAACCTGAGTGCAATCTAGATTTATGCAGTCAATTTATTATACTTTGTGATTCAAAACCGAATGCACCCAAAATGTTCACCCAACACAATTTGCTCATTGCTTTACAAAGTGGCTGTCAAAGTCGAGTATGGGTCCCGAATTGGTTTGGGTGTGGGCACCCCTCTTTTTTATTTAAAGCGTGCGTTTTACTGAAATATCGTCGTAGACGCCAACGTTACTAATCTAAATGGTATTCTTATGCCTTTTTACTCTTTTTTAGTGGAAAGGAAAGAACCAAAAGGTCTAATAAAGATATCGCAGATTTTGCTAGAAATGTTTTTTGTGAAAATTCATTTCATTTCATTATTCGATTCAAATATATTGTGATATTGCGTTCCAATTTTAACAAATACTATGTCTACTTCAAATAAATCGTCTACATCGAAAAGAGAAAAGAATTAATTTCAATGCGCTACTCAAAGCCAGTAAAAACTGCTTGGTTGAGAAGCAACCCTTTAAATCGACTACTAAAGTGCTTGCCATTCCACGATCCACTCTTCAACGTTACGTGAAGAACGTAGAACAAAATTTCGGTCACGTATTTTTGCGTATTCTTGCGTAAATGCGGGCAACGCGTGCCACCAAATCACGTAAACTGATGTTTTTTCTCTTTCTTCAGGAAGATCTGCTCAATTTGAAACAGAAAGCAGCGGTGAGGACAATTAAGCAGACGCCTAAGGCACCCAAGGGAACGACAGCCAAACCTCTGGCAAAGCGCGCCAAGAAATCCATGGCTGAACGCACCACGGCAGTCAACTCAGCGTCATCGAGTGATAACCAATACGACCTGGACTTTTGTATAATTTGTTTTAAGCTGTTACCGCGCAAATTGACCGCCAACAACTCTGTAAAATGCAACGAGTGCAATCGGCCCGTTCATTTAAAGTGCACTAACATGCAAGCCAGCTATTTTACTTTGCATTATCGGTAAAATTTTACTGATTACTGAATACAATTCCGCTCACCAGCGGAATAAGTCGTTTAAGTTCGTGTTCGCGGAATTTCAATATTTATTTTTTATTCGATTTAACTAAATTAAATCTTTTAATTTATGGTTTGCATGGTACATTTTATAAAGTAGCCATCAAACCTGTTAAGTTAGAGGCTAACGTAAGTGTTGCGGACAGTAAAATATTACAATTGTACCATGAGAGATGGGGACATCAGGATAAGAGGCACGTTAAAGAGATGCTTGCTAGAGAGTTAGGTATCGTAGTAAAATTAAATACCGAAATTTGTGAGCCATGTATTTTTGGTAAGGCGCAACGTTTATCTTTTGGCACTAAAAAGAAGGCAGTAAAGCCTTCAACAGATGTATGTGGACCGTTCGAATTCTCATTTCAGAAGAAAAGATATTTTGTAGTGTTTAAAGGCAGTTTTACGAAATTTCGTTATTTATACCTCATTAAAGAAAAATCAGAGGTCAAAATTGTGCTTAAACAAATGCTTGCACATGCAAGCCAATATGGTCATTCAATTAAAGAAATATTGAGTGATAATGGTGGAGAATTCGACAGTTATGATGTAAAGAAGTTGTTACAAGATAACGGTATCACGCAAAGATTGACAGCACCATATACGCCAGAGCAAAATGGAAGCAGCGAGCGCAAAAATCGTACTATAGTTGAGATAGCGAGAACATTTAAGTTCAGCAGCATGCATCGTAAGTCACACAGGGAAGTCTTCTGAAGAAATCAAAAGTCCTTATGAATTATGGTTGGGAAAGAAACCTAGAATGAAGCACCTACGTATAATTGGATCTGCTTGTTATGTACACATTCCAAAGGAAAAAAGGAGAAAAATGGATCAGAAAGCCGTAAAAAGATACCTGGGTTGGATATGATGGTGACGAGAGGTACAGAATTTTTTGTAAATGGTTTACGAAACAAAGTTGTTTTATCCAGAGATGTACAGTTCCAAGAAAGATTGTCAGATTGCTTGGAAAAAGTTAGTTTACCGTTAAAAAATACGGATTATCAGCAGTATGAAGATGAAATTTCAAGCGAAGACCAAGAGGAAACCCTAAGAGAACTTCCAGGAGTCGATATTCGAAGCACTGATGAAGAATGTTAAACAGGAGTTGAAAGTGAAGATGAAAGTGAGAAAGAAAAAGATAATGTATCAAAATGTCTAAGAAGTCATTCAACTTTTAGAAAACCTATTCATTTAGATGACTTCATAATGGAGGTAGAAGAGTTTGTTAATGCAGAAGAAACTCCAGAAAATTATGATGATGCATTCAAAAGTAATCAAAGTAGTGAATGGTAGAAAGCTATGGATTGTGAAATGGAATCGCTGAAAGAAAATAAAACATGGATACTTAAAAGTTTACCAAAAGGAGACAAAGCATTACCTTACAAATGAGTTTTCAAAGTAAAGACAAATATCAATGGAAGTATTGACACATACAAAGCCAGTTTAGTGGTTAAAGGATTAAGTCAACGCCAAGGTATAGATTATTGCCAAGCTTTTAGCCCAGTAGCAAAGCTAGGGGCAATCCGATCGATTTTGAGTATTGCAGCAAACGAAAAGATGCACTTAATGCAATTTGATGTTTCCACAGTATTTTTGTATGGTGAATTATAGGAGACCATCTACATGAATCAGCCTGATGGATATAATGATGGAACTGGAACAATTTGTGAATTGAAAGGAAGTCTATACGGATTGAAACAAGCACCTAGGTGCTGGAATAAACGATTTGGTGGATTTCTAGAGAATTTAGGGTTCAGAGTCAGTGAACCGGACCCATGTTTATACATACGAGAAACAAAGCAAAAAACTTTTGCTTGTGTTATATGTAGATGATGGTTTAGTTGCATCTACTAATCCAGAAGACATAGCAATATTTACAAAAGAGTTAAAGTCCGAATTCAAGATTGTATCAAAAGAAACCGAGTACTTTTTAGGACTGCAAATAGACCAGCAAAAAGATTTTATTAAAATATCTCAAGGAGGACATGTCCAAAAGATATTAGATCGATTTAATTTTGCAGAGTGCAAGCCAATTTAAACATTTAGAAACTTCAGAAATAGGGAAAGAAAATAAGGAACATAAATTTCCTTACAGACAAGCAGTAGGAGCTCTTATGTATTTAATGTTGGGAACGAGACCAGACCTAGCGTATACTGTTGGTTATTAGTTAAGATCCTTAGAGAATCCCACATCAGAAGATATTATTCTAGTCAAAAGAGTTTTTCGTTTTACTGCTGGAACTTAAGATTTGGGAATAGTTTACCAACAAAAAATCAAAAAAGGTGTCCTAGAATGTGATGCAGACCTTGGAGGATGCATGAAGACAGGTCGTTCGACTACAGGAGTAGTTATGATGTATGCTGGCTGGTGAAGCAGTTTCATGGTTTAGTCAAAGGCAAGCAATAGTTACTACCTCTACTACGGAAGCCGAAATTGTAGCAGCAACTGAAGCAACCAAAGAAATTATCTGGCTTAGCAGAATTTTTGACAACATTGTCAAACTTGATCTCATTCCCATTCTTCAAGTTTATAACTCAGCAGCTGTAAGGTTAGCTCAAAATCCAGAATTTCACCGAAGGACAAAACATATTTTTATGAAACATTTCTTTGTTCGTGAAAAGGTTACTGAAGGCAGATTGAAAATTGAGGGGGTTAGAAGCAAAGGGGTACAAGTGACAAAAAGTAAATTTTGAGTAAAATACAGTTAAAGTCAATGTTATATAGTAAATTCCAGTGTGGGTTAAACATTTCAACTTAACTTGTTTTAGAACCCTTGAAGTATCCTCTGTCCAACGTATTTTTCAAAAATTTCCTAGTTATCACCAGTAAAAAGTTATTAATACTTTACTGAAAGCCTACTGCACTTGTACCCCTTTGCTTCTAAACATCTGTAAATAAATTTTCGTATTTGAACAAAAACATTTTATACAAATTTTTGTTCTAATGTAAAAAATAATTTTCAATCGTTTAGAAGCAAAGGGGTACAAGTACAAGGGCTTTTAGTAAAGTACTAATAACTTCTGAAAGAGATCCCCTAGAAAAATTTTAAAAAATACATCAAACAGAGAATTCGTCAAAGATTCTAAAAGTTGGGGCAATTCGTTATTTCTTACGCTGTGTGAGCTGTTATGCATCGTTAACTTTACTATTTATTTACTACAAAAAAAAATGTAAGTCACTTGTACCCCTTTGCTTCTAAACAAAACTGTAATTTTGTCAACTGGCTTTTCTGCATCGTGCTCTACAGAGGCCTAGGACCTTAAAAGTTAAATTATTATTTTTGTCCCAAATAAATTAATGCTCGCTCTATATATTCCTGTGCTTAACTCAATTTTTCGCATATTGTCACTTGTACCCCTTTGCTTCTAACCCCCTCAATTCAAGAAATTTCAACAGAAGACCAACTAGCTGACATCATGACGAAACCATTACCTAGGGCTCGTTTAGAACTTTCGTCCAGCATATATAAAATTAACAAGGGAAAGTATTGAAGTAAAGATGTGTTACCTTTATATTTTTCACTTGTTACAATTATACTTTATTTTACTGAACCTTATTTTTAATGTAGTTCTGATTTAAGTCAAATCTTTTCAATTTTCTGAGTACAATAAAATTTTCATTAAAAACTTTACGTTCAAATAAGATACATCTTTTATTTAGTTCAATTTTATACCTAATCGGTCTAGACACAACGACAAACTGCCTGAAAAACCATTCAGAAATTAAATACAATACCCCATTACCGTCATCTGTACCTGCAGAACGGTTGTTTTCATTCGCTGGGATTGTGAATCGCTTCAGAAAGCAAAACCTCAACGATGCAAATTTCGAATTGCAAGCTAACGGTGAATAAAGCTTCGTGTCAATTCTGCGCTTGACACGAAGTTTAGTAGCAACTAAGCATTCAAGGAGAATACAATAAATGTTGGTTTTTGTATAATTTTCCAACTTAAATATTCTGTTTTATTTCTTTGGGGTATTTTTAGCTTCTGAGAAAAACATTTAATTTAGGGTTGTGTATTGATTTTAACTACCAGTAATTATTTTCATTACCAGTAAAAAGTAATTCTTACAGCAATTTTTTCAATAAACAGTAAAAAAAAATGTTACTGCAATTTTTCCAGTAATCAGTAAACATTTTTCTGGATATGCAAACTAAAGTTTAACAAATGCTTAAGGCGAATACTAAAGGTTTGGTGGCCTCGCACTATATCAAATGCCGAGCTAAATCAAAAATGCAATCAGAGGGCTATAACAATCGAGGTCAAGCTGCGCAAATAGAGATGGATTGGTCACACTCTCCGGAAACCACACAGCGAAGTTTGTCGCCAGGCTCTTGAGTGGAATCCACAAGGTAGTAGAGCACGTGGTAGACCCAAAACCAACTGGAAGAGGTCGCTGGAAAAGGAAATCTAAGAATCGCGAAAATCGTGGCAAGAGATTAAAGTCATCGCAAGGCATCGTGACAAATGAAGAGATTTCATATTGGCCCTATGCTCCTCCTAGGAGTTAAAGGAGAATACATACATTCATACATACAAACTAAATATCAGTAATCAGTAAAGTTTTACTGAAAAATGCTATTGTTAATGCAATTAATAAATAACCAGGCAAGTGTGAATCTGGTATAAGAAAAACATAGTTTATTTGGTTGATTTTGAGACCTTTTTGATTGAAATTTGTGTAGATATTCGGACTTCTTTTTCTATAGGCATACAGATTTATAGCTGAATAAACTTTTATATGATGCTCATGTTTTGAAAACCCATTCAGATGTTCCAAATTTATTTTAAATTAAAGGAAAGCTAGGTATATCCACACATTCCGATGGCTTTAAATCCGACACTAATGCCAAGTGACATTGTGAAATTTTCTTTTCAATATAACTACATACTTCTTCCTCCGAAAAAGCCATTATCGTTACACTGGACTTGTAGCAGTTTCTGTTTCTTTTGAAAGGAATTCACTACTTTTGCAAGTTTATTCAATAAGTAACATTCGAGTTTTAATTTCCATCTTAACTAACTATCATGTACATATGTACATATTTATTTACTTTCAAAGACAACAAATCGCCAGACCAAGTGCCTTCAAAATTATATACCTATGTAAGCAAAAAAAAAAAAAAAAGAAAAAACATAAATAAGTTAATTATGATTAATCGCTCTCACCGTGTAGATTGATAGTGCAAGTTGTGTTGTTGCCTCGATCCAAAACGACAACACTTGTGGCCGCCGCTGCCATCGCTCACAATTCCAAGTCGATGGACCTAAGTTTGTGCTGTGCTTAAAATTTGGCGGCGAGCAACACGAGTTATTGTTGTTAAATAAGCTTCGTCCGGTTTCTCCCTGCTGCCGAGTGTGATCACCAACAATTAGCAAAATAAAAACACGAATTCTAATTTATTCCGGATTTTATAATAAAAGTTTTGAACTTGAACAAATTAATGACAATTTATTGCTGCAAACACAAAACTTCGATTGTAAAGACTCGCGAACAGTTTCAAAGAATTTTCATTGTTTTTGGCATAGTTCATCACAAAATATTGATTCCCCGGATACTTTTAAATCAATTAAGGCAACCAAAATGTTATTATAGATACATTGTTTATGCAAATATTATTAATTTTACTACTTTCTAAAACAATATCAAGAAAAAAGTTCCAAATATATAAAAAGTGGTTGTTTAAAAAGATTCTTCCTTAATGCTCCATTATCTTTATTTACCTTTTTATTAGAAACTCAAAAGTAATTAATGCATATTTTAATAAATTTAGAAAACACAAAGTTATTTGAAACTTCTCAGCTGACACTTGTTTTTATAAATTAAAAATTACTAACATTACACCACGCGACTGCACAATAACGACAGCAACTCAACAACTCCGAGAAACAACTGAGTTTTCATGACAATTTTTTGACAGTTTGCAAGAAATTCGCCGCTGGAACTTTCATGTGTCAAATGTTCCTTTCTCATTCAACTTACGTGGACGGAGGGCTGAGCCATTCAGAGTTGCAGCAAAAATATGTAATAATAAAAGCTAGTACACACTATTGGGCGGTACACGCTAGCGATCATATTCGTCAGTCAAAAATTCATCAGTTGCAAACAATTGTTGGTAGCGGTCAAACAATATGGCTGTCCACACGTAGTCTTACCTAAGCCAGTGGCGGATCCAGCAGTATCAAGAGGGGGGCCGATTGACTACATTTCTAGATAATAACAATGTTTATAAAATCTTTGTATATAATTTAGATTTGAGAGAGGGGGCGATCGCCCCATCGGCCCCCCTGGGGCCATGATTCAATAACAATGGTTATGGCAAGTTGTCAAAATGAACCAAAAATGGAACCCTGACCTTGCCTTGAATTTTGACATTTTCGTAGTTTAAGAAGAAGCAGCATTTGTTATCGCTGAAACCAGGGTAATTCAACTAAAGAGTTTGGACATACTTTTTTTATCGCATCCACACGACACAGGCAAGAAAAAAAAACTTTTTTAACCCTTTCATGGCCATTGTTTCCTTTAGGCAACATTGTATATTTGCGTTAAAAACTCCGTTATTTTCTCATTTTTTCGCCAATTACGAATTTCGTTCAATAGTTTGATATATGTTGCTTGCTTAGTAGTAGATTTGCCTTCATAAGCATTAATAGTTATCATTTGAATAATCTTTTTTGCTATGTCCATACGTACGAAAAAAATGCAAAAAGTGGATGTTTATTTTATATAATTTAAAATTAATATATAAATAAATTTAGATCAAAAAAGACATAAAATAACTAAAAACATGTAGAAGAATCAGAAAAATAAAACAATCGCACAAAAATATGCGAGTTTAATTGAGAAAACTCCTCTGATGGAGAATGGACCAGAAAAAATATATTAATTTTTCAGAATAATATCGAAAAAACCCCACAACAACCCATTGACAGAGGTGAAAATATTGAAGTGAATTTTCTGGAGATGGTATTTACGAAGACATTGAACAAAAATAGAAAACGAGATTTTTTATAAAATCAATTTTGGAAAATTTAAAATGAGTTAGTGTTTCAGGAATTTTATATGACTTCTGTCTGTAAGTTGGAGAGGAGCCATATGAATCATTTTGCTTAGGAATATATTCAGGCATTGTCCTACATTCGGCCTCCAACATTTCCAAAATTAAAATTTTAAAGTATTTTTCGATAATGGTTTTGCTTCTAATGATCGAATTATAAAATAAACGTTTCTGAGGTGACAGAAGTACTCCAGAATTTGATTTTGGCTGGAGGGGTTTTCACATAAAAAAACGAAGGAGAACTATACTGAACACTAAATTTGTGCCGTTATATATGGGTAAAAATTCTTCCTGGGGATTGAACCTTCACAACCTCCGTGTGCACAGGCCTGCTTAAGAGTAGGAACAACTTGTAATAATTGTCTAGAAAACTATTTTCTAGGCCAAGAAAAAGAGTTATGTAGCTTAAAAGGATAAGGATCACACTATAAAGCTTTAGGGTAATCCTCGTCCTGCTATTTATAGCTTCAATGAGCACACGGAAGGTGTTGATCTTTCCTGTATGTTGCTGGAACTATACGCGATTAACCATCTTTCCAAGAATTGGTATCTGCGCAAAGAATCTTGGTGTATAAATGCATTGTATGTATTTTATCTCTAACTCATACTTGAGTATAAGGCTAATATGCAATGACTTTTATCTCTTTCCAAGACACTTCCGTTTGAGTTCCTACTCCACAGACCTTTTCCGGGTGACTTTTGATTTATCTTTCTAAGCTGCCTTGTGGATGCCACTCAAGTTCTGTAAATTTCGCTGTTTGGTCTTTGGATCTCTTTTAGGTGTAATTCAGAGTTTGGGGTGGTGCATAAAGGGCCGTCCACACGTACAGTCTTACCTGCGCAAGCCTAGTTCGTGCAAGCTAGAGTGTTTGCGCATACTTTTCTTATCGCGTCCACATGACAAAGGCAAGTCTGTGCAGTTTTCAGTATACTTCATTTTCATAGCAACATGACGTCTAGAAAAAATTTTATTTTTATTTAAATTGTTTTTTCTTTTGAATGTTTTCCAAAATAAATCAATGAAAAAACGCACAATTTTCATGACAGAGCTATCACATGCAATATTAATGCATTTGCAGACTGCAATTTAAGCGACAGATTGAAGGCACGGCCTGTACGCCGTCCACACGTTCCAACTTGCCTGCGCAAGCTTAGTTTGCACAAAAAAATCTTTAGAAATTCAAAGAAAGCACAGGCCGCACTTATGAACTGTGCAAACTTGACTTTTGCTGTCCACACGTACAGACTTACCTACACAAACCAGTTTGCACAGGTAAGTCTTGAGGTAAAACTGTGCGTGTAGACGGCCCTTAAAAGAGGCAGAAGTAGATAGCTTCTCTACCACAGAGATATAAAATATGATAAAGTAATAACTTTCAGTTAGATATAACTGATGAACTACTGCAACACTACAAATAGAACAGCACCTACACACAAGAGAGCAAATTTGTCACCTGCTCCAGCTAAAACCCCTCCAAACTTCTATTATAATTATACACTATGGACTTCATATATATTTGAGAAAATGAGTATCAAATTGTAAAAAAATTTATATTTAAATTCAATACAAAAACTGGATTGTTCATTAATTTTATTTTATAAAATTTACCAGCAATGCCCAATGTTGCCTATAGGTAACATTTTCCAGAGAACAAACTAGGATATGCAGGACCTTTAAATTAATACTATTTGTTCTTTAGGTCTATATTTGCAACTGTATAGCCTCAATAAAATTTTAAGTCACCCCAAATTAATTCAGGCATGAAAGGGTTAATCAAAAATCACGTGAGAAAAAGGAAAAAACATCAGTCTTCCGTTCAGGATTTGGTATCGGCCTTCCAGATACTTACTGGTGGTGCACGCGAAGGACTATAAAAAGGACCCAGAGTCTGTGATACTCCTTTATCGATACTTATGCTGTTCGTAATGTACAGCATATAAGAAGAAGAAGAAGAAAAATGATTTTGACAAACAAATGACTTCAACGCAACGCTGCTTATTTCGGTATGGCGCTTGACGCTTTCGTGTAACGTTAAATAACGCAACGCCTGACGCTCCAATTTAGTTATCGCAGTAATCTAAAAATAATGGCGACACTCTGTAAATTCAAATTACAGTTAGTTTGGGTAGATCAGATCTGTTTTATGAGTTTTTTTTTTAAGCGAAAGACTTCGTTTTTAAGAAAAGTAAAATGGGAACAAAACAGAAGAAACCACTCTTGAATAAAAAAAAATTATAACACTTGAGGACGGGATGAGATGCGTTGGAAGAAGTATTTAGACTATCCCCCGCTTTATAGAAAAAAAAAAGTTCCATAATTCCCAACGCTTTGGTAGATTATCGAAACTAGGCATTCGAGACAGGTTGGACATCATACGAAAAACTAAATATCAACCACGTACTTCAACAGCGGACATTAATAGAAGCCTCACTAAACATAACGGAGTAAAGATAAGTGATGAAACTGATCGCAGGACACTCAGAAATGCTAGTTATAATGAACGAACTCAACGTCTCAAATCATTTATAAGTAAGGCCAACAGCAAAAAGCGCTTAGAGTTTGCAAAAAGCACTTAAATTGCAAGGAATGTTTTAGGACAAGCGTTATTTTTAGAGACAACACAAAATATTATATAAATTGTTTCTTTATTATATATGTAAGTGCTTCTTGCTGATGGCCTTACTTATAAATGGTTTGAGACGTTGAGTTCGTTCATTATAACCAGCATTTCTGAGTGTCCTGCGATCAGTTTCATCACTTATCTTTACTCCGTTATTTTAAGTGAGGTTCTATTAATGTCCACTGCTGAAGTACGTGGTTGATATTTAGTTTTTCGTATGATATCCGACCTGTCTCGAATGCGTAGTTTCGATAATCTACCAAAGCGTTGGGAATTACGTATATGGAACTTTTTTTTCTATAATGCTGTGGATAGTCTAAATACTTCTTTCAATGCATCTTGCAATCTCCTACAGAGTTTTTCCGTCCTCACGCGTTATAATTTTTTTTATTCAAGAGTGGTTTCTTTTGATTTTCTTCCCATTTTACTTTTCTAAAAAAGGAAGTCTTTCGCTTTAAAAAAAAACTCATAAAACAAATCTGAGCTATCCCAAACTAACTGTAAGTTGAATTTTAAGAGTGTCGCCAGTATTTTTGTTTGATTTCGTGTTTAAGATATTGCCATATTTTTTGGAATTCCGAATACTTTTGTGTATTGAATTTAAGTAAAATTTTGCTTATAAGCTCTTTTTTACATTTATAAGTCACATTTTAGGCCAGCTTATTTTAATAAATAAAACTAGATATTTACCGAATTATTATTATTAAGAGTGATTCAAAAAAAAAAAAAAATTAATTCGTAATTAAAAAATTGTATATATTTTTGTGAACCACTGTAAATCTTCGGTGGAAACAGGCTATGGGCCTGACACGCCTCATCCTCTGCGTTAGAAACGGATGAACAAATGAATGTACCGTAAGTGTAGGGTATAAAAATGATATTTAATTTATCAATTCTGACTCTATTCAATTTCCTGCGAGCCTAATTTTGCTTCGCAAGGATTTGTATCAACAACAACAAAACCGAAGATGAAATACAAATTCTTTCTTAGAAAAAAACCATTCAGGATCCTAGCAAAAAAAAATATGAAGAAACCAATGATCGCAGCCGACAACAAGGAAAATTTACCAAAAACAAGAAAAAATATGAAGAAAGAAATAAACCAACAACAACCGTCAACAAGAAAATTATGAGGAAATAAATATACCAACAAGCCGGCAACAAGAAAAACAAATGTCCACACATACAAATGAAAATACACAACAGAAAATTTCGATGCGCATCCCTAAGATGCAATAGCGATGCGCGTCCTTCTCGCATCTAAAGGGCCGGTGCCAAATCGAAACTTTTACCTTAAGCAAATAGGGGTGAAAAAAAATTTAACTCTGGTGACTAAAATTTCTATTTTTGCTGTGCCAAATGGATTACAATTTTTGACAGGTTCAATTTTTGACGTTTCAGAACCGAACTTTTTTACATTTGTTTTGCACACTTTTTAGCAATCGCGGAAAATAAATACGTCAAAAAAATTTAAAATCCAATTAAAATGAATATGCTGAGGGACCGGAGTCAGTAAATGACAAAATTTTGTAGCTCATTATTAATGAAAGATGCCTGATTCAAGGTGTCAAATAAAGTTTGTTTTGTGGAACTATTAAAAATAATAAAATTGGCCATCTATCGATAATGTTTTTATTCTTTATTAAAGTACACCATTATGGGAGTTTATTCCTTAAAAATAATATTGTCCAAATGTAAGCCCTAGCGGTTGCGGTACTAAGTTATTCATACGCCGAAATTTTTTTTATGATGGCTCCGAGGGTAGACTCTGTGATGGCTGCCATTTCGTGATGGATATTTTCTATAAAATGCCCCAGAGAAAATATTCTTTTAGCGTAAACTTTAGGTTTGAGATAGCCCCACAGGTAAAAATCCATAGGCGTAACATCCGGACTGCATTTATCTCTCCGAATTGACTGTAACTGCCCGTTCATCGTAAGGTATCTTCATACTAAAACTCAACGTCAACAGTGCAGTGTGAAACTTCGATAACGGTCGAGCACGTATTGCTGAATTGTCCTTTGTCGAAATGTAATCAGCAACTAAATACAATACTTGATTGCAGTAAAATCCAAAGTATAGAAGCACGAAGCTCGACTTGTTGTTGGAAGTCTAAATAACCACCGATGCAATATGACCACGCTGCACTATTCCATATTTTATAAATTTACTTTGTAGGATGTGTAACAATAAATAAATATTTTTCAAACGAATAAAAATTTTTAATTTGAATTTTCAAATTTGTTTGTTTTCAATTTCGATTGTCAAAATTTACAGTAGCCCCTGGGCTAGTACAAATTTTGACACAACAATTTCACCTCATATGCTTCAAAATTTGTATTTGGGACGTCAGAATTTGTATTGGTGAGGGAAATGTTTTCGATTGGCACAGGCCCAAAGAGCTGATTTTGATGCGCATATTTTCTGCGCTTTTGGTAGGCAATAGGCAGCGCTTCCTTCTCGAATCTAAAGAGCTGATGTTGATGCGCATATTTTCTGCGCTATAGGTAGGCATTATGCAGCTTTATTTTTTTTGATTGCTTTTTTTTAAATATTTTTTATTATCATCCAAAAAGTATCCAAAGAGCATTTCTGGTAGCGAAAACAAAGCGCATCCAAAGAGCATTTCTGGTAGCGAGAACGAAGCGTTTTTGGTCACGTATTTACACACAAAACAAAATAAGTCAATAAGTCGGCTTCGTAAGAGCGCAAGGATGGAGCAGCGGTCTAGCGACTGGCACTGCGATTGAGAGTTGTACCATCCTAGGCGTCCTCTGTTTAACTCCTGCCCAGACCAATCACAAAGTTGTTCAACTTGCAATTTTTCAATTATAATTAGTTTAGTAAAATAAAAATAATTATAATTATAATATCAACAAAAATAGTCTGATGAGTCTTTGTGGCGAAAGACGTAAAACTTCAATTATAAAGTCCATTCAGTACGTCACGTCGTTTTTTTCAACTGACAGCTAAGTTAAAAATCATAAGTTTATATCAAGTGCGTCCCAATCAGTACGTCTACGTCAACGCAATGTACAACTTCCAACTTTTGACGTACGTCGTGTGATTTGACAATCGTAAAATATATTTATTTTCAATTTCATTTGTTTTTTTTTTCTTTGTCGTTTTTCTTTTATTTTTTGAATAAAATTGGAATAAAAAATTATTGGAGCTGTGCAAGTGCAAAACTAAAATTTGAAATTAATATAAGCTTTGATTGATGATTGCTCTAGAGTACTCTAGAGCAAGTTATAGCAGTCAAAAGTGTTTTTTTAAAGTACTACATCAAAACTTCAACGCAATTTTCGGCGGCTCGATAGTGATTTTTGTCCCATGGTTTCTTGGGCAAGTTTTTTAGAATTTTTCGTAGATTGTTTTGTTGCTATACTCTTTGTCAATTTTGTGAAGCGCATCTCTTTCGTATCCAAAAAAAAGTTGCTATACTCTTTGCAGCAAAAAAATTTGACCCGGCCTAATACACACATAGCTCAAAGTTTTTGAATGGTCATATCTTAAAAACCATACTACGGATCAATAAAGGAATAGAAAATCAATATATTAATTTACCAAACATGGTAGAAGAATTGCCCAGCAAAGTTAATTAAAACAAGCTCGTGTGGGTAGTGAATTTGAAAAACAGAAATGTGTAACTTCACTTGATGAAATAAAATTTTTACGGGAGCAATTGGATGATTGCAATAATGAACGTAAAATTTACAAAAGGAAGACTCAAACCGAAATGAAATCACTTCGGTAAGCAAAAAATTGATAATAATTAATATATTTAATGCCCAAAATACATGCGCATTTTTCACGCGCGTGAACGCATTTTTTTTTGTATGAAGTTCATAGAACAATGTGGAAAATTGAAACACGCATGCCTTGCGTATCGCGCAAGTGGCTATGAAATTGATTTTCACGCAATGCATGAAATTTCCCAAATTTGAAATTGGGAAATTTCACTTTGACAGTCATTTGTTTTGAAAAATACAAAGGCACAGTGGAAGCAACTTTATTGACATTCAATAGAATTTAAAAAAAATAAAAAATTTTCTTTTAATAAATGCGATTGAAGTATTAAAAACGCGATTCTAAAAAAAGCAAAAATTGGAGGAATTCACCCAGAAGGTGAAAGTACTTGGTAATGTAAAGTTTTATAATTGAAAGTGCGCTTCTTATAAATTTTTTTTCAGCCCATAGTCAAATATCGGCATCAAATGTCAACTGAATAGCTGCGCATGTATTTTAAGTGCAGAATCACGCACGCAAACGCATACGTGAAAAATGCTCATGTATTTTGAGCATAAGATGATGGTGTTTTGGCAAGTGTAAACCAGCCCTGAGATGACCGTATAAAACGTCCTTTACATATTTATTAAAAGACAACGGATAAATATGTTTCCTAATGAATTTGCATCGTTAAGTGGTCAACAAAAACATGATTACGTTTTAAAGAATTTTGTACTTCATAAAGGCGTTGAAGTAAAATTTCAACGACAAAAACTGGATATTGATGTTATAAAAGAAAATCACAGGTTTCTCTGGGAAGACGACGATATACCACAGACATGGGAAACTCGTCTTGCTAAAAAGTACTATGATAAACTACTGAAGGAATACTGCATAGCTGACCTAAGTCGATATAAAGAAAATAAAATTGCATTGCGTTGGCGTACTGAGGTGGAGGTTGTTTCTGGGAAGGGACAATTTCAGTGTGGCAGTCGAAAATGTGAAATGAAAGATGAACTACGCAGTTGGGAAGTTAACTTTGGTTACATGGAGCAAGGGACAAAAAAGAACGCACTGGTCAAACTACGGCTATGCCCGGAACACACGATGCAATTGAATTACTCATCCAAAAAACGAGAATTCAAGAGACTAAAACGTACTGCTTCGCGCAAGGCAAAGGAAAGAGTAAAAAAGAAAACTCGGTCCGATCAGGAAGCTAATGGAATAACACGGTCCAACAGCACCGAGAGTGATGGCGAAAAGATAGAACATGGCAGCAGAGATGAAGAAGGGATAAGTCTCAGCCAAAGCTTAGAATCTAAGGAGACAGAAGAATATAACAATGGAAACAAGGATTCCTCAATCTCTAATGAGGAAGACGTTTGGGCAAAAAAACCTGAAATCGAATCCGAAACGAAAACGCGTGAGACGGATTTCGAGAAATACTTGGAAGACTTATTGCTTTAATTGAGACATCTACAGAAGGCCTTAATATAGGGATATTTTATATTAAAATAATATAAATATTAAGGAGGTATTCTTAATTAAAAATTTCCTCATTAAATGTTTTATTTTAAAATTTTACAAATAAATATAAATTGAATGAATGAATGTTGAATTGAATGGATAAATATTTGAGAGGCTCAGAAGAAAAACGCGATGTACAGCATGCGTACGCAAAAACGAAATGTAAAATGTCTTGCAGAAAAGTGAAAACAAGAAATGCTTAGCGCAAAAATGAAATGTAGAATAAGCTTAGCGTTTTTGCGCTAAGCATTTCTTGTTTTCATTTTTCTG
Source organism: Calliopum simillimum (assembly GCA_951812925.1). Lineage (NCBI taxonomy): Eukaryota > Metazoa > Arthropoda > Insecta > Diptera > Lauxaniidae > Calliopum > Calliopum simillimum. Next base: position 85,166,331 of record OX638369.1, on the reverse strand, counting down.
CATTTGGGAAAAACTTTTTTTTCAATGAAAAATTTCGAAGTTTTAAAATCACTTTGTGCGCATTTTCGTGTTCCAATTACGCAAAAAAACAACATATGTATGGGAACATATTTTGTGCCTTGTGCTCTTGCCACACAACATGCAAGTAGGGTGTAGAACTTACAAAAAATTTGAAAATATGAAAATTTGTTTAAGCCCAAAAAATGTGAAAAAATTTTATTGCACCAATCGATGGAAAAAGGTCGAAAATGGATTTTGGACTTGACCAGCGGAATCCCCGACCCCTCTAAGTGACCGTTTTGTGGCCATTTTTGAAAAAAAAAATTATTGCTCCAATCGATGGGGAAAGGTCGAAAATGGATTTTGGACATGACCAGAGGAGTCCCCGACCCCTCTAAGTGACCGTTTTGGGCCCATTTTTGAAAAAAAATTTATTGCACCAATCGATGGGGAAAGGTCGAAAATGGATTTTGGACATGACCAGAAGAGTCCCCGACCCCTCTAAGTGACCGTTTTGGGCCCATTTTTGAAAAAAAATTGTATTGCACCAATCGATGGGGAAAGGTCGAAAATGGATTTGGACATGACCAGAGGAGTCCCCGACCCCTCTAAGTGACCGTTTTGGGCCCATTTTTGAAAAAAAAATTTATTGCACCAATCGATAAGGAAACGTCGAAAATGGATTTTGGACATGACCAGAGGAGTCCCCGACCCCTCTAAGTGACCGTTTTGGGCCCATTTTTGAAAAAAAAATTGTATTGCACCAATCGATGGGGAAAGGTCGAAAATCGATTTTGAACATGACCAAAGGAGTCCACGACCTCGCTTAGTGACCGATTTGGCCCAAGCTCACCATTAAAGCTACCTGTTGCCGATAAGAAAATACATATTATTCAAAATGCAACGGATACTGGGTAGTTATGTTAAGTTGCATTTGTGTGCACTTACTTTAGTTTTCTTCTTTGTTTTGCACCTGGTTTTTGTAAAACATTAAATTGAAATTTCTGAAATTGATACGGTTTTTAAATGATTTTTCACAAATTAAAATGATTTTTAATTTTGCTTTTTAAGACTGCTATTTTTGAATATTCCATTAATACGAACTTGTACAGTCAAATTTGCAATGAACAACAACCGACGCTACAAATATTGACTTGGAAATTGGTGACATATGTTTCGGCTATTACCACATACACATATACATATATATTTGCATATATATATATGTACATAGCCTCATCAGACCTATTTTAGTTAATCTTTGCTTCTTACTAGAATCGAACCTGCAGCCTTCTGCATTCTAATGAAAGAGTGCAGCAGGCCTGTACCACTTAGGCCACGCTACGGAACGATCTACCTCGTCAAAGATCCTCACATAAATAACACTGTTGTTGTTGTTATTTATGTAAGTACACTTGTTGCTATCAGCTGTGTTCATTGGAAATATTTTCTTAATTGTTTATTATGTTGAATGCACTCTCAAATTTGGTTTTGAGACATGCTATCTTCCACAATTCACAATTAATATCCCACTGTTGTGGATTATTTGTCCACTGCTAGTGAGATTCTTGCTCTCGCAAGGTTATAATTGTAAATGCTAGAATGGTAATAGCCGAAACATATGTCACCAATTTCCAAGTTAATATTTGTAGCGTCGGTTGTTGTTCATTGCAAATTTGACTGTACAAGTTCGTATTAATGGAATATTCAAAAATAGCAGTCTTAAAAAGCAAAATTAAAAATCATTTTAATTTGTGAAAAATCATTTAAAAACCGTATCAATTTCAGAAATTTCAATTTAATGTTTTACAAAAACCAGGTGCAAAACAAAGAAGAAAACTAAAGTAAGTGCACTCAAATGCAACTTAACATAACTACCCTGTATCCGTTGCATTTTCAATAATATGTATTTTCTTATCGGCAACAGGTAGCTTTAATGGTGAGCTTGGGCCAAATCGGTCACTAAGCGAGGTCGTGGACTCCTTTGGTCATGTTCAAAATCGATTTTCGACCTTTCCCCATCGATTGGTGCAATACAAATTTTTTTCAAAAATGGGGCCAAAACGGTCACTTTGGGGGGTTGGGGACTCCTCTGGTCTTGTCCAAAATCCATTTTCGACCTTTCCCCATCGATTGGTGCAATAAAATTTTTTTTAAAAAATGGGCCCAAAACGGTCACTTAGAGGGGTCGGGTACTCCTCTGGTCATGACCAAAATCCATTTTCGACCTTTCCCCATCGATTAGTGCAATAAAATTTTTTTTCAAAAATGGGCCCAAAACGGCCACTTAGAGGGGTCGGGGACCCCTCTGGTCATGTCCAAAATCCATTTTCAACCTTTCCTCATCGATTGGTGCAATAACATTTTTTTCAAAAATGGGCCCAAATCGATCACTTAGAGAGGTCGGGGACTCCTCTGGTCATGTCCAAAATCCATTTTCGACCTTTCCCCATCGATTGGTGCAATAAAATTTTTTCACATTTTTTGGGCTTAGAAAAATTTTCATGTTTTCAAAATTTTTTCACATTTTTTGGGCTTAGAAAAATTTTCATGTTTTCAAATTTTTTGCAAATTACTTGCATATTGTGAGGCAAGAGCACAAGGCACAAAATATGTTCCCATACAAAAAGTAGTAACATTTTTTTATGTCGTTTTTCTGCGTAATTGGAACACGAAAATGCGCGCAAAGTGATTTTTAAACTTTGAAATTTTTCATTGAAAAAATTTTTTGGACTTAGAAAAATTTTCATAAAAGTTCTTCCCAAATGCAGAAAAATGAAAACAAGAAATACTTAGCACAAAAATAAAAACAAGAAATGCTTAGCGCAAAAACGCAATGAAGAATTTTTGCGCGCAAGAACGAAAAAAACGCGTTCATCCCTCTTTCGTGCTAGCTTATTCTACATTTCATTTTTGCGCTAAGCATTTCTTGTTTTCACTTTTCTGCAAGACATTTTACATTTCGTTTTTGCGTACGCATGCTGTACATCGCGTTTTTTTTCTGAGCCTCTCATTTCACATGCTTCTTGGTGAAAGCAATTCGGTTAATACCTGTTTAAACCTTCAATAGCCAGCGGAATAAAAAACACAACAACTATTGTGGAAAAAGGAACTTTGTCCAAAAAACCACATTTATTCACAGCACAGTAAAAAACACAACTTTTCACTACAATAGCTCAAATAATACTGATACATTATACAAATTTGAAAATACATTTTGTTGATTCTCTGAGAAAAACTCGTATACAGGGTGTATACGATACAGTGCCCGCAAAAACCGGCAGGTTTTTAATAGCGATGCCCATCTCAATTAATTTGTTCAATTGGCTCATCTGCAGTTTCGATAGACAAAACACAGATTTTCTGCACGGGTCGCTTCAATCGATTTGTTGGCGTTTGTATCACAACTGATATAGATAGCTTTACAGATCTTTCCCAGCGACCATTGTGCTGGGGGAAATACTTCGCTCTGGATGCTTAAGTGATAATACAATTCTCGCCCTTAACACTTCCCACATACCATTTTCAGCTCTTTATTCGCACCAACAAAAGATGTACCATTATCGCTGCAAATTCGCTCACAACGCCTTCGTCTGCAAATAAAACACTCATAGCAAGCAATAAAAGATAAAGAAGTTAAATCTGTCATAGTATCAATGTACACTGCTCGTGTCTTTAAACAAGCAACATTAGCTACCTAACATTTTTTATTAAATACCACCTACTTAAACCTGTATGTAAGAAAGGTTTACCAATTCTTACTTTATTATATCCTTGCAATGCAGACATTAATTTTTCTCACATTTTGCAATTATCGCGCACAAATTACATTTTGCTCCATAATCGCGTTCTCCAAAACTTCTGTCTCGCAAATTGCATTAGCACTTGCACAGCACCATGCATTGTCGCTCTATGAAGATTGCCAATAATCAGAAATATGCGAACCATTTTTAACTCTCATCGAATGCCTTATCTCATTAGGCACATCAGCCCCGCTATTCTGCTGCCCACTCTTATTATTGAAAATGGAATTCAAGAATTCAATTGAGCTCCCATTCAGCACATGTTTTCTTTTCTTTAGCACAAGTATTCATTTCGCAAAGTCTTTCTCTTTTTCTTATTTCAGCAGAACTTCAATTATTCTTTTCTCATCTTTCGAAGGGCAAGAACCTGTTCCCAATTGCGCTTCGACTGTCACTCAATAGCTTTATGCCTGGCTCCATCTATAAATTTTAGCACAAATGCTAAAATATCTATAACATTCTCCAAGCTGTGCGCATTCTCCAATCTGACAGCCCAGCCGATTGCCGGAATATATATTTGCATGTATATGATCATATTTTGATATAATGTTGAGCACATTTAATTTAGCCTATATATTTTCTGTCTTTCTAAAATTTCTAAAATTAACTCCATTCTTTTGGAGCATACAAATACTTTTCATGATCGACTATCTCTTTTGAAGACAAACTTCGGCTCAATAAATTATCCGAGGTATATTTGGTGTTAACATGTGGCCAATCTCACTGTTGCTCATAATTTCTGATAAGATACCAATAAGGTACTACTTGTGAATCGCACCGCAGGAAGTATTTACAACCTGCCCAGCCTATTTCCTCCAGCACTTTGGTCAGAAGTTGACCCAATAATCTTGCGCCAAACATTCTTATCTTGACACTGTTTCCATTACCTAGTGTTGCACGTGCTTTTGATACATAAAAATTCGCTGAAACTTATATGCTTTGCTCCATTGTCACATAAATCACTGCACCATATATGATGCATCGGAAAACCATGTATCTGCACCTTTGTGCCCGCAATCCACCTGCTAATTATGAAATTTTCAAAATAGCAAATTCTTTCTCCAGCGCTATTCTATCTCATAATGAACATTTTTGCATAATTCCTACTAATTTTTCATATAAAAGGCTCAAAATCACCGCTCTTCAAAAAAGCAGTAACCATATCCCTTACTAAAGTAAGCACCAATTTCTCTGTATATGCACCCATTACGCAACAATGCATTTAAAAATCTTTCTGTATTATATCAGTAGCCAAAAAGAATTCCTCTTCGGCCACTCTTGCATATTGAATCAAAGCTCCTACTGCGCTCTGTGTAGATGATGTCATACCATATGTCATAACTGTCAACCAATATTTATGCAATGTGTCGACCTAAACATTATCTTAATATCAGCATAAATCGCAATTGAATACCTTCTAAAACGCATAATTAAATGAAAAAGGTTTTTCTACATCTTATCAAACAATTGCTTTGATTCAAAGGCACGCCTGTTTCAGTCGAACCGTTTACAACAAAGACCACTCTAAATTTTATTTTCATGACACAATTAAAAATTACCTTGCTCTGCTCTACCAATGTCTTTTCTCAAATGCTTAAGCTCGTCATATTTTCATAAAAGCAATGTAAGTATTTTGCTTCAATGCACAATCCCTCTTCAATCGCTACTCTTATCACATGAATCATTTAAATATTCAATTATTCTTTTTTAAAGAAATCGTTACTGTAAAAAGCCCTAAACTATCTCTAGAATATGTTTACAAAAATTGTCTTTGGATATTTGTTCTTCTTCTTCTGATCTCAAATGTTTTAGCTCAGCAACTTGATCTAGTTGCCAAAGCCGCAGCAATATCTCATCTAAATGTCCATTATTAGTGCACTCTACAGAAGCCATATTCGCCTCCTGTATTTGCTCTTGCTCAAAAATAATTTCTCTAAATGCGATAATAAAACCGTAGCTCCATTCTCATCGTGCAAACTCATCGCCCTGACCGTTCTACCCTTTGCTATCAGAAGAAGAAAAATAATAAATAAATACATTTATAAATAATAATAAATTTAAACAATTATTGTAGCACTCAGACTACATTTCAGCATCATGCCTAGTTCTTTTTGTTTTAAATGGCGTTCATTTTAGAAAATTTTGGTTTTTAGATCCATCCCCTAGTCAGATATTTGACTAGTTTTTTTGTTTGGTTGTTAGCTGTATGTTAGCGAAACCTTTCTCCATAGATTTGTGCAGACAAAGCACACTGTTGTGCAGCTCTACGGCACATACTGGCTGTAATTTTCTCCGCAGCACTGCGCGCAGTTGGCAAATTTCTCGATTAATCCCACACATTACTTGCAGCAAATAGCCTTTTAGCATTCTGCTCTCTCTGTTATGCTCAGATTGACGCGCTGTCTCTCACTATCACCATTTCCATTTGTAACTATTCAGCTGAAAGCGCTCTTTTAATTTCTTTTAACGCAGAAAAAGTTTCTCGAACAATCGATTACTTTTGTTGAAAATCTGATTGATGCCGTTATCTATTTTGATGTCTAATGGAAGAATAATTAAAATAATAAAAAGGAAAAATATTGCCAATATATATATATATCCTATTCCTTCAATTTTCTATAAAGCGCCAAAACCTTTACCATCACTGTGAGTTTTATGTAATATTTTGTGCCTATGTGCCACTGTGAGTGATTGCCTTTGCCTCGCACACAAACTCATTTGAGTTCGCATCATATACGATACAAACTCTCTTGCTCTACTGCGTTTCGCTCTTTGAAACGTCTTATTACCCAAGGGGAAAAGAAGTGCTTCAAAAACCCTTCTGAAGTGCATCCTTTTCACCAATAAGCGCTTCCGCTCCGTAAGAACAATACTTTCTTTTTAACATTGCATGTCATAGGATGTAAGCGAGCAAAAGCTTACCGCAGCCTTACCAAAAAAGAGTTTTTAAAGCGCTTATATGTAATGCTGCGGTAAGCGTTTTTTCAATAAAATTTAAAAAAAGAAAAAAAAAAGAAAAAAAAAAAAAACTGCCCGCGCCAGGATTTGAGTCCACGACCCTCCGCGTGCTAGATATTTTTTTCTTACATTTACCAACCCTTTAGACCGCTCCACCAACGCCCGATGATATGAAGAGGTATTAAATTTGTATATTAAGCAAATGTTGTCCTGCAGCATTACATAGAATCATTGTGCAATCAGTTTCAATTCAAGTAAGCAAAAGTAAATAAAAATGAGAAATTAAAATAGAAAAGTGAAATAAAAAAGGTTGAATAAAAAATATTTTAATAAAAAAAAAAAATAAAGCAAAAACAAATAAAAAAACGAAAAAAAAAATTCACCCGGGCTGGGTTCGAACTCACGTTGTTCTTACTGCAGCCTTATATGGAATCATTGTGTAATCAATTTCAATTTGGTTAAACAAAAGTAAATTAATAAGAGAAAGGAAAATAGAAAAGTGAAATAAAAGATGTTGAATAAAAAATATTTAATTAAAAAAAAAAATAAAGCAAAAAAAAGTAAAAAAAAGTAAAAAAAAAAATCTCTCGGGCTGGGTTCGAACTCACGTTGTTCTTACTGCAGCCTTATAAAAAATCATTGTGATAGTGCTTCTAAATTTCTATGGGGACAAGCACTTTTGAAGTGCTTGGATCAGAAGCGCTAGAAATTTTTCCTCTTGGGTATTTATACTTTTATTGCACACATACAAGCCCATATCAATTTGACATGAACTAATTTGCACTATAGCTCTTGGTACCATTTGCTCTTGGTCATCTTGCTCTTGCACAATTTACTCTCTTTGAATATCGGTGACGATACCCAAAAATGACCAATATGCTCTACCTATTTTCATAACATGCATGTTACTACTTGCTAAGAATCTGTGAGTGTGAAAAACGCATATGAAGCCGCTGCCTCACTGTAACAGAAACATGATCAACGCATTTGATCAATTCCATACACCCTAATAAACAAACAATGTATTTGTATAAAACAAAAAAACGCACGAAAAGACGCTACCTCACATTTGCCTGCAATGCTCTTCTTTCTGTTCTACACATAAGCCGCAAAAGAAAGAGAAAGTAAAATAAAAAAATAAAAGCCCTTTTACGCATACGAAAAACAGTACACGCACTCTCAATTTCTATGCACTCACACTCACAACTATGATGCTGCAAGCAAAACGCACACACGCACTCAAAGCAATCTGCTCATGTCGCTTTTGTAATTATTTATCAAAAACTAAATGCACAATATTTGTCACAGAATCTATTATAAAATTGTAAACTCTTTACAACATTATTATCACGCACTATGCCCTAGCTCTACACTTCACAGTTCTTAGCATAAACGCAAAAAATAGATCGCAAAAAAAAGATCGCAAAAAAGGCTAACAAATCAAAACAAAAAAGCCGCAAAATTTCTCACATTGACGCCGCACTGTCGTCGACATTGCTCAAGGCACTCACAGTGACTTCAATAAAACACTCACAATAGCACTTTATAAAATATAACACTCACAAATTATTATTGTTTTATGCATTTTGCAGAAATAAAGTTAATATTTATAATTAACTAAAACGTCGAATCGCACTTGCTCGCTCATTTTTTCTGACATCACAGCGCCAGTATACTTCCCCTTCTCTCTCTGCACAGCCACACAAGTAAGTGATGTTCTCTTCAGTACAGCGGTCTTCTCATTAACAATTCCTCTCATGCCAAACTCACATATACATATTTAATATAAGAAATTAAATCCCAAGGGGAAAAGAAGTGCTTCAAAAACCCTTATGAAGTGCATCCTTTTCACCAATAAGCGCTTCCGCTCCGTAAGAACAATACTTTCTTTTTAACATTGCATGTCATAGGATGTAAGCGAGCAAAAGCTTACCGCAGCCTTACCAAAAAAGAGTTTTTAAAGCGCTTATTTGTAATGCTGCGGTAAGCGTTTTTTCAATAAAATTAAAAAAAAGAAAAAAAAGAAAAAGAAAAAAAAAAAAAAACTGGCCGCGTCCAGGATTCGAATCCACGACCCTCCGCGTGCTAGATATTTTTTCTTACATTTACCAACCCTTTAGACCGCTCCACCAACGCCCGATGATATGATGAGGTATTAAATTTGTATATTAAGCAAATGTTGTCCTGCAGCATTACATAGAATCATTGTGCAATCAGTTTCAATTCAAGTAAGCAAAAGTAAATAAAAATGAGAAATTAAGATAAAAAAGTGAAATAAAAAAGGTTGAATAAAAAATATTTTAATAAAAAAAAAAAATAAAGCAAAAACAAATAAAAAAACGGGAAAAAAATCACCCGGGCTGGGTTCGAACTCACGTTGTTCTTACTGCAGCCTTATATGGAATCATTGTGTAATCAATTTCAATTCGGTTAAACAAAAGTAAATTAATAAGAGAAAGGAAAATAGAAAAGTGAAATAAAAGATGTTGAATAAAAAATATTTAATTAAAAAAAAAAATAAAGCCAAAAAAAGTTAAAAAAAGTAAAAAAAAAAAATCTCCCGGGCTGGGTTCGAACTCACGTTGTTCTTATTGCAGCCTTATAAAAATTCATTGTGATAGTGCTTCTAAATTTCTATGGGGACAAGCACTTTTGAAGTGCTTGGATCAGAAGCGCTAGAAATTTTTCCTCTTGGGATATGACGCTACGCATACATCCACAATGAAATTTCGCAATATTCAACGATTTTTCTAGAATTTACTTCTAGAAATTTCGCACTTCGCCAGCAAATCTATTTTTTTTTTAATTTATCCGCTCGAATGACCAATGTTTAAACCTTCAATAGCCAGCGGAATAAAAAACACAACAACTATTGTGGAAAAAGGAACTTTGTCCAAAAAACCACATTTATTCACAGCACAGTAAAAAACACAACTTTTCACTACAATAGCTCAAATAATACTGATACATTATACAAATTTGAAAATACATTTTGTTGATTCTCTGAGAAAAACTCGTATACAGGGTGTATACGATACAATACCCTCTCATATTATTGGATTTTAAAACTTAATATTAATATTAAATTGGGTTGCGCCTGCTTGGACATGAATCATAATCTATTTCAATCCCGCTTTCATAATGTTCATCATTTTCTTTCATCGTCTTCATCACTTCTACCCGATCTGGATGCACTTTCAGTGAGAGCATCCTTTGTGATCTTGAACACGAGTTCCAAAATATTCTTCACACGTATCCAGTATTTTCGTGCTTGCATAAATTTCACATTTATTTTATAATTTTGGTCCTGGTGAATGTATTTAATGCTGCCAGTACAAATGCATGGATAAAACAATGGACGATCCGATTGTGCGATTTTATAACAGCTATAATAAATTCAAAACGAAACAAATCACAAAATAAAATCAGAAACGTACTTTTTGTTTACGAAGCAAATTTTATTATAAATTCAAAATGAAACAAATTACAAAATAATTACAAAATGACACGAATCCTCATCGAGTAGCTTCTCTAATTCTTCGTCTTCAAACTTTTTTGGCTGTCCTGGGCGTTCTTTGTCTTTGATGTCAAAATCGGCACTTTTGAAGCGTTTAAACCATTCAAAACACTGTGGTTTTCCTAAAGCATCGTCGCCATAAACTTCTACAAGCAAACTATGACTTTCCGCAGCAGTTTTCTTTGCAAAAAAATGACCCAACAGAACCTCCCGCAAATGCTGTCTTTTTCTCGAATTTTCGAAGTTATTCATCGTGAAAAATAATAATGATGCACACAAGATAAAATTGTTTTGTTGACTGATTTTGACAGCTGTCAAATGTACCTTCAAAATGACATATATATAAAGTTCGAGCTTTCACGATATTTGTTAGTACGGACATCCACCGTCAAATTCCGATTTTTAAGTTGTACACCCAATAACCATTTTCTTATCAAAACACCATAAAAAATTAAGAGGGTAAGACAAGGGGTATTTGCTGTTTCTTGCATTTTTATTCAGAAATGCTTCTAAATTTCGAGAGCATTCCCTCTACTTTTTTTGTATATTATAAACTAGCGTACGAATAGTTACCTTTAAACTAGAGAGAGTGTCAGATGATAGTGTGGGTGAGCTTATTTTTTCCAAAACAAAACCAACGATAGCGTCCAATGTCAGTTTTTCATGAAATTTCGGTGTTATATGAAATTTCCAAAGACATTCTGGAAAAGATTTAGTTTAAAAGAGGATCGCAAAATATCGCGGAAGATGTTTTGTGTTTCCAGTAGATGATAAACCTACCTTTCAAATTTTGTATGTTTTAAAATGGCAATTTGTGGTAACACCTTTTAAAGTATCCAATGAAGTTGAAAATGTAAATCTTATGAACTTCTTAAAAAGCACAATTTTCACAAACAAATCACACAATAGTAAGAAAAGATTTTGCAATTATTTGAATGCCAATAAGTGACAATTTTATTAAAAAATAAAGGACAAAATTTTCGCGGCCTACCGACTTCCCGTTTTTATGTACCAATCTATAGACTAAAACAAATCGAAAAGCTTTCTATAGTCGAAAAGTATGAATGAATAAGTAATGCAAGTTTCAGGTGCATTTTGCAGTTGTTTCGCAGGGTTATTCACCAAACTGAGTATGAGGTTTTTGAGGTGGGATATTAAGCTACCGAAATAACAAATAATCTTATGCGTTTTATGTATTTCAAAAATTGAATAAAGTTCCGCTAAACCTCCCAAATTTCGCGCTGTGCGACGAAGACGTTGTTGTCTTATGTTGGTTCGAGTTCGATTTTGTGTGTACGCAAAAAAAGCAACAAAAACGCGAAATTTTGACGAGCGTGAAAAAAAAAAAACAACAAAAATAATTTCTGTGATTGTTGTACAGAAATATTGATGTTGTTGATTGAGCCAAAATTGGCTCACTTTTGTTCAACTAACATAAATTAAAAAATTGTTTTCTTTTTCAATTATTTAAATCAATTTTACACCCTCTAGTAAAATCACAGCCGTTAGTAAAATTACAGCCGTTAGTTCACTTTACTTTTATTCTTTGTAGCATATCAAATACATATTTATTTCTTTCCAAAGAAGCAAAAGTTATTATACTATCGTAAATAAAAAGGAGAAAAATTTTAAATTCAATACAATCCATCTCCCGTATGATGGAAATAGCTTCATAAATATAAAAAGTGAGTGCTCCAGTACTATTCTTCGTCTTCAAATTGCGCTATAAATTGCTCTTGTATGATTTTGCTTTAAAAAGTTAAGTTCATTTTAAAACTACATCATCAAAGTTAAAAATCGCATGAGGATTCTCATATATGATTTTAACTTTCACGATGTGTTTTTAGAATCATAACTTTTTTTTTAAAAAAAGACCATACAAAAAAATTCATAGCTTTTTTTGAAAAAAAAAAAAAAAAAAAAAAAATACTTAACGATGCATTTAGCAGAAAAGGCCAAAACAATTTAGTGTGTCCTCTATAACTTCAAAAATCATGTTTTTTGAAATTTTAGGTTGAAGTATCTCAAAAACCGTACTTCATAAAGCAATTTTAAGTCCGGATTTGAATTGAGCATTGAGAAATACATCGAAAACTACTATTTCTTTATTTAATGATTTAATCAACTCGAAACCCATTCAAGGGCCATAAATTGATGCAACTAGCGGTTTCTTCTCGTGTTGAGAAAATAAAAGAAATAAAGTTTATAAGAGTTCGCCTTGTGGCCAAAATTTATACCCTTCCTTGGTCGATAAAACACAAAAAGCTCTTAATAATCTACCTTAGGGTTTGGGTTATCTTCAGTCATTAAAATTGGTGCAGCAGCTTAGTTGCAATAGCGAGCAAGGCGTGTAACTCCTACTAAAGAGCAATAAGTTTTTGATATCTTTTCGTCCTGTTCATTTTATCCCCATACCAAAATTCATAAAAATCAATGCCATGTTAAAATAATGGTCATGTTACCGTTTCTTAGTGCTAACCCTATCTCTATTTCATAAAAATCGATGCAGTAGTTTAGCCGTGAGACCGTTTTTTCCATTTAGTGGCGTGGCATATATTCAGTAAAAAAACTACAACAAACGACCCAAAGGATTTAAAGATATAAAATGTATACGATGACGTTACACTACAAAAAACCGAAGTGGGTTTTGACTTGGATTACAAAACTTTGCGAATTGGGAACACTTTTTGAATAAAACTTTTTTAGCAAGATTTTAAGTAATTCCAGTTTATTTTCAAAGTATGTAATTAAATATAAAAATCTTTTCTAGTTTTTAAGTTAATGTTAGAATGACGTTGGAGAGCCTTAGAATAAGGCAAAATGCAAAAACAGCTGTGAACGATAGGGAGGACTATAATAATATTTGTCAGTGTTATAGTGTGATCTTGTAACAGTCATAAATGTTTCAATGTTTAATGTTTTTATTAAAATTTTTTCATTAAATTAATTCATTTCTATGTAAATTTTAATGTAAGTGCAATTTTCTAAGTGTCATTTGTTAAAAATGTTAAAAAATTTATTTTCATTGTAGTTTTTGTTCCAATAAATATACCCCTGAGGAAGCCTAAAACCAATAGGAGAAACGTTGGGAAATAGGGGAATGAAATTGTTTTAATTTTATTTAGCGCCTTTAAAATTTTGTGACCATCAAGCTCAATGCAACAAATTGATGCAAAAAACACTCATACTTTTCTAGTTTTGTTTTTATTAGCCTGAATGATGTAACAGACATGACGTTACTCATTTAAATTTCCATTGGAATATTTTTAGTTGAAATTGTTTTTACAAAATTATTTTAGCTACTATACAGTGAGAAGCAAAACTGTCAGCATGTTTGCTGTTTTCGACTTAGTACTGCTATAGCGTCCGTTCTGATTACATATCCCTCTACCTCGTCAGGATTTCGAGATATCCTAACCTAAAAGTGCAAAAAACGATTTTTTTGTTGTTTTTCAAATTAAGTTCAAGGGTGCAAACATTTTTTCTGCTCTATTCCATAAAGTGTAAAAGAACATTCTGCTCTTCCCCTTGCCAAAAAATAGCCTGAATGGTCATCTACGATTTTTCCTTAAAAGTTATGGCCTCAGTTAATGCGGTGCAAAACTTTCAAAAAATTCTTTATTCTTTTAAAATTGACAAATAAAATCGGACCATACGCCATTCAACTTCAAACCATCAGATTGGCCCCACGGTGTTTTACTGTTGATCAAATGATCAGTTTTACTGTGCGAATTTCAAATTTTGTAAGTGCCATTATACTATTTTTATTGCTGAAATCTTTTTAGGAATACTTTAAACATAGGAATGTGCATTTTATTTGTCTAAAATATTAAAAATGGTTTGACAAAGCTAACTCAAAGTCACTTTTTTGTAACATAATTAAAAATTTGTTTGGTCGCAAAGTGTTAAGTGGTGATAAATGGACACTGTTATGCAATAACGAGTCAACCCTCAAACAAATTTTTTTCGACTTATGAATACAGTTCGATTCTAAATATGAAGATGCACCTATTTTTAAAAAACCGAACCTAAATATTGTTAGTAAGAGGTTGAAAACAACAAAATTTATTTGACATTTTCATATCATTTGTTCTACGACATCTACACAAAAACATAAATATCTCAAAACTAATTTCGAGTGGGTTGACTCGTTATTGCATAACACTGTCCAAATAGTGTTTGGTAAATAATAAGAACAAATTTTTAAATGGAGCATATTGAGATAGGAAAACATTAATGATTTTATTCAAAAAAGTTGTAAAATTTTTTTCTCATATAAAAAAGAGCCATTTGTGAACTAACCTTAGAACGGTTGCGGCTAATTTAAAATTTTAATTTTATAAATGAACTAGCATTTACCGGTGAACGTTGCTGCACCCAGTCTTGTACAGGAAGCGGAGCATCACCAATTTTTTCAAAGGGTGTAACATGCCAAGATGAAATTCTCATCTACAGTGGCTCGCAGCTTATTTCGTGCAGTAAAATTGTTTAACTTTAAAACACTGTTCCTTTGAAACTAATACAAATATCACCAAATTTTAAATGCAGGCTTAGACGGGCATGCCTATTGTTCATAATAAGTAAAAGGAGATCCATAAAATTTGATTCCAAGACGCTCAAGGCGGAAAAAACCAATTGAGCAGGAGAAATTCAAGTCACAGCTGATTTCGTGCAGATGCTTATTTTCCCTTTGGAGCCTTCTTCTTTTTCTCTGCTCTGTGTGGTATTCGCAACCAGATGCAGCCAATTTTTAGTTTGATCTTGTACATGTATGTAGTATGATTTTGTTTAATAGGCTTAATACAGTGCCGGATCCATTGGGGGTTATTGTGGTTCAATATTCCTGGGGAATTTTTCTCAAACTGCAATAGAGAATGCACGGCAGTTTGAAAAAAATTACCCGCGAATATTGATTCACGATAACCGCCATTATTTGCCTTTGAGCGGAGGGGGAATAAAGTCGAAAGAAATATGAAAAATGTCAATTCTTAGTGGATATTCATAAAGGTATTTGCGATCTACTTGGTAGTCTCCCCATTATGGGGCTACATCCGCTGAACTACATGCTTATAAATGTAAACAAATAAATTTCAGTGTTTTTAATTAATAGTTTATTGCTTGATATAATATAATACACACATGTATGTATGGTATTGTTTTAAAAGAAATATTTTTAACAAGTTACAATTTTATTGCTCGTAAATAAAGTTATATAAAAATCACTTTTCCCATATATTGCTAAGTACATATGCTAGTTATCGTGTCATAATTTCTCATTAAGTTACTTTCAGGCTTATTAGTGATCAGATATAATCTAATGTATGTATATATGTTTTAAATAGGGATTTAGATTACGATGTACGGAATATATAATTTATTTTATTAAATATATGTAAGTCACAAGCCAAAAAAAAAAAAAAATATATTATCCGAACTCTTGGTGCGGCTAATCTTTGGATATTGTTCACACCCAAGTGTAAAAATCAAAAATTACGGTGTCAGTAGTCGAAACTCTTAAAATGACAAAGTGGTGAAATTTATCCGTTTGGCAAAGGGTACTAATATTCAACCCCTTTTAAATTCAAGGGTTCTTCTAAATTTCAAATCTTATGCTTACCAAATAAATTAAAATTAAATTCCGTTCAGATCTAAAAAATTACTCAATACAGCTTCAATACGTCAAGCAGGAAGTCACAGGTACGAAAAAAACTGAAAATAGGACTGTGTTCGGGGTCGATCCTAGCTGATCCTTTTTTTTGCCTGATTTTTGAGATATCCTGTTCTAAATGTTGAAAAAACAAAATTTTTCCAAATTTTTAAGTTCTATACCAGAATAAGGTAACTTTCGGGAAAGATTTTTGTTACTGTTATTGAAAGTACTATTTTTTTTCCTCTAAAACTTTTCTTGAATTATATCGATATCTTTATTTTTCACCGAAATAATGCCAAGCTAAAAGTTAGAAAGTAAAGCCATCTACTATATAAAAATGAAATGGTGTCCGTATGACTTGGGCGGGCGGGTGAGAAATGGGGAGTTGCACCCTTCTTACAAAAAATATATAAAATGCTATATATCTGTACCTATGGGAGCTATGATTATAAAAGTTGATACATAGATCTTAAAAAACCTTGGTGGTTGGAAGAGAAGGACGATGGAGATGGATGGGGCTTCGCACGTAAAGGGCATCGGGAATGGGCTAACGCTACCAGGCCAGCTAGTTATCCATACAAAAAAACACACATGGAGACATACGCATGCAAACTGAAGCATTGTTATTGTTTGTATTTGGGGGTTCCGATGCGTAATGGTAAATGGGTCATGAGTGACACCAAATAATTACCCTTTAAAGTGTTTATACATATGTATGTCTGAATATATGTAAATGAAAGTGATTTTTTTGTAAATACAATGTTTATCTACAGGCAATTAGACCATATATGTGACATGAAAATTGTATTTTCCACTTTATTACGTTTAGGTTGACATATTTCGATAAAAAAGAAAAATATCGATATAATTTATAATATATAAAGTGAAATATATTGTATCTGTTGAAGATAGTTCTTGCCCAGGGCCTGATGGCATACCTATCACTGTACTTGTTAACTGTAGCTCAGTTCTAAGCTGATCACTCAGTATTTTATTTAATAAATCCATAAATGAAAGCTATTTTCCTAAACAAGGGCAAGAGTCTTTATAAGCCCTATATTTAAAAAGGATGTAAAAGTGATTTATTTAACTATAGACCTATAGCTAAGTTATCGACAATTCCTTAACTTTTTGAAATTATTAAATACGATCAAGTCAAGGTCTGCTACAGTGAAATCAAGACGTCATCATGAATTTGTCAATGACAAATCTACAGTCTCAAACCTTCTTGATTTTTCTTCTTTTTTTATGAAAAATTGATGTTTGTTCAATAAATTTTAAATGCAAATAAAAACAAGTTTATTTCATTATTTTCATTCAAATTTTTGTATAATAAAAGCGAATAAAGTTACAAAAACGCGTTTCTAAAAACAGCAAACATTTGAGGAATTCACCCAGAAGCTGAAAGTGAGGGCATTAAATATCAACTCAATAGCTACTCATGTATAAAACTCCTAACTTCTCTTTTCTAATAGATTCAAATCGAATGCCATAGAAGTTTTCCTATGACGAATCATTTGTCAGAGTTGCCAAATTTGACAACGTATAAGAATTTCTGTATGACTTCTCATATTGTTTGAAGCGGGTTTGAATTTTATAAAAATTATGTCTTAACCTGAAATATATGTACCTATAAGATTTATTACCATAAAAAAAGATTTTTGCGAGAAATTTTTCTTCGAAAATTTGCTCAGTGACTATCTATAAGAAAACATAAATTTTATTTTTTCAAATTTATTCAAATTTCAAAGCATTCACTCCTATAGTGAATTCCGGAAAGAAAATCTTCCCTGCGAAGTAATTCCTTTTCGCATGAAAAAAATAGTGAAGAAATCCGAACGAAAATTTATTTCGCAATAGGGGTGATGATATCTCGATCAAATCTTTAATCGAAAAACACGTTTGAATAAAAAGTCGAGATTTTTTCTCCTCCATGACTCAAAATGATTATGTATAAACATTTTTCGAATAGAGCAGCACAAGACTAACAAACAATTGCACCTGAGGGGGGTCAATTCGGTAGTACATTTGTGAAACATTTTTTTATTTGAGGTCGGAAAAAAACTTTTCTCGCATGCGTTGCGCTGCACGCGCTGCTCTTTATCTACCGGAGCCTTCAAACGGATTTTTCTTGAGAAGTATTTTTTTATGACCTAAATTAAAAAAATTGGTATGACTAATGCACTACCGAATTAAAGGAAATTTAACGAGGATACCAAAAAAAAAAACTAGTAAGGGTGTAAAATTTAGCCTAGCCAAACATTAAATACCCTAAACTGCAGTATTTTGAAAATTTTGCTCATATGGGAGGTGCTACGACCTCGTGTCCGAGTTCACCCAGTTTTTGTTCAGAGCTTGCATTTATACAATAGTTTTTAGTGTCTGAGTGAAAAATGTTTTCAGTATAGCGTTTTGAAGCTTTTGCTTATATAAGAGGTGCCACGCCCTCTTGTCCGATTTCTTCTAGTTTTAGCTGAGAGCGCGCATTTTTAGTCTTTAGTATTTGAGTGAAGTATGGTTGGATTATTTCAAAAAACTCGTTCAGTATAGCATTTTGAAACTTTTGCTCATATGGGAGGTGCCACGCCCCCTGGTCCGATTTCACCCAATTTTCGTTGGGAGCTTTCATTTATGATTCTTAGTGTCCGAGTCAAATTTGGTTCGAATATCTCATAAAACGCTTTCAGTATAGCGTTTTAAAGCTTTTGCTTTTATGGGAGGTGCCACGCCCTCTTGTCCGAATTTGCTCAGTTTTTTTTTCAAAGCTTGCGCATACAATTCTTAGTATTTATGCGTATTTTGGTTAAATTGTCGTGAAAAATACTCCTAAAATTGCATTTTGAATATATATTTTGTATGGGCGGTAGGCTTGTCCGTTGACCGATTTCGCTCATTTTCAATCCTCTTTGACGACGGAGGCAGTATACCAAATTTCATTGAAATATCAGTTTTCCCAAAACGTGTATTTCAACACACAGCCAGCCAGCCAGACAGACGGACATGGCCATATTGACTCAGGAGGTGACGCTGATCAAGAATATATACACTTTTCTATATCTGCCACGCCTCCTTCTCTGCGTTACAAACGGAAGGACAAAGTGAATATACCCTGGGCGAAGAATATAATTATAAAATAGTTTGTTAATTTGACTTTTTTCATACAAAAATGGCCGCCAAAGTCAAAAAATAGGAGGACAAAAAATTAAAATATCAACTTTAAAGGTCCGAACTTTGCGAAATCCTTTAAAACTCTATAAGCAATTACACTCTTAGAAAGTTCATACAATTAGCTCAAACTTTCTTAAATGTTTTCTCTTAAATGTTAGGATGACCCAATAAATTATTTTAACAAATCAGAAAATCCTATAACTCCTCAAGGGTACATTTCAGACCCCCCCCCTTCAAGTGCAATTTTTTGTTAGTCCAGGCCTCCTATATCAGCTCCTAGAAGCTTTGTAATCTTATGCGATACACCTCTATATAAATTTCATTTTAAAAAATCAATATAGCGTGTGACAAATTTACAAACTGTGAATTTATCATGTACTCAGCAGCAACGTAGAGTTTTCATAATAATCTTGAGCAAATTATGGCTTTTAAGCTCTGTAACAGTAAAAGAGTAAAAAGCGTAATCTAAAATTTTGTTTACCAAATTGAAATGGGAATAATTTACTTAGCAAGAGTTAAATCTTTAGAAAAAAGTTTCATAGACTGAACTATTTTAATAAAAAATAAAAGAAAAAATCTTACAATGTTCCTTCTTACCCGCTTAAATGTTAATTAATTCGGTATTTGTTTAAGGGTACAACTGGTTAACATTATTGTCATTTTAACAAAGTTTTAAAAAATTTAATTGTAATACTTAGAACCGTTTTCACGTAGCTTATTAAGCTTAGTTACTAGCATCATATGACTAGCATTTTGACATCAAATTTAAGTTTCTCTTTTAATGCCCTTCTTGTTTTAAGATTTAACTTCATATTGAGAAAACAGTCCTGACGATTGCAGACTACTAAATGTAATCCTAATATTGCAAATCATTAAGGCTATTGATTACAGCTATTTGGTTGAAATTTAAAAATTATAAATAAAATTAAGTGCATTGTAGCAATCTGAAAAAGTAACGCTCACTTGGTTTTTTGCATCATTTGAGCAAACGTTTGTGGAGGCTTAAAATTAATGACTTCATTAAAAACTAATTCTTTCCATTTATCCACGGGAAGATTCATGTCCTCAAAACTTTGATCATATAACGGTGAAGTTTGTTCGTCACTCGGATCATGATACTTGTCCATATACGAATGTGCCAGGGCTTGCTCGGCCGTAATACGTTTTTCAGAATCTAATTCAAGCATTCTTTCGAGCAAGTCAATTGCTAAAGGATTCGCACCTTTGAAAACATCCTTAAAATTACGACGTACCATTGGTGGAAGCGACTTTATATAGTTACGTGCACTTTCCGATGATATTTTCTGCATGAATTCATCGGCAGGTGTGCCAAGTATCTCCATTATTAAATTAAGCTGATGGATGTGATCTGTTCCGGGAAATAGAGTTCGCCCAGTTAGCAATTCTGCCATGATACAGCCTACAGACCAAATGTCGACCGTTTGATTGTAGTGCATCCAATTTAGCATGATTTCTGGTGCACGGTACCAACGGGTCGCCACGTAACCAGTCATTTCACTTTCCGTAGGTCGCGCTAGACCAAAATCAAGTATTCGTAATTCGCAGTCTTCGTTAACTGCAATGTTGGATGGCTTCAAGTCCCTGTGTATAATTCCAGCACTGTGGATGTATTTTAAGCCACGCAGTATTTGATAGACCAAAAACTGTACATGGTCATCGGAGAGCTTTTGGGTTCGTATAATATTATTCAGGTCAGCATCCATGAGATGTGTAACGAGGTAGACTTGTTCAAAGTTATCCAATGAATTTACAGGTTGACCCGGATGAAATACATCAAGCAATCCTATGGTATTTTCATGATCCATGTGCTTGAGTAGCCGTAGCTCACGATAAGTGCGCTTCGCATGAACGGCAGACTGAAAAAATAAACAATGGCTTTAGATGTTGCCATGAAAATGGCTATAGATGTTGCCATGAAAATGTCTTTAGATGTTGTTGAAAAATCTTCTTGCTAGTTTTTTTATGGCAACTTTCATACCTGAAATGGTCTCGCTAGTTTTTTTATGGCAACTTTCATAGTGGTATCTCGAACAATTGCTTTGCAAACTTGGCCATATGCCCCTGATCCAACTGACTGCAATTCTTGGTAGATTTCTGGTATCTCCCATTCGGTGCGGTTGATGTCCAATTTATAAAACGTCGACATTTTTTAACTTATGCTGAATAATTTACAAACAATATAAAACAAATAAATTAGAAAACCACGCAATAAACTTTACACACGAATGATAACAAAAAGAAAATCGCGATTGTGTTGGTTGAAGCACAGGGCTAATTAAGTTACCGCTATGTTTGATATCTGCAAAATAAACACATTGCTGAACAGGGTTTATTTTTCAAACGGTTATCCAACCTCTGAGAGCTTGCTTAGTTGCGCAAAAAACAAATCGAGGGGCTACGAAAATCAAAGTATCCCTCAAACACAGTTCAGACAAGATAGCTGCCAGTATCATGAAATTTTACAGTCTTGGAACCACAAAACAAAGGAACTTTCACAAGAACCGGTATTGATATTGAATAAATAAATAAATAAATATATAAATAAATATATTAAAAACCCAAAAATAGGTTTTAAAAATATAGCGTTTTTAGTTAGTTTTGATTTTATGTGAAAAAAAAATAAAAAAAAATAATTTTTTCCAATAAATTTTTTATAGATCAAAATTTTATTGGGGTTTATCGTGAATAAAGATTCCCGGGAAATTTTCATAAGCTGCAATAGAGAATGCACGGCAGTTTGAGCAAATTCCCTGGGAATATTTATTCACAATAACCCCCATTATCTTATAGCGTGTTTCCACCGAAGATTTAAAATGGGATTTAAGGCAGTTTCTGGACTTAGCTTTTAATCTAGGCGTTGATCCCATGATTTACCATACAAAAATAAATCTATTTCGACCGGTGGAAACGGGTAGGGCTTAACAATATGTTTAACTTACCTCAGCACAGCTAAATCTTCGGTGGAAACAAGCTATTATTAAAGAAGACCGAAGATTGCAAGAACATTGTCGTATCTATTCAGTTATCGATCATTTATAGCTGTGTCTTAGACGAGAGTTTTCAGTGTTTAGTTAAGCAGTTAAGTTAATTTAACACAGATAATTTTGCGTGCTTAATTATTCAGCAAAAAGTGGACTGTTGATGTTGCCATACTACACTGAATATAAGCTGTGTTTAATACGATTTTAATACAGTACACCACATTTTTACCGAGTTTCTTGACAAGCGGGGGGAAGTGGTGCGGAAACGAAAAGCAGAATAAAATAAAATCAGAAGGAGATAGCACAAAGACAGAAGACAGAGTTAACTCAGTGTTAACACGCTGCAGTCTAAAACACAGCCTATAGCATTATGGCTCAAATGCGCTGATTCAGATAGCTGCGCTTGCGCCATTGTATCAGCGCATTAAAATTTGCACCAAAACACACCTCTAATGCCCATCTTTCGATAAACCGTCGTTACCTTAGTAATTGCATTTCCGTCTCCCTTCGGAACATGACCATTGTTTGTTCTTTATTTTATATAAAAATCCTCTAGATTAAAAGTGAAATGAGATAAAAACACAAAAATGGTGCTTGGAAACTTATTTAAAGTATTTCTTTGGAAGAATGTGTTATTCGTGAAGTTCAACTGGCTCTCATTATCAATAATATTTCTGGGATGCTTTGGTATTTTGATGGTTTACTTAAAATCCACGTATCAGCTTTTGTCTACGCCCAACCGAATCTATGTGCCCATAAGTACTGTACGTTTAATTTTTCTTATTGTTTACACAAATTTGCAGGGGAATAACTTGTTTCAACTTCTGATTACAGACAACACTTATAGATAACTTTCCTGGTAATGATGATGATTTCATATTTTACACTCCTGCTACATCATTCACTGACAATCTCATGGAGAGAGTTCGCCTGGAACTACAGTTAAGAGGAGAAAGTATGTCCTTGCATATATTTTTAGCTTAAGGTCATTTTAGCGATACCTAACATTAGCTTAAATTTACTTAAACTACCTTTTGGCACAAAGAGTGGTTCAAATTTGTTTCGAAGTAATTAAAGTTGCTCGGAATTTTGTTCCCCTAGCAAATTAAAGTTTATCCATTTAAATGTTTGTCCATTTCAGCGATAATTTTTCCACCTTGAATGGATAGTATTTCTAAACTTCAGAACTTATGGAGTAATAAATTGCAGATTTGGATAAAGCGGCTTAGAATCCATTTCAAAATTCATATGGTGTTGTTTACTTCTACCATCAGGAAACTTTTTTTTTGCTTAAGGAAAGAAATTCCGGTCTAATATAGGCGTGCCCGTTGGCATATTTGCTCTAAATTTGGAAATTTTTTCCTAAATACAAATAAAGCCCAACACATTTGGCTTGAACGAAAAAAAGGCGTTCCCCAATTCCGCCAAAAAACTAAGTATGTACGTACTTCGACTCTTCAGACCATGTATAATCAGAATATAACATTGACAAACTCGCACCACACTCTCCTAGCGGCATTATCTCCATATAAAAAAAAATACTGAAAAAAAAAATACAGTACAAAATACTTACCTAAAAGTCCAAAAAACACTGTTTTTTGCTGTATTTGAGGTTATATAACAAGGTAATTTCTTAACATAAAACTTGATATAGAAGTTAAAAGCACTAGTTTTTTTCTTTAAGACATAATTTAAATTATTTAGATATCTTAATTTTTCTCCGAAATATCGTAAACTGAAATATTGAACAATCGCGTTTTTTGCACTTTTTTAGCTTAGAAAAATTAAGATATCGAAACAATTTAAATAAGGTTTTGAGGAAAAACACTAGTTCTTTTGACTGTCTTGTTATATAACCTCAAAGTTAGCAAAAAACAATGTTTTTTGACTTCTAGGTAAGTATATCTCAAAAACTATATAAGATAGAGCAATTCTGATGCCGGATTCGAATTCAGCATCGCATTGATTTGCAGACTGTTACTTTAGCCATTTTTTTTATTTATTTTCGCAATAGAAGTGGCAGAGTTAGATTTTGCATATCTCTTTTGGTGTTAAGGCCCTAACAGTTCTGCCTTTATAGTTTTTGCCACATGGTTCACCTGTCCTCACATAATGGTCACCATCATTTGGACTTCAGAGCGCAAAATGCCGATTTGACCTTTCTCTCGGTCTGTAAAAGATTATTTTTCCCAATTTCAACAAACACTTAGTAAAAAAAACCCTTAATGAACTCCTTCACCCCTCAAATAACAAAATAATACTGGGTGCCTCTAATCTTTTGATCCAGAAAAATACCTCACTATAACAGCTTCAAATGTTTTACTTCTATTTTAATATATTTATAGTGAGCAAAGGTTGCTCTTGAATATTTTCAAAACCATCTTTTGCTAGCTCAAATACAGTGGGTGTTATCATACATTCTATCCGAAAAAAATATAATCAAGTGAACCGCACTGTACATAAAAAATAAGTTTCACTTTGTTCGGAAGGTAGGCGTTTACTGCGCCCATTTTAAGAATTTTTCTTAACTAATTTTTAATAAACTTTTTACATATTTTTAAGAATTTTTAAGTGTGTTACTTAATGACATTTATATATTGAAAATTGATTTTTTTTAATTGAACTTTTAGGGCCGGTTTCACAATGTCCAGTTAAGATATTTTTAAACTACAGTTTACTAACGAAAGCTATTGGTATAAACTTTCCGTTAAATTATTTGGATTTCAATAAATTCCATTTTTTAACTTATGGTTAAATATATATTGTGAATAAATAACAAATTTCCCCTTAAAATGTTTTCAAAAAATGTAAACATTTCAAATTTTTTCATATGAATTTCAAAAAATATTTGAATTTATTTCAATCTGCCAGTTAAATTTTAACCGAAAAAATTGTGCCAGTTAAAGTTAACTGAACGTTAGAGTTTATTTTACGTCAGTTAATAAATAACTTCACATTGAGAAAACAATTTTATACAAACTTACAGTTAAAGTTTCAGTTAAACGTTAACTGGACATTGTGAAAACGGCCCTTAGTCATATATTTGCAAAGATCGATTTACATATAAATCTATCAATGCATTTTCTAACACATAATTATGACAAATGAAGGAACGGATTTAAGTCGGCTTCGCAGCCGGGCAAGGCTGGTGCAGTGGTAACGACTTCTGCTACCAACCGGGAGGTCCTTGGTTCAACTCCCGCCCAGGCCAAAAACACAAAAAGTTTTCAAACTTGCAATTTTTCAATTATAATTTAGTGAAATAAATATAATTATATTGATATCGGATCACGTTTTTAAAGTTAATTAAGAGTATAAAGGCAATTATTGTTATCCATTTTTTAAAAAAAAATTAAAACAATGATTGTTGTTTTTAATTTTTTGTTTTTAATTTTTTGTTTTTTTTATTGATTTTTTAAAAATTTATTTATATTTAAAAATTTAAAAAAATTGTCCGCTTCATCAGTTAGTTAGTTCTAGTCAGACGCCCTGATGAAGCGGACAAAAAATCCGCAAAACGTCGGCAATTTTTATTAATTTTTAATTTTTAAACATAAATAAATTTTTAAAAAATTAAAAACAACAATCATTGTTTTAATTTAAAAAAAAATTGATCACAATAATAGCCTTTATACTCTTAATTAAATATAGGGTAACCTGTTCTATTATTGGCACTATGTAGTTATTGGCACTCTGGAATTTAAAGTCAAATATTAATAAATCCAAGCTGGTTAGGTTTATTATTCCAATTCCTTAATTTTGTTTAATGACAATTCTTCAAAATCCAAGAAATAAGTTTTACTTAATATATCCCAAAACACCAGTAAATATCCCTTTAAAACAGCTGCCTAGACAAGTAATCCGTTTTCAATGTTTTCTTAAAATTTTCAGAAGAAGACGTTTTTTTTTGCCGCTTTGTATCTAGGCTTTGGCATAAAAAAATCAATTTATAACGCATTGTTGGTGCTAAGTTATGAATCAAATATCTTATTCTGATTTAGTTTCTAACTTATATCTTAAGAATATATTAAATATTAAGATGCCAACAACTGATACATTTATTGTTGAAATTTATAATGATTGACACATATGCCAATCACTATACAGATTCAACTATTCTCAACCTGGCACAATACCAGTCATGGCATTTTTATGTAAATGTCAAAATGTAATTGCAAGTGTGTGTAAATTTTTAGACACCGAACCAAGGCCAAATCCTTTTATAAATAACCAACCTGGAGATGGTTGATACCGACTGTTTTTTTAAAACGACATCCCGAAATAACGATTCGATTCGAACGAACGAATTTCCCCAAATTGACGACTACTTGTGTAAAGAAGGATTCAAGCACATTTTAGAAGATCCTACTAGGATATACAACGGAGACAAAACCAACTTTCAATTGTGCCCTAAAAATTCGATGGTCCTAACAAAAAAGGGTACCAAAAACGTAAATGAAATTGATTGCGCCCAAGCAAAATCTTGCCTTACCGTTATGTTTACCTTCTCAACTAAAAAAGCCGCTGAAACGAATGCGTGCTAGTATAAGGGAATCTGTCTCTTCTTCCTGGGGTTAGGGTTATCTGAAAATGGTTGGATGAACGCAGATTTATTTTATCAATACATTAACAACATTCTTTACCCTCATCTCGTCGTAAGATAGTTCCATTTAAATACATATATCTCAAGAACCAATGTTTGTATTCAAACGTATTGTATGTCATATTAAAGGTAATTAAATTACCTACAAATGATATTCACATAAATCAACTGCAGATTTATACAAGAAGAAATAACTTTTTTATAAATTTTCTTTTATTTGTAGCATAAGCTATATATTTGTGAAGAAAATAAGATACCACTTAAAAAAATCCATGGAAAAATGCAAAAGTTGTATACAATTCATTGAAAAGTTACCAAAATGCGTTTTTCCCTATTTTTTTCGTTTTTTTGTAGTAAACTGTTCGATAATTAAAACTTTTTGTAAAACACATGAGAAAATCCAAAAAATTCTTGAAGAGGCGTTAAAAAAAAATACCCGTGTCTCGTAGTTTTACTCCAGCACGTCAGATTTTTATGAAGTTAGTTTATTGACTGTTTTTTATTGCTTGTATAGTACTAATGAATGTTGAAGAATTGCAAAAATGACTGTTTAATTAGTTCAATATAAAATTTTCATACGTCAGATTTTTATTTAGTCGATTCTTGAAGTTTTTTAATCCACTGTACATGAAAGATACAAAAATAGCGCATTCTTGTGTTAAATCGATGAATCTAACTATATGATCCTTACATTTGAGGTGTATTATGTGTTCAGTAAACTTATGCAGGATATTACGAGGAATATTTTTGTAGAAAATTTTAAACCTCTAAGACCCTTACAAGTGGGTCATTTTGACCCCCCCACATTTAGGTCAAAATGACCCACATGTGGGGGTTTAAGAGGGTTAAAATTGTCTACAAAAATATTCCTCGTAATATCCTGCATAAGTTTACTGAACACATAATACACCTCAAATGTAAGGATCATATAGTTAGATCCATCGATTTAACACAAGAATGCGCTATTTTTGTATTTTTCATGTACAGTGGATTAAAAAACTTCAAGAATCGACGTAATAAAAATCTGATGTGCTGGAGTAAAACTACGAGACACGGGTATTTTTTTTTTAAAGCCTTCTTTAAGAATTTTTTGGATTTTCTCATGTGTTTTACAAAAAGTTTTAATTATCGAACAGTTTATTACAAAAAAACGAAAAAAATGGGGAAAAACGCATTTTGGTAACTTTTCAATGAATTGTATACAACTTTTGCATTTTTCCATGGATTTTTTTAAGTGGTATCTTATTTTCTTCACAAATATATAGCCTATGCTCAAATAAAAGAAAAATTATAAAAAAGTTATTTCTTCTTGTATAAATCTGCAGTTGATTTTGATTTTTTGTTAACTTTTTCGAAAAAAAAAATGTTTTTTTTAGATATCACTTTATTTCGCCGAAACTAACAAACCAACCAAAAAGTGATGTGAATATCATTTGTAGGTAATTTAATTACCTTTAATATGACATACAATACGTTTGAATACAAACATTGGTTCTTGAGATATATGTATTTAAATGGAACTATCTTTTTTTTTTTTTGGTCCAAAAACCGAAAATGACCGTTATCTCGAATACGACACGAAATAAAAAAAAAAAACATAATGCGATTTTCGGAATCAGCAGCCCATTTTACATGTAAAATGAATAATGGCATTCCCTGGGGAAAAAATTTTTACTCATTTGTTGCATAGTGTAATTATACTCAAAGTGTCATTAACTACACATTTGGCTCATATTTTACTTTTCTCTTAATATACTAAAAATAAGGGACAAAAAAGTATATCCGAAAATTAAATATTAACTACGAATTCATAATTATCAATAATATCCAAAATTAAATTCTCTTATTAAATCTCGTAGGGAGAAACAATCATTTAAATAAGGAATTTAGCTTAGAGCGCCCTAATTATAATTACAACAAAAATAGTCTGATGAGACTTTGTGGCGAAAGACGAAACATATGTCACTATAGCCGTGTTTTTAATCCGTTCCTTGATTTGTCATAATTATGTGTTAGAAAATGCATTGATAGATTTATATGTAAATCGATCTTTGCAAATATATGACTAAAAGTTCAATTAAAAAAAAAAAATCTTTTTACATATTTTAATAAAATTTTTGTAAACTAAATCCAAGCGACGTATTTTGTTCACTTTTCTTTGATAGCCTTGAAAGTATTTGCAAAGCCAGAAGAAATGATCTTTGAAATGGAAAATAATTGCAATGGCAATTGCTTTGCTGTGGAATTTTTAAACTTCCCTGATACGATGACTGGAAAAGATGCTAAATTAAAGTACGCGTTGAGTTCTACTTCTATAAGAGTATCACCAAAAAAGCGATATGTGACTGATGAAGAAGTTAATGGAATCAAAGGTAAAATTTCTATGTATGGAAGGAAGTAAGTGGAATATTTTAAAACAAAATTGAAATTGCTTTCATATTTTACTTTAGAAATTGGTCGATATAAGTTAGGCCCCTATTGAGTGTGGCACCTCAAACTACTAATTTTAGTCAATGTCAAATACTTTTTTCTATTTTAATGTGAACAAATTAAAAAATTGTTATACCCTACACTCAGGGTATATTTACTTTGTCCTTTGGCAACCATGTTGCCATACGCTATAGGGGCCTTAAATTTTTCTTCCGTAAAAATTATCTAGGGATGTAATTAAATTGTATAACAGTCAAAAACCTCCAAAAATTTTGAAAAGTGTTTTGAACACGAATAGAGTAACTTCGGGTAATGTGATATAGTCGGGTAATGTGATATAGTCGGGTAATGTGATATACCAGCTTATTTTCTTAAACAAAGATTTCTCGACAAAAAATTTCTTGCTAACATAAAAGTAAGGGTAAAAATAATTGCTGCAAGTCAATAAGACCTCGCATATACTTTTTTTACCATCAGTTTGCTGAAATAAATTTTTCAGTTCAATCAATAGTTTTTTTGTGTGTTCTTTAAGTGTGAATAAAATCTAAATTGTAATAGATATTATCGCCAAAGTAAAATAATTTGTTAGGGGGTAAATATAATTGGCCACAGGTGAGTTTTTTATTTGGTGGAGTGTGTTTTTGGAAAATAACCTAATTGCTTAAAAACTGAAGTTCGGGTAATATGATATACTCGAAGTCGGGTAAAGTGATATACTATATCACATTACCCGCACACAATATGGCATTACTTACATTTATTAAATATTATTTTAAACAATTTTAGATAATACCAAAGTAAGGAAAGATTCGCAAATAAGTTGAGGAATCAATGAGTAAAGCTATCGCTGCATTCAAAATATTGAAAAAAAAAAAAAAAAAATAAATAAGAGAACTGAGAAGAGATTCCCAGTGTTAAAATCTAAAAAAGTGAAGGTTTTCAAAGACGTTCTAGAGCAAAACGGAGACAGTTTTCATTTGCCGAGCTCCGACGATGATGAATGGGCTGAAACTCTACCAAAAAT
Organism: Calliopum simillimum; assembly: GCA_951812925.1. Taxonomy (NCBI): domain Eukaryota; kingdom Metazoa; phylum Arthropoda; class Insecta; order Diptera; family Lauxaniidae; genus Calliopum; species Calliopum simillimum. The sequence goes on along the minus strand of OX638369.1, from coordinate 85,136,176 downwards.
GTATACAGCGTTTCCATTTCGCAACAGATCCTTTCAGTTGTACACAAAAGTTCAAACCTGGGTACAATGCTTAAAATGCGAGATAATTTCGACTTACATTGAGTGTCTCCCAAAACGGCAAGCAATTTTTATGTGCGAACCTTGCTTCTAATTTTAACTACACCAACTAATATTTTTCTTATTTATAAATACATATTTTCGCTTTTAACTTTCTCGATTAATTTAGCTTCCATTAGAAAATGTATTATTTTAGTTCTATTAGTTTTTTTAGTTCTAGTTGAGTTATTTTTTGGCAATATATTTAGTGAATCAATCCAAAATATTGACTTTAGAACAATTTTTCTGTTATATTTTACTGTTGTATACATTACCCGAACCCAGTATATCACATTACCGCCAGTTTTATCAAAGAGTATTATTTGGCTTTTTCCAATTTTGTTGAAATATCTCCAAATCGGCATAAGGTATTGTAACGAACTCCGGTTTCTTCCGGTTTTATAGCTGGGATATACTCAGCCTAATCCAGGATTTAAGGTTCTTACAAGAAAGAAGAGAGTGCGGTGTAGTTTTACGATTACTTGTATTTGTTCAGTTTTCTTTGTGATTTTACAATTTGTGAGATTTTGTACAAAGTGTGGTAATTTATATAATTCAAAGTGGTGTGAATTAATTGTTTATATAATGCAAAATTCATAAATATTATATAAACCTAAATTCAAATAAAAGAATCAAAATTTATCCTAAATTAGTGACGCGAAATTCATTAATTTATATAAGCCGAAATTCGTTTAAGTTATATAATTCAAAATATTCAGAGTTAACGATGATTAAATGGGTTTTTATATAATATAAAAACGATATGAATTTATATAATGCCAAATAGTTCAAATATACAACGAGGGTTTACGTGTTGGATTTCTTTTAAATGTAGCTGTGGTAGTTTTACTTGCTTTGAGAGTGTGGTTGCAGAATCACGTTTCTATTGAGCTGGTGAGTGACTGTTTTCAAGGAGTGCTTTCGGATTTAAATTCAAGAGATTAAGCAACTAGCAAAGATGCATAGCCCTTAATGAAAGTTCCCAGAGTACAAGGTTTCCCAAGATGTTAGACAAATAGCAAACATGCATAGGTTCTAACGAAAGAGATTTCAAGATTTAAGCCAGAGATTGAGATTTCAGAGGTTAAGCAACTAGCAAACATGCATAGCCCTTAACGAAGTTTCCCAGAGTAAAAGATTTCCCAAGATGTTAGGCAAATAGCAAAAATGCATAAGTCCTAACGAAAGAGATTTTTGAGATTAAGCCAGAGATTGAGATTTAAGAGGTTAAGCAACTAGCAAACATGCATAGCCCTTAACGAAGTTTCCCAGAGTAAAAGATTTCCCAAGATGTTAGACAAATAGCAAAAATGCATAGATTCTAACGAAAGAGATTTCAAGATTAGCCGAGAGATTGAGATTAAAGAGGTTAAGCAACTAGCAAACATGCATAGCCCTTAACGAAGTTTCCCAGAGTAAAAGATTTCCCAAGATGTTAGACAAATAGCAAAAATGCATAGATTCTAACGAAAGAGATTTCAAGATTAGCCGAGAGATTGAGATTAAAGAGGTTAAGCAACTAGCAAACATGCATAGCCCTTAACGAAGTTTCCCAGAGTGAAAAGGATTTCCCAAGATGTTAGACAAATAGCAAAAATGCATAGATTCTAACGAAAGAGATTATCGAGATTAAGCCAGAGATTGAGATTACAGAGGTTAAGCAACTAGCAAACATGCATAGCCCTTAACGAAGTTTCCCAGAGTAAAAAAAAGGTTTCCCAAGATTTTAGGCAACTAGCAAACATGCATAGCTCCTAATGAAAGACTTGTTGTCCCTTTGGCTGCTCAAGCTCGAGTGATTTTCTATTGCAGTAGCGCCAGTATTTATACGAAAATTTGCTGCATGAATTACCAACAAAATTCTATTCTGCCCATATTCCGCTGCCGCTGCTCCACGTGGCGTCCGCGTGTCCTCTGCCGCCAGACTAGAGTTGTTGTTGTTGTTGTAATGCAGCACGTGCGGGTGACCTGTGAGCAAAAAGTATTTACAACAAAAATTACCAAAAATTATTTACAACAACAAAAACAAATATCTTGGTGCATTAATTTTTTATTGCCTTTAAAATTTTATTGCATCGATTTGTTTTTGTAAAGTTTGAATATTTTTTAGTTACATTGATTTGTTCTTGTGTTTTATGATCTTGTTTTGCATGTTGGAAATTTTATTGCACCGATTTGTTTTTGTAAAATTGTGTTTGCGAATTTGGTGATTTTAGTTACATTGGTTTGTTTTTGTATTTTATGATCTTGTTTTCTTAGTTAACTTTTCCCAAATTGTTTTCAATTTTAAATTGTTAGGATTTATATTTTAAGTTCTAAAAATATGGGTCCTGACACCCCCCCCTTAGTTGGAGGGTGAAACAAACACAAGTATCTTCCCCGAACCGCGAGCCTTCGCTTGGAACACCTGTGTTTTGGTTTAAGGTTCTCCTTGGTACATTTTCACCTCGCCCACATATGCAGTTCGAACGTGGGAGTCGCCTTTCTTTCTGATCCGTAAAATTACTGGAGAGATGAATGAAATAACCTCGTATGGTCCGTCGAATTTTGGGGCTAATTTCGCTGCGAAATTGTCGACTGCTTTCGAAAGGTGATGCTGTTTTAGCCACACCAAATCACCTATTTTTGGTGACCACGCCCTTTTCCGCAGGTTGTAGTGCCGAGCCTGATCCTGGGCGGCCTTTTCCATGTTTTGGCGTACGATTGTGAATATATCCTTCAGTGTGGTTGCTTTTTCTTCGGGTGTCTGTGGGCTCCTTCCAGTCCCAAGTGCTGTCTCATCGAAGAGGGTGCTGGGGAGCCTGGGCTCCCTTCCTTGTATAAGGAAAGCGGGGCTGAAGCCTGTGGACGCTGAAATCGATGTGTTTATTGCCAGGGAAATTTCGGGCAAGTGTTCGTCCCATTTCTTCTGTGAGGGACCGGTATATTGTGCCACCATAGTTTTTATGGTGCGATTAACCCTTTCCGTCGGGTTTTCTTGAGGTGTATATGGGGCAGTAAATTGTTGTCTTACTCCCAACGTTTTTAAATATTTTTGAAAATCCTTGCTTGTGAACTGGACTCCATTATCGGTTACCAGGATCTTTGGTACACCGAAACGTGCTATTATGCGCTCTCTAAACGCTTTCTTTAGACTAGTACTTGTGGCTTTCCGTAGTGGGACGATTTCTGTCCATTTCGAAAATTTGTCGAAAAATACCAAGATCATGTTGTTGCCGTGGGTTGATCGTGGAAGGGGACCGACGAAATCTGCGCAGAGGATCGACCATGGTTCCTCGGCGATCTGAGACAACATCTGCCCTGCCGCTTTCTGTTGGCTTACTTTGTATTGTTGACAGCTTAAACATTTCCTTACATAGCGCTTGACGTCTCTAAACATTCCAGGCCAGTAATATCTATTTGCGACCCTTGCAAGCGTCTTGTGCGTACCCATGTGGCCGGCTCCTGGTTGGTCATGGTTTTCGTGGAGTACCCGTTCTCGTTGATAGGATGGCACGCACAATTTCCATGACACGCAGCCTTCGTCTTCGGTGGGGTGGGGAATATGTCTGTACAGCTGTCCGTTTTCGATAATGTATTCGGAGAATTTTTCTGGTTCCGCTCTTACGCTTTCTAGTTTCTTTTCAAACCATGGGCATTGTGAGGCCGTCTGTTGATTGGTTGTGACTTGACAGAGGGTTTCCACAGGGTCCCTAGACAGTGCATCTGCTAAAACATTAAGTTTTCCCTTACGGTACTGAACATCGAAACTGAATTGTTGTAGCTCCAGCGCCCATCGAGCAATCCTTCCTGACGGGCTTTCTATGGAGTTGAGCCACTTCAGTGATAAATGATCGGTGATCACTACGAACCTGTATCCTTCTAGATATGCCCGCATTTTGCGAATTCCCCATATTATGGCCAGACATTCTTTTTCAGTGGGTGAGTAGTTGACCTCGGCCCCATTCAGGCGTCTGCTAGCGTAGGCTATCACTCGTTCCGTTCCGTCGATTTGTTGTGTTAGAACAGCACCCAATCCATAGTCGCTGGCGTCAGTTTGTAGCACGAAAGTTTTGGTGAAGTCGGGGCAGGCTAGAACTGGTGCTTCGGTTAGTCTTTTTTTCAATTCGTTGAAAGCTTCATCTTGCTCAGCTTCCCATTTCCATCGTTTTCCCTTTTTTAGCAGTGACGTCAGTGGCAGCACCACCTTGGCGAACTCCGGTACAAATCGTCGATACCATGAGGCGATGCCTAGGCATCGGCGCAGCTCACGTAAATTTGTGGGTGGCTTGAGTTGTTGTATCGCGGTGATTTTCTCAGGATCAGTGTGTATACCGTGGTTGGTGACGAGATGTCCTAGATATTTAGTTTCCTTCTTGAAGAATTCGCATTTTTCCTTGTTGATTTTTAAATTAGCGGCGCGTAGTCGTGCAAAAACTTCCCTTAAATTTGTCTTGTGTTCCTCCAGTGTTTTCCCTGTGACGATGATGTCATCCAAGTAAGCGAATGCGTGTGGTTCCATGTCTGGTGCGATGACTTGATCTAAAGCACGTTGAAAAGTTGCAGGAGCAGAGTGTAATCCGAATGGCATCACCCTCCACTGGAAAAGACCACGTCCCGGCACAGTGAATGCAGTGTATGGTTTGCTTTCTGGGCTCATGGGGATCTGCCAGTATCCATTTTTCAGGTCTATGCTGCTTATATATTCTGCATCTCGGAGGCGATCTAGGATGTGATTTATTCGCGGCAAAGGATACGCGTCAGGTACTGATTTTGCATTCAACTGCCTATAATCCACGCAAAGTCTCCATTTTCCATTTTTCTTCTTGACCAGTACTATAGGGGCACTATGGGGACTCCGCGATGGTTCTATGCATCCTTGATTTAATAATTCATCGATTTCCTGGTTGATAATTTCTTGCATAGCGGGGTTTTTAGGGAAATATCGCTGTTTAATAGGCTGTTCGTCGCGCATGATGATCCTGTGTGCCGTAATATTGGATACTCCATGGATACCTTCAAATTTCTCCAGTTCTTCTTTTAAGAATGTTTCGATGCTCTCCTGCTCGTTCTCTGGGTTTTCACGCACGGTGGTTATTCGCGGCCGCGCCTCTTGACCGTTATAAGTGTCCTGGAAGGTGACCTTTGCGTTTCCTATGGTCATGGTGGTTTTCATTTTCGTTAAATAATCCATGCCCAGGATTAGATCGTCGATAACATCCGCGAGTATGAGGAGCTGTAAGCGGCACCTATCGCTGCCCATGTTGACGTCTATATCTAGTGCCTGGGTGATTATTTTGGTGGAACCATCTGCGAGTTGTATGGTAGTATTGTTGATGAAGATATTGTCTCCACATGCCAGTTCTCTTGCCAAACTCTCTTTGATGAAGCTCCTGGTGGCTCCTGTGTCGATGGTGGCTGTTATTTGTTTATTTGCTAGAGTGACTGTCGTGAAAACGTGGTTATCCTTTATTTCTAGAGGACTTATGCTCGAGGAAGACCTTGGTTGGCTGGCCCCGTCGGCCCTCGCTCCTGACGGTGACCTTCGTCGTTTCCCGAACCTCTTCGGCAGCATTCGTATGTCCTGACATTTCGTCGCCCGCACTCCCAGCAGAACAACACTTGAGGGTTTCGGCAATCACGGCTCATATGTCCTTGTTGGCCACATCGCCTGCAGGCTCCACGGGGGTTGATTGGCTCATCGGCTACATGATTGACGAGACGGTGTCGCTCTACTCTGGGCGCCATATTCGTGGTTCCTCTGTTTTGACGTCGGCCTTGAATGTCCTCGAAGTCCCCGCTCAGCTTGATTAATTCTTCCAGGGTTTGAAAATCTCTTCGTTTGATATAGAGCTGATATTCCTCAAGACTGTTGTGATAGATCCTTTCCAATTGTTGTTGTTGCGTGTACTGAGCGTGGCGCATCAGGCTTTGCATGTTGATGACGTAATCTTTGAAATTTTCCTGAGAGCGTTGTTTGCGTTGACGTATTTCATCTTCAAGTTTTTCAGCGTATCGTGGTGGCAAAAAGAAAGATAGGAAATCTGCCTTGAAATCTTCCCAGTAACGCCATTGTTTGTTGTTGTTCCGGAACCAGGTTAATGCTTTATCTTTTAAAAGTTCCGGCATCGCCTTCGGCAGCAGATTTTTACTTAGGGCATAGGTGTCAGTGAGCTCCTCGACACGCTCGATGAACCCCATGGGATCTTTGCCTCCGTCATATTTTATTGACCATTTCCGAATTTGGTCAATCATGGCCGCATAATTTATCGGTGGAGTGGCTGGGATGCATAGAGTTGGCCCTTCTTGAGCGTGGACTTCCTCTTGAGCTGTTGGTGGTGTTGAAGTGGGTTGTCCATCTGTAGAAATTGCAGGTTTTGTTATGGGTGGCAATGTCGGTGTTGTGCTCCGTGTATGTTTCGCTTCCAACTCCTGGAGACGATCCACATGCTCCTGCGTGTGTTCTTCCTCGGAAATGAAGTTAGCCAAACGTTTCCTCGTTTCCTCTACAGTGCCAGCGCTGCTGAGTCCGAATTCGGCTGTGTAGGCCTCCAGCTCATCTTTCCGTAGGGAATAGGCCCATGTGCAACGTAGTGTAGCTTTTACCTTGGACATTTTGCTTGCGATTTTATATTTTTTTTTTATACTCTCTTCTAAATTTATTTGATTGAACCACTAGGGTCCCTGTTCGGGCGCCACTTGTAACGAACTCCGGTTTCTTCCGGTTTTATAGCTGGGATATACTCAGCCTAATCCAGGATTTAAGGTTCTTACAAGAAAGAAGAGAGTGCGGTGTAGTTTTACGATTACTTGTATTTGTTCAGTTTTCTTTGTGATTTTACAATTTGTGAGATTTTGTACAAAGTGTGGTAATTTATATAATTCAAAGTGGTGTGAATTAATTGTTTATATAATGCAAAATTCATAAATATTATATAAACCTAAATTCAAATAAAAGAATCAAAATTTATCCTAAATTAGTGACGCGAAATTCATTAATTTATATAAGCCGAAATTCGTTTAAGTTATATAATTCAAAATATTCAGAGTTAACGATGATTAAATGGGTTTTTATATAATATAAAAACGATATGAATTTATATAATGCCAAATAGTTCAAATATACAACGAGGGTTTACGTGTTGGATTTCTTTTAAATGTAGCTGTGGTAGTTTTACTTGCTTTGAGAGTGTGGTTGCAGAATCACGTTTCTATTGAGCTGGTGAGTGACTGTTTTCAAGGAGTGCTTTCGGATTTAAATTCAAGAGATTAAGCAACTAGCAAAGATGCATAGCCCTTAATGAAAGTTCCCAGAGTACAAGGTTTCCCAAGATGTTAGACAAATAGCAAACATGCATAGGTTCTAACGAAAGAGATTTCAAGATTTAAGCCAGAGATTGAGATTTCAGAGGTTAAGCAACTAGCAAACATGCATAGCCCTTAACGAAGTTTCCCAGAGTAAAAGATTTCCCAAGATGTTAGGCAAATAGCAAAAATGCATAAGTCCTAACGAAAGAGATTTTTGAGATTAAGCCAGAGATTGAGATTTAAGAGGTTAAGCAACTAGCAAACATGCATAGCCCTTAACGAAGTTTCCCAGAGTAAAAGATTTCCCAAGATGTTAGACAAATAGCAAAAATGCATAGATTCTAACGAAAGAGATTTCAAGATTAGCCGAGAGATTGAGATTAAAGAGGTTAAGCAACTAGCAAACATGCATAGCCCTTAACGAAGTTTCCCAGAGTAAAAGATTTCCCAAGATGTTAGACAAATAGCAAAAATGCATAGATTCTAACGAAAGAGATTTCAAGATTAGCCGAGAGATTGAGATTAAAGAGGTTAAGCAACTAGCAAACATGCATAGCCCTTAACGAAGTTTCCCAGAGTGAAAAGATTTCCCAAGATGTTAGACAAATAGCAAAAATGCATAGATTCTAACGAAAGAGATTATCGAGATTAAGCCAGAGATTGAGATTACAGAGGTTAAGCAACTAGCAAACATGCATAGCCCTTAACGAAGTTTCCCAGAGTAAAAAAAAGGTTTCCCAAGATTTTAGGCAACTAGCAAACATGCATAGCTCCTAATGAAAGACTTGTTGTCCCTTTGGCTGCTCAAGCTCGAGTGATTTTCTATTGCAGTAGCGCCAGTATTTATACGAAAATTTGCTGCATGAATTACCAACAAAATTCTATTCTGCCCATATTCCGCTGCCGCTGCTCCACGTGGCGTCCGCGTGTCCTCTGCCGCCAGACTAGAGTTGTTGTTGTTGTTGTAATGCAGCACGTGCGGGTGACCTGTGAGCAAAAAGTATTTACAACAAAAATTACCAAAAATTATTTACAACAACAAAAACAAATATCTTGGTGCATTAATTTTTTATTGCCTTTAAAATTTTATTGCATCGATTTGTTTTTGTAAAGTTTGAATATTTTTTAGTTACATTGATTTGTTCTTGTGTTTTATGATCTTGTTTTGCATGTTGGAAATTTTATTGCACCGATTTGTTTTTGTAAAATTGTGTTTGCGAATTTGGTGATTTTAGTTACATTGGTTTGTTTTTGTATTTTATGATCTTGTTTTCTTAGTTAACTTTTCCCAAATTGTTTTCAATTTTAAATTGTTAGGATTTATATTTTAAGTTCTAAAAATATGGGTCCTGACAGTATAGAACTCCAAAACAGTAATATATTGCACAATGCTTTAAGAAACTATAATACATAAAGCGGTATGAGCTATGCTACATAAGTAACGTGTATTTCAAAAAACAAAAATGCCTATATCACATTACCCGAAGTTACTATATCCGTTTCGTTTCGTCAGGACAGGCTATCTGTAAACTCTGCTTAGAAATTATTAAGAAACCGGTCATATACTTACAATGTGCATATGTAAAGGGTGTCCCAATAGGAGTGCACTTTTTTTATTTAAAAAAATAAAAACACGTATTTTTTGAGCGAGCTGTGATATGTAACGGGTGTCCCAATAAGAGTGCACTTTTTAAATTTTGTTTTCGTGCAAGTGTTGCTATTTGCCGGATATTGTATTCCATACTTAGGGCCAATTTCACAATGTTCAGTTAAGCCTTAACTAGAACTTTAACTGGAACTTTGACATTAAATTTCATACAAAATTTTTATTTATCTGGAAGTTAAATTTTAACTGAACATTGTGAAAATGGCCCTTAATCGGAACATGTCTACTTTAGAATGAAACAAAAATATCACAAATAGCTCAAAAATATTTGTTTTTATTTTTTTAAAAAAGCGCACTCTTATTGGGACACCTTTTCTAAGCATCTAAAAATAAAAAAGGGGCTTGTTAGAAAAGTATTACAGAATATGAGTTCAAATGAATTTTGCTTGACTGTGAAGAAAAAAATATAAAAATTTTCATCATATGGCGCTTTAATAAAGTCTTAATTGGATTTTATTAAATTTTTTTAAGCATTTCTCTTAAGTTAAAAGTGTTGAAACTAAAAAAAAAATTTCGTATTTAATCCGTTTTTCTCACAAGCCTTAAAATTAATAATCTGCAAATTCTGTTTTTAAAAGTCGACCTGAATATGAAAACGCATGTTTCATTCCTCTCAATCCTTTCAAAGATGCATCCGTTTTCCACTTATTTGTTGTGGCGTTGTATACATCGACACGATCGATGTAACAAACAATCACTTTATTTTGAAATGTAGTGCATGCTAGTGGTGATATACATCGATCTTGTAAACTACATATGGTAGTCCATTGATCTGTTATAGTGTCATAACGCTCGCTCGTTTTGCCATCATTAGCTATTGTATATAATATACCATTAGCAACTACAACCTACACGATAAAAAAAAACGTTAGTAAACATAATTAAATTTAGTTTCTTCGTATTACTTGGAATGGTTTACCTTATGCCTTAATTTGAGATCGCACATCGATGCTATAGATGTCCATTCATTTTGATGCGGGTCGTAGCATTCACATGATGTAAAATTTCCAATAGCATACAATTTCCCATTCAATGCAACTAATCCAAAACTCTCACGACCAACTGACAAAGAAGCAACTTCATTCCAAGTATTAGTCTTTGGATCATATCTTTCTGTAGAACTGAGATCTCCACTTTCATTCAATCCTCCTGCCACATACAATAATCCATCTAAAACAGCCACACCCCAAAGTACACGATGTTTGATCATTGGTCGAACTTTAGTTAAGATCATCGTTTTCAAGTTTAAACAAATAACAGTATTTAAAAAATCCCCTTCAGCATTAGATCCTCCTACAATGAATAGCTCTTCTTTTATAATAGCAACTCCAAAGTCATCACGAGAATCCAAGTCGTTCAATAACTTTATCCACTTTAGTCGCTGTGGGCAATAATAATGAATAAACATTGCGAGACTCTCTTCACTCAGTGTTATGCCCATCAAATGTTCATATGATCTTGGTTGCCAATGCCATTCCGTAGCTTTTACGTATGGTTCTAAGCTTGCAGTTGAAGTGCAAATTGGTTTTACGAAATAATACAAGAAAGATGACTTTATCAGTGGCAGTCGCACTAATTTTAATAGTTCGTCCTTGTATTCCTCACGTTCAATTCGATCATGCTCTAACCATGCCACTAAACTGTTAAATATGTGCTCTTCATTAGAAACACGTAGATCGTCGCGTGCCAGCAACTTACCCAATTGCTCAGTACTTAATTCAAGGAATTCTTCAGTATTATAAACGTCCATGAAGTTATCTGCGATATATTCATTTGCGCGATTTAAAAGTGCTTGGCAATTATGTCGTTCTGCTAAGAGGTTGAAACCAAACAATTGGTTGGATGTATGTATTGTTCAAGAAAGTCACCACAAGCCGTAACAACATTGGTCAGAGCAACATATCAGCTGTTTAAAGCAAGTCTTGCACAACATCCTCTTTGATTTCTACGCGTCCTGTGTAACAGTATTTAATTAGTGAGTTTAATGTATCACTATCTACATCATCCATTTTTATTTCTTTTGATTTTGTGTATTTGAACCTTCCCTTGAAATATTCACTTGCAATAGACAAAATGGAGCGATGCGCAGGAATTTGTTTTTCTTCATTACCAGCGATCAAAACCACATCACAAAATTGATCAGTTTCACGATATTCCCACAACTACTGTAGAATGTTTTCAGCGTGTGATTTATCAAGAAAAGTAGTCATATTGTAATTTGTGGCAAATCTTAATTTCAATAAAACATTTACTTGCAATACACGCGGCCAGTGTTGACAACATCAAAAAAATTTTTTCCTAAATGCGGTTCAAAAACCCTCTAAAATTGCACTGAGGACTTAAAAATCCCCCTAAAAATTTTCTAACAGAAAAAAGGTCGTTAGCGTTCAGAAAAATTTTTGAAAACTGAAATTTTTTAACGCAAAAACAAAGATGCAAATTTTTAAAGAAACTGAAGCTTATCAATCATAGACATTTGACAAAATTTGTACATATTGGTACTATTTATCTTATAGCCTATTTCCACCGCAGATTTAAAAGGTGATTTAAGGCAGATTCTGGACTTAGCGCTAAATCTGGGCTTTGCTCCCATGATTTACCGTACAATAATAAATCTATTTCTGCTGAGATTTAACTTAAATCTGTGCATTAATTACAGCAAGGCTACCGGTTTTAGCAATTTTGAACCTAGTGACACCCCTGACTTGTCAATTGGCATTAAACATAAAGCAAATTGAAGATAAATATTAAGAAGAAAATGAAAGACAAGTTTAATTTTACTGCTTCTGACATTTACTGACAAAAATAAATCTATTTAGGCCGGTGGAAACGGGTAGAATTTAAAGATGTGATAAACTTATCTCAGCGTATCTAAATCTCCGCTGGAAACAGACTATTAGAGCAAAAAATATTCGATTATTATTAGTGTATTCGACGAGCAATTATTCATACTAAAAGGGTATTCCATAAAACGTGACAGTTTTACGAGCTTTCGAGGCTTTTACAAATTTTCAACAATACCCTTACAAACATTTTTTTTGTGGCGTGTAATATCAAACATTTACACATGCCCCAATTTCTATACAAAAAATCTTAAGAAGAAATTTAGCAACAGACAATAATATTACAAACTACACTAATCGACCAATTATTGAAATTGTAACATTAAAACATTGCTCGTCAGACACAGCTTCTGCAAAAATAGTCTCATGAATAAAGAAAAATCGGTGCATAAATGCAAAGCTACCTGTAAAAACCACTAAAGGCTATTTTCCCTCTGAATTTAGGGGGAAAACCCTTAAATTGTCAACACTGCACGCGGCGCCGTAATATGAAGATGTACGAAAATTATCGATAAATGAATAATTGATAGAATTCAGTAGTAACAGTGTTGCCAGGTGGCCTCGGAGCGAAATCCCTAGATTTAGCCAAATTTCCTCAAAATAAAAAAAAATTATTGCGAAACAGAACAATAATAGTCATTTCTTATGTATTTGGTTATGCTTAATCCGAATCCGGAAGAAGTTTTATATCCTGTAAGGTTTTTAGATATGCTTACCTAAAAGCACAAAAAACACCGCTTATGCTTTACCGTGGCATCTCGGTTTTACCGTAACATTGAAAAATATAAAAAATTTGATTTAAAATATCAGGAAACTAAGTTTCAAATGATTTTTAATTTTTGACTTTTATTATGACAGTAATTAGCTATTGCAACTATTTGCATCCAAAAATAAAATGTGTAACTAAATTTAAATAAAAAAAAAAATTAAAGCAAAACAACTATAAAATTTGAGAAAGCAAAAAAAAAAAAAAAAAAATCAAAAAACTAATTTTCTTAGCATATTTCTGCAATTTATGCAGAAATTAAGAGTTTTTAGGGACTTGTTGTTTGGAACTAGTTATTTTGTTCGATTGACATGCTAGATCGAGCTCCATATCTATTATTATTCGTACTCTCTGCGCCGTTGTTGCTTATTGCATATTGTTGCACAGGCTACTTTGTACGCAACCTTACAGCCAACTCATTGGTTGCTTGTATCATACAAGTTGTGTGCAGATTTAAGCTGCTTGTTGCCCTGGGGTAGATAAAATGTTTTAACCCTTTTTGTGAAAACGATGTTTCTGATGAGCATTTTGTCACTCTCAATGTCCCTTTTTGTGCATTGTACTTCAGTTCTATTTATATTTCTATATTTGCAAATATTTATAAAGTTTTTCAGCGAATGGACCTAATATTTATGTACATACTTCAGCTAATGTATGTATGTACTTCAAGATATTTATTAAAAAATATTAAAAATGTCGAAGTTATCAAAATTTTGATTTCCGATTTTTACTCCTGTTTTTCTATAACAAAAAATTCAAATTTCAAAATGAATTTCACAATTGAAAAAAACGGTCGTTACGCAGTGTGCCAGACGGTTCATATCTCCGCTTTTTTATCCATTACTGATCCGTTTGCGGGAGAGATTCCCAAAAAAGAAGCGAATCGTTCCGTAACGGATAAAAAAGCGGAGATATGAACCGTCTGGCACACTGGGTACCAACCAAAAATTTTTTTTTCATGTTTTATCAAACCTTTGGAAGTTCCTAAGAAGAAAACTAACCCAAAAATAAAAAAACAAAAATGTGTGCTATCCGTAAGTGACCTGAATATGAACGAATTTCAGAACCCTAACCATTATTTTCCTACCTGTATTGACTTTATGAAAGTATTTTTCGATGTATTTTTTGATAATGCCCAGGCATAAGTTTAAACAAATTTAAAAAAATTGTATTTCTTGTGGTGGCCCCGCTTCACTGGTGCTCTAGACCTGTGCCTACTTGGCCAATCAGTAAATCTAGTCCTGTTTGTATGCAACAATTTGGTATCGAGCGTTAGATCGAATCATACTGTTTGAATGCTCGATCTGCTCGAACAGCAATTTCTATTGAAATTGCTCGAACTTCGAGTTAGATCGAGCGAACTGCGTTCGTTGCACAGCCTTACTATTTAAAGAAGACAACATGAAATCCAATTCTGCACTCTTACAACCTAATAAGCTCATTGTACATATCGTTCATTTACTTCAAGAACAGCGCTACTCAAAAATCGCAAATTTTGATTTAATGATGCTTAACTATTTGCTAAATCATGCTTCATATTGTGCAAAAATTTCATAATAATATCTTTAACGGTCACCGTTTGAGAACGAAATAACTTTTTCAATTGAAAACTTTAAACGTTTTTTCTGTAAAATCGAATTTTTTGACTTGTGCCGTTTTTGAAGTAAATGAGCATGTCACAAAAATATTTCTATGAACTGTGTTTTATTAGTGATATACCTTAAAGCTTCCTCTAACCTGGAAAATGTTCTGCAATTTCGCGTGATATCCCTTGCAGTCACTGGCGTAGTTAGGGGGGCAGGCGGTTCGATCTGAATCACCGCCCCGGGCGGAATTATATTTATTAATGCATGGTTAATAATGTGTAAAAAGTCCATTGAAGTCCATTGTGCGCATAAAAAGTTATTCAGTCTCAAAGGTCACTAAAATCAGTGTTTTTTGCAAATATCTCGCTAACGCAAACTTTTACAGAAAAATTTTTCTCCACAATTTTGTAACACAGGGAATTTCCTATGTAAAGATGTAAAAAATGTTTTCGTGTAGCTTATAGTTTAGGAGACAACCCAATTTAAAAAATTGTGCACAGTTTTTATATGTAAATGCGACGTATAAGTTCATATTAAAATATCTTACTTTTAAAATTGCGAATATCTTTAACGAGGAGTCGTACAAAAAAAAATTAAAAAACCGTTCAAAAGATAATTGGATTATGTATACACCGTATTAAATTTTTTTTGGAGCCACTCATGGTCTAAAAGATATTCTTCAAAAACCGTTAAGGGTTCGAAAATACTGGTTTTTGAAGGATATCTCTGAAACGGTATGTCATACGATAAAAAGCAACAGCAAAAACCGGTTTTTTTTGCCATATAAAGGTTTTTTTTTGAATATTTTCTAAACGGTTACTTCAATGTGTACACATATGGCTTTTTTTGTTGTAGATCTTGTAATTTTCTACAAAATTGATGCTAGTGTTTTTTATCGTATGACTTACTGTTTCAGAGATATCCTTAAAAAACCAGTATTTTCAAAACCTTTACGGTTTTTGAAGAATATATCTTGGACCATGAGTCGCTCCAAAAAAAAATTTAATATGGTGTATACAGAATCCAATTATCTTGAAATTATTTCGCACAGCAGCTCTTTTTACGTCAAATTTTCTTGGGCTATAAGATCGAGCTATATAACATTGAACCTTAAAGAGATTTTGAACTCAACACACTAAAACTTTTAATTTTTCAGATGAAGATGACTACATTCGTAATGGATTTTTAACACTCCAACATATTATTGACACAAGCTTTATGCAAATTCAAACAAATGCAGATGCAAATAACTTTCAGGTAGGAACTACACTATACTATAATATACTATACTATACTATACTATACTATACTATACTATACTATATATAAAATAAAATTTTTAAACTGAATATTTCTTTCTAGATTGAAATATCTTCTTTGCCAAACATTGGGATAGAAGCGATGGACAGTCAACGAGTTATATTATTTGGTTTTATTTTTATGATACATATAAGCGTTCTGCTTCTTAGCACATTTCTTGTTCCTCTCGTTGAAGAGAAACAAGATGGATTAAAGGTATGCTTTATATAATTTTGAATGTTCAATGGGTATAACTAATGTGGACTACATAACATTCAGGAATTTCTTGTGTTGGCTACACCTTTCAACTTCCTCAATGGCGCTACATTCTTTCTAGTGCGGCTTTTGCTCTATGTTATTTTTTTGTCAGCCGCAATTATAGTTGCGTTCATCTACCATGCTTTGGGTATAGTACCTGTTTTTTATATAATTGTGCTGTTTGTACTATATATGCTCGCTGCTATGTCTTATGCCTATTTGATATCAGTTTGTTTTAACTCAGGTAACAACAATATTCAATTTGCGTAGTTAAAAAAAAAATAACAAATTTTATTTTTCAGTATTTTATGCAAAAGTTGGAGGTTTACTACTACTAGTGATTCCATTTATTTTTTATCTAATAAAGGGGAATATGTCAACAGTTGCCACTTATTTTTTTAGTACGAAATGTTTTATGGATGGCTTAAGTATTTTTCAAGTATTTACTAATAAGCGTAAGTTATTTTACATTTTGATGGAATTTATTTTCAATATTATATTTATTGCAGATCGTCACTTTGAGTTTGGAGATCTTTTTGTTAATATTACTGAGCCCTCATTTAAAATGTTTAATATTTACATGCTGCTCATTTTTCAATGTCTTTTTTATTGTATAATTTATAATTACCTTTCTTGCGTATTTCCTGGACCTGGTGGATTAAAAAAACCGTATTTATTTTTTCTAAACGTAATTTATTTTACTATTACAAGCGAGTGATGCTTACTAACAAAAATAAGTTCTTATAGAAATCGACGTATTTACGTAAGCAACGGAATCAGTATACCACCAGTGAGAGGTCCTCGGATGTCGCTATTATTATACAAGATCTTGTAAAGAAATTTTACACACCTACACGGGAGATTAATATAGCAAACCGTTTAAATATGGAAATCAAAAATAAACAAATAACGGTGCTTTTAGGTCATAATGGCGCTGGAAAAACAACCACATTGAATATGATAATGGGTAAATTTAAAAAAGTGTTAAGAAAGTTTTATTAATTCTGTTTTTTTTTTGCAGGTTCTGTGCCAAAAGATTCTGGAAAAATTATAGTTTGTAGTGAACGCGACGTATCATCGTATCGTCATCTTATCGGTTTTTGTCCACAACATAGCGTATTTATGCATTACATGACCTGTGCCCAGCATTTTACATTTTTTGCTCAAGTAAATAATAGAAAACTAATGTTATTATATCTTAAGACTTCATTTTTTTTTTGCAGCTGAGAGGACTGTCAAAAAAAGAGGCTTCCAATTTGACTGATAAACTTTTAACACAATTAAATTTACTGGACAAGCGCAAAGAATATGGCAAAAATCTTTCTGGTGGCATGAAACGCAGACTTTCTTTAGGGATCGCACTATCTGGCGATACAAAGTAATTTTTTACTTAAATGTTTGCCTCACGTAATAATTTTGTTTTGAACATATATTTCAGGGTTGTAGTTTTAGATGAACCATCGTCAGGCTTAGACATCGAATCACGTCGAGAATTATGGGATGTTTTGTTAGATTTACGCAAAACAAAAGCTGTTTTGGTAACAACTCATCATATGGAAGAAGCAGAAGTGTTAGGTGATACTATTTGCATTTTAGCAAATGGGCGCTTAGAGCGCACCGGTTCACCTTTAGAACTAAAGCGAAGAGTCGGAAGTGGATACATTTTAAAACTACGTATAGAGAGCGGCAAATTCAATGAAAGTGAAACAATTTCTCTAATAAAAACAACAATACCTTCTGCAGCAATAATGGTTTGTTAACTACTCCTATATGTACATATATTCACATTCTTTGAAAAGCAACCATGAAAATGTTGGCCCTTTTACAAACCAAAGCGGTTCTTACAAAGGTTTAATATCTTCAGATTTTTAAGAATCGCAAAAAACGTTAAAGGAGCGTAGGTCCCTTGTGAAATATTTTAAGGAGCAAAACTTTTTACCAAATACGAAGTATTTAGAAGTTGTCGTTATCAGATTAACTCAAGTATATTAATTTTGCGCTAAGATGTCAAAACATGATATGTACATTACTTTTTTTTTCATCTGGTCAGCTCTCAGTACGATCTGGGATCGTATGCCTTCTAAATCCCGAAATAAAAACATCAATACGTACGATTTTTTACAGCAACTTAAAGTTTTAATTTCGTATCCTGCTTTTTAACTAAACGTGGCATTTGCAAAGGATGTTTATTTGTCCTGATGCATGTTGCGTACAAGCCAAATTTCTTCTATATGATTTAAATAGTTTCGGAGAAATGAAGAATTTTGTTTTTTTTTTTGAAGGCATGGCATCGCCCATTTTTCCAGTGAATAATATTTATCTTGGTTCTTTTTTACAAATTTACCAAATTTCATATATCTGCGTTGAATAGTTTCAGAGATATGGTGAATTAATTTTTTGGGAGCTTTTCACCGCCCACATTTTCATTGAATATTTTATGTATCGGTGCTCTTTACACATATACCCAATTTCATACATCTGCGTTGAATAGTTTCAAATATATGATAAATTAATTTTTTGGAGGGTGTGGCACCGCCCATTTTTCTAGCATTTGATACTAATGCATTTTACTGGATCAATATTTTGAAATATGCAAAGAGCGCTGATACTAATGCACTTAACTCGTTCAATATTTTTAAATATGCAAAGAGCGTTTCCTTTAATCTTTGCACCTAAATACTATACAATTAGAATCTGTTTAGAAAGTTTATATTTTAAGAGTTGATTCCAAGACCATTTCAAGAATAAAATGAGTGTAGGGGTCCCTCGTCGACGTTCTCCGAGCTAGGATGTTTAGTTACTAAAGATTTTCTTTCAAAATCCAACTGTTTTTGAGCATTTTTCTTAGAGAAGCCTCATTGGGGTACGATAAATTAGTGGTATTGGGCTCGTAATGTGTTATTTTATTTTATTAATTAATTTATTCTCATTTATCCATTAGCATCCTTATAATTTTCTATAATATACTTAAATTATATACAATAATTAAAAAAGGATAGAAAGGAGAAAAGGTAGCGGCAAGTTTAGTACCAAAGTACTGTTTCACTTGCCTTATTAGGTAACCACTATTATTCGGGCTCGGGAATTTAAAAAGAAAAATATTGCAAAAAAAGAAGGTTAAAATTATCGGGTAAATAAAAATAAAATATATATAATTTTTCTTTGATATAAGTTTTAGTGACCTTTTGGTTTAAATATTTTAATTTTTCTTTTTAATTTTTTGATCTAAAGCCCAAAATAAAAATCAAAATATATAATTTTTCTGTTAAGAACACATTTTCAAATCTAAAAAATTTCAAAATTAGAGCAGCAATAAAAAAATAAAAAGCTTAAAACAATTTGAATTAATATCAAGTTGAGTGAAATCGGTTAAATACTATCACTTATTATTATTAAGAGCTTTAATGATATCCACACTACTGTAAGTTCTTATGTATACGCAATTTGTTTTCCATTTCTAGAACTTTGTTGCACCAACTGTACTTATCAATCTTCCTTATACGAGTAGAAGTGATTACAGCAACACACTGCAACGTATTGAAGATAATCAAAATGAATTGGGGATAAATTCTATTGCAGTATCAGATACTTCATTGGAAGATGTATTTTTAAAGTAATTTTTAAATAGCTATTTGTATGTAATAAATTAAAGCATATTTTTTTTTCATATTTCAGCTGCGCTGCAGAAGTTGATCAAGTTGATTCACCTGCTAGTCGTAATGAAACAAGTCTTATACCCTACGAGAGGCTGGATAAAACCACCATACAGTTTTCACAGCAATTTTTTGCAATTTTATATAAAAAATTCTTGTACCTATGTAATGAGCGAATTTATACCCTGGTGATGGTAAGAATCATTTATACTTTTAGGTTTGTTGAATAAGTTACTCACAAAATAACTATCCAATAAGCCCCCCTCAAAAATTTCAAAAGATTCTGAAAGTAGAGTTATAAAAAAGGTATACGTGTCTCGCCGTTTTTTTTTTCTTCAACAAATTTTAAATTGTGCAATTTTTATTATTTTTTTGGAATAGTTAATGGTTAACATTATTTGGCTGTCAAGAAGCATGGTCGGGCTTACTGTTCAGTATTTTTGTAAAACACCAACAAATTTACAAAACAAAAAATTTAAAAGCTGGTTTTCGTTACGTTTCAAGTCCCCCCACAGGTCTATCATCAGACGAATTTGCCGACATTCAGAAAAATTTACAAGCATACTATAATTAAGTGTGCATTTGAATTAACTAGCTTAAATTTAAAGTTTTTTCTAAATTTAAAAATAATTTCTATACTTCTGAAGCTTTAGATTTAGATAGTTAGTGCTTACAAAATTAATTTGTCATAGTTTCTGCTAAAGTTATAGTTTAGTAATTATTGCGTTAGCAGACTTTTTTGCCATTTTTTTCACTTCTGCTCGTGACAACTGAACTCGTCGAAGTCTTATAACACGCAATAATCGAAAGTTGATAAAATACGAACAGCATCGGCTGTTTTGGTAAAATTCATAAGTCGAAGTAGCAGCAGCTCTTCAACTTTGTAAGTCAAAAAAGCTGCGGTGTATGATCAGTTACTGCCAACTATTTTTGACTTATTAAGTGGCTTAAGATTGAAAAACTCTAAAATGATGTGTTCCGTTTCTATGCCATTACTTCAATAGGAACGATTTGAAAAATTTTACAAACTTTAATACATAATTCAATTTTAATTCTTTTTATACCCTACACCCAGGGTATATTCACTTTGTCCTTCCATTTGTAATGCAGATCAGGATGCGTGGCAGTTATGGAAAAGTATATATATTCTTGATTAGTGTCACCTCCTGAGTCGATATAGCCCTGT
The DNA here is from genome assembly GCA_951812925.1 of Calliopum simillimum. Classification (NCBI taxonomy): domain Eukaryota; kingdom Metazoa; phylum Arthropoda; class Insecta; order Diptera; family Lauxaniidae; genus Calliopum; species Calliopum simillimum. Next base: position 85,115,536 of record OX638369.1, on the reverse strand, counting down.
CCGTCTGGCTGGCTGCCTGTGGAAATATTTTTCACGGGAAAACTAAGCAAAATAATCCGATAAAATTTAGTACACTTGCCTCCCTTGTCAAAGTTAGTTCGACTTATTGAAAATGCGCGAAATCGGTCAACGGACACGCCTACCGCCCATACAAAAAAATATATTCAAAATGCAACCTTATGAGTACTTTTCACGACAATACGTAGTTTACCATTTATATTTCGGCATTGGGCAACACTAATGTCAATAGCTAAAATCTGGCAACACCATAATAAAGTTTGACATTTTTAAGCATAAACGTACTCACAACGTTTTGACGTACGACAATCATTTGTGTTGTTTACAGTGACTTGAAAAAATCAATTTGGCAAAAAAATGGAATTAACTCGTGAACATTTTCGTGCGATAATTTTTCACAACTTTCGACGTGGATTAACTCAACAACAGTGCATCGATGAACTTAATTCAATTTTTGGCGATGAAGCTCCATCAAGGACTATTGTTTATCGATGGTATGGTGAATTCAACCGAGGTCGTAGTTCACTCTAAGACGTTTTTCGTGAAGGTCGTCCAAAATCAGTTGTTGTTCCGGAAACCATTGATGCTGTGCGCCAACTGATATTGCAAGATCGTCATGTGACCTATCGTGAGATTGAGACAACCTTAGTCATTAGTGGGACTAGCATACATTCAATATTGCATGAACACCTGGCCGTAAAAAAGGTTTGTTCTCGTTGGAAACCCCATAATTTTGCCATATTTTAAATTATCAATGGAAAAATTGATTTTCTTAACTCACTGTAAACAAAACAAATAGCACTTGTACATCAAAACGTTGTGAGTACGTTTATGCTAAAAAATGTCAAACTTTATTATGGTGTTGCCAGATTTTAGCTATTGACATTGGTGTTGCCCAATCCCGAAATATAAAAGGCAACCCTCGTACAACCATAATACACATAAATACTAAGGACGGTAAGCGCAAGCTCTGAGCATAAACTAGACGAAATCGGACAAGTGGGCGTGGCACCTCCCTTAAATATAAGCAAAAGCTTCAAAATGCTATACTGGACACATTTTTTGAGACAATCCAACCAAATTTCACTCAAACACTGAGGACAGTAATTGAATACCCTTAGTAGGCGAAGTAGAATTAGAGGGCTTGGCACTTCCCATATAAGCGAAAGTTTCAAAATGCTATACTGAAAGTTTTTTTAAGACAACCTAACGAAATTTCACTCAAACACTCAAAACGTGTAGCACTTCCCATGTAAGCAATTTGTTCTTATACTCTCCTAGAAGTTATGGAAGAATAAAACAATTGGTTTAATAAAAACTTGTATGTACAAGAATATTGCATAGTAATCATCAACTAAGTGTTTAATAATATACTTGAAATGCAGTGTAGGGTATTTAATTTTGGCCAGGCCAAAGATACCACCCTTACTAGATTTCCTTTTACGTACTATTAATTTATTATAATTAATTTTACTTTTTTCTAACATTTTAGTTTTTATTTCTAACTATTTCTTAATTTCTTTTTTCTCTTTTTACTATTTTTTAGTTGTTTTAACTTCTTTAAATCTTCAAAACTAATTATCTTATTTTTTATTGTCTTTCTTTTCTTTATTTCTTCTTTAACATGATTAATTTATTTACTTCTACTATATTGGGGGTTATCGTGAATCAAGATTCCCGGGGAAGTTTCTTAAACTGCAATAGAGAAGGCACAGCAGTCTAAAAAAATTCCCCGGGAATATTTATTCACGATAACCCCCATTATTATTATTTAATTTTCCGATGTTAATTCATCACGGTGGTTTCTAAAAAATTTTAACTTTTTAAAATACCACCCGCGATTTTTTTTCAGAGATAATGTTGGGGGACCCTTCTAGTATCTAAATCCGCAAACTGCGATATCGAACGTCCAGCCGTTTTTTTGTTTTCGACATTTTAGTTTTTTTAACGATTTTTGAGTATGTCTCGGTGTTTATATACATATTATGTACACATATATATGTATATACTTACATATATATACTTGTATGTGTATATATGTGTAATATATATATATGTATATATGTATACATACACACATACATACATATAAAAGGTATCGTTTCCGCACCATTCATTTTAAAAAAAAATCGGTTTTTTCGTATTTAAGAAAAACACAAAAAAAAATCGGAAACAGCAATAGTCATTCCAGATATGACTTTTGATGCTTAATCCGAACCCGGTCTTAGAATTGCTCTATTACGTCTGGACTTTGAGATATCCTTATATAAATGTTTAAAGGACACCATTTTTTTTCCTATTTTTGAAGTTATATAACAAGATAAGGTAATATTATGCCGTAAGATCTGGTATGACAGTTAATAGCCCTAGCTTTTTTCTTGAAAACTCAATCAAACCGATAACGTTATCTTTTTTTTTGTCGGAGTTATCTTAACCTAAAAAGTTAAAAAAGTGCAAAAACACGATTTTTAGCTATATTGGATGTGGCCATTAACCACGAGTAGTTTGGTTTGTCCCACAAATATGGTTCAGTGTTTTAATAGATGGATAGTATTTTTCTTAACCCTTAACACGAAGTAATTTACTCAATTTAGATATTTACAAATAAAAAAAGGAGATATTACTAAATATTCGTTTATTTTTAAGCTAAAGAGTAATTGGTAGAATATGATAAAATGAAGCGAAGGCAGCAATCTCCATTTTATTTATGAACGTGTTTGATCACGAGCTACCATCAAATGCAACTAGACGTCACTATCAAACATGTCCATGATTAAAGGAGAGACTGTCGTCTTCGATCGTGCCATCTTCTTGCATTTGATGATAAATTGTGGTCAAACACTAACAGACACACTCAGAAAAAAAAAAATTATTTATGTAACAATTCAGAAGTACGTAATGACCAAAACCAAGACCAAAATTTTTAAAGTTAGAAAACCATCACAATTTTTCATGCGCTTTTTGTGATGAATTGATGTTTTCTCATAAATAAAAAAATGCGGTATATTCCTCAATATCCACTGCTTCCGGATGCTCGGAGGTGTGGTATCTTCAAATTCGTTTTTATTTTTAAAGACATTTGGTGACGAGGACTTTCATACCATGAGCTCTCGCATTATCATGAAGTAAATGGTGTGTGTTCTCCTGCCTTAAACGGAATCACTGTTTTCTAGCTTTATTTTTTTATGTTTAATTTTAGCTCTCCTTGCCGTTTCTGAGTGCTGGATTGGCTATCTTATTAATGCATTCTGTATCTATTGTGGGGAATGAAGATGCCCTAAAATTGAATTTACAACAAATAAAAGAAGGCGTTATCTTCATTAGCAATTCCGGAAATCAAAATAGTTACAGCACAAACTTTGAAAATATTTTAACAAAAGCAATCGAAAGTAATGGTATAAAAGTAAAAAATATTGATGTGGGGGCAGAGAACACAGTGGCTGAAGGTAATTCTTAAATTATTTTGAATTGAATTTATTTACTTTGGCTTACATAAACAAACTCCTCTTTATTTAGAATTAATTCAATTATATAAAAATGACGTGGCATATTACCTTCAAAATGTCATCGGAGCCATAACATTAATGCCATCATCGAACAGTGAAAAAATAAATCTTGTTATGTATTTTTCGGGAAACATTTATCACAGCTCAACAATTCTTATTAACTTGATTGATAATGTTATTTTGAAATCAGAAATTCCATCTTTAATTTCTGAATATAATATTGAAACAACTTATGTTCCAATGAGAAGGTACGATTGATTTATTATATTGCTAAAATAATTTTTGATGTATGTAAATAGTTCGGAGGAGCAAAAAATTATTTTTCTTGCTTAAAATTGAACTTAGACCCTAGTTTGACTCTTTTACTTTAATTTTTTTTTTACCAAGGAATGCGTAGGGTCAACAAAATTACGACTTTAACATTGGTTACAAATAGGGATCTTACCTGTAATTATATAGGTCAGCCGTGAATAGAGCGGTCAAGCTGCGCTTGTTGTCTGTGTCTTCTGGCAAAACTCCAAAAGCTATCCCGATAAAACTGTCGTCCTTAGAGGGACAAAATGTAAGACCAATACCCATTACTTTGCCTTAATATTTTCCCTGAATATAGCAACCCCCTATCTCCACTTCTTTAGGGGAACCATGCAAAAATAATATTTTTATGAATATTTTTCCCGCTTCCAGGGCTTCCAGAGTAAAATGTAAGGTTTCCCCGAAAATACTTACCCCTTATCTCTTCTAAGGAGCGAAGAAAGAGGGTAAGATGTTCGGAGAAAATATAATGGAGGTTAGTCTTAGGCTCTAACCCGACAGGGACACCGTGGAAGTGTGGGGAGTCAATTTCATAAGAAGTTATTGCTTAGAGGGGGCCCCATAATGGTTGAAATCAGAGGGTAGATAGCTTCAAAAAAATATTAAGAAGGAAAAAATAAAAATATTCCTTTAAGTGCGACACCTGGACAGCAATGGGGCTATTTGTTAATCATCGTCACATTTTCTTGAACTATAATCTTTGACGCCATTTAACATTGTCCAATTCACAATATTTTTTGGTTCACACAATATTTCATCAAAACATGTACATGGTTTCGTTTCATGTCTAATCTTTTACAAATGGCAAACAATTTTGCGATTTTTTTTGTGGCTTGTGGAGGGGTGCAAAGAGTGGAAAAATCGGTAAATTGTTACAAACTCTCCTCAGATAATTGTCAATAACTTGGACATTTCTTAACCAATTTTCATGCTCAGACCACTTTCGGAAAGGTATTGAATTAGGCTATAAGCTTAAATATTGCATGTACTGAATGTTCAAAAATCCATTACTCGTATACCATTAAATATACTATCTTCATTTTAGATTCATGTGAAAGGTGGTTTTGTCTTCTATTATAGAAAAACATTTTGGAAGGTCGATAAAAAGTACTATAGACTTTTTTGTCGTTTAGGACTAAAATACAAATACTTTGTGCGCTTAGAGCGATTCAGTATCTTTATAAAACTGGTCCAAACATAAAAATGGGTTAAGAAATGTTCCAGCTATGGACCATTTTGTGGGCGGACCGTTTTTTCAGAAAATCATAACTTCTAATCCTCGAGACATACCAATTTTCCTTTTGTTTCATATGAAAGATCATTTTTATACCCTACACTGAGGGTATATTCACTTTGTCCTTCCGTTTGTAACGCAGAGAAGGAGGCATGGCAGATATAGAAAAGTATATATATTCTTGATCAGCGTTACCTCCTGAGTCGATATAGCCATGTTCGTCTGTCTGGCTGGCTGGCTGGGTGGCTGGCTGGCTGGCTGGCTGGGTGGCTGGCTGGCTGGCTGGCTGGCTGGCTGTGTGTGGAAATACACTTTTTGGGAAAACTAAGCAAGATAATTCAATTTCAGTTTTTTTCACGATTATGCAACCAAAATACACATAAATACTACGAATTGTAAGCGCAAGCTCTGAATAAAAACCAGGAGAATTCGGACAAGAGGGCGTGGCACCTCCCATATAAGCAAAAACTTCAAAACGCTATATTGAAAGCGTTTTTTGAGATAATCAAACTAAATTTTAATCAAATGCTAAGAACTATAAATTCAAACTCTGAGAAAAAACTGGGTGGATTTGGACATGAGGGCGTGGCACCTCCCATATAAGCAAAACTTTCAAAATACTGCTGTGTAGGGCATTTAATGTTTGGCCAGGCCAAAGGTAACACCCTTACTAGTTTTTTTTCTTACCAAAAAATATATTTTGAAAGGTAGAAAAGGTGTACCTGGGCACGTTTTTTGTAGTTTAGTACTAAAATAGTAGTAAATTTAGTACTTTTTATCAAATACAAAAATTTTATTATTTATATATATTTTGAGCTTATAGCCTAATTCAGTACCTTTCCAAAAGTGGTCTGAGCATGAAAATCGGTTAAGAAATGTTATAGACAATTATTTGAGGAGAGTTTGTCACAATTTACCGATTTTTCCACTCTTTGCCCTCCAGAAGCCAAAAAAAAAAAAATTTCACAAAATTTTGTTTTTGCCATTCCTAAAAGATTAGACATCAAACGTAACCATGTACCAAATTTCAGCGAAATTGGAAGGGGTGTGGCAGATCTTGTTACGCTAGGCATGGAATGGCTGTATAGTGTATCTAAACTCTATTGTTAAAAATCTACATACAACACTAAATCACGTCTAGTACTGAAAAAGGATCTGAATAAAATAATTAGAAGTCTTGGCTATCGCCAATCAACAAGTATAATGCTAGCAAAATCGATCATGCGTCATCTTATACGGTGCACTAAAATCAATTATCAAACAAGCACCGCCTTAAGTTCTCTTTCCTGACTACAAAACACTCTTCTAGAATGCCTCCTTAGAAACCATATTAATTGCATTGCAGTAGAGGGGTGTATTAGCTAAGATCATCAACAAGTTTGGAGACGGGAAAAGAGGAACAAGATTTTTAAAGGGTCATTTCTGATCAGTATCCCAGCAACTTTCTTTTCAACATAAGTATATATATTTGAAAGTGAAGTGCAGTAACCTCACGATGTTGTTTGAACTTAAATTTTCCATCAGATCAGAACTGGCCCTTTTATTGCAAAAAATAGTTTTTTTTTTAATGGCCAACTTAATGTGGATTTTTCAGTATTAGATCCAAATTTGTATATTTTAAATCCTCCTGTAAGTTTTAAATTTGATTCCTCATACCTATTATCAAATAAGGGCTTTTAAATTTTCCGTGCAGACATTTTTTTTCCCACAGGCAGTTTTAGTTTGAATACTTCTGGTTATAAAGTAACGTAGTTATTTGAACTTGTCATTATTAAAAAAAAAAATAAGTATCTATTGCATATGTAAATCAAAAGATTATATAACTCGCTTGACTTATTACAATATCTTTATATCACACAGAGTTCTTACTGACGTCAGTCCAACAAGATTGGAGTATTACGCTGTAATTTTACCAATTGGTAGGTTAAAGAAATTATAACAAGCTTTACGTCTAGTAATTTTTAAAAAATTCTACTTTGATTTGCAGGATTATTCTTCTATATGTTTTTCTACGTTTCCTTGCCATTTAAAGAAAACAAATCTGAATTTAAAAATCTACAAGCAATGCCTCGCAGAACTTACTGGTTGTCAGTTGTCAGCTTCGATTTTACACTTCATTTTTTGGTCTGTTTGATGCTGTTCATTTTTCAGGCTCTTATAATGCCTAAAGAGTTGTATTCCATGAACGAACAGGTCGTTATTATAACATCGATTTTATTTTACGGCCTTAGCTATTTACCAATTTTATATTTTTTGGCAAATGCCTTTCGTTCTATATCAACTTTGTCAACGTATTTGCTCTTTATGTTAATTGTCTCTGGTAAGTAAAATCGTGTTTGTTTTGATTCTTTTTTAATTAAGTATGCAAATACATTCTGATCTTATTATTTTAGTCGATGTTTTTATTCATATTTATTCATAGCTATTTTTTGTGATGAAATTCGTATCTTTGCTCCTCAAATTTCCATCCATTCAAAATGATAAACTAACCGATGAGAATAATAATAAAAAAACTCGCAAAGTATCGAATGGTATTGGAAACAATAGAAAAATATCAAAAACTCAAAATTTTTTTTTGTGAAATAGACTGCCCTAAAACAAATAAACGGGATATGCCACGCACCCAAAATATTTCGTCTTTTGTATGGGGCTGAAATATCTTATCTTTAAAGGATCATAACTCGGAAAGAAAGAGTACTATTGGAAAAATCCGAAAAGATATTTTGATAAGGAAGAGTGTGGCTATTCAATGCGTTTAGTAAAAATGAATTTCACCTTTTCTTGTAGCTACTCTGTAAGACTGAGCACAGCGTTTTCTTCAACTTCAAGCAGGGATATTTCAAAATTCTACAGGTATAATAACAGTTCTGCTGATGAAGACGGACTCAGAGTCGAAAAGTACATAAGACTGCTGATAAGAAATAAAAAGTTCATTCCATTTTTTTTTTTAATTAAGTAAAATTTTTTATTTTGGTAAAAGTGGGCTTGGCAATTATTGAACAACGCCCACTTTTCGTTATGCTTTGGTACTCATCACCCAGACTCAGACCCGCATGTCAAATATGAAAATATGTTGTACTATTTGCGAGAAATAACGTTTAATGTGATTTACTTGTATGGGAGGTTTCAAGCGCACCGGCGATATTTCGCCCACTTTCAGGTCGTAGGTGCCTAATAGCAAGTAGACTCCCTACAGTTACATTCTGAAAGATTGCTTTAGTAGTTTTCTTTTAATAGCGTATTATATTTTTATGGGTGATGCCACGCCCTGCAACGAGCAAAATTTACGTAAGTCTGCAGTGCAAGCAAATTCCTCACAGATACTTGGATAACATAGGTTTACAAAAAAAAAAAAAATATCATGGCGTTTTGATCAGACTATGTGTTTCCTAGGGACTTTTACGTCCTGAATCCGAATCCGTAATCCGTTTTTTACCAGAACGTCTGAGAAAAAAGATTTCAAGGTCACATGGAGGTCAAAATGGTCATGTGTCGTTTAGTGGTAAATTTGCTAAAATTCTGAAACTAGTTTTTTATCATTGAATTCGTAATCCTTAAAAAGAATATGTGATCAAAAACGGTCTCTCAGACCCAGTTTTGGAGATATAGCCATCGGAAGATCCGGATATATCTTCTGTGAAAACCGCTATAAGTTGGGAACGACTGGATGGATTTGAAAAATATTGATGTCATATGAAAGGTATTTTGTTTTTGTTGTTGTTGCTGATGTTGTTGATGTATTTGTTGTTGTAATTAAAAAATTTCTCAAAATTTCAAAAAGGTCATATCTCCAAAACTATGAATCCAATTTTATAGGTTGTCAAAACACTTTACATGTGACACCAATATTTTTTAAATTCATCCAGGGGTTCCCAACTTATAGCGATTTTCATAAAAGATGTGTCCGGATCTTCCGATGGCTATATCTCCGAAACTGAATCCGAGAGACCGTTTTTGATCACATATTCTTTTTAAGGACTACGAATTCAATGATAAAAAATTAGTTTCAGTATTTTAGCGAATTTATTACTAACCAACACACGAACCCCATTTTGAACTCCATATGACCTTGAAATCTTTTTTCTCAGACGTTCTGGAAAATAACGGACCCCGGATTCGGATTCAGGACGTCAAAGTCCCTAGGAAACACATAATCTGATCAAAATGCCATAACATTTTTTTTTTTTTTTGTAAACCTGTGTAATTAGTGCAAGACCTGAGCAAAAGCCAAGTTAATTCGTTAAAGAAGGTGTGAAACCTCCCGTAGAAGTTTAACTTCGTTTCGTTACGTAAGGAAGCCCTAGGTTCATTTTTATGCTATTAAAACTAAGATCTTTTAGTGCTCTAACTTATTTCATACATTGTATATAAGGGTTATTTACCTATTACTTTTTGAATAAATAAATAAAATTTAATATTTACACAATATTATATTTCTAGCTATTGTTCCTTTAATTACATCTGGCAACGTTGCTTCCATGAAAGCCCATGAAACGAAAATTTTGTTTTTGTCTCTGTTACCAGATTTCAATTTGAATCATCAACTGAGAATAGTAAATGAAAACTTTTTAATACACCGGCGAAATTTACTACTACTAGGTACAGATAACACAAACAAAACACAAGAAGTATTGGAAACTGGATCATTTTTCTTCAATGTGTTTGTAATTTTCATAGGTGTCGGGGTAATATATATGCTTCGTTAATTTATAAAATTTATTTCAAATATTATTTCTTTATTATACAGGTATTCTTTATTTATTGCTGGGAAGATAAGAGAAAACGACAGGATCTTAGCAATCTTTTCAGTTGCTACAGTTGTAGATCAGCTTCAAAGTTAGGCAGTGAAACACCAACCAATACAGAGGAAGAAGCTTTGGTGCGCAGTGAAAAAACTACAGTCGAAAATATAATAAGAGGTACTCTTTTAAATTTGCAAACACATATGAAGAATAGACCTTTAAATCAAAATACAATTCCCGCTTTAAAAAAATTAAACATCTTATAAATTAATTTGGCCCCTATTGCGGCTATCGATTGGCAATAGATAAACGCAGTTTTTCGAATTTCGATTGTCTTTTCTATTGCGTTCAGCGTTTAGTAGAATGTTTGTCGACTGTGAATAGCAACGTAATCGATGGCTGTTCTATCAGTTTGTTTTGATAGATAAATTTATTTTGCTGTAATATTTTGCGCAAATAGAAGAGAAAATGGTTAAAAAGTAAGGATGTATGTAATATAAATGGTTTTACGGCAAATAATTGTAATAAATACTACATTAAAAGATATTTTGCTAATTACAGAGCAAAAGAGTTCAGCAACAAAAGGCAACATGGACGGTTGATGGAATTACTGGAGCATAATGTTGCTTTGTATCTGCTAGTATTGATGCAGATTTGAAGATACTTTTCATTTGGCCATCCAGTAGTGCAAAAAATGCAGCAAATGCAATTTTTGGAACAAGAACATATTTTCTTCTATGTATTTTCAAATAATTGGATGAGTCCTCCAGTAGGCGTCTTTCCCTGGCCAATTCCACATAGTTTTTGTCTTCCTCAAGGCGGAGTTACAGCCTACGCGTCGTCGCTTTATAGCGGTACACGCTTCTGTCAGAAAAAGTTGAAACTCTGCATTCGTATGGAATGAGCTACAAAACACAACTCGATGAAAGTCAAAAAGTATATCACGCAAAAAGTTGAGCAACTTTCAACTTATTAAACAAACTTTTGAATTTATGAAACATGTTTTTTTTGTCAGCTGTTTTACTGTTAATGCAAATTGGAATTAAATAAAAAAAATCTTAAGAAAAGATGATGGAGGAGCAACTTATTGACTTGGTGAAGCAACATAAAGTAATTTATGTGAAAAGCAGCCTTCAACCGGTCTAAGCACCTACGTGCCAAGGCTTGGGACGAAATTAGCAAAGCGTTGGATGTTGATGGTAAGGAAATTTTTAACAATAATTTCCTTTGATTTTACAACTGATAGACATGTTACATTTACTTATATTAGAATCTTCTTGCCAAGCTAGGTGGAAAAGCCTACGAGACTGATATGTGAAAGAGCATGCAAAAACAACCAGCCCGTCAGGTAGCGCTGCTCAAATTCGTGAAACCAATGGCAGTATTTCGATCAAATGGAATTCCTTCGTGAACACATTAAACCTAAGAAGTAAGAATGTCTATGTAAATATTTATGTATATAAAGATAATAGCTGTATTTTTGTAGACACTCTGTCTGTGCTTATCGAGCTTTTCCACAGTAGTCTCGAGCTGTTTCCGTTTTCCGGAAAATAGGAAAAATGGTTTTGTATGGGTAATTTTAATTTTTATTTTTCAGCCAGACGAATCCACTGGAACGATGAAATCTTTTAACACAGGTATTTCGAGCTGATCAAAAACTAGGAGCATAAGCACAAGGAGGATGCATAAGTATGCCAGGAGCAAGTACTAGCTCGATACTCCAGTATCAAAAAGTTTTATCGCCAACTTTTCCTATGGTTTCGTGAGGCTAAAAAAAAATTTTACGATTTTTTGGCAAAAACCAGAGTTTTACGCAAAACGCTTTTCGCTCTTATTCCTACGAAATTGTTGTGTTAAATGATTTCATTGTTAATAGTATGGGAGCCCAACAGAGGATTTTGGGATTTACTCGAGTATGTCAGATTAACATATGGGGGATGCCTTGCACCCTGTTGAATACATCTACATAGGGCCATATAATAGCCCTCTTCATAGGGCAGCCGGTCAGAATAGTAAAAATCGATAAGTGGATTTACTCTAGCGCGTTAGATTAAGGTATGGTGGGTTAGTTACATGCTGAAAAGTGTGCATAACCTTTGTTTGATATTTTGAAGGAAATAATTCATGGATAAGGAAAAAATATAATCTGGCCATTTCTACAAACCGCAGTTACAAGAATCGTCAATAAAGTTTAGCGCGTAGAAAATGTTTAATTTTGTTTCCAAAAATCTCTTAAAACATGTAAGTTTAAATAAGTAAGTAAAGTAAGATTTATTTGGTCTATTTACTGAAGATTTGCATATTTAGATATTAGTTTTTTTGATATAAAAGGAAATCCGGACCATGAAAAAAAATCCCTGATTTTATTTTCCAAATTTACGAATATTCCACTCGGTGGATTAAAACTTAAAAGTTTTATGGTTTTAATGTTTAATGTAAGGTTCTCTCATAGTTCTCTTCTATTATCAGCCACCCCGTTCACACCGCATTTTGGAGTGCAGTGAGTTTTTCTTAAGCGACTTTTCTGTATTCTTGCAATGCTCCAGTTTCGTAAAATTAATTATAGCCAAACTGTTTGAGGTACAGCAATCAAATTCGATATCTGAGTAGTATCTAGCCATTTGTTAAAAATGGAAAGGATCAAAGACACGCCCACCTTCCATATAGTCCGAAAATTTTGTTATTAAAATTATCAGATTAAGAAAACCCCTCCAGATAATCGTCAGATTAAGGCTCGAGTAAATCCAATAAGGTTGTTTTTTCTCTAAAAACCTGTAGTCTCTCCCCCCACCGGTGAATGGGTTAACGTTATATAAACTTTTTTTCTTTCTACGATATAATCTTAAAAATCTAATACGTTGCCACATTTAGCATCGTGGGCTTTCCTACTATAACTTTTCATGTGGAATGGTCTGGCTGAAGAAATAAAGTAAGCCATATAAAAGTTCTTCGGGATTTTCCAGGATTTTACACAAGCACAGATAAGCTGTCCTCAAAAAAAAAAAAAAAAAAAAAAACTAATATACACAACTTAAAATATTGCAGAACAATTACGAGCTTAATTTCTGATTCCTCTCATGAAATTGTAGAAAGTGGTTTGGATGCATCTAATCCTCCTATCAAATATCTCTGCGAAGACATGGTTTTTGACATTTCGAACTGCACAGAAGATGTAAATTCACCACACTCATCCGATGTCCACGTTTTTACTCTTTCCAATGACACTCCCTGCACTAGTCACATAAGACGAACGCCGAAAGACGAAAGTGATGACTTTGGGTAATTTTTAGAAAAAATATCTAACATTGCCGAAAAGCGCTTTTCAAAGGAGAATGATGAGCACGATGGGTTTTTCCAGATGATGCGCAATTTATTTGCAAAAATGCCAACTGAGGATATAGAAGACGCTAAAATGTTATATCTTAATATCGAGCCCTAACCGCCAAAAAGACAACTGACAAAAAGTAAATTTTACAGGAGAAGGTTTTTTTTTAAATATCTGTGCATTTAGTATAGCTATTACAGTGAAATTTAGTATGTAAGCTATATTTTGTGTTAGACATGCGATGCAACTAGTTTCATTCAGTGTTTTGTCAGTTAAGTCTTTTTTTTCTTTTCCAGATTCCCCATCTGATCTTCAGTGTATGTACCAAAAAACATTTGTGGTCACATATTCTATTAACCCGCATCAAGACTTTTTAATAAATTTTCCTTTTTATTACATTATTTGCAAATTATTTTTGACACAAAAGAAAAAAAGACTTAACCAACAACTCGCAGTCACAAAAAAAATAAACAAAATACTTCAAATGTCGGTTAAGTCTTTATTGCTTTCACTATAACTCCGTAACGGTACTTTTTACAGTTCCCAGTGTGTCAAACGGTTCATATCTTCGCTTTTTTACCCGTTACGGATCCGTTACTGATCCGTTTGCGAGAGAAATTCCAAAAAACAAAACGATTCGCATTTTTTTTGGGAATCTCTCCCGCCAACGGATCAGTAACGGATCCGTTACGGGTAAAAAAGCGAAGATTTGAACCGTCTGGCACACTGGGTTATGAAATTTTTAGAGAAGATGCGTATGGACACGAATTATAGGTTTTCATCAAAAAACGAAAATCCGAAATCGTGTCAGTTAATTCTTTTTGGCGGTTAGGGCTCGATATATTACACATCAAAATTAGTTTTAAGAGATTGAAAAAAAAAAAAAATAATAAAAAGTGTTTAATTCAATTTAGCTGAAAGGCAGTCCTGCTACAGTTATCTTTGAATTTTTTTTAAAGATGCAGTTTCTTTTCTCCACAAGTCATCCTTTACATTGTCTTTACATTCTCTGTCTACATACTTAGGTGGGCAATAAGTTCCATCTGCCATTTTCAAATAATTATGCAGCACAACTGCAGCACTCGCTATCTTTTCTGCAGACTCAGGGGTCATATTTAATGTACCGCGCAAAATTTTCCATCCAGTATATGGCCTCATCATAAATGGTTTTAAAGTGAATACAGCATCACCCACTAAATAATGAGGGAATTCCACATCGTTATTAGGCAAGGTTAAATTTGGTGAAAAGTTTATAAATCTTAAGTTAATCCGCTTTCAGATTTCTGAGTATTTCAGCACCCCACTATCACTTTGAATCCCATATGCACCAATATCGACAGCAGTGAATGTATAATTGGCATTGCAGACACCCAATAACACAACGCTGTATGTTCCTATAACAAAATAAAGAATTATGACGAAATAGCCAAGAAAGTCATCGTTATATTATACCTTTGTTAAAATTTGATCCAGAATGTGCTGGGCAAGTAATGGCGATGTACTTACCGTCGATCGCACCAACGCAAATCGGCAAATCCCGCATGCTGCTAAAATCCACCGCAATTCTTTCCCACTCATATTGGTTGGGAAGCGATAAATATATTTGGTTTAGGTCAGCCCATATAACATTGCAAGTTTCCAAAACTATATTCCTAACTGCTGCTTCTGACATTTTGAATGTTAGGGAAAGGTATTGTCTGCTAGTCCCGTGAGCTAAGGAACTATAATGATTTATTGTTATTTGAGCAGAACATTATTTTTTATTTATTTATATGCTTACATAAATTGAGGAATAAGCGACATTATGGTGAAAGGGCTCTTGTTGATTTTTTCATCAGTTTTTCCTTTAACAAATTAGATAAAGTATCGAATACTTTAGGACACATCCTTGTTGCAATGCGAAATTGTTCAGCATCATTATTTTTTAGCTTGTAGAACGTTGTGCCGAATAAACCACTCACGTCCCTATCTAAAAACAATCGGTGTACCCAAAACCGCCTTTTCTTTTTTTTTAGTTCTGCATGCGCAGCCTTGGCATATAAAATTATTTCGATAAACTCCGAAAAATTAGAAAAATCTGTGGATATTTCCATTTTTTCAGCACAAACTATTTTATTGTTTTTAAATTTGTTAATATTGTTTTGAACGTTTTCAACTGTCAACTGTTGTCATAAAAAACTTTGACGCGAGGAAGCGCAGTATGTAACTCAAAAAACGAGACGCTTGGAAAGCAATGACGCGACAAAGCGATGATACGTGGGCTGTAGATCTGCGTTCAGTGTCGTCGGACTACCAAAGCTCCAAACAACTATTTTCTTTTTATAAATTCACAGCATTTAAAGTCACAATTCTTTCTTTAAAGTTCGCAGTACTAAAATAGCGTTTATCGATCACGATCGATGGCCATCGATTCTATCGCCAATATACACCCGCAATAAGGGCCTTTATTATATAAAAAAATTTTGTTTTATTCTCAAATGTTCGAGTATGATAGCATGTTTTCTCTTTGATTTCGACTTTGCATGAAAAATTAATACTTGGTTGGAACTTAAAAAATGTGATAATTTTTTTTAATGAAAAAAGATTCGAAGATTTAAAAGGTGTACAAAACAACGGTTATGTCATTCGAGCAAAAAAAAAAAAAAATTCGTAAAACAAAACATTATTTTATGCATTTAATTGCAGATAAAAAGGAAATCGAATATCCGCTTGTAGTGCATAAACTTATAAAATTATATGGAAGTAAAGTTGCAGTACGAGGAGTAAATTTTGCTGTTCAAAAGCAGGAATGTTTTGGATTACTTGGTGTTAATGGAGCGGGCAAAACAACTACATTTCAAATGCTAACTGCGAATTGTACAATTTCTGCCGGTTCTATACAAATCAATGGAGTAGATATTCTAAAACAAGAAAATCAGGTATATTTTATTCCAAATATTGAGTGACTTCAAATTACATGTTCTAAGAAATTTTTCTCATTGCAGTATAAATATCTTTTTGGATACTGTCCACAAAATGATAGTTTAAATAATTTTATGACTTCGTATCAAATCTTAAAATATATGGCACAATTACGTGGCGTAGCAAGAAAAGATACCCATTCAGAAGTAATGTATTGGCTAGTGCAATTGGATCTTTTAAAGTATAAAAATGTTTGTATACGCTACTATTCCGGTGGCACAAAACGGAAGCTTAGTGCTGCTATAGCAATGGTAAGTAAATAAGATACATATCATATATGTAATTCCTTAAAAGTACGAATGTTAGGACTCTACATTTTTAGGCACAAGGTATAAATATATCTTTTTCAAACTGCTCACTTAAAAATCAAAGACGAGAATTTAAAATTTTTAGGCTTTGGCAGTTTTCATAAGATCTAGCCCAATGTGCCAAACGGAACCGTTTCGAATCAGTAATTGGTTCCCTTTCAACAATAGTATATTTTATTCGTTACGGAGTCCGGTACTGACTCGTTTGTGAATGATATTCCACTCAAAACCTCGAATGGTTTATTCAACTTTACGGATCCGTTTTGAACCCGTGACGTATTTCTTATACGAATTTAAAATGGATGCGCTTTTTATATTTTTAATGCTGTATATGAAAAAAATTTAAGCATTTATTTGCAATTAAAAAAAAAAGAAAAATTTGATAAAACATATTACTCAAATTTGGAAATAAAAACGTCTCTTCATACAGTGTTTGGTGTTGCTACACTTTCCATAGCTTTACAAAATATAATAAGCATTAAAGAGAGCAATAAAAAAAAAACAAAATTTGAAAAATGTTTATTTTTTTGCATCATTAACATTTATTGAAGCAAATCCGTTCTGAATTCATATTTGAAAATCGAGACGGGTCCGTCATCGCGGCTTACCTGGGTTTGAATCCTACCACTGGTGGATTTTCTCTTTTTTTTCTTATTTTCTTTTTAATTACTAATAAGCGTTTCAAAATGTTTTTTTATATATACATACTTATACAGCGTTAACACTATTCACAGTGAATTCGTCTTGAATTCGTATTTCATGTACGTTACGGTTCGAAACGGGTTCATCATTGCAAATTACGTTTTTTATTTTCATAATGGACTTGTAATGGGTTCGAAACAGATCCGCATGCGCTTTTGTGCGCATTGGGAGCCTACAAGCCGTGTTTATAAAAGTGAAATTGATAGTAAAAGATAACCACTAATTTTCAATATTTTTGAAGCTCTTGAACCGTAACCAGACAAGTAAAGTTTTCAATCTTTTTTTTTTTTTTTCTATTTTGACAGATTGGAAGCCCTTCTGTTGTATTTCTAGATGAACCTACTACAGGTGTGGATCCTGTTTCACGTAGATTTCTGTGGAAATGTATACAGGATTTCCAAAAACGTGATAAAACTGTTATACTTACATCCCACAGGTACGTACTTGATTGGTAGATTTCAATTCATAACATAACGAGTACCTCTCTCATCGATAGTATGGATGAATGTGAGCAGCTATGTAATCGCTTGGCAATTATGACTGATGGGCAGTTTAAATGCATAGGATATGTGCCAGACTTAAAGCAACGTTATGGTACAGGATTCACAATAAGCGCTAAAATGCATGCGGTCGATTCAGATGAAAATGTTAATGAAATAACAATGCATTTAAGAAATCACTTCTCAGATTGCATTTTGCGAGAAAATCATGCGGTTAGTATATATTGAAATAATTGAATTTCAGAATCAAATTCTCAAAATTGTTTTTCTTTGCAGGGAATGTTAACTTATTTTATAAAAAATAGCAATCAAATTGCTTGGTCTAACGTATTTAAGAGATTAGAGCAACTTATGTGCGATTGTGCTGATTTAATTGAAGATTATTCAGTCAACGAAACAAAGTTGGAAGACATATTTTTGAAATTCGATAAGAAAAAGCACAGGCTGACAGAAAGCTTAGAAGAAGTCTAAGATAATATTTTTCAGGCATTTATACATATATTTTAATTTATGTATTTTATCTGTGTTTATATATCCACCAAATTCTCACGTTTAAATTAAGATACAAAAACATTAACACATACAAACATATAAATACGTAGTAACATTAACATTTACTTAAGAAGCGGGAAAAATGCATAAACTCCTTCATTATTTTCGTAACATATTCATTTGCAATTTAAGCGAATCCTTTCACTATTCAGTAATTTAAGTGATTTAAGAAGTTATCATCAATAGATCAGCTCAAAAAGAAAAACACAATTCCTTGAATGCTGAGTCTACAAAATTTTTAATGAAAACTACACACTCCATTAAATGAATTCACATTTCCTTTTTGATTTTTTTAATAGACCAATTATTTGATATTCTTACCGCTTGCTTTCTCTAATCTTACGTAATGTTGACAATCCGCAAAATTAAAGCTTTGATCTTAAATTCAGTTGCTCAATATATTAAACAATTATAATTCCGTTTATTCATTAGTTCACATAAAAGCAGATATTGTAATATTGCTAAAAATCATTTAATTTTTGACCCCTTCATTTCATGTATGTGTCATAAGGATAAAACTTAATAGTACCTATAGGCCATTTAAAAATTTTAATAATAATTCACAATACGTAAAAATGATTTTTAAAATATTATTTTGAAATTAGTTAAAAAACATGCTGGTAGCATAATTTTGTTTTCCATTTAAAAATAAAATATCTTTAATCAACTGAACCTTCGTAAAAGATTAATGGAGGCTTTTATTACAGTTTAAAGCTGAAATGAGTAAACTTCAAACATTCTAGTACAGAAATTCAAATTCTATAATGCGAGGGCAACTAAAATGTAGCAATTATAAGATTTATGCGTTTTGAGATCAATACAGAACATTTCCGTAGCATTTTCATCGAATTATAAAACATTAATTAATTTCAAAATAACAAAAAAAAAAAAAATTTTATTTTCTAGAACCCCAAATACATGTATTCATTCCTTCCTGTAAACCCTAGAAGAAATATAAGGCCAAGTACATAGAATTGTGAAAAAATTGTGCTTTTAATGCTCTCTTCCCATATATTTTGATTTTTTGCTTATGCAATTTAAATACATTTGAACGTAACCGCTGCTTAATAAGTATTTCCGAGACCCATTTAACTATATTTAATTATTCTTAAATAATTATCTGAATTCACACCATATCAGTAAAATGTTAGACTTATTCACTTTCTTAAAAAGTTGAACACAAAGAGTTAAAACAGCAAAAACTAATAAAAAAAAAAAAATATATAAAAATGGAATTTTGTAGACAAAATGCAAAGCAGTTGGAATGTAGCTTACCTTTTGGTATTCAAAAACTAAGCAAAAGACAATTGATTAAATCAATTCATTGTGACATGTTTGTATATTTATAAGATAAATATGTATTATTTAACTTTTGATAATGAATCTCATATTATATTAGAAATAAAAAGTATCTACTTAATAAAATAAATACCCAATAATTTCAGTTTTTTTTTCCTAACTTACTAAGTGACACAAAAATAATATGTTTTTTTCTTTTAAATAACGTCCACAAAAAAAAAAAAAAAAAAACTAAATAATTTCCACATAATTTTCATACAAATATGGGCGATAATCAATTAGGAAATCACTTCCACAATGTGGGCTTTATTTCATTAAAAATATGGGCGTTATTTCCAGAGTTCGAAAATTTCGATCAAAGTAATTATTTTACTCTAATAAGTGTAAAAGCAAATTTCAAAACGCAAGTGAATAAAAATTCTAAGGAAAAAACATCGATCACAATAAAATTTTTCTGGCCGTTTTGGTACCATTTGTGTAAAAAAAAAAATGTATTGCGCCAATCGATCGGAAAAGGTCGAAAATAAATTTTTGACATGACCAGAGGGGGCTTTGGGCCGTCTCAGTGGCCACTTTGAGCCCATTTTTGTGTAAATCGATGGGGAAAGATCGAAAATATATTTTGGATACAGTTATAAAACTCTAACTTTTTCAACTGGTTAAATCAGAAAAATTTTGCGGGAGTGGATACAATATCATCATCATAATCGATTCCAACAAGCAATACACTGTTGGAAACGTAATTAATTGTCTTTGAAACGAAATTATTAATGACTGCGTTCGATAAAATTGTCCGATACAAAATTCCAAAAATCTCTAGAACTAGTAGTCCGATTTTAAAAGTTAGACTTATTCTTGAACCGCCATTTTATAACAATTTTTATAAAGTATCTAGATTTTTAATAATATTTTTTTTACAAATTTTTTTGTAACTTTTCTGACACTCCTTCCATTAAGGATTTTATGGTATTATTTGATAACTTTCTAGCTGCTGAACACAACATTTCTCGAAAATTTTTAGCATCCCTGGCAACTTTTTTATTGCCTTTATCTCCTTTTTGACCAAAGCCCAGAATCTTTCAATTGACCAAAGTTCTGGACAGTTTGGAGGATTTGCTTCACGAGGCACCAAAATCACATTATTTCTTGAGTACCCCTCCAAGGCCATTTTACTATAATAATGAGATGCTAAGTCTAGCCAAAAGAAAGTGGAAACTTCATGCCTTTGTAGGAAAGACTAAAGTCCTTTTTCCAAGAATTCGTTAATATAGAATTCGGAGTTTACTATTCCAGTGGTTACAAAAGAATTGCTCCTTTTGCCACAACTGCAGTTTGCTTGCCAAACTAAGAACTTACGAGGAAATTTTGATTGCTTTTTTGATTTCAGCTTTTCGTCCACATTCCCCCCGCGAGTCTACAGTGTAAAATTTTTGGCCTGGAAGCAGATTAAAATCGGCTAAAACATACGTTTCGTCGTCCATGATGCAGAACTCGAATTTTTGGAAAAAAATTAATTTTTAATTTTATGGCGTGCTGTTTTGCTTTCGTTTTCTTCATTGCATTTCTGTCAGAAACTTTTTGTACTTTGAACGTCTTCAAATTAACCTCCTTTTTGGCCTTGCGAACTAAAAACTCGGAAAACTTTACCTTCTGTTCCAGTTTTCTGCATGAAATGTTGGGGTTCTCCATAAAATTGTGACGAAGTTTTTTTTTTTTGTTTTGGTCACGAATGCCTTTTTCTTTCGCGGAAACTGGCTTTCGAAAGACACCAAAGTCTTCCTTAAATTTTTTCAGAACTCTTGACACCAATTTCACATTAAGTTTGCTATTCCGAGCAATTCTATTGGTAGTCTACCGCGGGTGGTCTTCAAAAATTTTTATTATAGACTTTCGAACTTATAGCACGTTTGCCATTTTTAAGTAAATATGACTGACTAGGGACAAAATTTGAAATTTTTAAATTTAATAATTTGAAAACAAGTTATTGGATAAAATGTGTCGGACAATTTTATTTAAAATAATTATTTAAAAGGCTCTGGATTGTACTGCGACCTGAAAGATCTTTTGTACAGCCTCTTTCAGAACAGTTCCAGACTATCTATAAATCTTGTCACTGCCATGGGATAAATTTTACCTATATCATTTGGATCTAAAATCTTGGCACCTACGTTCTTAATTCTCCGTCTAAACGAAGCTGGGCAAGTGCATAGCACATGCTCCGCTGTTTCCAAGTCTTAGCAGAGTCTACAGGAATCATCGTCTACCAAACCCACCTTTTTTAGGTGATAATTGAGTTTACAGTGTTCTTTCATTATTTCACTGTAAGTTTTTATATCTTTTATGCTGAGATTTAAATCAGCTACCCTTACACGTTTTAGATTGATTAACCTTTTCGCTTGTCGTATGCCTTCCTGGGATCTCCAGTGTTCGATCAGGCTATTTTCTTCCCATTCCCGAATTAAGTTATTTTTAAAGCTATTGTTCACTCCGCAGAAGGGTTCTGGGCCTGTGAAAGAATTGAGTGCCCTCTCTTGGCCAGGTAATCAGCATTTTCATTGCCCTCATGCCCCTCGTGCTCTGGTATCCCGACAAGAGTAACGCCTTTCCTCCTGGATAGGACTTGAAGAAGTTCAAAACACTCCCAGACAAGCTTTGAGTGTATTGCAAAAGTCATTAGTGATTTTAGAGTCGCTCGACTGTCCGAATAAATGTATATGTCTGTGCCGGAAGTGCCCCTCCTTAGATATTCTTTGGCACACAACTCTAAAGCCTGGACCTCCGCTTTAAAAATAGAAGCTGTTTTTCCCATCGCAACTGCTTTTTGGAATCTTGGTCCTACGGCTCCAGCTCCTGCGCTGCCATCTTCCATTTTAGACCCATCAGTGAACCACAACTGTGAGCCCTGTTTTACATTTATATCCTTACTTCTCCATTCGGCGTCCTTAGTGCCCTGATTAAACGAAATACCTCTAGTTTTAATCGGATTAGCCGTTCTCTCTACAGATCAATTAAAGTGAAGTCATACCTAGAAAAACATTGTTTTTTTTTAGGAAAACGGCAACACTGCACCAGCGAAAAATTAAATTATTAAAATTATTTAGCTCAACTGCATCAGCAGAAAAAGAATGCAAACGGTAAACCATAAAATATTTGGTATGCATCATTTTCACACCGTTATTTGACAGTTCTCAGCGAAGTAGCGTTCGATAGTCACGAATCGATTTTGTCAAAATATATATGCCAACCAGTGTATTTGTATTAAATAAATTAAATATCAAATTCTAAATTAAAACATGGTTTTGAGCCCAGGGACATTGAATGGTACATTTTCGGAGAATCACAAATATCTCGTGAAAGGTAAAACTTAGACGAATGAGGCTAAAACCATTGGAATGAAGTGTTATAGCTTAAACACAATTGAAGCGTACGACGAATTTCGCCCGACGAATATTCGCTGTCAAAAAAAATTCGTCGACGAAGTTCGCTCTGTTAAACACAATCAGAGTGACGACGGCAATAGTTTTTTTTGTTTTAATTTGTTGTTTATGTTCTCTGATGACAATTTTAATAAATAAATATTAAATAAAATCTCATATCCTTTGAATTTTTTCTAAGAAATCTAAAAATTTTACATTAAAAACGTATTTTTCCGGTTTGACATTTCCAAAAATCGCTGCCGCCGGCGACAAAATTAAAACTAGTTCTATTGCAACGAATATTCGTCGTCCGTTGCGGTTGTGTTCAACTTCATATACTCTTGTGTGTTTTAATTTTGACAGCAAATATTCGTCGGGCGAAATTCGTCGTACGCTCCAATTGTGTTTAAGCTATTAGTTATTTACGTATAGCTGGCTTTAGTGGTGAGAATTGTTGCACATATTTTATGACTAGCCGACGCCGCTAATGAATGGGTCAAAAGTAGAGAAAAAAATTTAATAGAGAGAGAACATATTTTCTTTTTTTTTTTAATAATTAATATTTTTTTCTTAATTTTCAAAATGAAACTTAACTTTGAAAACTTAAAAACTAATAAAGTGACATCTTCACGAAAAAAAATATTTAAACTTTTTTATGAATAATTGTGTGTTATTTCCAATAGTATGTAGTAGCCCCATTCGTTTAAGTTTTTCTCTTTTACGAGATATACACAAAAGTATTAAGACAAGTACTTTTTACCATGCAACTCATACTAAAAACAAAGAAATATCTATCATTTCAACTAAATCTGTAAAAACGAAACAAAAACAAAAATTTGAAGCAGTCTAATATAGATACGAGTGCATATGTAAAGTGGATCAGGATAAATTGAAAAATAAGTGGTGCCCTCGCCTCCCATAAAACATAATGGAGAATGCACGGCTGTCTAAAAAAAACTCCCCGGGAATATGTCGATACCTCACGGTGCTTGTGGGAGAATTTAAATAAAATTTTGATGTACCTCGGATTTTTTTGTAAATTCTTATTATAGATGTCAATAGAAGTTATTCTATGCAAAAAATAAAATTATAGAGGTGGCGCTTTTTTAAAGATAATCCCTTTTCCAATTGGGGCATTTTCCCATACAAAAAAATAAAATTTTTGGAAGCTAATGCTTCCTTATCGGACGTTTTGAGAGGCAGAGTCTGAACAGCGAAAACGCGAAAACATGCAACGAAAAAGTGTAACGGATGTTTGCAACGAAAATGCGTCACACATATAAAAATAGAGACGTACTGTATACAAAGTACAGTATACAGTATATATGTATGTATACATATACATATGTTTATAAACATTGCGCGCACCAGCTCATGCTCTCTCTCTCTCTCACTTATTTTTCGAACGTAAGAGGGGCGCTCATATATATAGATAGGGGAGGGGGGGGCTAGTGTGGACAATTTTTATATAATTACAAAATTATAAATGTAAATATATCATTTTTGTAATAAAGTAATTTTTAACGATTACTTATACCTCTCGCCTTCATAATTGCATCAATAGTTATGATTTTTTATTTTCATAAATGCTTTATTAATGCATTTGAAAAAGAGCTTACATTTGTCCACACTAACCCCTTATACGGGGCTAGTGTGGACAACCATTGATTTAACTGGGGGCTAATGTGGACAACATAAGAAACTTGATAATTCATACAAAAACGTTAAGAAAGAGTTCAGATACATGTTTATTCAAGAAAATAATGATGTAATACAAATAATAATACAAATAAAAAATAAACTGCTATCCCATGTTGTATTTGGAGAAATTTATATCAAACTTCATATAATTTGCTGATCGAGATGTTCCCGGCAGTTGTTGTGCTTGTGGCAGCTTTGCCACTTTTTCATTTCGGTGAATTTGGCTGGTATCCGGTATATCGGGATACGTGAATCTATTGTTCTTTCTTTTTAGAAAAGTTTTGTCGAAATCTTCAGAACCGTGGATCGTGACAATTTGGCCAAAATAACATACTTTTTGTCCATGTTGTTTCAAACTTCATATATGTAACTTGCTGATCGCGATATTTTCGACAGTTGTTGTGGTTGTGGCAGCTTTGCCACTATTTCATTTCGGTAAATTTCGCTGGTATCCGGTAAATCGGGCTACGTGAATCTGTCGTTCTTCTTTTTAGTAACTTCCTTTCTTGGAACTGCTTTTAGAAATAATCTGACGATTTCTGGAGTCATTTCAGCTGATGTGGACATGTCCACACTAGCCCCATTTCAGTTGTCCACACTAGGGGTCTGCACAAGACGTCTTGTTTGCGTTTTAAGACATTTCGTTTCAAGATACGTTATATTTTGTACCCGTTTTTTATTAATCAAATGCTCTAGTTCAGTGTCGTGTGTAAATGTCTTGACAGAACTAGAATTTGAAAGAAAATAAACAAATACTGTGATAATTTGTCTTGTTTGATTTGTTTCAGTTATTTTAGTTGCATACTGTAGTAGTAGTGTACACTACTAAATGCTAATGGTGTGATAAGATTAGTTTATCGCTCTCTTCTTGTGCCTCTTTTTTGTTTACTCTCTCTCTCTCTGTCGCAAAAATGTATGAAAGCTACTACAATTCTGCAAGTGTTACCATATCATAAATGTTATTGTGGTTTCTCTACTCGCACGTTTTACAGTGACCTGAAGTATTTGTTTTTATAAAATAGAGTTCACTGATGTATTTTTTAGAACCAAGTTTATTTTTCACACTGATAAAACAAGACAATGTAAATAGTGTCAAAATGAAATCAGTGTGCACGATGATTTGAATCTTGAATTTTTTGGATCAAATGCATCAGTTCAGTGTAAAATGTGGGTGTAAAAAAAAGTACACTTTATTTCAAGATGTCTTGTGCAGACCCCTAGTCCACACTAGCCCCTTCATGTCTGTTTAAACAAAAATAGTTTTTGTTTAATCTTACGGTAAAGTTCTTCAAAAATAATTTCAATGGTTTAAATAAACACTATTTTAAGTTGTATTATCTATTAACACTGCAGCAGAAGAATAATTAGTTTAAAAGTATCACTGAAATTACGAAACAACAAAAAAATTACTTTTTGCTGCGTAAAACACGTTCGGTCACGTTATCATGGAAAGCTGAACTGTCAACAAATGAATTTTTTTTTGGTGATGCAGAGTGCAAATACCAACTTGAAAAATATAAAACAGAAACAAAAAATTCAAAACGGCGCGAGAATTTGAATTTGTCCACACTAGCCCCCAGTCCACACTAGCCCCCCCCCTCCCCTATATACATTTCACATATGGATATCTGAAGATGACTCAGATGATATTTGGAAGGAGAACTGGTTCGAAATTCTACTGTAATTACTGAAGTTTCGGAAGAATTGCCGCCTGGTCCTCAAGAAGCGCGATATCGACAATTTATTATAAGTTTTAACTATAATAAGTTTTAGCTTATTATATTAGCTTATAATAAGCATTAGCTTCCAATATCATCGGCCACTCCCCGAGTGCCACCTGCCGTTTTTTTTTTTTAACTACATTAAACAAAAATCAAAATAATCGCATTCGATGTGTTTTGCGATGCTTCACGCGAATCTGACATCAGAATCGCTCTATCGTGTATAGTTTTTAAGATATTCTAATCTAAAAGCCGAAAAAAGTCGTTTTTTGCCATGTTTTGAAGCTATATAACTATGTAGCATATCATTTATTCGTTAAATGTGGTTAAAATACTTGAAAGCCATGATCTTTTCCTTTAAAATCTAATTTAAATTATGATTATATCTTCATGCTTCTAAGAGATATCGTAGACCGAAATATTGGCTAAACGGGTTTTTTGCACTTTTGTGTCTTTTTAGGTTAGGATCTTTTTGACGAAAAAAAAGATATCAACATAATTTAAATTAGGTTTTAAAGGCAAAGATTAGGACTTTAAAGTTGTTTACCAGATTTGACGAAACTAAAATTTCTTTCACATTTCAAGCATGTTTAACGAACCGACCATTTCAAAATTCAGCCGTATGCTATACACGTAACAACAACACTCGGGTCGTCAAACGGCTGAATTTAGAAGTAGTCGGTTCGTTGAACATGTTTTAAATGTGAAAGACATTTTAATTTCGTTAAGTCTGGTAAGCAACTTTAAAGTCCTAATCTTTGCCTTTAAAACCTAATTTAAATTATGTTGATATCTTTTTTTTCGTCAAAAAGATCCTAACCTAAAAAGACACAAAAGTGCAAAAAACCCGTTTAGCCAATATTTCGGTCTACGATATCTCTTAGAAGCATGAAGATATAAACATAATTTAAATTAGATTTTAAAGGAAAAGATCATGACTTTCAAGTATTTTAACCACAATTAACGAATAAATGATATGTTACATAGTTATATAGCTTCAAAACATGGCAAAAAACGACTTTTTTCGGCTTTTAGATTAGAATATCTCAAAAACTATACACGATAGAGCGATTCTGAGGTCGGATTCGCGTGAAGAATCGCAAAACACATCGAATGTGATTATTTTGATTTTTGTTTAATGTAGTTAAAAAAAAAAATTTTATTTTTTTGTATGGGAAAATGCCCCAATTGGAAAAGGGATTATCTTTAAAAAAGCGCCACCTCTATAATTTTATTTTTTGCATAGAATTACTTCTATTGACATCTATAATAAGAATTTACAAAAAAATCCGAGGTACATCAAAATTTTATTTAAATTCTCCCACAAGCACCGTGACCTTAGAGCGCTATAGTCCTATCTCCATTTTTCCAATTGTTGGGAAATGCAAAAAGAAGATTTCAAACAGTGGTTATTTAGGATTGGCTGCTATTTTGATACAACGATAAATGCAATAATTTTACCCATGGTATATTTTAACATCATTTAATGTTTTTAGCCAATTTTATTAATTTCTAACGAAATCCCAGCCAATTTATAGTATGTCATTACTTTTGCTCTTACATAAAATTCCACTACTATTCAAAAAACGACGTATTTAGTACATTTTTTGAATTTTTTCCACTAAAATGTCGTAAAAAGTTATGAAACGCGTAGAAAACACGAAAAAAACGAAATTTTTTTTTTTTTTTTAATTTTTGGTTCCAACAAACAAGAGTGGAGCCTTGGGTGTAACCAAATTTGTTCACCAAAATGTCGCAAAAAGTCATGAAACGCGAAAAAACGAAGAATTTTTTTTAAAAATATGACTTATTGGAATATTCAGTGGAGATAGGACAGTAGCGCTCTTGAAAAAATTACAGTTTGGAGATAGGATTTTTCTTAATTATCGAATATTTTGGTATTTTAGGGGTATTTTGACATCGCACAGTTTTACACACGGTAAAGAAGCCCACAATGATGCCATAACTGCAAAAATCTCAAAATCGCAAAATGTGGAGATAGGACTATAGCGCTCTAAGGTATCGATGTGTTCACGATAATACCCAATTTGTCATGTCTCTGAAACTGTTTGATTTCGCTGGGAGAAATTTGGTACTCATGTAAACGGCACCAGCACAAATAAATTCCTTTCGAAAAATTACCAGTGCCGTGTTCTCCAATAACGTATTTCAGCATATATCTGAAACTATTTAACGCAGCTTAATGACACTAGCATTAACTAGTAGGTAATAAATAAAACTCAACTTGTTCCATTCTGTTTTTTTTATATGTAACACACAAGAGTTTTTATTTCTGTTTTAAATTGATTTTGCTTTATAGTTGATATTTGCAACATTTTTATTACATGTGCTAACTAAAACATTCAGTTATATGCATTTGTGTGTTTATGTTAATTAAATTATATTTTATGTAAGTATTATATATTTTTTAATACATATGCGTTTAATCTTTAGTGTATTGTCAATGTATGTATGCATAGGATTCATTCAGATTGATTTAATTTCATATGAGAAGAACCATGTTTTGAACATAGTGCATTAACCATATACATACATAAATATATTTGCCTATATAATTGGATTTATATAATATGGTCAAATTTAACATATTTAACTTATATACATAAATATAGATATTTATTTAAAAATTAAAACATTTACAAAAAACAAGTTGGAAACACAGTGTCGGCTAAAACAGCATATCAATTTGTCAATATCATTTTCATTTTTATTCTTTCAACTGCATTCATATACGAGTACAATGTACATGTACATGTTTATATAATACATATACTTTTTTGGTTCGAAAAACTTATTTTCTTTATGTGAAAGAAAATAGTTCGCAAATAGAAAATAAAAACACATAATATGTCACGTAATATGACCTTAATATGTCAAAAGTTGCCAAATCCATTTTTGAAAATTTTTATTTTTTTAATTTTATTGTCATTGCTTGTTAATTTAAGTCGGCCACCAAGCTTTCTTAGTGTTCCCGACTGCAAATACTCAGGAGTTCCAGACGCATGCGTTTCTCTGGATTCCTGGCCCCCTATCCACTCAGAAGACGACCATTAAAAAGTTTCGAAACATCGCCCGTCCCCACTATCCCCTTCTTTCGTATCTACGTTAAAATTTTGCCAAAGTTACAGGTTACATGTTAATTACACCGTATAACAGTCAAAAAACCCCAAGAGATTTGAAAAGTGTTTACAAATAAATAAATTTTGAAAGATTTTTTAAACTAAATTGGGTCTAAATCATACATTTCTGCAAAAAAATTAAAAAAAAAAATAAATTTAAGAGTTTTTAAAAGTGCACATATGTGTACTTTGGTCGATTATTCGTTAAAAATTTTTGAATATTTGTTTAATTTTGTTTTTGTAAACTTTAACGGTATTAAATAATTGCAAAATAAGACAAATAGTAAAATGAAAAGAATACTAAAGAGAGAGAAAGTTTCACTTCCCATTGCGCCCACATTTGGGAGAAATAACAAAAAAACAGAAAATAGTTCCATTGGAAAACTTTTGTGCACATATGTGCACTTTTACCCCGAAGAAGGTAAATGTAGGGTTTTGCTACATTGCTTAATTCACTTTGCAAAGTGTTTTTATAATTTAAAACTTTGTTCTTCTTTTTAATTTTACTCAAATAATTTATATATCATTTATAGAATTTTGGAATTTTCCCTGTAGGGCCGACAGAGTCAATTGCCTCAATAGTCCAATCTTTGGTCTAGTTTTTTTGAACGTAGTCCATAATGGACTACACCTAAAACAACAATAAATTCACTTAAACTATCAATTGTGTCAAAAATGCTCCAAATGTAATGCAAAGTCGGTCAATTGTATCAAGAATGGTCCAAATGTAATGCATAATAGTCATTAGTACCTAAAGTGTCCAATTGTGTATTGATTGTATCAGTCAAATTATAATGTTTCTGACTGCGTACTATTTGGCAGTTCGTCGATTGTGAAGAAGAGCAAACGATAGTGTATCGGCCTAGTGACTTGCGCTGCGTGGATAGGTCTGGGTTCAAATCCTCCACTCGGTGATTTTTAATTCCAATATTTAAATTTCTATTAATTTGTACACAATTTGCCTTAAAAGTCTTCAGAGCAGAAAATGAAATTAATTTCAAACATAGGCGAGGTATAAAATAATAAAAAAGGATCATCCACAGTGAGATTTGAACCCATTGCTCAGAAATATTTAACAAACTATTTAGAACATTCGGCTATGAAACCTTTTGACATTTTTGCGTAAAGTTTGAATTTCAAATTAAATTTGTTGAAATTTATAAATAAAATAACAAAAAAATTTGCCCTTTTCTGGTCCGAATGTAATGCATAAAGAGACAATTGACCTTTTTCTGGTCCGATTGTAATGCATAAGGAAACGATTGCCGTTGCACCGTTGTGTGAAATGGATTAACATTTAACAGTCCATTCTAATCCAGAATTATGGTACAATTTTTCGGAGAGATTTGGATTAAAAATCGGATCAATCTATTTAAATCCAGGGAATATGGATTGTTACGAAGTATTGAAATGGATAAAAAAAGACGCAATCTATTTATCTATCTGATTCCATATTCTGATCCAGAATTGTATACCAAATTTCTCGGATAGATTTGGATTTAGAATCGGATCAATGCATTTTAATCCATTGAATATGGATTGTTGCGAAAGATTGAAATGATTTCAAATAGATGCAGTGTATCAATCTTTCTGTATAAAGATGGAATATGGATTGTGAATTGTGATTTGGAAACATGGTTAAACTAATCCATTTTCATCAAGAGAATATGGATTACCATGAAAGATTAAAATGGATTAAATTTGAAAAAAAGCGTGAACAACTTCAATTAATATTAGCCGTGTTTTTTTTTACGCGTATATACAATTATGGTAATTTTCAAATTGCGATAACTTATGAACGGTGAGTCGTGCGATAAAAAGTTCAAAGTTATTTTTCAGGGAGAACCACATGCTCTACAAATAATTTTAATCTTTTGTAAAAAAAAAAGAATTGTTTAGAAGTTATTTAAAAAAAAGAATAACTCCTAAAAGATAAATTTTTTTAAATATAAAATGAAAAGTTTTTGTAGAGAACGTGATTTTCAATAAAAAAGTTCCTTAGAGTTTTTATTGTGCGACTCACTGTTCATGAGTTATCGCAATTTAAAAATATCCACAATTGTATATACGCGTCAAAAGAAACACGGCTATTATCTCTAAAAAGTGCGACAAGCGCAGACCATGTGTTATGGAAAAACGCGATTAATGCGACGTGAAATACTGCAGGAGCCAATCGCACCCCGCGAGAAATTGAAGTCCAACTACAATCCATTTGAATCCTTTTGAATCCAAGTATACACTTGGAGAAAAGCGCGATCAACGTCAATCCAGTTAAGTCCATTTTTTAGCCAACAAGATACTTCATGATATAACTGGACTTTGCTGATTTGTGATCATCGAGGAGATAATATTTGGGCATGAGCAATATTGTGGGTTCCTGGGATTGTGGTATTTCTCACAGGAATTGAAGTTCAACTCCAATCCATTTGAGTCCTTTTCAATCCAAGTACTCACTTAGAAAGAAAGCGCAATCAAATCAATCCAGTCGAATCCATTATCTCTAAAAAGTGCGACAAGCGCAGACCATGTGTTATGGAAAAACGCGATTAATGCGACGTGAAATACTGCAGGAGCCAATCGCACCCCGCGAGAAATTGAAGTCCAACTACAATCCATTTGAATCCTTTTGAATCCAAGTATACACTTGGAGAAAAGCGCGATCAACGTCAATCCAGTTAAGTCCATTTTTTAGCCAACAAGATACTTCATGATATAACTGGACTTTGCTGATTTGTGATCATCGAGGAGATAATATTTGGGCATGAGCAATATTGTGGGTTCCTGGGATTGTGGTATTTCTCACAGGAATTGAAGTTCAACTCCAATCCATTTGAGTCCTTTTCAATCCAAGTACTCACTTAGAAAGAAAGCGCAATCAAATCAATCCAGTCGAATCCATTTTAATCCAATTGCAATTATTTAAGTTTATGCAAAACTTTTTTGTTACTGCACTTTATAAACATCAAGTAAATGCGATTTTTAAGGTGAAAACATTGCTCGAATAGTAAGTTAATTTTACATTTTTCAAATCCATTAGATTGAAATAGATTAAAATGGACTGGTATTTAATCCAGATGTTTCGTGGCTGGATTGTATGTATCCAAATAGATTCAAATGGACACTTTTTTTATCCATATTAATCCAAGGGTGGTTACGCTTAATGACAAACAATCTAAAACGTAAATAGAACTTTATATGTGATGAGACAAGAATTTGGACTATTCGGTTTCTCCCATGGAGTAGTTTGCAAACTAGTTTTGGAATAGTCCATGGTCCTGTTGGGTAATTATTTATTTTCATATCGCTCATTTACTTCAAGAACGGCACAAGTCAAAAAACTCGATTTCGCAGAAAATACGTTTAAAGTTTTCAATTGAAAAAGTTTTTCTGTCCTCAAACAGTGACCGTAAAAGATATTAATATGAAATTTTCACACACTCGAAAATCGGTTTTTTTTGAGTTGTGCCGTTCTTGAAGTAAATGAGCGATATGTGTTATTATTGATCTACACATACTTATTTGTCGATCTTGCATAGAAACAATATAATTTCAACAATTATGCGGCAAACAATAAATATGAAAATAAATTACAATGGCAAAAAATCGCGCCAAAATTGGTAAAAAGAAAAAGTAAATGAGTAATAATATTTGATTGTAAAAAAAGGAAAAAACAGGAAATATTTTCAAAGAAGACATCTTACTTCATAAGTAATATCACCGGCTTTCTAATGACTTCTAGCCAGGTTTCATAGAAAACCTGACCTGTTTAATATAGCAAAATACACTAAAAATACTTGAGGTTTTCAAAAGCGTCAAAATTGTTGTACAATTGTTTGTTTATTTTATGCGATTTCTTACCATAACAAATTACTTTATTAATACAGCATTTTTTCGAGTTAAGTTTACGTATATATACATTTTAATTTAATTAACGGCATTATAACAACAACAAAAAAAGCCTTATTTTTGCACACATTTTATTTTAGTTCATAATACCTTAGAATAATTTGAAGCATGCAAAAGTAAACCTGATGAATTCTTCATAAAATACTTTTATTTTTATACACAGACATATAAATAATTAAATATTTATTTATTTACTGATGGCATTGTAGCATTACATTATTTCACTTGCATTATAAACATATCCATATGTATTATTTAATTTTTTTATATCTAAGTTCAATTATTACAAAAAACTCAACGGATTAATATGAGATTTTTACGTCTTGGCGTTATATCATTTCCTAAACATATGGATCAGATTGAAAGCGTAGTAGAGCAAGTGAGTTTATTAAAAAAAAACCTTTTACTTCTAAGATACAAAATTTCTTAAAAAACGATTTTCGAGACTTTGACAATTATCTCAACTGCCGTAAGAGAGACCGGATACATTTAACATGTAGTTTTTAGATCATACACCAGATTAAAGTCTTTTAAGAATGCCACAACTTTCTTACTTTAGATAGGGTACTCTGAATGGACTGCTATAAAACCATTTAAATTTTAAAACCAGTCGCTCTAATTTTGATCTATAGTTGTATATGTACATTAGACTGGTTTAAATTTGTATGAAAAAAATTTGATTTTTGGAATTGCACCCCAATGCCACCAAAATCTTCTCTTTAACGCAAATAAGCACTACATCAAATTTGGTTCATTTCAGATAATATTTGACCATATTAAATACCGAAAACTGGTAATGAATATGGGAAAAATTTGTATTTTAAACTGTTTTATTTTCTTTATGGATTTTGAGCCGATAAATGCGAATCTGCAATTCATCTCTCCATAAGTTCTGTAATTTTAGAGATATTGGCCATTACGTTTCGTACCTTCAGTTTTTACCTTGAATGAACAATATCTACAAATTTAACAGTTTAAATTTTAAAATGCAAATTTTTTGCAGAAATATGTTTTTTAAATGGTTTGGGCATGCATCAAATGCTCTCTGAAATGGATCAAATTTTACTGGTACATACTATATATCGATACCTTAGAGCGCTATAGTCCTATCTCCATTTTTCCAATTGTTGGGAAATGCAAAAAGAAGATTTCAAACAGTGGTTACTTAGAATTGGCTGCTATTTTGATATAACTATAAATGCAATAATTTTACCCATGGTATATTTTAACATAATTTAATGTTTTTAACCAATTTTAGTAATTTTTAACGAAATTACAGCTAATTTATAGTATGTCATTACTTTTGCCCTTATATAAAATTCCACTTCTATTAAAATAAACGACACATTTAGTACATTTTTTGCATTTTTTCCACTAAAATGTAGTAAAAAGTCATGAAACGCGTAGAAAACACAAAAAAACGAATTTTTTTTTTTTTTTAAATTTTGGTTCCGACAAACAAGAGTGGACCCTTGGGTGGAACCAAATTTGCTCACTAAAATGTCGCAAAAAGTCATGAAACGCGAAGAAAACGCGTAAAAAAGAAGAATTTTTTTTTAAAAATGTGACTTATTTGAATATTCAGTGGAGATGGGACAGTACGCTCTTCAAAAAATTACTATTTGGAGATAGGATTTTTCTTAATTTTCGAATATTTTGGTGTTTTAGTGGTATTTTGAGAAACCCACTAAGACACCATAACTGCAAAAATCTCAAAATCGCGAAAAGTGGAGATAGGACTATAGCGCTCTAAGGTATCGATATGCACGAATATCAATGTGGCATAACATTTTTTCGTAACAGTAGCAAAAAACTTTAACAGTAATGGAAAAAAAAAAAAATATTTTCTAATCTCACGATAAAACTCAAATAAAAGTTGAAAAAAAATGTTATTGCATGAAATTCCAGAACTGTGGCTAAGTATTTAACTATTTAACTAACAAATTCAGGTCAATAGTTTTCGCTAACTGCTGAAAAATTTTTAAAATGCGACCGATTGTTTTTTTTTTGTTTTATCTTAAAGGAGTTTTCTAAGTCGGAGAAAACCAAAAAAAAAAAAAAAAAAGGCAAGTAGACAAAAATTCTTATGTCGGCACTTCTACTATTTCCGTGAGCAAAAAAATTCAAACTTCGTGACCTCGTTAACTTAACGATGTATCGTTACAATTTATTTGTGATTTTTATCTTATTTTGCAATTATACTTTTGAAGGCAGTCCTTGAGGTTTTTACACTTTTATTTAAAAAGCCAGACAAGATAAAGATTTTGAAAACTTTTTTATGTTGTTCAAACATTTATAATTTTAAAAAATTTTACTTAACTTTTATTAGATAACAAATTTATTTAAACTTCCCACAAAAAGTTAAAAACAAAAATTTCAAAATTAAATTAAAAAAAAAAAATATTTTTAAAAAGTTTTTTTATAGGTTTTGTTTTTTTCACTTTTATTTCTATGAGTTTTTTTAACTTTTTGGAATATAAATCAAGAACACTTTTATCTTGTAATGATATCTTATCTTTCTTTCTTTTTTATTTTAAAAGTTTAAAAATTTTCAAACTTTTGCTTAGGATTTGACTTTTTGAAAAATTTCTTCAAGGTCTGGTTCGCGGTTTCACAGAATTCGTACAATTCCCCGTATTCCTTTAATATTTTGACGATTACCAAATTTGCTAGTTTTTCGAGAAAAATTTTGACTTATAAGTATATGTATGTAGCTGCATACATACTTATATTTCATATACATAATGTGAATATACATATGTATATATCATGAGAGTTTCAGTTTAAATTTTATTATATAATTTAGCTTTTTTTTTGTTTTTGCTTTGCACTTATGTAAATACGAGTATGTAGGTATTTTTCGCAAACGTTACTAAATATTTAAAATATTATAGTCGAGCTAGTTAGAGGATTTACTCTTTCATATATGGATAGCTAATATCACGTATGGGTACAAAGGTTTCCTTTATTGCTTGAGGCGATGTCCAGCGCAGTATATAATGTGGCCCGCCTGCCTTATCATTTGTACCTATGTATGTGTATGTAGAAAATTAAAACAATTAAAAGACAACAAATAAAAAAATTAAATATTTTCTCCTCTACAAACCTGACATGCGTCCGCCACCAAATGGTTGTTGTCCCACAACCGAGCCTGTAGATTTGTCATTTATATAGAAATTACCAGCGGACATTTTAAATTCTTCCAAAGCGTGCTTCAAAAACTTTCTGCAATGGAATGTATCAAGCAAATTAAAATCTAAAGAAAAAAGCCTTTCTTAAT
Organism: Calliopum simillimum; assembly: GCA_951812925.1. NCBI lineage: Eukaryota > Metazoa > Arthropoda > Insecta > Diptera > Lauxaniidae > Calliopum > Calliopum simillimum. Next base: position 85,078,913 of record OX638369.1, on the reverse strand, counting down.
AACGAGAGCAGTACTTACTCATCTTGTGCGAAAACAGCGCCAGTCAATGCAAATTTAGTAGATGTATTAACCAAGTTTATTGTCTTTTCCACTTCATTATCCTTGTATACATATACAGCTAATACTGGTCCGAAAATTTCCTCTGTCATTATTTTATCCAATGGATCTTTGCTCTCTACAATGGTTGGATTAATAAAATAGCCTTTTGCATCTGAGTAGCTACCGCCGGCAATGATTTCTAAATTACTACTGCGCTTGGCATGTTCAATATAACTGGTAATGCGTTTAAATGCTTTGTCATCAATAACAGCTGATGTGAAAGAATCAAATTCCGTTACATCGCCTATTTTCAGTTTTGCCACCTCAGCCACTAGACCGGCTTTTATCTAAAAGATAAATGTATTAAGAAGAGGAACACCACAAGTTACCTATTTAAGAGCCAATTCGGAGTAAAGCAGTTGCAAGTGCAATATTAAGTAGATCATATTAGATTAGCAGATGGTTAAATGCATTAGACCCTCGCTTTCCGCGTTTTCTTCTAGCGCTGTTTAACCTCTTTGCGCGGAATCGAATTCAATCCTCCCCCCTCCTCAATGCTATGTTTAAGGCAGCCAACTCTACCAGAAATTTTTCTGTATTTTGGAAAGATCTCTTACGTCAGTGAGCCCCAATTTTGAGGCGCATCTGTCTATAAAATAGTACCCTATAATGACCCTATCTAATGAGATTATTTCACGTGTTCTATTTGTGGCCATATCGCCTTAGACGTAGTATATGTTGTTAAGTTAGACCACCTAAAATTAGACCATAAAATACATTTTGAGTCAATATTGATGCAATCAGTTCCACAACCAGAAAATTATGGAAAAATGCTACCAAGGCCATAAGGTTTCGATCTCCAAGAACCAGATTCCAGATCTCCAAGAACCAGATTCCTCCAACTGATAACAATTTTTGCTTCATCTCCTTAAGCTTAAACATCAACAGGCTCTAAGTCAGTGAGCTCCGAATGTTCTATCTATCTCGGTCTATCTTTTTCTATCTCCAATCTATGTTCTCTCAAATATAAACTCTCTCTCTCTCTTAATTTTCCGACCACTGCTCTAAGTGAAGCAAAGTGTTGAGGTTGAGGCAGAAGGCGCAGTGGGTAAGAATCTCCTGATTTTCACTCAAAATAAGTCTGCTGCTTTAGTTATGGATTTAGTTTCAAAGAATTTGGACATAGCAAATCAAGAAATGTTTGTTCAAAGTCGACTGACTACTGTAAACCACCACTTAATTTTGGTAGGAAGTTTTCTGTAAACATAGAAGCGAAAGATTCTTGGTATAACCGAACTACAGACTCATCGAATACCATTAATATCTACACGTACGGCTCAAAATAAGAAGCAGGAGTGGGAGCTGGAGTTTTTATTTCCACCTATAGTGCAATTTAAAGTATAAACTATAACCTGACTGTAGCGATAAGTGTATAACTTTCTATACAACGCTATAATAAAACATTTCAGAAATCACTTTACTGTAGATTGGATCATCTACTGTGCCATTGTTCGGCACATGGCAGATCTAAATTTAAAACTCTTAGACAAATGTTTTTTAATAATTTTGAAGAACTTTCTGAGGTTGGTCTTAGACCACTCAAAGATTTTGCAATAGCTTCTAAATCCTTTTCTCTTAAGCCGGATGTTCCCTAAAAACCTTTAAACTATTAACATCTGCGTGACTCAAACTCCGGGATGATGTGGTATCACTATGGAACTTTTTGGTCTTTGTGTGGTTATTAAGATGCCACTTAAACCTTACCTAGTTATATTAGAGTGGATGCGCTATAATTTCACACATAGATCAATGGCATCCATATTGATTTAATTCCTTCTTAACTACAGCGCAAAGCGAGGGACAAGTGAATTTTTCAACTAAGCCCTTACCTTAGGCCATAGCGATGCGGGTACATAGATGCGTGCACAAGCAGAACATTTTTGGCCACAGAACTCAAAGGCTGCACGTATTGTCGCTGGTATGACGGACTCAACATCGGCCGTTGGATGTATGAAGTGAAAATTTTTGCCACCACATTCACCAATTAAACGTGGAAAATTGATGTATTTGTCGATGTTATTGCCCACTTGTTTCCACAAACGATTGAATGTACTTTAGAAAGAGATACAAAACAATGATACGGTTAGTTTGGTCATTTTTTTTGAATCATTTTTTTTTTTCTTTTATAAATGATCTACAGACTTACGGAACGGATCCAGTAAAATTAATGCCCGCTAAATGTGGCGACTGTGTTATAGTATCACCAAATACAGGTCCATCAGCAGGAACAAAATTGACTACACCATCCGGCACACCAGCCTCGCGCATGATATTAAAGATGCGCCAGTTAGAGAGCAATGCGGTATCTGAAGGCTTCCATAAGACAGCGTTGCCCTAAAAATGTAAAAAAAAAACAATGTCAATCAATCATTTTGCATTAATGTCCTCAAAGCTGTCCCATAACTCACGCAAGATTTGCATTTGCTGCCATTTGTGTGGTATACTATTGCCTACCAAAAAAAAACTAATAAGGGTGTAACCTTTGGCCTGGCTAAACATTAAATACCCTACAATGCAGTATTTTGAAAATTTTGCTTATATGGGAGGTGCCACGCCCTTTTGTCCGAGTTCGCCTAGTCTTAGCTCAGAGCGTGCATTTATAATCCTTAGTATTTGAGTGAAATTTAGTTGGATTATCTCAAAAAACTCTTTCAGTATAGCATTTTGAATCTTTTGCTTATATGGGAGAAGCCATGCACTTTTGTTCAAATTCGCCCAGTTTTTTTTAGAGCTTGCGCTTACAATTCGTAGTATTTATGTGTATTTCGGTTGCATTGTCGTGAAAAATACTCCTAAATATATGAATATATTTTTTGTATGTGCGGTAGGCGTGTCCGTTGACCGATTTCGCTTATTTTCAATCTCAGGAGTTAACTTTAACGACGGAGGCAATGTACCAAATTTCATTGAATTATCTTCCTCAGTTTTCCCAAAAAATGTATTTCCACGCACAGCCAGCCACCCAGCCAGCCAGCCAGACAGACAGACGGACATGGCTATATCGACTCAGGAGGTGACGCTGACCAAGAATATATATACTTTTTTTATTTTGTACGAAATTTGCAATTTTCATAATTTTTAAAATATGTGATCCATTTTTACTAACCCCAAACTAACAAACTGATCTATTTTTTTATTGTCAACACTTTACCGCACAAATGGCGGCAAATTCAAATCTTTAGTGAATAATGGGACACCCTTTATTTCAAAAATTTGATATGAGCGAAAGAACTTTTAGCTGTTGTCGCTGCCTTACAAAATCAGATTATCAGTTGCGATTTCGCTAGCAAGCGGCATAGGTCTTACACAAATCGTACGTTTAATGTACACTCTGTTTTGGAGGCGGTTCGCAGTACCTCTCATAAAGCTTAAGGTTTCGCTGAATGCGCTCATTTGTTTCACTGAAATCACTTTAATTTGTAGTCGGCACCACGGAACCAATGCTTCAGCGAACAACGAACAAGGAGCTGCACCCTGATAATCTCATTTTGCATAGGCAGCCAAGAGATCTGGCTTGATCTGATCAACTTACCATTAGCGCTGGCGTATACGCGAGATTACCGCCAATTGCAGTGAAATTAAATGGGCTAACAGCTGCTATGAAGCCATCAATACCTCTATATCTCATTGAATTTTTGGTTATATTAATATCTTCACTAATCGGCTGATATTTTGCACACTCCTTAAGGAAGTACGTATTTAGGCGAATGAAATCAATAAGCTCAGCAGCCGCATCAATTTCAGCTTGAATTACTGTCTTCGATTGACCCAACATAGTGGATGCATTAAGATCGGCACGATATTGGCCAGCCATGAGATCGGCGGCACGCTCCCAAATGCGGATGCGCTCGCTAAGTGTAGTGCGATCCCATTTGGGTTGCGCTTCAACAGCTGTTTTGATTGCTTGCTGTATCAATTTGCTGTCCGCATAATAAAATTGGGCCAATTTGTGCGCATGATTATGCGGCATTACTTGGTGCACAACTTGGGACGTTTTAAATTCTTTACCGCCAATGACAATTGGTACTTCTTCGCATTTGGCGGCGGTTCTTTGCAGTGCCTCTTGTAAAGCCTTACGTTCCGCTGAACCCGCTTTGTACTCAAGAATGGGCTCGTTTATTGCACTGAAATCATTTAAATTTGTAGACGGCACTACGGAACCAATGCTACGGCGAACAACGGACAAAGTGCCGAAAGTGGTTTTGGTTGCGGTCGCTGCCGAACTGAAACTGAAAAGCCATTTATTTAGTTGCAAATTGTTTAGATATTTCTTTCAGTGTACTCATTGTTTTACTAACCAGTGTTGCCATCGATGGGATGAAAAATTATGAGAACTTATTGCAGTATATATGCGATGTGATTTTATTTTCAAGAATATGGTCCATTTTTATTTATATCCAAAAAACTTTGAGGCAAACATTTTCAGTTAAAGCAAAATTTTTTTGTTATAAAGAAAAAAAAAAAAAAAAATTAAATTAAGAATTGAATTGAAAGTGATTTATGAATGTACAAATTTACAACAAATAGTTTACACACAACAAAACCTTGACAGGAATTTTTCAAAATGTTATTTTGTAAACTTGAGTCAAACTTTAAACTTTTAAGTCGTAAGGCTGTGATCATCTCACTTTTTTCGAAATTTGCAGTTGGGTTCTCTGATTTTTATAAAAATTCACAGAGATGTTCTAAGTGCTTAGCATGGAGACCTCTCATTATTAGTTTTGCGAAAAAAAAATGTTTTTCCAAGTTATGGGCATGGAACTTCAGGGTGTCCAAGTGGTGTTTTTGCGCAAAATCGATGCAATTTTTTTTTCTAAGTCCCGCCATTTTGTCAAAAATAAATTTTTTAAATTTTTGTTTTCGGATTCTTGTAGCATTTTAAACGTTAATTTATTTTCCATTTTTGAATTTGGAAAATTTTGAAAATTTACAAAATGGCGTACATTTTTTGAAAAATCTTAAAAGTTGATTATCTCAAAATAATATTCTTTTTATTTCTTTATTTTTTTTTTACAAAAAAGTGAATGAAATACAAACATTTTGTAGAAGACTTGTTTTGCGCTAAATGGCTGCGGGAGCCACAGGAACTTTTTTTCTAAAAAGTCACGTGACAATTTTTTTAACTTTGTTTTGTGCTTTCATTTACACCCACTAGGTGGCCAAAAAAAAAAATTTCAAAGTACAAGGATATAATTTCCATTACTTAGAAAATAGAAGCTATACCAAAAAAACCAATATTTCCTATATGAATCATAAAAATAAGTATTGACGAAATGACGGCCATGTTTTGAAAAATCTTAAAAATCAATATTCCAAAAAAAAAAATTTTTATTTTTTTTTTTACTAATGTGTTTTGAAAAACGAATGTTCATCATAACCTTTCAAAAGATTTCATTAAAAAAACTTTTAAGAAAAAAAAAATTTTTTTTTTTCTTTTGGAAAATTGATTTTTAAGATTTTTCAAAATATGGCCGTCATTTCGTCAATACTTATTTTTATGATTCATATAGGAAATATTGGTTTTTTTTGGTATAGCTTCTATTTTCTAAGTAATGGAAATTATATCCTTGTACTTTGAAATTTTTTTTTTGGCCACCTAGTGGGTGTAAATGAAAGCACAAAACAAAGTTAAAAAAATTGTCACGTGACTTTTTAGAAAAAATGTTCCTGTGGCTCTCGCAGCCAATTAGCGCAAAACAAGTCTTCTACAAAATGTTTGTATTTCATTCACCTTTTTGTAAAAAAAAAAATAAAGAAATAAAAAGAATATTATTTTGAGATAATCAACTTTTAAGATTTTTCAAAAAATGTACGCCATTTTGTAAATTTTCAAAATTTTCCAAATTCAAAAATGGAAAATAAATTAACGTTTTAAATGCTACAAGAATCCGAAAACAAAAATTTAAAAAACTTATTTTTGACAAAATGGCGGGACTTAGAAAAAAAAATTGCATCGATTTTTCGCAAAAACACCACTTGGACACTCTGAAGTTCCATGCTCATAGCTTGGAAAAAAAATTTTTTTTCGCAAAACTAATAATGAGAGGTCTCCATGCTACGCACTTAGAACATCTCTGTGAATTTTTATAAAAATCAGAGAACCCAACTGCAAATTTCGAAAAAAGTAAGATAAAAATTTAAGAAAACTTTAACTGTGTGATATTGAAAATAAAAGTTAAATAGAAAAAACCAAAAAAAAAAAAAAAAATTTTTTAAAAAACTTCTAAAATTCAATAAACGATTTTGTTAATAAGTTTTATTGTTCTTTTTAATTTTTTTTTTTTAAAAGTTTTAGAAGTTCTAAATTTTTTCTGACTTTTTTTTAAATTTTTTAGTTTTTTTTGAACTATTTTTTTTTTAAAGATTATTTACTACATATTACTTTTCAGATATTCTGTGACATTTTTTGATTTTTATTAAAAATTGGTTGTTAAATTTTCGGTTGATAATCAATTTTTTGACTTCTATTAATTATTTTTTTAACTTTTGTAATAAGGTCAAGGAGAAACTTAAATAAAACTTAAATGTAAAAAGGAACGAAAAAAATTTTTTTATTAAAAGTTTTCCCAACATTTTTTTTATGACTAATTTATCTGCCTTTTTAAATAAACTTTTCAAAGTCTGAACGTAACACATAATTAGTATATTCAAGGGAAATAATTAAGAGGATATACAGTTCTGTTTACTAACCAGTGGCGCCAAATGATCTGGGTAGGTTAGGGGGGGTTGTGGCCCCCCCAAGGAAAATTAAGTTCATTAATTTTGTATTGATTTTGAAATATGTACATAATACTTATATGGCTTGCTCCCCCTAAGATTTTTCTGAATTAACTCCACTGTTAGGGGCCGTATTACGTAACGCAACGTAAAAAAACGTGCAACCCCTCCCCCCATAACAAACAACGTAAGAAATCTTAATTTTGGTAAATCATGTAACACTTAGTAGCAAATCGTCCGACCACCCCCCTCCCTCTGGCACGTTACGTAATATGTGAACGCCCTCTTATTAACGTATCAATTTAAATGAAAGTGCGTCATTGCTCACAGTTAAATTTTTTTTTTGCGATGTAACAATAAATCGCTGGAAAACAAAACACATTTCTATACTTTTGACCCGATCGTGCACGGAGCCATTCTAAAATTTATTGAAATTTTCTATAGCCAGAAAAAAAAAATTAAAAAATAAAAAGCCCAAGAAACAATTGGGGGATTCCTTTAAACTCGTAAAAGCCTCGAAAACCTCGTAAACTCGTAAAAGTTGTCAAAATCAATACAATATTTGACAGTTTTACGAGTTTACGAGGTTTTCGAGGCTTTTACACGTTTTTATGAATCGCCTTAATATTTTTGAACATCTTAGTGATTGAAGTTGCAATATCGTGTGTCAATGTATCTTCTGGTGTCCCAGGAAATATTCAATTAAGGCTTGTTGGCGACCAAAAAAGTTTCACTTCAAAAATAATATTAAAAATTACTCCACTTTGTAACATAATATACAAAAATACTACATATATTCACATTAGTTATAATACGATGGCAACACTGATTGTGAGTTCAAAACGTTAACCTTTTTTTTTGAGGTACTTACCCAAGAAATGCTGCAACTCTCTGCATGACTGCCGGATGTGTACGTACGAATGCAAGCACGTTGACTAAAACTTAAATGCTTAAATTAACGTTATGTTGAATCTAAACTAACAAATAACTAATGTTAAAAATTTCACGGATGAACAATATATATTCCAGCGTATCTGAGATAAAAAGTTCCTAAATAGAATAGAAAAAACATGTATATAAATAGGTATGTATGTATGTAGTAAAAAAAAAGCTTTATCGGCAAACACAATATAAAATAATCCTCCGGCAAAGCGACATCCCAATACCCTACATTTTTGAAATTGCTACTAAAAAACACAAACATTTCCGCGGCTTAAGCTTTAACGGGCGAGCTCAATTACATTGCTAGCCCAATTAAAGAAAAACCATTTCAAAACCACTGTGGTAAAGGAAAAATTAAAATAAAGAGAAGCAACGAAAAAAGAAATGCTGAGAAGAGTAAGGAATGTTTCACGTTCATACGTTTGCGGAGTATTACGAGTAAAAAATTTCAATAAGCAAAAAAAAAAAAAAAACAAGTCTTATCGTTGTTGCAATATCAAATTGGGTGTTGGAACTAATTTTAAAGGTTTTTTTTCGGTTTTTGAGCATTTATTTAGAAACAACGGTACAATGTATATTATTCAAAGTATTGTCCATCGTTAGCTACAACATTTTTCCATCTTTCTGGCAGCATATGGATTCCGCGCCGGAAGAACGACTCGTCTTTTGAGGCAATCCACGAATCGACCCATTTTTTGGTATCCTCGTAAGAAGTGAAGCGCTGCTCAGCCAAGCCATGCGTCATCGATCAGAATAGGTGGTAGTCGGAAGGGCCTATGTCTGGGCTATAAGGCGGGTGGGGTAGCACATCCCAATTCAGCGCCTCCAACGTTTCCTTGACGGTTCTTGCAACATGTGGCCGTGCGTTGTCATGTTGAAAACCACTTTGTCGTGTCTTTTGGCATATTCCGGCCATTAAACCTTTAATGCTCGGCTCAATTGCATCAATTGTTGTTGGTAGCGTTCCCCAGTGATGGTTTCGTTAGGTTTTAGCAGCTCATAGTACACGACACCCTTCTGATCCCACCAAATACACAGCATAAGCTTGGCGCCATGAATATTCGGCTTGGCCCCACGATTTTTTTCGCTTAGGATTATCGTAATGGATCCACTTTTCATCGCCAGCATGCGTGCGTTGTGCTTCAACCGCTTTTTTCTTCAAATGGAAGCACAAAAGTAAACCTTCCCGCAAATTGCGTTTTGTTGGAACGAAAGTCGACATGTTCACAGAGAAAAAAATATATGTTGTTTACACTTCAGTGGAATGACACATACTGAAAAATGAAGCTTAGACAATGTGCTTTGAAATGAATATAGTCACAGGTGTGCCCGATGCTATCTATTGATAGTTACGCCATCTCTTAGAAAACCTTTAAAACTAATTCCAACACCCAATATGTTTCCCCTGAGATTTATGTAGTGATTTATGGCTGTTCCAGATTCATTCGACATTAAATACGTGATAAAAACACCAAATAAATCTGGAAATAGCTGTATATCACTTCATAAATCTGCAGTGGAAACTCAGTATAAGAGCGAGAGAGCAAAACATGATTGCAAATTTCGATTCACGATGTCACAGAGAAATAAATAAACACAACTACTTATAAGTTCTATGTGTATGTATGGAAAAAGACAAGCTCGTATGTTTAAGCAGTTCGGTATCGGTTTGATTACAGTGTGTAAAAAGGTATTTCCCAAATGTTAAAAACACTGTTTTAAGCAATTGTTAATACATAATTGTGCACTGAAAATTTATAAACGTAGGAATATTTTAATTGTAAACGAATTGTTGTAAAGATTTTAATAAAGCGACTTAAAAAAGACATTTTAAGCTTTCGGTAGAATTTTGAAAATTTGTATAAATCAGAAATATCATTTTTCTGTTAAATTAAGCTAAAACTGAATATAATCAATTTGTTTTTTGTTTTAAAATCATACCATCATTCTAATTTTAAACAACTGGAATGACTGATTAGCACAAAGTTAAATTACCTCAGTTGTATGGTAGATGGCAAGGTGATAATCAAATTAAAGATTTTTATTAATCTACAAAATAACAAAAAACAAAAATTGAATTGCCAAATGATAATAAAATATATACTTATGGGGTATGCTTAACGCTTTTATCTATTCTGTTTTTCGCAGTAAGCACTACGTTAAATTTGGTTAGTTTCAGAGAATATTTGATTATCCCAAACCATTTTAAAAACCGAAAAATGGTCCTGATGAAAATGAAAAATTTTAAATTTAAGCTGTTGAATTTTGTATATGGATTTTGAGCCGTTAATTCGAAATTGCAATTTATTTTCTATAAGTTCTGTAATTTTCGAGATATTGGGCAATACATTTCATATCTTTATTTTCCACTTTGACTGGACAATATCTTTGAAACTACAGAACTTTCAGAGAAATAAATTGTAGATTCGAATTAAGCGGCTCAAATTCCATATAAAAAATTTAACAGTTTAAATTTTAAACTTTTTGGACCAAATTTTACATGGTGCTTATTTACATTAAAAAGAACATTTTGGTGCGCATTTCCAAATTTTTTTTTTTTTTTAAATTAGTGTAAAACGGTAAATTTTTTATTTATGACGAAAATTATTTGTAGGATGTGACTGCATAAAAGAGACCTCAACACGTGCGACTCACCGTTTATGGGTTATCGGAATTTGAAATTATTAGCGTACAAATATAATTAATTAGATTTTGATTTAAATCTAGATGAAAGTGCTAATATTATCGATTGAATTTTTTCGTTTTTATTGAATAGTTATTTAAAGAAATATAATACTTAAAGATAAATGCAAAAATTTTTATAAGATTATCATATACACAAAATGCTGAAACGTACTTAAGTAAAAAATAAATTCATTTTGTTTTTTTTATAAAATGATAAACTCTTAAAACTATCAAAAATTATACTCTTCGATTTTTTAAAAAAATTTCTAAAAATACTTTAACAAATTTGACAAATTTTAAGGCTATTTATAAAATGGGACCTTTCTTTTAAATTAAATTTTAAATTTAAATTTTTTAAATTAATAAAAAATTGAGTGATATAGCACTAAAAAATTCTTTTTTTACGGAAAGGTTAAAATTTTCACCGGCCCTCTATTATGTTTCCTCTCCAACATTTCTTTTTTCAAACCTTTAAGGGGGCTCCTATACAAAATTTTGATAAAAATTTAAAAAAAATCCTCGATGATGGCAGAGAGAAAAAATATTTACTTAAACCCATTAATTTTTCCTCCAACATTTTTTTCGAACATAACGGCCCCATTTTCCACCCCTTAAGGGGGTACCACACAAAATTTTGATGAAAATAAAAAAATTCCTCTTTGCCGGGAGCGGGAACAAATGTTCACCGACCCCCATTCATTTTTTCCTCCTCAACATTTTTCTCGAATATACTAATCCCATTTTTTCACCCTTTTATGGGGCTCCATACAAAATTTAGATAGAAACACGAATTTTGTATGGGAGGCCTCTTAAGGGGTGGAAAAAGAAGTGTAGTATGTTGGAGAGAGATTTTGAGGAGAAAAAATAAATTAGGATCGGTGATCATTTTTTCCCTCTCACGGCAATGAAGAATTTTTTTGATATTTTTATCAAAATTTTGTATGGGGGTTCCCTTAAGGGTTTGAAAAAAGGGGTAGTATGTTTGATAGAAATGTTAGAGAGGAAAATTCAATGGGGATCGGCGAAATATTTTTCCCTCTCCCGTCACACAGTGGTCGGAAAATCGAAAAAGCTGGCCAAAATTCTGAAAGTCGGTAATAAGGGGTTTTTGATGATGCTGATTACGAATCCGAAATCCATTTTTAAAAAACAAAATGGCGGATCCTCAATGGTGGACAAATACTACTTAACCAAATCTATTCTCACGAAAGTCGGTAATTTGAGGTTTGTGATGATGCTGACTACGAATCTTAAATCTATTTTCAGAAAAACAAAATTGCTGATCCAAAATTGTGGACCACATACTGCTAAACTGTATTTATTACCACCAAAAACGATACATGGGAGTGTCTGATATTGCTTACAACGAATCTGAAATCTATTTTACGAAATACAAAATAGCGGATTCACAATGACGAACATTTTAGTGCAAAACTATATTCATCAATAAGAAGTGAGTTATTGGGGTTTTTGAGGTCGCTAATTAAAAATATGAAATTAATGTTTGTAACACAAAATGGCACATCCAAAATTTCTGTCAAAATGTGCTGAACAGCATCTTTATCTACAAAAGTTTTGTTTCTGGAATCAATTATTACGAAAATTAAATACTTTACAAAAGTCCTAAAAACTTTCTCACGGGCACCTCCGGGTAACTAATTTGTTCACAAGTTTGTAGAAAATGTACCGTGAATAAGATAGATGCATGTGGAAATTAGACGGATTGCTGTGAATGCTGTAACATTTATTATATTAAAAACCACTTCAACAATTTTTTTTCACAAAATAGTTGTCTACTTATATAAACTGTGAACGAGATAAAGGACTTTGGATTTGAGAAACATATTAAATAAACCTTCACTGAGAGATTCCATTTTGTTACATTGCAAAAAGATGAACCGAAGTTATTTTTCTACATACTTGCTTAGTGAGACGCTTTTTTTTAAAAAAAAAAAAAAAACTTCGTAATAGCTTCAAACTCAAACGAGAAGAGTTTTTAAGGCACATAGGTCTTTCTGACCTCTGAAACGAACAATGTGGATAAGATTCTACCATTACCAACAATTAAAAGTGCAAAAATAACAACATTATTTTTCGAATTTTGACCAGCTTTTTTTGATTTCCCGACCAGTGTGCGTTAGCTCTAAATTATTTAGAGCTCTTTCACTCACTTTTTTTGTTAATAATAAAATTAAAAAAAAAAATAGATCCCATCGTTTTCCCAGTCTAAAAATAGTCTTAAAGTTTTTTGAAATTCCTTAAATTTTTTGTTGAAAAATTTTTAAAAAAAATCGAAGAGTATAATCATTGTTAAAATAAGAATTTAGTTTTAAGGGTTGAAAATTCTATAAAAATATCATGTACAAATTTTTTTTAAGCAGTTTTTGTAAAAAATAAAACTTAAAAAAAATTATATGATTTGGCCGACTATTGGCGGAATTATGAGCATTTCAAAAAATAAATTAATGTAGTTTTTGCAGCTTTTACAGTTTTTTAAAAATTTATATCTTTTGAACGGCTTGATACAAAAAATTGAAAAAAAAAAAAAATCATGGATCTTAGTCTCAACTAGTACTATAAGAAAAAAAAGTTTCAAAAAAATCGGAGGTGCAAAAGCCAAATGTTATCCGTTTACGCATGTACGCAGTGGCGGATTAACCCTAAGGCACCAGTAGGCACCTGCCTAGGGCGGCAGATTTTGGGGGAGCGGCAAATTTTCGGAGTGATAAAAAAAAGTTTTAATTTAAGTATTGAACTTGATTTTATTTAACCTAAATGGTACTTTAAAATCATTAAAATTCGGCACTGTTTAAGCAATACGATAGGACGATTTAACCGATTAAAAACAACCATGTAGTGTACCATACGGTTAAATTAAGACGATTATAAAGAATATATAAGAAAAGTTTACTCAATGCCCAGGGCGGCAAAATGAGTGATTGAAATAGATATTGGTCTATAAGACCAAAGGACTATAAGCTCAAGAACTCTTATTAAATGCAAAATGGACTGTAGGGTGTGGAAAAATAAGTGATTCAAATAGTCATTGTTCTATAAGACCAAAGAACTATAAGCTCAAGAACCCTTATCAAATGCAAAATGGACTGTAGGGGGTGGCAAAATGAACTGCAGGAGGCGGCAAAATAAGTGACTGAAATAGACATCGTTCTATAAGACCAAAGGACTATAAGCTCAAGAACTCTTATCAAATGTAAAATGGACTTTCGGGGCGGCAAAATGAATGATTGAAATAAATATTGTTCTATAAGACCAAAGGACTATAAGCTCAAGAACTCTTATCAAATGCAAAATGGACTATAGAGGGCGGCAAAATGAGTGATTGAAATAGATATTATTCTATAAGACCAAAGGACTATAAGCTCAAGAACTCTTATTAAATGCAAAATGGACTGTAGGGTGTGGCAAAATAAGTGATTCAAATAGTTATTGTTCTATAAGACCAAAGAACTATAAGCTCAAGAACTTTTATCAAATGCAAAATGGACTGTAGGGGGTGGCAAAATGAACTGCAGGAGGCGGCAAAATAAGTGACTGAAATAGACATCGTTCTATAAGACCAAAGGACTATAAGCTCAAGAACTCTTATCAAATGAAAATGGACTTTAGGGGCGGCAAAATGAGTGATTGAAATAGATAATGTTCTATAAGACCAAAGGACTATAAGCTCAAGAACTCTTATTAAATGCAAAATGGACTGTAGGGTGTGGCAAAATGAGTGATTGAAATAGATATTGTTCTATAAGACCAAATCACTAAGTATAAGCTAAAGAACTCTTACCACGCGAGTTCGTGAGAATGAATTATGAGGCCGCGAGTGATGGTCGGCTCATGGTGATGCGGTTCGTGTTTTCTGCGAACATTTACCCAACATATGCAAAGCTCTTGAAGCCACTGAAAATGATTCCAAGGTTAAAGGTGAAGTGCGATGTGAAACTCAAGGTATAAGAAATAAATGTTAAACATTCGAAACATTGTTTCTTTTGTGTATATGGAATTTTGTATTAAGAAAAATTAACGCCGTTAGCACGATCTTGCAAGATGTCAAAACAAACCTGGGGAAAGTGGTTGAACTGTACGATGGCTTAATCAGTATAATTCAAGCTACTCGTGACGAATTTGATCTCTATGAAAAAAAAAGCTCTGAGTACATCTGTCATTCAAATTCTTCGGAGAAATGATCTCTGCACATTGTTCCCAAATGTTGACATTGCGTGTACAATGTACGTATGTACACCAATTTTCAAATCCACTGCTGAAAGGGGTTTCTTTGTTCTAAAGCGAGTCAAAAATTATTTAAGATCAACAATGGGGGAAAGCAGATTGAGTGCACTTGCTATTTTAACAATAGAAAAAGATATTTTGCTTGAATTAGTTTGTGAGGATATTGTTCACCAATTTGCACTTAACAAAATTATATGATGTATGCATTTTTTAATGTATGAATAAACGATGTATTTAAACATATTACAAATGATTAAAGTGTTAATGTAACCTATTTATTTGTTTTTATTATGTTTTAATTATAAGTTTCTTTTACTATAAAAAAAAATCGGAAAAGAGGGCGGCGAAAAAATAAGTGCCTAGGGCGGCAAATTACTTAGATCCGCCACTGCATGTATGTAATGACTCATATATAGATTTATATTGTGTCTATATGTAGGTGCAGAGATTTATAATTTTAGGTTTATTTTGATTTGGAAAAAGTTTAAATTGAATTGAAAAAAGGTCAATTTGGTGAGGAAAATGTTTAACTCGGAGTAGAAATCCTGTACAATTTGTATCAAGACACAATTACTGCATCAGTTCAAACCATGCGCGTCACAATAACAAAATAACAACAATCATAAAGATTTGACAATCTATAGAGCCAGCAAAGAGGCACGTTTTATAGCTGAGTTTACCTTCTAATTACTGTATCATGCAGAACATGCCTATCGTAATCTTTTATTCTATTAATCTTGGAGCTAACCGGTTTTCCTTGATGTTTTATTCTGTGTTGTGTCGCTCTCTCTCTCTCAATTATTTGTGTTTTTTTTTTTTTTTTGGGGGTTAATGCTAATTTTTTTCCACAATTGTTTTTTTTTTTTTTCTTTTGGTATATGAGAATTGACAAAAGCTTGCTTGACAACAGAAGGAAAAGAACAACAACGACACCAACAAGAATGAACAATAAAATTTTTAAGTTTAATTGATTTTTCGCCACTTTTTCACAATTTTGACTGCATTAAATCACAACAATAGGAAATAAAGTCCGTACTAATAAAAATCACCACAATTGAGAAGCTCTCAAATACATACACTCATATGTACGTATTGTTTAAGGGGGTAGGGCGTGAAGGTTTTGCTTTATAGGTGGTAATGTTTGTGTTTTGCTTCTTTTTTTTTCAGTGCAAGTGTTACATTTGTGTTTTTTTATCAATTTTTGTTTTTGTTCTTGACGTTGTCGATATGAATGTCTTACTCTTTGTGTAAATACAACCAACCTCTGCCGAGATGTTCTGATAACAAAAAAAAAAAAAAAAAACAATAAAGAATGCAGATTTTTAATTAATTTTTTTGTTTGCCCATCACTTTTTGTTTCATTACGCAATTTTTGCCAATTGTGACTTTTTTTTATTTTCCACACAAAAAATCAATTTTTTGGTTTCTCTTGGTTTTCGATGAAATGTTTTTGAAAATATATTTGATCAACTGTGTTTTTGGTTTGTTTTTACAGAAATATTATGTACCTATTTAATTTTATTTAAATTTTCTTTGACCCAGAGTGCTGCAGTATTTGTATCTTTTTTTTTTTTTTCCTGTTCGTTCTCGGTGCTGTAGCTCTTTCTTCTTCTTTTTTGTTCTTATTGTCGCTCTGGTTTTTCTTCACTGCACACAGATGGAATTTTTATCCACAACTAAGTGGTCGCGCTCGTATATCGAGTCGTTTGTGTTGTTGATTTTTGTATTCGGCTGACGGTTGTCGGTTTTTGGCAGTGCATATAACAGCTGTGAGTTGTTGCCAGATAAATTGAATATTTTTTTATCTTTGGCAGCTAGGGGGTTGCAATTGCTCTGGATTATGCAAATTCTAAGATTTCAGTTCTTTTACACACTCAGTGCTTTTGAACAGTTGATAGGTTTGATGAAAATGTGGAGAAAATCTGTGAATGGTGCTTCATTTGTACTAGCTTAGTGGTCTGAAAAATGCAAGCCCCGAAATCATAGCTGATCATCTCCGCGAAATATCGCAGAAATACATATCTATACTATTTATATAAAATTGCTTATATGAAAACCCTATGTAACGATTTGGTGCAAAATATACCGAACCGATTTTAATAATTTTTTTTTTAAAACGTTCTACGGGTAAAAAGGAACGGGAATGTATACTTATTTTTTTGGTTTTTATAATATAAACCTTTTTTTTTTAGTATGAATGCTTGCATGAAAATGAATGTTTACATTTCAGTCGCCATAGCTTGCTGCGCCATGAGTTATGTGCTGTTGTTGTCTTTTCCGTCTCTTTCATTTATTGTCTTTTTTTTTTTTTTATTCTTGTTGTTGTGTTGTTGATGAGAGCAAAAATGAGAGTGATTTCGTCAGTGATGCCAACTCAATATATTCAATAATTTTGGGCTTTTACCGATATGTAGGATGTTTTTCGACATTTTTGGACCTTTACCGATATTTTAAATGTTTTCAATATTTTTCGAAATTTTTGGACTTTTACCTATATTTTGGATGTTTTCGTTATATTTGGACTTTTACCTATACTTTAGATGTTCTTCTATACTTTTTGACTTTTGCCGATATTTTAAATGTTTTTCGATACATTTGGGCTTTTACCGATTTCTTCGGTGTATTTCGATACTTTTGGACATTTACCGATATTTTGGACATTTTTCCATAAACTTGGACTCTTACCGATTTCTTCAATGTATATTTTAATATTTTGCCATACTTTTGGAATTTTGCCGATAAAATAAATATATCGGAGCATCTGTTAGTGGCACATTGTTTTAAAAAATAAAAAAGTTTTCGTAATTAGCTTTTTAGTGCCTGGCTTTTTATGAAAACCCCTGCAACGCCGGGTAAAACAGCTAGTCCCATATAAAATAAAAAAAAATGAAGAAAAAAAAACAGAACAAACAAATATAAAAATAGTTATATTTAATGTATTTTGCAATGCTTAATCCGAATCCGGCCTTAGAATTGCTGTGTCTTATACGGTTTTTGAGATATCGTAGCCTAAACAAGGAAAAAATACCGTTTTACTATATTTTGAAGCTACATAACTTGAATATTATACCTTGCAAAAAACCATGCTTGTGAGGAGAAATATGTGGATTGACACTATGAGCAATTTGCAAAGTTAAAATGTGCTCGGAAAGCTTAGGTAAAGCACTTTATTTAGCGATACCCCTATAATTCGATACAAGAGATTTACTAGTGATGAGCAAAATTAGTCTTGGTCTTGCGTCTTGTTCTTGGTCTTGGTAATTTTGCGAGACCAAGATCAAGACCAAGGCGATGATATTTTTGAAAAACCAAGACTGCTATGGTTTTGGTCTTCGTCTTGCTCACGTTAATCGTCAAGACCAAGACTGCTTTTCAGTCTTAGTAATTTATAGTTAAAAGTTGTTTCACTCCCGTTTTGAAGATAAAATCATCTCTCGATTTGAACTTTGGCATCTTAAAAATCCAACTGTTTTGGAAAAATATGGTTTTGAAATTTCGAATACTAAATAAATCTCTGAAAATTTTTCCAAGATCAAGACCAAGACCAAGACTCAATAACAAAACCAAGACCAAGACTCGATGTGCAAGAACAAGACCAAGACTGCTATGGTCTTGGTCTTGGTTTTGGTCTTGGTCTTGGCTTGCTCATCACTAAGATCTACTACAAGATTTATGCAAGGTAATTGTATTTATTATATTATTTTTGTTGATTTTGTGATTCTCTTCAAAGTTGATCCTTTTACTTTTTATCGTAGTACTAACCGATTCGGAGATATTCTTCAAAAACTAGCAATTTCGAAATCTTTAATCTTATCTTTAAGGCCATGGGTCGTTCGAAAAAAAAAAATTTAGTTCGCTATATAGAGAATTAAATTATCTTTTGTACGGCTCCTCATTGAAGAGTTATCGCAATTTAAACAGTAAGATATTTTAATATGAACTCATAGGTAGCATTTCGTATCATAACTGTTAACAACTTTTTAAATTGGGTGATCTTCTGAACTAAAAGTCGTACGAAAACATTTTTAGCGTACTTTTATAGGAAATTTCCTGTGCTACAAAATTGCAGACCAACATTTTTCTGTAAAAGTTAGCATTAGCGAGATATTTGCAAAATAGCGACCTCTGAGCCTAAATAACTTTTTATGCGCACACGACTTTGCAATGAACTTTTCACTCTTTATTCATCATGCATAAATAAAGATAATTCCGGTGAAAAAAATTCACTTGGAATTATTTCGCACAGCAGCTCTTTTTTCGTCTAAATTTCCTGGGCTATTATGAACGATTTTTAAATTAAATAAATTCAATTGATCTTAAATTTTTTATTTCTAAATTTATAAGTGAATTTGTTTTGACATTTGCATCTTTTCTGGCCAATGCCAATGGCTCTGTCTTAGGCCCCCTTCTGTTTTGTATATTCATCAATGATATATTTTCTGTTTGCAGCAATTTGAAAATGCACCCATATGCTGACGATATACAAATGTACATGTCGCGAAGGAGTGGCTTGATTGATGACCTAAGTTTTAGATTTAATGAGGACCTCGCAGCAATCAATAGTTGGGCCTCGCTTAATGCTCTGCGCTTGAATCCCGCTTAATCAGTTGTGTTACCGATTTTGCGTACTAAACCTGATATTGAATGTATTCCCCCCTTGTATGTTGGTGATGCTCAGCTTAATTTTGTTAGCAAAACGTCTAGACTTCGGTTTCATATAAACTCTATGTTGACATGCTCATAACATATAAACCACGTTGTACGTAAAATTTATTTGACCCTTCGGTGTTTAGGGATGTCTGCGAACTTTGTCCCAATTGAAACCAAAAGCAAACTAGTTATGCAATTAGTTGTTCCTTTTTTACGTTACTTTGAGGTTGTCTATAGTAAACTAGACTCTGGATCTCTCCACAATCTGCAAGTCGCGTTTAATAATGCTAATCGCTATGTTTGACCACATTTCCATTTGGACAAGTAAGATTCTTGGATGTTCGGTTGAAAACTATTTAATGTCTCGAAATTGCATTGTGCTGCATAAAATTATTTATTTTAAAACTCCGCTTTATCTATATGAAAAGCTGTGCTTTAGTATATGTGATAGATGCCATAATTTAACTATACCGACTTTCACGCATTGCAGTTCTACCAAAATGTTCTTCATCAATGCCATTAATGCGATTAATCGGTTTTTTTATAACCTTCGGCCGTAGCCGAAGGTTCATTTATTTTATATTTTTATACCCTACTCACAGGGTATATTCAATTTGTAGCATTTTAGGCATTATCAGGCCAAATAAAACACACTTAGCACCGATTTTGCATTGTTCAGATAAGCCTTAACGGCAATGGATCTTAAGAAGTGGTCCCTTTGTGAGATATTAGGTGCAAAAGGTTTTTGCAAAATGTTTTTCTTTATTTAACCCCGATTTTTTAGCTCAGAAAATTTGCAAAAGTTGTTTTCGTACAAATTATATTCTATTTAAAGGTATTTTCTTGACCTTTAGCACTCGATTTCTCAGGAAGGCACAACTTCTCAAGGTATGACTAGAACAAAAGATCAAACCTACTATCGGAAGACCAAAAAATTGATTTACTCGATCTTTTGTATCCGATATCTCACGAAGGCATCACCTCTCTTAAATAAAGCGGCCATTTATCATCCGACTTTGTTCTGCAAGGGCTCGAAATGTTTGTAATGAAATATTTAACTGACAAAAAATAATTAATAATGAACTCTTTAATTTTTCGGTCCGGAAAAATTCTTTGTATGTTATTGAGAGATACCCTTATTTTAATGGCTTATAGCTCGGAAAGTAGAATTAAAAATGTAGAGCGTTAAGAGTGATCTTACCTATCCAAATGCAATAACAAAATTAAATTTTGCCATTTACTGTTTTTGTTACATAGCCCAAAGTATATCTCAAGATTTTTGCACTTTTGAGCAAGGGTAACTCAGGATTCTGACATAATTGAAAACAAGAAAGTTCAGATTCGTAATAAGAAAGTCCCAATCCAATATAAACGGCTAGCATTTTGTTTAAAAGTTTTTTTTTTTTAATCAACAAGTTGCTTTATGCTTGAAGTTACGAACATTCGGCTTCGGCCAAACATTCGGCTTATTTTTGGCCGAAGGCGTTTTTTTTGGCCGAAAGTGGCCGAAGCCGATTAATCGGTCGGACTCTACTAATAACATTAAAAATGTAAAATGCCCTAACAACTTTAAGCGTTTAATTGTGCAATATTTCTCGCGTTCTGAATAGATAATTTTATTTTTTCTCACAATTATTTATAATAGCCATGTTCACGATCCGGTGCAAATGGTCTTGCATCATAGCATTTGTAAATAGGTGCTGAATAATTTTGCTATACAACAACAAAATATATAGGATTGAATTTACATTTGCATTTACATTTTCTATACTAAAAACCTATTGCATAAAAATATCACGTCAGTTTTTAAATAAAAATTTTTTGTTTATGCTCTCGTTCTCTTTGCTCATACGATTTTCTCAGAGAAATAAATTTTTTCGTAGCTTGCAATGTTTATACTTTTAATATTGCTCACAATCAAGTGGAAATTATTGCTATTTTGCTACTTTGCAAGTCTAAATGCTCCGGATTGTGAACACGGCTAATATTTCTAAATATTTTTTTTTTGTATTTTATCTTTAGTTTTTAATTTTTTATTTTATGCTGTCCTATTACTTATAGTTTAGTCTTATTCATGTAACTTTATACTTTGACCATATCAGTATGTTGTACTCCAAAAGATTTATCTTATCGTACTAATTTTGCGCATATAAATAAATAAATAAATAAATAAAAAAAAAAAAATAAAAATAAATAAATGCTACGAAGTTTTTAAAATTGTATCCGTTTTCGGTCCAATGAGTTCAGATCTGATTTGGATCAGATTCACTACCATTGGAACACTGCTATTAATAAAAATGCAATATTCCCTAGGAACAACTTTTTTTTTAAGCTGTAAATTTATAAAGAATAATCCTCCATACGCCGCACAGTGCTGCGATAGAAGGCATTTGCGTAAAAAAATTTTGTGTAAATTTTAATTTTTTTTAAAGTCATCCTTCTGTAAATAGTCCAATTAAGAAATCCCCTCAATATTTTTGAAAACAAGTTTGATTTGTAAGTTTTACAGCTATTTAAAGTCAAACTTTTTTTCGAAAAAAAAATCAATTACGAAAATTTCCTAATCGCAGCACTTTTTAGAAATAATTACTGCTCCTAAGCCACAGAAGCAATTCTTATAAAATAAAAAGCAAACAGAAGACAACATACCAATTTATCTTTAATATTTTTTTTATGCAAATTTATTGAGCCAAATTAAAGTTATTTTAGAATTTATATGAAAAAATTTTCAAACATTAAAAACCGGAAAATGCAAAATTTCTTTAGAGCAGAAAAGAAAAAGACGGGGCTTGCAGGCATTGCCTAAAAACGTACAGATAGAACAGGCATGATATTTTAAGATAGAGAAAATTCACAACCCCGTTTTTCCCCGTTTGCTTTATATATCAATCTGAATATACCGTTTTTACGTAAAAATCAGTGATTTTGTGGCATTTACATTTCTAAAGGTATGCAATATTTTAAAAAATTTTTTAAATTTGTGCATTTTTTTGTAGCATACTTTTACATGCTTTAACTTAATTTGCTTGACGTTTCTGTTAATTGTTTATTGTGTGTCGTTGCGTGCAAATATAAATATGAAATTAAAAGAAATTTTTGATTTTTGGCTTTCAGCGCTTAGTGCTACAAAAAGTGAATCAGTTTATCAGTTAATAAGAAAGTGCAAAGATTCATTTATTCAATTATTTATTATTTATTTATTCTAATGTACGTAGTTTTTCATAAAGCCTACAAGTATGCACAAACATTTTATGCTGCCAACTTCCATTGTTTTTTTTCTTAAATAACTTTTTTTTGGTTTGTTGCAGATAAAAACTAACTGCATTTTTGAAAATAAATTGAAAAAATACAGTAGTATGGTAAATTTCATAATAATCGGACCAAAACTGTAAAAATGCCGTTTATTTGTATGGGGTGACAGCACTGTGCGCCGAATTTTCCGTATCATTGCATATTTTTAGGCTGAAAATATTTAACTGAAGAGAAACCGAGATGGCAACTTCTTCGGATTTTACATTTCCTCGAGTATTTAAAAGGGGAAATATAAGCGGGACCACAATAACAGTGAAAATGAAAAATCAATTTTTCTGTTGTTTCAAAAGTAACATGAGTGTCATAAGAATATGTATTTTAGTCAATCAATCAATTTCATCGCTCAATTTAATATTGGTAGAATCAATTTTAATCATAGATTTTCATACCAGTAGCAATAATTAAGTGGTATTTCTTCGAAAAGACATTTTGATAAGCAGTTTCCGGTAGTATCTTGATTTATGAGTTAATGATAAATAGCAACAAATAACGTAAATAGTGCTATTTTGGGAATCATTCGATAACATTTTATAAGAAAATGAGTATTTAGTAAAAAGTGCAGTAACTATTTATCTTGAAATGCCGTTAAGTTGAAGGAATTGCGCATAAATAACGCAATATTACACAAGATAATTTCAGAAATGTTTGCTGTTGATTAGTTAAAACTATCGATTATTTGAATTTAATAAGTTTGGATCGTAAATTGCATATTATTGGAAGGGCATGCAATTCAATATAGTATATGGGTGTTTCTCCGAAATGACCCGGGATTCAAAATCATGTTTAAATTTAAAATTTGATATTTTAACTATTTAATGCAGATACTTAACAAGAGCTTCTATACGAATAGCTTCAAATAAAAAAATAATTCCAAAATTTTACTATGAAATTATTACATAAAAAGTTTAAAACTCAATCTCCCTGCAATCCCTAACTATGATAGTAAATGTGTAACGTTTGACCTGACCAAAAATTAAATATCCTACATTGAAGTATTTAGAAAATTTTGCTTTCATGTTCTAATTAGTTTAGTTTTTGCTCAGAGCTTGCGTTGACTATTCCAAGTTTATATGCGAAATTTGGTTGCATTACTTCAAATAACGCTTCCACAGCATTTTGGAAATGTTGCTTGTATGGGAAGTGCCACGCCCTCTTGTCTGAGTTCGCTTGGTTTTAGGCCAGAGCTTCCAATAAATATTCCTAGTATCTGTGCGATATTTTGCCACTTTACCTCAAATAACGCTTGCATTGCATTTTGAAAATTTTGAGCGTATGGGCGGTGGCACGCCTTCTTGTCCGAATCAACCAAGTTCCTGATTATTAGAGTTTGTGTTTACTATTCTAAGTATCTGTGTAAAAATTTGTTGGATTATCTCAAAAACGCTTTCAGAATAGTATTTTGAAACTTTTACTCATGTGAGAGGTGCCACGCCCTCTTCTCTGAATTCACCAAGTTTTTGCCTAGAGCTTGCAGTTACTATCCCTAGTGCTTATGTCTTTTTTTAACAAAGGCAATGTACTAAATTTAATTGAATTATCTTGCTTAGTTTTCCGGTAAAAAATATTTCCACACACAGACAGCCAGCCAGACAGACAGACTAACATGGCTATATCGACGCAAGGGGTGACGCTGATCAAGGATATATATACTTTTCTATATCTGCCACGCTTCCTTCTCGTCGTTACATACGCAAGGGCAAAGTGAATATACCCTGAGTGTGGGGTATAAAAAAAACTAGTAAGGGTGTAAAATTTGGCCTGGCCGAACATTAAATGTCCTACACTGCAGTATTTTTAAAATTTTGCTCATATGGGAGGTTAAACGCCCTCTTGTCCGAGTTCACCCAGTTTTTGTTCAGAGCTTGCATTTATAGTTTTTAGTGTCTGAGTGAAAAACGTTTTCAGTATAGCGTTTTGAAGCTTTTGCTTGTATAGGAGGTGCCACGCCCTCTTGTCCGAGTTCGTCTAGTTTTAGCTTGGAGCGTGTATTTATAGTCTTTGGTATTTGAGTGAATTTTGGTTGGATTATCTCAAAAAACTCTTTCAGTATAGCATTTTTAAACTTTTGCTTATATGGGAGGTGCCACGCCCCCTTGTCCGATGTCCGATTTCACCCAATTTTTGTAGAGAGCATTCGTTTATGATTCTTAGTGTCTGAGTCAAATTTGGTTTGAATATCTCAAAAAACGCTTTCAGTATAGCGTTTGAAGCTTTTGCCTTTATCGGAGGTTCCACGCTATCTTGTCCGAAGTCGCTCAGTTTTTTTTCAGAGCTTGCATTTACAACTCTTAGTATTTATGCGAATTTTGGTTGCATTGTCGTGAAAAATACTCCTAAAATTGCATTTTAAATATATTTTTTGTATGGGCGGTAGGCGTGTCCGTTGACTGATTTCGCTCATTTTCAATCCCCCGAGCTAACTTTAACGAAGGAGGCAGTGTACCAAATTTTATTGAATTATCTTGCTCAGTTTTCCCAAAAAGTGTATTTCAACACACAGCCACCCACCCAGCCAGCCAGCCAGACAGACGGACATGGCTATATCGACTCAGGAGGTGACGCTGATCAAGAATATATAGTTCAAGAATATATATTCACTTTGTGCTTCCAGAAGGAGACGTGGCAGATATAGAAAAGTATATATATTCTTGATCAGCGCCACCCCCTGAGTCCGTCTGTCTGGCTGGCTGGCTAGGTGTGCGTGAAAATACATTTTTTGGAAAAACTAAGCAAGATAATTAAATGAAATTTGTTACACTGCTTTTGTCGTCAAAGTTAGCTCGTGGGATTGAAAATTAGCGAAATCGGTCAACGGGCACGTCTACCGCCCATAGAAAAATATATTCAAAATGCAACTTTACGAGTTGTTTTCACGACAATGAAAACAAGATACACACAAATACAACGAATTGTAAACGCAAGCTCTGAGAAAAAATTTGGCGAGTTCGGAAAAGAGCTTGAAAACGCTATACTGAAATCGTTTTTTGAGATAATCGAACTAAATTTTACTCAAATACTAAGGACTATAAATGCAAGGTTTGAGCTAAAATTAGATGAACTCGGACAAGAGGGCGTGGCATCTCCCATATAAGCAAAAGTTTCAAAATGCTATTCCGAGGGTTTTTTTTTTCAGATAATCGAATCAAACTTCACTTAGACACTAAGAACAGTAAGTGCAAGCTCTGAAGGCGTTAATAATTCCGTAGTGTAAGCTTTATTTGAGGTAATGAAACCAGACCATAGTTAGTGCAAGAACTCAGTGAAAACAAAGTAAATTCGGTCCTGTACAAGTATAATTTGCAAACTGTGGTTGGTTGGTAGGGGAAAGTGGGGGATCGTGAGCCACGTTTATCTTTAACAGACATCAGAAAATTTGCAAATCGTAATTGGGTATGGAATTCTACGTGCCCTTTCGTTTGCAACGCAGAGAAGTATGCGTGGCAGATATAAAAAAGTATATAAGTATTTTCTTGATCAGCGTCACCTCCTGAGTCGATATAGCCATGTCCGTCTGTCTGCCTGGCTGGGCAGCTGGGTGTGCGTGGAAATACATTTTCTGGGAAAACTGAGCAAGATAATTCAATAAAATTTGGTACACTGCCTCCGCCGTTAAAGTTAGCTCGTGGTATTGAAAATGAGCGGAATCGGTCAACGGACACGCCTATCGCCCATACAAAAAATATATTCAAAATGTAACTTTAGGAGTATTTTTCACGACAATGCAACCGAAATACACACAAATACTAAGAATTGTAAGCGCAAGCTCTAAAAAAAACTGGGCGAGTTCGGACAAGAGGGCGTGGCACCTCCCATATAAGCAAAAGCTTCAAAACGGTATACTAAGTAAAAGCGTTTTTTGAGATAATTCAACTAAATTTCACTCAAATACTAAAGACTATAAATGCACGCTCTGAGCTAAAATAAGACGAACTTGAACATGAGGGCGTGGCACCTCCCATATAAGCAAAAACTTCAAAATGCTATGCTGAAAGTGTTTTTTTGAGATAATCCAACTAAATTTCACTCTAACACTAAGGATTAAAAAATCCACGCTCTGAGCTAAAACAAGACGAACTGGGACAAGACGGCGTAGCAACTCCCATACAAGCAAAAGCTTCAAAACGCTATACTGAATACATTTTTTGAGATAATCTAACCAAATTTCAGCCAGACACTAAGAACTATAAATGCAAGCAAAAACTGAGCAAAAACTGAGTGAACTCGGACAAGAGGGTGTGGCACCATATAAGCAAAATTATAAAAACACTGCAGTGTAGGGTATTTAATGTTTTATTAGCATATTTACATGTAGTGGTTCGTAGCAATACGTTCAAGAAAAAGATTTGCAGAAACTTATTTTCGGGCGAGTATCGTGCAGAGCAATGTGAAAATATGCTTGGGCTAAGAGACGACTTTGACAGCTGTGTTGAACTATTTATCTTGACATACTGCAAAAAGATGGCAGTATCTCACAATTCCCCATGGCTCACGATTCTCCACTTTCCCCTACATATTTTGGAGATTCAATCATATAATATGCAAACGAAATTGCTGCAATCCCTGTGTCCATGCCTAAATCTCATCATATTCGCTTAATTTTTTTTTTTTGTTGGAGGAGAAGCAGTGATAAGAACTTCTTTTTTAAAAGTGGGCTGTGCCATGCCCCTAAAAAATAAAAAAACGCTCTCACGGTTAAACAACTGTATCGATTTTTATGAAATTTGGTATAGAGATAGAATTAGCACTAAGAAACGATAACATGAGCATTATGTTTTAAGTGGGAGGTATCAAGGCAGGGTTACCAACCGTTCGGCTTTGGTTGGATTTCATTTTAATGTCCAAACTTCATTTTAAGAGATTTAATTTGTTTTGTGTAAATAAATCAGGTTTGGTGGCCTCGCACTATCTCAAACGCCGAACTACACCAAAAATTAATTCAGAACCCAACAGCAAACGAGATCACTAGCTATGCAAGTGGTGATGGGTTGGTCATAATCTCAGGAAACTACACAGCGAGTGGCATTCACAAGGCGGTAGAAGACGTGGTAGACCGAGAACCACCAAGAAAAGGTCGCTGGATAAGGAAAACCAAGCATTGGCATCGTCGTGGCAAGAGATAAAATTCATCGCAAAGGATGGTGGCAAATGGAGACGTTTCTAGATGTTACAAGAGAATACATACAAATAAATCCGTGTACGAATAGCTTTCAAAAAATATTTATATAAAGTTTTGAAGTTTTTAAAGAATTGTATTCTTTTTTAACTATCCAAAATTGGCTTTCTCAGCCGAAATGTTAAATAAGGCATTTTCTTTTAACAAAAATGTTCTATTTTCTCTAAATCAGAAATATAACTTGAATATGATTTTATTTTAATTTAGGAACTATGTTTAACTTTCTTTAGCCTTTTTGTGTACCTACTTTTCTAAGAGAAAAATTTCTTTATTCCCAGACGAGCACTAGTATTAAAGGGTAAAATTTTACCCTAAGCATTCTAATCATATATAAGTAAGTATGATAAGGAACATAATTCTAAAATTTTTATTTAAATTAGTTGTTGTCATATGCTTATTTTACAGTTTTATTAAATACAAAAATATAAGAAAATTTAAATTTATAATACAATTTTAATGAATTATGCATCCTTTTTAATGCTGCTCAGTAGTTCCTGAGAAGCCGCTCTCAATATTTGTAATTGTTGTTCAAAACTGCTACTTTTTGGACCTGTTGCTGTTGTTGCGGGCTGATGTGAATGTGCAGCATGATCGTCGCCAGCATGTTCAACATGAAGTAAACGTTCGTCTTCGTGATCATGACCACTGCAGCCACCATGACTGTGACCATGTCCATCGGTACCTGTAAATAAAAATAAAAAAGAAAAATATGAAAAAATGCACATTAAATTACATAACAAATACAAAATAAATAAAATTTAATCACAAAATATAAATGGTCTTGTGGGTCGAATTCAATTTATACGGAAAGTCAGCAGAAATGTAAAATACATGATATGTAATAAGTTTTTGCGTATCTGATGTGTAATCAATTTTTATTTATGATTTTTTTTTTCTTTTGGGGTTGAAAAAACATTTGCACTCTTTGGCCAGATCATCATCAGTGCCCGTTGTGTCGAACTCTCCTAAACGTAATACCGACTAAAACACTTCCTCTTCATCGGGAATACCTAACCCCTGGGCAATCGTTTTTGGTATTGCATCAGAGGGGTTCTCTTTAATGCCATCTCTTTATTTGCTTACGTTGGGCTTCCGCTATATTTCTCCTACAAGAGAGAAGGGCTCAGTGGTGCTTCAGCAGCCCTTGCCAACATCTTTATTTGTGTTTTTATACCCTACACCCAGGGTATATTCACTTTGTCCTTCTGTTTGTAACGCAGAGAAGGAGGCGTGGCAGGTATGAAAAAGTATATATATTCTTGATCAGCGTCATCTCCTGAGTCGATATAGTTACGTCCGTCTGTCTGCCTGGCTGGCTGGGTGTGTGTGGAAATAGATTTTTTGGGAAAACTGAGCAACATAATTCAATGAAATTTGGTATTCTGCCTTCGTTGTCAAAGTTAGCTCGGGGGATTGAAAATTAGCGAAATCGGTCAACGGACACGCCTACCGCCCATACAAAAAATATATTCAAAATGCAATAATAAGAGCATTATTTCCAATAACAGAAGCAAAATACACATAAATGCTAGGGAAAGTAAATATAAGCTCTGAGCAAAAACTAGGCAAATTCGAACTAGAGGGCGTGGCACCTCCCATATAAACAAAAAATTCGAAATGTTATACGGAAAGCGTTTTTTGAGATAACCCAACCAAATTGCACTCAAACACTCGCATCTATAAATGCAAGCTATACGCAAGATCTAGGTTAACTCGGACAAGAGAGCGTGGCATCTCCTATACAAGCAAAAGTTTCAAAATTATGTTATAAAAGTGTTTTTTGAGATAATCCAACCAAATTTTGCTCAAACACGAAGAACATTAATTGTTAACTCAGAGCTTAAAGTAGGCGAAGTAGGATTAGAGGGCGTGGCACCTCCCATATAGGCGAAAGTTTCAACATGCTATACTGAAAGATTTTTTTAAGAAAACCTAACCGAATTTTACTCAAACACTCAGAACAGTTAATGCAAGCTCTACGCAAAATCAAGGTAAGCTCGCAGGCGAGGGCGTGGCACTTCCCATTCAAGCAATTTGTTCTTATACTCTCCTAATAATATACTTGAAATGCAGTGTAGGGTATTTAGCTTTTGGCCAGGCCAAAGATACCACCCTTACTAGTTTTTGCTTGTCATGGGGGCTTAAATTAAAAAAACATCATAAACAAAGTCGATTTATTTTTCGTCAAGGAGTTTTCTTGAATTTTTTTCAGAACTTTAGGACCTGTTATGTGGGCGTAATGAGTGATTTAGACTTTTTAACCCATTCTGTCGCCACGACTCACATGCGATTTTTCTGAATTTCACTCCAGAATATTTTGAAAGGTGCCCCGTAACATATCTATTACTTCTGAAATATGTGCTAGATAAAACGACCTCATGACACCCTCTCGGGTCGAAATGTTTTTATTCACCCATTGGGAATTTCATTTTATACGTCTAGGAATATATAGAATTTATATTCCACCACATTTGGTTATTGAACATGGAAAAAAATTTTTCTTAAAACCTAGGTCATATTAGAGGAGATTATTTTCGGATATGCAGCGTTGCCACAATAATATTTTATCGTCATTTTGACGATTTTTCTCAAATTACGACTTTTTGTACAAAATTATATTTTTTCTAATTCTTTTGCTTATTAAAAATATATTTTTGAAGTTTACGAGCGCAAAATTTATTGGCTGTGGATTTTTAATCTCATTGATAAAGCTCGATTTTAGCTGTTTTTGACCAATATAGATTCTAGAATCTAGATGACACATCAAGAAACATACTAATTCTATTAATTGAATTGGCGAATTTTCACACAAAATTTAGACATTTCACATATATACGTAAGAAAAAGTGAAAACATGCGAATAAAAGGAATTTTTCCTAAATCTGAAAATAACTTTGATAATGGATTATTTGGAAACAACAATAAGAGCACCGAATAGAGACTGGGGTGTTCAAATATGCCCCCTACCGTCTGACAATTTGTGGCAATTTCTGCATACTGCTAGAATTATACAAACAGCATTGGTTGCAGGTTCGTAGGAAAGAGTTCACTCGCCTCTAGTTCAGTGGCGAATCCACTGCTTTATTTTGACTATGATTATGTGCCATAGTATCTATGTGAATTAAATTTACTCTGACGGCAAGTTTTGTTTCGTCAACTCCTCTCAAATAATTCATAGAGTAATGCTACTTTTAAAAAGAATACAGAAATAAGTGAGCAAAAGCAACCGACAAAATACGAAGGTTGCCTTTTATATTTCGGGATTGGGTAACCCTAGTGTTGCAATCTGGCAACTGCCAGCTCTATCGTAAAGTTTGACATTTTTGAGGTTATACGTACTCAGAACATTTTGACATACGAGCGCTATTTGTGTTGTTTACAGTAACTTAAAAGATTCATCTCGCCCAAAAAATGGAAAATTTTCGCGCGATTATTTTTTACAACTTTCGAAGTGGATTAACTCAACAACAGTGCATCGATGAACTTAATTCAATTTTTGATGATGATCAAGAACCAGTGTTTATCGATGGTGTGGTGAATTCAACCGAGGTCGTAGTTCACTCCAAGACGAATTTCGTGAAGGTCGTCCAAAATCAGTTGTTGTTCCGGAAACCATTGATGCTGTGCGCCAACTGATATTGCAAGATCGTCATGTGACCTATCGTGAGATTGAGACAATCTTAGGCATTAGTGGGACCAGCATACATTCAATATTGCATGAACACCTGGCCGTAAATAAGGTTTGTTCTCGTTGGATATCCTATAATTTATCAATCGCTTAAATTATCAATGGAAAAATTGATTTTCTTAACTCACTGTAAATAGCATTTGTACATCAAAACGTTGTGAGTACGTTTATGCTAAAAAATGTCAAACTTTATTATGGTGCTGCCAGATTTTAGCTATGACATTAGTGTTGCCAGTTCCCGAAATATAAAAGGCAACCCTCGTACAGCGAGATTGTTCGTACAGCACAAGATAAATTCTACATGTAAAACGAATACAGAAATAAACAAAAGAAAGTAGAAGATGCGACAAGAAAGTTCGTGAAAAGAGCCAAGTTGAATTCTGATAATGACAATTAAAAAATTTTTTTCCTAAAAACACTTTAACGAGGTATATCGAACTTTACTTTTGGTTTTGCTCGAGAGTCAATTCGGCAAAACAGACTATTTTTCGGTGCAAAAAGAAAAAAAAAATTTAAATAAATACAACAATGCAATTAGCAGCCGCTTGAGTTGAAAATTGTAATAAGTCAGTTGTTGCCGCCTTTTTGTGAATACCCTTATATACGTTAATACATGTGCACATATGTATTCTGATCTATCGATACGTATCGTCACCTGAAATGCAAAAAGGCTTAACATCATTTTGAATTTTTCCAAAGGCGTTGCAAAAAAAAACCTCTTAAAACTCCAAATATTTTTGATTTCAATAGCAGTTTTGGCTAGTATTGCTTAATAACGATTTTCTTTTAGGCAATACCTTTGATTGATTGGGTTGAAAATCTTTAATATTTGAAAAAATTCAAAATGATGTTACGGCTTTTTGCATTTCAGGTGACGATTTGTATGTAGTATGTATGTTGTTTTGAAGAGAGCTCTAAATGATCGTGTGCAAAATATTGATTGCTTTACAATGCATGCGGTCTTTATATAGAACTTTACTAATTTGCTTCAATTAACATTGGCTGTTTTTGTTTGACATCTTTATACAAAAATATTGATATTGATTTAAGTAACATTTAATAAAAAAGAAGAAAATAAAATCGCTTCTTTTATTCCACGACATTGTCATTTTACTACATTGCTCCACAGAGTGATTTTTGTTGATTTTTATCGATTCTTTAAAACATTTTTAAATTTATTTATTCATTGATATTTATCCACTTTTTTTACAACCTTCAACAGTTTTCGATTTCTTTCTCGATATTTTTCTATAATTTTCGACATTCGAAATGTTTTTATACCCTACACCCAGGATATATTCACTTTTTTCTTCCGTTTGTAACGCAGAGCAGGAGGCGTGGCAGGTATTCTTTATTAGCATCACCTTCTGAGTCGGTATAGCCATGTCCGTCTGTCTGTCTGTCAATCTGACTGGACAAATTAAATATACCTTGGATGTATAATATACACTGTATACGAATGAAATTTGGTATAAAAATATGTGAAAGATACTGAGACAAATATCATCCACTGAGAAAAATTCGAAATTCTTCACATATAAGTTAAGTTCAGATCAGATGATATCTCCAAGCATAAGTGATCAAAAGATATCCAACCATACATATCATAGCCTACAGTTAATGCATCTCTTCATCAAAACACTTTCATTCATGTGCACAGATAGCATAATAATCATATAAACTTGAGAATGTCATAATTTATGGCTTTGCACTCGATAGTAACCTTCTCTTCAATTTTTATTTTAAAAGCATTAAGGAATCATAACATTTATCTAATCTTTTTGCTCATTTCGGAGCTATCTTGTTTGACAGAACCAAACTTAACTTGCAAAAGTAAAATTTTCAATAAGGGCCAAATTTAAATCGAACTGTCGGGAACTCAGAAAAAAGATGTCGAATTATTGACTTAGAAAATTATTACATAAAAAAAAAATTTTTAAATTTTTGACTATTTTTTTTGAAAAAAGGTCGAAAAAAGGTACATTTGAAAAACAAAAAAAAAAAATAAATAAACACAAACCAAAACAAAAACACTGACTTTTGATGTATTTACCAATGCTGAATCCGGTCTCAGAATTGCGCTCTCACCTATGGTTTTTGAGATATTCTTAAGTTCAAAATTACTATTTTTGAGATTATATAGAGAACGCACAAAATTGTTTTGCTCGGCTCGGATTTTAATTCCCTTAAAAAAATTCCTTAAAGAGTTAAAATAGTTTATGTGTTCTTTTTTAATAAAAAAAATTTATTAATTTGCGTTGCAATAAATCAAAATATGACATACTTATTTAATATGAAAATTCATTTTTTAATTGAACTTTTAGTCATTTTTAGGAAGCATCGATTCTCATATGTGTAATTCTTCCAATTCATTTTCTAACACATAATTATGGCAAATTGAAAATTGGATTAAAAACACATCTATGTTGACATATCTTTCGATTATTTTACGTTTTTTAAGAAGGAGGTCGGAAAAACGATTTTTTACTCAAAAGCAAGGCATCTAACGAAAATACGTGTGAATTTTTTAGAATTTTTTGACATATTTTATAATTTTTCAACAATTGGTCAAAAAAATAAAAAAAAATATAAAAAAAATTTTGAAAAAATTCACACCAATCCTTTGAAGGATTCAAAGCATTTTAAGCTATACGACATTTTTTCGTAGATGCCTTGGTTTTAAGTAAACCTAGCATTTTGCTGACAAATGTGAGCTTAACAGCTGAAAACTCAATTTGATAAATTTTTTGAAAA
This sequence comes from Calliopum simillimum, assembly GCA_951812925.1. Classification (NCBI taxonomy): domain Eukaryota; kingdom Metazoa; phylum Arthropoda; class Insecta; order Diptera; family Lauxaniidae; genus Calliopum; species Calliopum simillimum. Next base: position 85,044,651 of record OX638369.1, on the reverse strand, counting down.
AATAAAAAAAATTCTGAAAAAATTCAGACGTATTCTAAGTATTTTTTGGCGTCTACACTTTTTTCGTTAGATGCCTTGATTTTGAGTAAAAAATCATTTTTTCGACCGGGTAATTGAAAAACGTAAGAAAATCGATTTTGGGACGCGAATATTATCTATAGCCCCAAAACAAATTTATAAATTTTAAACGCCAAAATTTTTGTAAGAACATAGTCTTTATTTCTAAAGCACCCTTGTGTATTAATTTTGTAATGAAAAAAAGTTGCGACAAAAAAACATGTTTTTTTTAGCCAAAATCGGTCTTTAGTAGAATCAAAAGTTCTGCATTGGTTTTTCTCGGAATGAAAAAAATGATGCAAATATCGTTTTTAAAAGTCCTTCTAACTTTTGAGTCGGTTTCGGGATGATTTTATTTTGCTTTATACAAAATCTACCCGGTCTGGTGTTCATATGTTGGGATGTTAATATTATCGCGGGTTCACTGTTTATACATTTTTAAGTTTTCAAAATTGATCGAACTTCTATTAAAACGTTGCTACACATCGAAAAACTTCTTTCGACTTTACCACTAACAAGAGGGGCAATTAGGAAGAGGGAATGTTGTTAATATCCAAACTGGATTTTAATTGGCTATTACCAAAATTTTTGCTACTGAATACTGCAGCAATATAGCAGACTTGCATATCCAGAATTTTTGCCCAACATAATAACAGGGTCGGGAGGTAGAAGTATACCAGGAGCTAAAGTCATAAATTGTTTTCTTCGGGAAGGAGTTTTGATAAAAACTTTTTTGTATTTGAAATAAGTGCATCGACTATTGGAAACTTTGTAATTCACATATTTCATCACATAACATCCACTAATTTTGGATAAAAATTCTTGAGAGATGTAACATTTTTAACACATTTTTGGCCATCTGGTCGATTAATCGAAAATGGTTCAATTTCAATAAATTTTTAAACTACATATGGTCAATCTCAAAATCTGCCACGTGACAATCGTACGTTGTTTTTTGGTCATATTTATGTTAAATAAGTGAAATGTTCATGATTTAAGAATTTTAAATTATTAAGCTTCTGGAGATACACATTTTTTTCGAACAAAGAATTATTATAAATTGTGTGGTTTTCGTGTTATTAGCAGTCAAACTTTTCTGCCACGTGACACAAATTTGGAAGTAATTTTTGAGGTGCACTTACATTCATCGAAAATTCTGCGCTTCTACCCAACCGATCGATCACAAATTTTTATATGTTAGAAATGAAAGATAAATAAAGAGAACTGCATTCATGATGGTATATTACGCTTATGTGGAAATGATTTAAGAGCAAAAACATTGTCTCTGCCACGTGACATACAAAATCTGCCACGCTACACTGTCTGAAAAATTGCATAAAAAAATGTATTCATACCCTTGTGAATGTTCGTAACAACAAACAGAATGAATGAGAGCATTAAATCATGTATGCCTACTTCGTTAAACCTCCCTTAAGCTTCATTTTACCCAAGTTTTCCATTAAGTTAGGCGCCAGACGGACTTGAGTATATAAAATATGAGAGCCGCAATCTGAGCCTAGATTCTTATTGGTAGGACTCCAAGTTACTAAAAATAGGATGATGCCAGAATTTGCGACGGTCCATTTTTTTTAAATCCCCTACCCCCCATCCAGGCCTACCATGGTTTTCCATCCTACTTTGTTTTTTATAGCCGCTTATGATGGACTTAAATCTGCTTATTACGAATCTGGGTTTGGTTTTTTTTATCACGTCTGGATCCTAAGTTATCCTTGCTTAAAAATGAAAAAATAACTGTTTTGGGTTCTACTTAAAGCTACATTACAAAAGCAGAAAAGGATATCATTGATTTTTTTCAATGGACTTGGATAGCCAACTGTATTCACAAGAAGCCATACTGACGCTATTTTTAGATTGTATTACTTTTTTACGAGATATAGGCCATCACAAAAAAGGGTTTTTTTAACGCCATACAAAGGATTATTGATTTCATGGTTTTAGATTTTAATAAATATCTCACAAACTGCGAGCGATTTTGATGAAAATTAATGGAAGGATGGCGAATATAACTACCATACGGTGGGTGGAAAAAAGGTGAAATTAAATAAGTGCCACGCTCACTTTTTCACTTATTAAGTTATACGATTGCATGGCAGCGGCTTTTTCTTCTTGTATTGCTCAAATGCTACATCTTCTTTGAGCTTTTCGGTGTAATTTTTATTCATTTCAGCCTTGGTGAGGCGATCCTGTGCGACAAATTGGCGATTGAAATCAGAAAACGAAATATAAAATTTACTGTGACAAATCTCTGTCACGTTACACATATATTTTGGTCTTTTAGAGAAAGAAGGCTTCTAAAAATTGCTAAAACTTAAGTGTTGTCAAGATGTATCCATAGTCTGTTCGTCAGAAATGCAATTGCCGTCAAATTAGATCGCGGTTAAAGTGCCATTAAAAACTTTTTCCTTTTTTGTATCTGCCACGATACCTTTAAATTACGGCTGTTTTCATTGCCATAAAATCGGTTTAGCAAAACATTTTTTTTTTACATTTTATTATTTATTTATTTAAATAATGGTATAATTTCACATAACTAGCCACAACAAAACACCACGTGAATTGAATTTAGCGGTTCTTACCTTTTTTCCAGAGCTCTGAATTTTTGATATTTTTTTTTTTTATATTTTGTTCACTTGGAAAAAACAATGGAAGTGCCACTTTATTCCACATATATAGATATACCTCCTAACGCTAGATAGTGCAAAACATGATCTTTCGACACATGCAAAAATTTTTAAAAAACTTGAAACAAAAAATTTTTTCCTGGTTTACTTTTTTGTGATTTTGACCATATACATTAGGCCGGGTCAAATTTTTTTGCGGCAAAGAGTATAGCAACAAAACAATCTACGATAAATTCCAAGAAACTTTGCCCAAGAAACCATGGGTCTAAAATCAATATCGAGCCGCCGTAAATTGCGTTGAAGTTTTGTATGTAGTACTTTAAAATTCAATAAAAAAAAACCAAAAATTCAAATACTTTGAATAATTTTATATGAAACAAGTAAAAAAAAATTTGAATTTTTTATTTTTCTTATTGTATTTTATAGTACTACATACAAAACTTCAACGCAATTTACGGCGGCTCGATATTGATTTTAGACCCATGGTTTCTTGGGCAAAGTTTCTTGGAATTTATCGTAGATTGTTTTGTTGCTATACTCTTTGCCAATTTTTTGCCTCCCGAACAAATTGACCCGGCCTAATATACATATTCATATATTGATTTTCTGTTAATTCTTTATTTGTTTCGTTTGACAATATCATTCAGTCGAAGAATGCTGTTATCATGGATATAGAATTATTACGAAAGATTGGAGGAGGGGTAGGGGTTAGTGAACATCAGTGTGAGTTTCTCTATAACTTACTCTTCGCTATGCTTTAATGTCATTCAATTGGAAAAAATCTAACATTTAAGCTTTAACTAATTAAAAAAACAAAAAGTGAAGCAAAAAGATATCACGGTTATTTACACATTTCTTTTGAATTTTGTTTTTTTTTTTAAATTTTGCTTTGTTTTATTTATTTCCCAGTATTTTATTTCGTAACTATCTTGTTTAAACTGCGTACTTTTGTTATGCGGGGACTCTTTATTTTATTGTGGTTGTTGACATTTAAAGCTCAAGACAAATACCATTTAGATTCCGAATACATTGTATTCTGTTTTCGTCACGCTGATTAAAAAGATACTAGCACTAGGACAAAGTAAGATTGGTAATAAACTTTCATATCAAACAAATTAACTGGCAAGGTCTTATCTTGATGGCAGACTTGCTTTGTTTACTTTCTTTTACACAAAAAAAGGTTCATACTCCTATCATAAAATTGTATATTTTAACGAGGTATTTCAGAAAAAAAAGAAAAATGTTTATGACAATATAAATTAATCATTTAATCAAATCAATATTAATCGATCATTTTCATTATTTTTATGAGTATGAAGGCTTTCACAATATAAAAGATATTTTCCTTTAAAGTAAAACAGTTCTAGGAGCTATTTTAGTAAATCTCGTCATTGTTTTGCGATTAATTCAATTTAAGTCAGTGACCGGGATGGAACTAGCTATTTGATTCTGTGTCTGAACATTGCATTTTGGTCTAAGGTAATAAGCCTTAGGCCCGTTAACTGATCTCAATTTAATCGTAGTTTAAACTGCGATTAGTTCTTAATCGCCGATTAGGCACAAACACCGGTAACTTATATATGTATGTCATTTAAAAGGCGATTTACTTGCAAATCACCGATTTAAGTCAATACGAGAAATTTCTCGGATTAACAAAGTTAATACTAAAAGATTTTTCAAAAATAAACTTCTGTAGAAACTTTCATTATGTCCAAATTGTACCAAATCGCAAAAGATAGCGATATGAATACTTTTCTTAATCCAATAACTCGATAAAATAGAATGAAGGAAAGTTTTTCGCATGCCCAAGCGCACGGTAAACTTTGTTTTGTTTAAAATGTAGTTATTAAAAAGAAGAAGAAGAAGCCTGTCAGTTACTGACGTTACCTTGTTAATTGTATCATATTTTTTATTTCACATTTTTGACAGCCGTTTATATTAATAAATTTTTGTTTACTTCGACTGACAGTATGAACAATTTACAAATACCATGAATGGTTAATTTTTCTTGTTAAACTGAGGTTTATTCAAGTGAGATAAGATTAGAGATAAGTTACCAAGTTTAGTCCGAGATTAAATCGCAGTTTAACGAATCTCCGATTTCACTGGAGTTAAGAAAATAGTTAAGATAAAGGGCCTAAGACTTGGTCGTGATCTCCTTCTCCGCAAAAATGTTCTGAGCTTATAATCGATAGCTTTGATTTTGGTTAACAATGAAATTTCTAATGATATAGGGAAGAGTGGGGTTAGGTGGCTCACTTTTTTGTTCATGGTTATATTTTTTTACTAATTCGTGATAGAATATATTCTTATGAATAATATCAAAGAATTAACATTACTCTAAATATACCAGTATAGTTCAAGAATAAAATGTTAATTTTTCATAAAATTATTCACAGTTTAAATTTTCATGTCAAATGGTCCAAGTATCTCCACCCGTGGGGATACTTGAACCACCCCACTGTACGAATATATCAAAAGATGATTTTTTACAGGGTGGCTGATTCGAACTGTTACCAACTTCAGATAGACTTATCTGACAGATGGAACATGACAGCTATCTAAAAATTGGCATGATGTTAGTTCATTCTATTGTCAACAAGTAACCAAAAGCATTTGCGCGTCAATTTATTGAAAATAAAAATTTTCGAAATGGAATTCAAACATAATAGTGTGATTGCTCTTTATTTGGCTGGAAAATCGCAACCAGCAATTCTTCGTGATCTGAAACATTTAAAAGTGAATAAAATGTTTGTGTATCGGACCATAACACGTTACAATGGTACCGGCAGCGTTGCCAAACGACATGGTGGTGGTCGGAAAATAACTGCAACATCACCAGAAATGGTTCGAAAGGTGAAGGCTAGAATTGAGCGAAATCCGAGACGCAGTGGCAGACAAATGGCTGCCGAGCTGAAAATATCGCGCATGATCTCACTCCTGCTCAAAAAAAAGTTAGGCTCGATAGAGCCAAGGAGTTGTTGCGCTTGCACGCCGCCGGAAATCAGTCACAAATTGTCTTCTCTGATGAGAAAAATTACTGTATCCAGCAATATGTAAACAAACAAAATGATCGGGTTTACTTGATAGAGAGGTCCTACGAAAATTTGAGCGTTCGTTTGGCCACCAGGACGCAGGCACCACCGCATGTGATGGTTTGAGCTGCAGTGACTGCTGATGGGCGCTTACCACTCGTTTTTTTGGCCGCTGGCGTCAAAGTAAACGCCCAGGTGTATCGTGAATCAGTGTTGGAGGGTGCTTTACTACCGTGGGCACGCAAACATTTCGGTCGCAAGCCATGGACATTCCAACAAGACTCGGCACCGTCACACAAAGCTCGTGTGAATCAAGAATGGTTAGAAAAAAACGTTCCTAGCTTCATTTCTGCTCAACAATGGCTCTCAAATTCGCCTGATGCGAATCCGCTGGATTTCTCAATCTGGGGTATGTTGGACAGGAAGGTCTTGACTAAAAAATACCAGAGCGTTGATGCGCTAAAAGTGGCCCTTCAACGAGAATGGCGCAAACTTCTACAAAATCAAATTCGTGCAGCATGCGACTCGTTCTTCGACCGTCTACGGGCCATAGTTAAGGCCAAAGGTGGCCATATCAAAAATCTCAAGTAGATTCTTAAAATTTGAACATTTCCCAACAATTATAGCGTTTGATCAATAAAATCTGTGCATGGAAACTAAATATATAGTCTTTTGAATTGGTAACACTTCGAATCAGCCACCCTGTATATTTTGTGCAAGCTATTTCTTGTAAAACAATGCATTACATTCATGAAGCATGAAATCTAACACGACGAATCTTTTATTTATTCGAAGTTTTCGTTTGTTTTCTTTCTTTTCTGGAATTTTTTTTTAACATGTTTTTCCTTGATCAATTTTCTTTGAGGTGAGTCTGTAACAATGACAACACTCCTATCTCGTTTTCTTGTAGACATGTGTGGTTTAGCCTTCGCGAATCCTCGTAAGTCTTCTGGCGATCTTCCTGGCAGAAACTCACGCATTCTGTATATCAACGGAAGATCATCAAGGTCGATATGAGGAGATGTCTCAGACATTGGTGAAAAGTTAGTAATTGACACATATATTACTGTGTTAGAATGATTTTCCGAAATTCCGAAAATTTTCAAGATGGCGGCGATAGGAAGTTCGATCCAACCTTTGGATATTCCCATATTTTAAAATTTCTAGCTCCTCGGCTTTTTAACAGATTTTAACGAAACTTTCAGGGTTTTTGTAGAAAAGTATGAGCTTTTGAAAAAAAAAATCATACTGAAAAACAAATTTATTTTTGGTCGAAAAACTTTTTTTTACAATTATTTTTCAGCCTTCAAAATCGTTGTATGTTTTACGGTTATAAAGTTATGAGTTTTTGAATTTGTATAATGTTGTGTTTATCATGAGTCGTTCGTGCGCTACCATACAGGGCTGCCACCGCCCGGACGGTAACAAAATACAGTGAACCTTAGTGAAATTTTTCATAGAATTTTTTGTGGAATATTTTAACACATTTTAACCAAGTTTTTGGATAAAGGGGTCAAAAAGACCCATAAAAACAGGATATAATGGGTTTATATGTTCAAAAAGGTTAATATTATGCCTTGCTTATAAATAGTTTAACTTTCTTAAATTGGTAACTAAATGTCTGAGCTATGAACAACTGCCGACTATTTCTTATTTTCCACGTCCCAAAATCCACAAAAAAAAGCAAATTGGATGAATGCATTTCAGATTGACCATGGGTCTAAAATCAATATCAATTTTTTTTTTTTTAAAAAAATAACTCTTTATAGACAAGTCAAATCAGATGTGATGCTAATACTAATTCCAAGGTTCATAAAACCAATGCCAATCGATAGAGAACTTTCCCATGAACAACATATCAAAATGGGTCCTTGCAAAATGGGTTATCCATTGGTATAGGTGTTATGCACCTTGGAATTAGTGTAAGCATCACATATATAGCCAGTCTCTAATTTGCCTGGTCTTTACGAAAACCTAATTGTACGGAATTTTGATAATCAGGTCGAATTTTTAAAATGTTTGGTTAAAAAATTATTAAAACAATAAAGCCAACAGCTTTTTATTTAAAATCTTTATATATTGGCGTTTTAAAACAAATGTCAAAAATCATCATCGAGATCACTGCCGCATAAGAAGTTATTCAGCCTCAAAATCGCTAAAATTAGTTTTTTGGAAACATCTCGTTAATGGTTTTCCAAAATTTGTAGCTCATAAAATTTCTTTTAGAAAAGTTGTGTAAGTAGTTTTCGTAGAACCAACAGTTCCCGAGCTATAGTAATTAAAAAATTAATATTTCAACTTGTATACAGCATATATCTCTTATTATGTAGGATATCTCTCAAACTTTTAGTCGTACATAAACACGCAAAAAATCGAAAGCTCGATATTGATTTAAGACCCATAGTTTATTGGTAAAATTTTTTCTTAGAATTTTCGGTAGATTACAGTTCGGTTAGGCCGTGGGACAATTTGGCCCCATTATTATCTAAGTAAGTACTTTAAAGTTGCTAATGAAAAAGTCACCAACATGAAATCATGTGATTTTTTTTTTCTACAAAATCAGGTGAGTTACAAAGGCGCTAAAAATTCTTGGTGGTTTTTTGGTGTTTTTTTTTTTTTGGTTTCATCTTCGCAAAATAAAGTGATTTTTTTTTCAATAATAATAATAATGATGCTGAGTTTTAGATGGCATTAGTCATAAAACTTTTTGTTTGCTAAAAACATTTTTTATAATCTTAAACTCGTCCCATACAGATTCGTATGACAAAGCAAATTAAATTACTTCAACCAGTGGCTATCATTACTGTTCCAGTCGAAGAAATTCAAAAAATTGTACTTAGTGGCGTTTTATTGTGTTTGAATATATTTTCAAATGCGAATAGCTGGCGCTACTTTAAACTATTGTATGGCATTACTGTCCCCTGTCATTTCAATATTGTCACTACTGTCTATATCATTCAGACGTTAGCGAGGAACAACCGCTTTAAAAGTGCTTTCTTAAGAAGCACTGGAAATTTCCCCTTGGGTGATTACACTGAAAGATTTTTCAATCTGTTCAAATTATCAAAAATCAAATGAGTTGCACAGACGCAAAATATGGCATTTAATCTTAAAATGGATACTTTTCAATGCAGAGCTAATAGAGCGGGGCGTTCATTGCTGGATTTTTGTGTGGCTATTGTTGTAATCATAAAGTAAGTAATAGTCTTATACTTATATGTGTATAAATATGTAAGTATCTTAGTTTCAGGCAATAAAACGTGGTTTTTAAGGTCGCCAACAAGTGAATGGCAGTTATATACCAGTACATACATATTTTTTATTGTGTTTTTTGTTTTTATGTTGCATTAGTAGATTATTCGTGCATTTTGTGATTGTGGAATTTTGTAAACCCCATTCAGCTCCAGTTAAGTAAGCGTTTCGACGTGAGTAATCAACAGATTAACCTTAAGCTACCGTTGCTACCGTCGTTATTTGTAGGTTTGTCAGACTATGCGCAAATGATGATGATCATCATTCGTGATCCACGCTGTATTTCCGGCAGCAGCCTGTAAGCTTAGCCTGCAGCGATCATTACAACCAGGATGGATATGTGTTGACAAGCAGTGATGGATTGCCTGATGGGACAGATTGATGGATGGACGGATTAACTTCTGAATAATGCAGTAATTTGCAGAGTAATGATTTTTAAAATGCTCAGTGCATTACAAACTACACTTTCGATTTCTACGTAGTTCACGGCGTTCAAGTAAAATATTTTAATGGGACGACGTACAGTGGCGAGAATAGCATATATTTTGGGCAAATGACAATTCCTGGGACTCCAGTTAATGAATTTGAAGAATTTTTTTTTAAACTCTTTGTTATCGACACGGTTTCAGTTTGAGATTATTTTACGCTAGAAAATATTTATATATTATATATTATATATTTTGTTGTTGGGGTTGTACACTGTTACCCTGTTACTCTGTTACTCAGGCCGTTACTTCAGATTGTGAATACCCCTTATTGATTTTTTGCAAACAACCAAAACTTGAAAAAAGATAACAAACAATTAAAAATGGTAATGGTCAAAATTTACGTTTTTCCACGTAAAATACCATACCCTATTAAAATTTGCAAAATTTTCTGATATTTGTTAAAGATATCGAGCAAAATAAAATCATGGCTCACAATTCCCCAACTTCCCCTATATTTTTTTATCGAATAAAGCCATTTTGCATTGAGATTTTTTATTTATTAAAAAACGATTTTTTTTTTTTTACTAACAAAAGATTCAGTAAAAGTTCTTTAATTTGTATACTTATATCAAGGACAAAATAGTAAAAACATTCAGTAATACTTTTGTTTGTGCGTTGCAAGATACCAACTCATGTGAAACGACAAACTGTGAGCTACAAATTAAAGAAAAAACAGTAAAAGACAACGATCAGACTGACGACTAACCGTTTTTTATAGTTATTTGCAATGCAAATACGTTCTGATTAAAGTTGCAATGTATTGGTACAGTAGGAAAAAATGTTTAGCAAAATATAAATTTATGAATTGCAAAAAAAAATTAAAAATTTTTTTGCTAGAAAATTTTATTTTTTCTTTAGAACAGTGACCTTATCATAATATTTATTATAGTTGAACTCAAAATCAACCATACATTGTGTGAATGAGGTCGAACTACAGAGCGGCGTATATCCTGTAAAACTATTTTGATTAATTTTGGAGTTACAATGACATTGAGCAGTCAGGAGATGATAATGAAATGATTTGGAAAAAAAGAAAATTAGGAAATAAGGAAAGCAGGCTTGCCATGCCCGAACCGTTAATTTAATTCGGGTCTTCTGAGTTATAAAAATGACAGTCGAGGTATATAAAAACAATAATAAAGTGTGTCCCACTAAGAGTACACTTTTTTATTTTAAAATAAAACACTTAGTTTTTGAGCGAGCTGTGATATTTTTATTACATTATGAAGAAAACATGTTCCGATTAAATATGTAACAAAATTTTGTTTATTCACAAAGCTATTCAGATGGAAATGTGCTTCATCGATGAAGATGAATTTTTTCGAAAAATCAGCATTCGCTTCACTTTCCTTCTTTACCCATTGAACGAATTGTCGGTGCTTTGAATAGTCTGCTGGATTGAGCTCTTGAGTAAGCTGAGTCTTGTACGGATGGTCTTTCGTTAAAATTCGCTAAATTCTTGAAATTTGATGTTGTTGAGAATGATGCCGAATTGAAATTTGCGGCTTTTCGGCGACACTATCGTTTATAGCAGCAATGTTTTCAGTGGACCGATTAGAATGTCGACGCAGTAAAGACTTACTGTCCATAATCCAAACAGTTTCTGAAAATTTTTTTGACTATTCTTGCGCGAAAACAAAACTTATAAGTGCACTCTCATTGGGACATCCTTTATCTCAAACTTTGCATTAAACATTTAGGGTGTATCGCATAAAGTTACGAAGCTTCTGGGAGGTGATAGAAAAAGCCTAGACTAACAAAAAATTGCACCTGAGGGGGGTCTCAAATGTACCCCTGAAGCGTTATAGGGTTAAAACTGATGTTCTGATAGGACATTTTTAGCGTATTGTATGAGCTTTCTGAGAGCGTATTTCGTTTATAGGGTTTAAAAGGATTTCGCAAAGTTCTGGACCATCAAATTTGATACATTTATTTTTTCCTTTTTTTTTGACTTTAGCAGCCATTTTAGCAAGAAAAAGGTCATATGAATACTCGTTTAGTTCGATAATGTACGAGAGGCACTATTTATGTTTTGGGAACTGGCCACACTAATGTCAATAGCTAAAATCTGGCAACGCCATAATAAAGTTTGATATTAGGTTCGTTTTCGTGGCAAGTGGGCTTAAAGTGGGCTTAAATGTGCTAACGGTGGGTCGAACAAAACGCTGCATTGTGAATAGCACTTTCGAAAATTATGTTCTTCTTTATTAACAGCTGACATTTGTTTATGTTTTGGTTTTTTGTTTTTTGGTTAACTTTGAAAAAAATTAAATAGTTTTCTAAAAATACAGAAAAATGAATAATTTGAACAAAGCCACATTACGTTTTTTCAATATCGCCGCCAGTGCCAAGGCAAATTCGCTGAAAAATGTTTTCGGTAAGTGCAACCTTACAGCATTTGGCACATGTCGAAAAATCCAACAATATTAGGATTTAAATGTTGAAAAGCCAAGCTTAGGGTGCAGCTGCGGTTGTGGTATAAAACATCACATTCACACCAAGGGCAAACGCGAATTGGTTGAGTTTTTAACTGAAGAAATTGTCGCAGAGCGTAAGGCAGAAAAAGCCAAAGCTGTGCCAACTGCTTTGGATGGATTCACTGTTAAATTGCAAGGCGCTGATGTAGAGCCGTTGTTGTCGTCAGTTTCAACGTAAATCATACAGTTGACACTGAGGAAGAACCCGAAATTGATCCAAATGCTGATAAACCCGAATGGGTGAAATGCGTAGCAAGCCACAATTTCCTACAAGGAACACCACAGGAAGGCGAATATAATGACCAAAAAATTGTTGAAAGGTGCATTTTTGAAAGCGAGTGAAATGATAAAGTATACGCTGTTGCTGTTGCCGGAGATGTGCTCGATGGTTGTCTATATGATTTACTTATGAATTTACTTGAAGAGAAGAGTATCAGCAATGAATTTGTTGAAAAATTGTCTGACCACTTTGCAGCAATGTACCACTGGGTCTTGATCAATATGAAGAAGGTCGCTACTTTGGTTTTGGTAATAGTTTATCATCAACGACGAGCACCAAATTGTGGAGAACCTTCTGGTGCATATACCAGAAGCCAGTTATGGCAGTCGTACGCATACGATAATTTTATTAGATGACAAGAATAAATTGTATCTTCGTGAGGAGGCAATGGCTGGAGTCAATCCAGATGATAAGTGGACAACGACTAATATTCAGGCCTGTTCTGTAATCCTCGTGGTTTCAATTACTTTTCACTTAGGAGGTTTTTTGGATGAAAATGGTGAGTCACACTATAAAAAGTATAAGAATCTTTTTTTGTGGAGAATTACAGGTTCTACAAATAATATTCATTAGTATTTATTAAAAAGTAAATATTCGGTAAAGTCGAATTTTTCGACTTTTTGCAGTTTTTTAAGAATGTTTCCTAAACGGTTACTTTTTTGTTGATGCAAGTCAATGTTATTTGTAGAATCTGTAATTTTCCTCAAAAAAGATTTTAATACTTTTTATCGTGTGACTCACCGTTTTCATCAAAAAAACCTCCTAAGTGAAAAGTAATTGAAACCACGAGGATTACAGAACAGACCTGATTGAGAAGCAATACTTTGACGATTTAAATAAACTGTATGTGTTATTCATTCAAAGACGAGTTCAACTTTTGTATGCAAAAATAAATGTATTCAGCAATTTTCTCAGGTCATTTACAGCCAGAAGTTATTTTAATACTTTTAATGTGTTTAACGTTCCAAATAACTATAAACTTTTAAAAAATATGAATTATTTAGTTTACATAGTAATAATGAACTTTATTTTATACAGTAATTAATTTAACACGCCTTGCTTTCAAACTGTTTTTTTTACAAGCTTTTTACAATAAAATATCAATTTTAGATTTCAAAAAGAAACCCGCAATCATTTCTTTTTTATAAGATTTTTGTATCTTGTTTTTCACACCTTTGAATGCTCCTTTGCGTGAATTTTTAACAGCGTTTTTAATCGCACGTGAATTTTGGGCACGTGAACTATATATCAAATTAAAAAAGAATTCATTATTAAGATTATGATTTTGAATAGTCTCAACTCATTTTACCGTTTATTTAAGGAATTTCTACTCAATGGTATGTTAGTGTATGGATCTACTTTGCCTTTTTTTTTCGTATCACCTTTTGCCTTTTTCGATGAGTAGTAGTAGTGAACCTGAATATGCTGATTTGCCCGATTTAGCTGTATAATCCGATTTCATCGAAACTGCATTACTGGTCCCAACAGGTCGATGTATACCCTTGCCACCAGCACTATAACGCGAGGTAGAAGATTTATCAGAGTGCATGCTAGCAGCATCATTAGCTAGCAGGATGAGATTTAATTTTTATTTAATTTCCATTAGTACTGGTTGCTGCAGATGCCTCATTGTCATCACCATTTTCATCATTAGAGTTGGAAGTTGTCATAAATGAACTGCCATGTACTATGGACACAATTGCATGTTGTGCTGCTTTGCGTATCTATGTATATTAAAAGAATTTAGTAAGTACATAATTGAAAAATTAATCAAAAACTACCTACTTTTGGTTTTAAATGCGTCGTAAATGAGAGTATCGCATCAATATACTGCTAAGTTGAGCTATAACTTCAGGTCGCATAGTCTTGTGCACGCAACAACACTGACAGGCAGCCAATGATGTATTTAATGACCGATTGATTTGTTGTCTCCATAAAACGCTGCAACAACGACAACAGCGTTTGTGCAGTCTCTCCGAATCTTTTACGAAGTACTGGTGCTGGCAAAGATTTTATACCCATACCCAATAAAGACACACCAGCAATAATATCCTGCTCCTCAGTGCTTGCCTCTATTCGTTGCATTAATAAAATAGAATATTCTGTAGATGATTCTGTACCGCCACGTTCTTTTATTATTTCCGTCAGCGCTGTTAATATGGCCAACATTTCCTTATGCAAATCTGAAGAACCTCTAAAGCCGACGGGCAATTTTTTAAAGCTCATATTGGTACAAGTGCTGCAGTTGGATGCAAATGTTTTGAAAGTCTTAAATGTGCCGTGTTGTGTTTCGGACATATCCTCATCAGCATCATCATCCATATTGAAAGATTTCAAGCTTCCTGCGATGTCATTTACTGTGGCTTCGGCGTTGTACATTTGACGCTGTTCATGTTTTTGCACCGCTTCCAATGTTAGGCCAGTTGCATCTGCATCTCCTGCCACTATAATTTATAAATTAATGCATTTTTTTTTTACTGAATAAAGCAATTTTCTTACCCATATTCAAATTTGGTTGAAAGAAATGCGACTTTGCCTTCATCCGATGTTTCATCTGCTCTGGATTTGAAGTTGACGAAAGGCCTCGTCCCCAGCTTTTACCTTTGGTATGACGCTTAAGTTTTGAACGAATTTTAGCCATTTTCAATTACACTTCTTAATATTTTTTAATAAAAAAAAACAATACAAATGTCAACAATACACAAATGTCAACTTACAATCGATAACAAGTGCGAAGTCACAATTACCGATTAAAAAAACCCGATTAATAATCAATAAAAAACGGTGTCAAACGGCAACAATATTTAGCCGCGGAGCTTACCACTTTAATTTAACGTGCATTAGCTTAGCGCTATTTGTTGTTGCTTTCTCATACATTTATCGTAAAGTGCTAAAGAAAGTCCAGATAGAATGCCGAAAAAAACGCACCTATTTTTTAGCATAAGCGTTTTGATGTACAAGTGCTATTTGATTTGTTTACAGTGAGTTAAGAAAATAAATTTTTCCATTGATAATTGAAGCGCTTTATAAATTAAGGGGTTTCCAATGAGAACAAACGTTTTTTACAACTAAGTGTTCATTCAAAATCGAATGTATTGAAGTGAAACTAATATGCAAGGATGCCTATTCCTCACAATATGTCACATGACGATCTTGCATTATCAGTTCATGCACTGTATCGATGTTTTGTGGCACAACAACTGATTTTGGACGACCTTCACGGAACTCGTCGGCGACCAAGTTACGACCACGATTGAATTCGTTATACCAGCCATATGCTGTGGTTTTTGATGGAGATAATCCACGTCGAAAGTTGTTAAAAATAATTCAACGAAAACCTTCTCTTAAAATTTGCATTTTTTGGCCAAATTACATCAAAACGTTGTGAGTACGCTTATGCTAAAAAATGTCAAACTTTATTATGGTGTTATCAGATTTTAGCTATTGACATTAGTGTTGCCAGTTCCCAAAATATATATAGTGCGTTACGTATTTGTCACACACAGTTTACTCGCATGAGTTGCGCTGCATATCATGTGCGAGGTGCCTTATATCTACCGGAGCCTTCAAATGGATAAAACTTGTTGTCTCAAGGTCATAATGAAATGCGACAAGGATAGTTTTTCTAAGACATTTTAACCAATTTTGCCCTGTTTTGATGGGTCATTTTGGCACCTTTTTTTCTTAAAATTGTGTTATAATGGATTTTATGTATTCTATAAAAATATTTTACGGAAAATTTCACTCAGGGTCACCAAAGGCAAGAAATGCTTTAAACTTAAGAATAATGTAATAATCATGGAATTTCCAAAAATCGTTTATTCTTATTGAATCAGTATAATGCATGAACGTATCTGAAAGAGTATCTACCAAAATCTTCAAATCCTAACTTATGAACCTCTAAAAATTCATAATTTTTTGAAAAATTTAAAATATTTGGCGTTTGCATAGTAAAAACTATAAATATTTTGTTGAAGACCACAGGTTTAAAGAAATAATTTATGTTAATTTTTTTTTTTGTCACTTACCCAACTGTTGCAGTCCAAACATAACTGCAAATCCAACGAACAATGACAGATATGCCAACAAGCCGGAACGATTTCTGGATAAAATCTCAAAGAAGACAACATATAACAAGGTGCCACATGCTAGTCCTTGCAGTATGGCCGATGGTATGCTCGTTGCAGTCGATTCACTATTGTGACTCACCAGTATACCGATGCCGATACCAATTGGACTAACTATTGCGAAAGTGATAACATAGACAACTGATAAAGCAAAACGCGTGCGTGCCACAATTAATTCTACTGCCACGCAGAACGCCAGCACTAGCTTGTGCGCAGAGACAGCACCAAACATGAACCAAACATCACTAGCAGAACCCTCCAGTCCAATGGCCATACCTTCAAACAGTTCATGTAATGACAATGCAAGCACAATAAGTAGCCCACGCAGTGAAGAAGTGACCATATCCGTATCTGCTGAGTCCAATGCCACAGGGATATGTGAATGCCCAAGTCCACCGTGATGTTCGTGATCATGATGATGATGATGATGATGATGGTTATGATGGTTATGATGATGATCTAGCTTGTCCATCTGATCAGCGTACTTTGTTGACTCTTGTGATTGCTGCTGCTGGTGATATTTTTGCTGATCAAAATCATTTCCTATGAGATCCTGCGCCGACAAACCAATCTTGCTAACGCCATTGATGTTTGCCAAACTGGTGCCATCGTTCTCAACGCTCTCGAGTGGTGCACTAGCCATCTGTTCGGATTTTCTTCTAACCAAACAACTTCTACGCACACTATGGCCACGTTCAAATGCCGCACCAGCAGCATCCTTTTCCAGTAGCCGCTTATGTCGATGTATATATGTGTGTATTAACTCTTCAATCAAATACATAAGAAAAAATCCACCACACATAAGCATTTCAGCAAGTGCAAAACTTAACTCTGGCAATGTACCGCATTCTTGCAATTGTTCTATAGTCTCCTGTACCTCAGGCAGTAGATGCAGAAACGTCGTGCATATGAGTACACCACCACCAAAGTATAACAAACATTGTACAACTGTTGCCGAGCGGGCATTTGTATTGTTGTCAGTCCATTTGAAGTGACGATTCAGCAAGAAAGGTATTGAGCCAACTATCGATGAAGCGCAGAATAACACCACCATGGCGACAATTTTTGCGACAAGAAGATCATGCCTTTCGCTGTCATGATCGTGATCGTGGTCATGATCATGATCATGATCATCGTCATCGTGACGTAGTGCGTGAGTGCTTGTTGTGGTGCCATTTATGGCACTTGCATGTAGGCGCATATAATTGGCATCATCAATGTGCGATAGGCATACTAGAAAATTGTTGACCTGCGTTTGGTTCATAATGAGAGAAAGAGCGGGAGAGAGCGGGAGGCGAAAGACAGCAGCTAAAAACAGGAGTAGTTACCAGCACTTGTCAAATATTACAAGAAAGGCACCTGTTGGCACTAAGAAAGTTTTTTATTTTTCAAGAAAACTCTCGTCTTACTATTTAGTAGTTGGTATTGTTTGTACCAAACAGCGTAGTTCTTCTTATGAGTAGGCGAAAGTTCTTTATTTTTTTCGATGCTTTTTACGCAGCTTCTAAATTCTTTGTTTTAATTTCGACTTTATTGCGCGGAAGTTGAGCGCGCGCGGTTTTCGTATGTTATTGTTGTTTTATTCACTTTAATATCTCCATATTTTTAACTTTAAGACAATCATGAATATCTTATAATTACCAGAAACACTAGCCGCTATCAACTGTCAACGACGAACACTAAAACTGGTCTAATCACTTTGTTGTTTCTTGCTTTGCTGGAGAGTTTCTTCAGATACGTATTGTGCTTGTTCGTTTAATAACGAGCGCATGCGGCTCGAATTGCCGAGTTGCTGCAAGAAACTTCGCGTTGAAGACAACACACACGCGACGCTGAGGTGATCTTTTTGCTGCTCGTGCTGCCTACTGCTGTCTTCTTGCGACGTTGGCAACAAGAGTGAGGTAAACTTGTTGTGAAAAACGCATTTTATACCGTAAAGTTAGTCGACTCTGTTCGGGACGAAAATATACAGTACACAGGTGTAAAAAACACCCGAGCAATCAACAGCAATGAAAACACCAGTGGATACAAGACTTATTTTTGCTGCGGGGGGTCATACCTATGACAGTTTTGTGTAGTGTGAGTTCGTAGTGGAAAAATTATGTTTATTACTTAACTGACTTGCGCATGCCGAAAGATGTTGCACAAATTGAAATAGTTGCAAATGTCGGAAAATGTTGCTAAGCCGAAAAATTTTAAAAAATTTGTGTAAAGCTAAAAATGTTTTGAAATATTGCAAAAAGTGTTGCAATGGACGAAAGATGTTGCGCATGTCGAGAGATTTTCCACATATTGAAAATTTTTGCAAAAGTCAAAAAATATTGCAAAAATTAAAAATTGTTCTAAATGTCGAAGAATATTACAAAAAACCGAAGATGTTTCGAAACTCGAAAATTGTTGCAAAAGTTGAACACGAAAAATCCAAACAACTTTTTGATTGCTATTCTTTAAAGTTCATGATGGTAGATACTAACCCTATTTGGGTTTTGCTAGTTTGGCTCCAGGTCGGATTTTTTTTTTCAAAAATTCTTCGGCTTCGTAAGCCGTTCGAGATTTTGTTTTTTATCTTCAACAAAGTTTTAGCTATTTGCCAAGCGGTTGAAACAAAATTGTAGCCTAGACTTAACTGGACAACTTTTAAGAGCATGTCAATTGCATTTGAGCGCTCCTTGAAACCGTTCTATACATCCACATCTACGAAAGTCTTCGTTCGTTATTTGAAAATTCACTTCGTATAAAAAAACATTTTTAACTCATTTAGCAAAAACTGAGCTCAGATTCTTATAAGTAACAAGAAAATTAATGTTGCAAGGATCTGCGTGGTCCATTGTTTTTACATCTACCGCCTGTCCAGTAAAAACATGGTTTTCCTTACTTAAAGTCGTTTATGGTGAAATGGAAATTCCTAATTACGAAACTGAAATTGTTTTTTTTTTGTATCACGTCAGGTTCTTGAGTTATCCTTGCTTAAAAGTGCAAAAATCACTGTTTTTAGGTCTACTTTAAGCTACATAACAAAAACAGAAAAGGTTAAAAAAGTTAAGGCTATAGATTTGGATAGCCAAAATCATTCTGAACAAGCTACACCTATACCATTTTTCAGTTGGATTACTACTTTACAAGTTAAAGGCCAAAAGGTTTTTTTGAACGCCATACTAAAGACTAATGGTTCGAGATTGTTGTTGTTGTTTATTCTATCATAAATCGATTTTTAATATAAATCTCACTAACAATACAAGCTATTATGATGAATATTGGTGGATAAACGGCTAACATTAATACCATATACTGGGCGAAAAGTATGCGATATCAGATAAGTGCCACGATTGGATAATTTAAGATGTCAAAAAGTGAGCTGAAATTGCGTTTTCAAGAACGGTGAATTGTGAGAATCACATGCTTTATAAATAATTTCTTTAAAAAAATTCTAAAATTTGGAGGATATTCCATTAAAACCACTTAAGTGGAGATTAATGTCAAAAAATCGGTTTTATTAAATAATTCCGAACCGGTAAATTTTTTTATTTTCATTTCCATTTTCCAATTATTTTCAACATTTTTCTAGTTTAGAGATATTTTTTAAAATTTTTCAGCATTTTGTTACATTTTTCGCCTCTTGCAAAATTTTTTCAACCATTGCAACATTTTTCGAGCATCGCAACATTTTCGGCATTTTTTCAACTTTTGCAACATTTTTTGGCTTAAGCAATATTTTTTCAACATTTTTCGACATTCGCAACATTTTTGGATTTTTGGAGTTTTTTTTTCGACGTTCGCAACATTTTTCGACTTCTGCATGATTTTTAAGCGTTTGTTTATCGACTATTGCAACATTATTTAAACATTATTCAATTTGTACAACTTTCGACATGCGAAACATTTTTAAACATTTGCAACATGTTTTAAATTTTTTTTCGACGTTCGCAACATTTTTTGACTTCTGCATCATTTTTAAACGTTTGCAACATTTTTCGACTTTAGCAACATTATTTCCAATATTTTTGGACTTTTGCAACATTTTCCGTCTTTTGCAACATTTTTAGACATTCGCAAAATTTTTCGACATCTGCAACATTTCTTCGACTTTTGCAATATTTTTCGACATTTGAAACTTTTTCCACCTTTGCCTACTTTTTGTTGATATTTGCAACATTATTAGACTTACAGGTTTTAAAATTTTTTGCGATAAGTTTTTAAACTTTTGTAACATTTTTCTAATATTGCAAGACTTATCGACCTTTGCAACTTTTGTCGACTTGTGCAACAATTTGCAACTCTTATATACAGAATGATTCGACTTATTCAACATTTTTGGGTTTTCAACTAAATGGCTTGACTTTCGTAAAATTTTTCCACTCTGCAACATTTTAGTTTTTCGACCCTTCAAACATTCCAACATTTTTAGACTTTTGCAACATTTTTTCGACTTTTTCAATAATTTTTGATTTCCGCATTACTTTGTCAACTTTTCCAACATATGAAATTTTGAGCAAGGAAATTTTATTTTCATTTCCATTTTATGGGAACTTTTAGCCTCTTTAATACCCCCCGTCTACATTCACTAGTGAATTATAATATATGTATGTATGTATTATGTATGTAGTTGCCTACTTTGACAACAAAAACAACAAATATTTATTATCGTTGATTGAACTTATTATTTTTTTTTTTTTTTTGCTCTGTAGATTTTTGCATATAATTCTTAAGTAAATATTTGTTAATTTATCAGTTAAAGAAGACACCCCCGACGCACCTAAAGTGTTGTGTAAAATCCCAAGTGTTAAGACACATATATGGAAATACCGGTGAATTACTTTTGTCACATTTGTCATCGCTATTACAAAGTTGGTACATTTTTCGTATAGAGCCGGAACAAAATTACATACATATGTAGAATAAAGATGATTTGGAGGATCAATTTACACCGTAATTTAGTTAAGAAAAGCCACGCGATTTTTAATATGAAAAATCAAAGTGAGACTCGAATAGCCCACAAAACCCAATTCTACTCTACATATCTATGTGTATAATATATGTATACTCGTGAAATATGCCAGTTATCGCCAAGTTGAAATAAAAAACAAAGATAAAGCGCTAACTGACTATAAACGAGTTACAGCGCTGAAATTTTGCGAAAACTGTTAAAAACATACGATAATAAAAGCTTGTGCGCACTTCAAAGGTGTCGAGTTATCGCCATGAATTTTTGTTATTCATAGCTACACAGTTTAAAGTCACAAGGTGTTCGTATATTTAGTGTTTACGACCTATGGCCGTGTATGTTTTTGTATTATTTAAATTGATTAAATTTCAGTTTATCTACATATTGCCAAATTTCATGTCAATAACTTGAAGTTAAATCGTAAGGTTCATTCTAGAACTTGCGTGCTGCGTATATACAATCAATTGAACCAATGATTAAATCGTAGATTACATAAATAAGATTGAACCTTACGCCTCGATTCAAGTGAGCAAGGGAAAATTTAAATTCATGGAATAAAGAGTAAGCCTTGTAAAAAAAATTGGATTCTTTCAAACTTAAGAATCTTTACATTCAGAACTATTCTAGTCTCGAACGAAGCCAAGTAAATCAAGCAATATTGTACTTGAACATTGAATCTTGGTCTTGGCTTTGATATTGAATTGGTCCTACACGGAGAAAAATACGCATCATAATTTTTACTCCACTCGGCTAGTCGAAAAATTAAAGAAATCAACACTATATTTCAAGTATAATTTACCTTACTTCTGAACTATTTGATGGATCCCTAGCGTCATATTTACAAATAAAATGTAGTTAAATAATAAAGGAATATTTACTACAAATTTTCCACATTTCACTTTATGTAAAGTAATTTATACTTTCAGAAAAAAAATGTATGACTATTTTGAATTTATAATTCTAGTCAAAATAACTTTATTTTTTTCACGCACAAAAATGAGTGTCATAATTGTCACCTTACTCGAGTAAGGTAAATATCATAAAAATATAAAATCATTTTGACTTTTATAATTTTAGTAAAAATTTCTATTTTTGGACAGACATTTTCTTTATATACAAATTTTTTGCTTCAACATCACATGCGTAAGCAGCGCAGAGGATATGTATCTGACTATCATGCGGAAGGGCCAGGGTTCGTACCACGGCGCCGGTCAGCTAATTTTTTATTTTTTTTTTTGTTGTTTGAACTTTACAATAAGGTAAATATTACGCCAATTTTTTCATAAAAATTACTAGCAAACATACATTCTGAATTGACTAAAAAAGTAAGGTCAAATTTATTTCGGTGTAAAGTTGTCACTATTCTGACTTGAAATTCTGGTAAAATTTGTGAGAAATAAAGTAGCAAGTACTATTTTTTTTCTCCGTGTAGTATCTGCCTAGACCCTGAACAGGGGGTGCCATCTCCAACCAGTTTCTCGCGACCCCCTCAAAGCAAGTTGAAATACCTCTTTCAAAATTTTTTTAGGGGTTTTGTGACTTAAAAATTTTTTTTTTCATTTGTGCTCATACTTTTAATAATAGAACAAGTTTACTCTTTAACGACATCTGATCGATTTTTTTAGAGCTAATAATGGTCTAAGAAATAGTTTCAACAACAAAAAGTCACTCGGAAGATTGCAAAAAACCGGCATAAGTTGGGAATTCCTATACGGATTCGTAAATAGTTGGTGTCAAATGAAAGGTGTTTTAACATCCTTCAAAATTGCTTTTAAGCCTGTGGTACGGTTTTTGAGATATTACCGTTTCTCGATATTAAGACTCGCTAAAGTAAACCTTAATATTTATAATTTATTGTAGTTTTTATTCATTAATACATTTCCTCATCTGTCCATCATTGTATGTATGTATGTATTCTCCTTTAACTCCCAGGAGGAGCATAGGGCCAATATGAAATCTCTCCATTCGTCACGATCCCTTGCGATGACTTTAATCTCTTGCCACGACTTTCCCGATTCTTGGATTTCCTTTTCCAGCGACCTCTTCCAGTTGGTTTTGGGTCTACCAAGTGCTCTACTACCTTCTGGATTCCACTCAAGAGCCTGGCGACAAACTTCGCTGTGTGGTTTCCGGAGAGTGTGACCAATCCATCTCCATTTGCGCAGTTTGACCTCGATTGCTATAGCCCTCTGATTGCATTTTTGATGTAGCTCGGCTTTTAATATGGTGCGAGGCCACTAAATCTTTAGTATTCGCCTTAAGCATTTGTTGACAAATACTTGCAGCTTGTTCGTTAGTTGTTCAGTAACAAGCCACGTTTCGCACCCATATAACAAAACCGATTTCACATTCGAATCAAAAATGCGCACTCTCGTTTTGGTGGATATAACGGATGAAGACCATATTTTGTTCAGTTGAGCAAACGCCCCTTTTGCTTTTGCTATTCTTGAGTTGATATCCTCTTTTGCTCCACCATCCATGGAGATAATGCTGCCTAAATACGTGAAGCTATCGACGTTTCCGATGTCATCACTGCCAGCTCTAAACGTGATGTCATTGCTTGCGTTTAGCTTCATGCATTTAGTCTTGGATACGTTGATTTTTAGGCCGGCCTTTTGTGATTCCAAGACAAGGTCTTCAATTTTGCTTTGCATATCTGAATGTTTGGACGATAAGAGGCAGATGTCGTCAGCGTAGTCGAGATCTTCAAGATGTTCGGTAAAGTTCCATTGGATACCCCTTTTGGCCTTATTAAGAGCTTTATCTAGGATATCATCAATCATCATTGAATTCAGTTTAATTATTTTATTAAAATTTATTGAACATTTCAAAACGAGTTCAAGTCTCTTCTGATCTATTCGAACTTTTGAAATTATACATATAACCATCAAACAAACTTAAATTCTTTTAGGACTAAATCACATAAAAAGCGAACGAATTTTTGTCTCCAAAAATATCGCTAAAAATTGTATGCTCTTAAAAAAAACCAATTCCACATTTTTCCTCCTAATTAGGTCTAGAAAACCCTTAAGTTAGGAAGCCTGGCCTCGAATCGAACTTTAAACTTTTTGTTTTGAATGCCCCATACATTGTTTATAAAGAGTTTATCTACATAGAAAATTATATTCTCTTCAATAAACTTTATATTTCACCCGATATTGAATATCGATAGTGGATGTAAATATAATTATATAAATTTCTTGCGCAACTTTTTCGCAATGATGGCATTAATATATCAAAGTAACTTGTACACCGTTTTGTGATAAAAAAGAAGCATGATCTGTACAAGCCACAAAAATTTTGGAAAAAAGCTCAGCAATATAGATCATTGTTCTAGCTATGAGTTACAATTGCGATCATAAGCAGTCCATACAAAATCCCCTATCTTTACGATCGGTAACAATCGATCAACTTGAGAAATATCAAGATTGAAAAAATTGCCAGTAATTGCCATAGTGAAATGAAAAGATAATGAGTGCTCCACTTGGCAAAAACAAGTTATAGCACTGAAATTTTGCACTTGAATGCTGCTTCTAAGTTATCGTCATGAATTTTTGTGTAGCTATGCAATAGCTAAGTATTTTTGCTGCTCTTATCTATTTCCTGTCAAAATTTATTGTAGTACCTCAGTTTAAAGTCATGAGTTGCATATATTTAATTTTTACGACCAATCGCTGTTTATGCTTTCATAATTTAAATTGATTAAATTTCAATTTTATCTACAGCTGCCAAATTTCAAGTCGATAACTCAAGGTATTTTTCCATAACTTGTTAGTTAGACAATAAATGAGTTTTAGCGCTGAAAACTGTGTTACGAGTATACGATAGTAAAAAAGCACTTGCACTTGCATGTTACTGAGCTATCGCCATTAATTTTTGCGTAGCTCAGTGGCCTGCAGCAGTGGCGCGTTTTCTATAGGATTTTGAAGAGAGATATCTCATTTTCTTCAGAAATTTATGCTGATTTTAAATTCGAAAGAATTTTTAAAATTCCATCGACAGTATTTTTTTAAAATCGAGATAAGTGATGTTTCAGTACAAAATTTTTTGACTACTGAATAAGAAAAAAGAGTTTTGGAATAAGGTTCATCGACTACTTTTTGCAAAAAGGTGGAAAAACGGTACATATGAAAAAAATCCATAGCAGTCTTGGTTTTGGTCTTGCAAAAATATCAGCATCTTGGTCTTGGTTTTGGTCTCGCAAAATTAGCAAGACCAAGAACAAGACCAAGACTAATTTTGCTCATCACTACACCTCAGCTGTCCCACTCACCATTATGTTTTGCTTTATTTTTTCGATAAATTTACAATAACGGGCTATTTATTTTTGCATTAGCAAACAAATATAATGACTTTTTGGCAATTAAGTCAAGCAAATGGCCTGGCAAAAGCTCCAACCTTAATTCGATTGAGAATATTTAGGCCATTTTAAAACGAAAAGTGGGCCAGAAAAACCCAAATATAATTAATAATATTAATCTTAATAATGTAAAACTTAATAATATTCAACTTAGGGCAGTTCAATCAGGATAAATATTGATTTACACAACAATTTTAAAATATCTTACAAAATTAAAATCGGCTTTTTTTTTGACCGTGAGTGTATATGCGCCCTTTTTCATATTGCGTGGGCGATATTTCATTTCAATAAATGGGCGTTATTTAGTTTTTTTTTTTTTTTTTGGGCGTTAGGAGAACCGCTAAATTAAGTAGTATTTTTTTATGAGAAAGTAAATATCTTCCAGCGTTAAAAGATTTTTGGATGCGATCTTTTATTTTATTTGAAATCTCTTTTTCTGCTAAACGTTATTCAAATATGTATTTATACATATAATAACACTGTACAGCAAGAAAATAAATTATAAGATTCTGACAATAGATTTTGGTATGGAGGACCAAGACAAGTATATGTGTTTCGGCGTTTTGAAAGTTTTAGTCTGAAAGTTTTTTTAGGGAGGGTAAAAGTTTTTCCTCTTATCGCATTTTTATGTTACATCGACATGTAAAACTATACATTTCCTACATTTGAGGCGCATCATGTGTTCAACAAACTTTTGTATTGTATTACTAGGAATATTTTTGTAGAAAACTTTAACCCCCTAATTCCCCCACACATGGGTTATTTTTACCCTTTTCTCATAAAGATACAAAAATTTCACCGAAAAGAGGGGGATATGGTGTCAGAAATATTTACTACAAAATTTTACTACTGATGCCTAAACACCAAAAAGTCGAAATTACATCGTCTTACGTGTAGCCATCAAATCGTCGAAATCAATAAAGACTTCTCACATCGCATTTTGATTGCATTTTTTTACGCATAAATCTTATTGTCTTTGGTGATCCATAATAAAATTTTTTGTAAAATATTTTTGTGGAACACTTTAACCCATTATAAATTTTTTTTTTATTAACGATCTCAAAGATAATCGGAAGGAATCGAACGACATCTCAAATTTTTCACCTTGAGTTAAGGTGATATATTTATAGGGGTAAGTCAGGTAAAGTGAGAAATGTCCCTTTTCGGGCAAACAATCAAAGTTTAGTTGTCATGCGCTACTGACATGAATTTGTAATGACTGTAAGCAAATTTTTATAGTATATCGAGTTTTTAAGTAATTTTGAAATTTTTCGACCTTCGATATTTTTACTATTTTTGTACAATAAAAATACTCTTCGAAGTCTTAAATTTAATAATGCATACGGATTCCTTATGATTCATTGAGTGAAATAATGATGCTCACATTTTTTGTAAAATGTAGTGTCGGGGTAAAGTGGGAAATATTGTTGGAAGTGTTAAAAACAATCAAAATTGATCAGAAATCGGTCTATGTTGCTTCAATACGTTACCACATGCCATAGTCCAATTTGTATTGCATCGTTGCTACACTTTATTAGAGTTTTGGTGAGGTGACCAAAGAAAAATCGCTGGAGTTCGCTAACTCGCAAAATAAAATCAACGCCCATATCACTTGAAACGCGTCAACCCCACAACTAGCTTTTTCTATTGGCCGCATTGTGACTCGGACTTGGATGTTACTTCAGAGAACGATTAATAAGCTACAATTTCACAAATTTTTTTAAAGACATGCAATTTTGCATTCATTTCTTTTTTTTTTTCATATTTACTTTTATGGGTGTATTCTTTAAACAGCTTTTGAATAACAGTAAAGATATTAGGACTTTGCTTCAACAATTGTGTTAGTTTCAATGAGTTTTTGAAAGTTTTTCACTTTACCCCACGATTTTTAATTTTGGCCATTTTGGGCATGGTCGGTCAAAGCTTGATACTCAACAGAGAATCAATATTTTCGGTTTCTTCGGCAAAGAGATAACATATTGAATTCTCTTTACTATAGGAAGTTGAAAAATGAAAAATAATTAGTTTTGTGGAGTTTACGGAGCTTCGAAAAAAATTTCCCACTTTACCCCATTTACCCCTATGATGTCTAAAATTCAAGGGTATTCCTTAAAACGTGCTAATTGGCTATACAACCTCGTAACTCGTAAAAACTCTCCAAATTCGTATTGTTTTTGCCAACTATTACGAATTTTAGAGGTTTTCGAGGCATAAACACGTTTTAAGGAATATCCTTATTAAACATACATACATTGTTTTTAGCTAAAATACGCACAAAAAACGTATTTTCGAAATTTCAAACCACTGTAAGGCTCTTAACCTACATTTTGGATAAAACTTGTCGCAAAGTCATAAAAAAATCATACAAGGAACATTTTTTTAAAACACATTATATCCTTTTTTGTGGGTCTGCTTGACACTTTTTTAAAAAAAAAAACAAAAACAAAAAAGTTTATAATGGGTTAAAATATTTACGAAAAATTTTAGTATGGGTCAACGAAATCAAGAAATGCTCTAAAATTAAGAATAATGCATAAAAAAATGTAATTGGCTTTGACGATTCTGTTGCTTTCGCTATGAAATTTCGACTTTTTAGTGTTCAGCAACTAGTAGTTGTGAAATTTTGTAGCAAATATTTCTGTGGTACATACTGACACCATATTCCCCTATTTTAGGTGTAATTTTTGTACCTTTTTATGAAAAGGTAAAAATTACCCATATGTGGGGGATGCAGAGGGCTAAGAATTTCTACAAAAATATTCCTCGTTATATCCCACAATACTTTGCTAAACACATAATACACCACAGATGAAAGGATCGTATAGTTTCATAAGTTGATTACACCCTCCTAAAACAAAATTCAGACTTAAACATTCAAAACGCTGATTTTTTTAGATCCCCTTTAACAAAATTAATTGTCCGAATATTCGGGAAAAAACCTAAAATTGTTGTACAGTGTTATTTTTTATATGTATGTATTCGTTGCATCTTTATTGTCAAAATATCGGGTATGCTACTGCACATACACACATATATGTGTAAATCGTCTTACGCTGTCATAGTAACAGTTTTATTTGATCACCAATTAGATACAATTTAATTATTGACTTATCGCGCATAGTGACAAGAAATTTGCAGTGCTGCAGAATTCCAGTATACAAGCTTGTGCAAGGCGTATGCTACTTAAAAGTCAAGACCACTTCAAGTGTAATAGCATACTCAGAAAATTGTTAAGGATTAAACTTAAAAAAAAATATATATATTTCCTAAGCATTATAAGTACTTATTTAGCTTACTTGGTTACATTACACAGGCCCATACACTATCAGACAATTTAAAAGTGCAGTGAAATGTCGATTATGCATCAGGCACCGCACTGGGAGCTTAACAGATAAACAATAAGATGGAAGTATGACATTGATATGAACCCCAATTAGCTAAATCAGTGTAAAAAGTTTATCAAGGTTCCACTGTCCTTTGTTGGTTTTGAGAAACAATATTTACAAAAGCCACCATTTTGCTAGCGCACATTAATTTTACTACACAACAATTTCCGATTTTTTCTAATATTTATAACAAGATTCTGCCAATGGATTTTATTAGTAAAGATTAAAAGAAACATGCATGTTTCGTGATTAAGTACCCAAGTTATCTAGAATAAGTCCAAGATAAGAAAATTTGAGATATTTCAAAACTATTAACAATTAATTAAATTCTCTTTAATTAGAATAAATGTTGCAAATCTATTTATCCTGCATTATCCTGTCTGCTTCACTTTACCTTAAATCAAATCTTATTCACCTGTGAGAAATAGTTTCAGAGACATGACAAATTCGGTTTTTTTAGGTGGAGGGGGCAAGGCACCGCCCATCTCATTCACCTGAGTCAAATAATTCCAGAGATACGACGAGCCTGGAGGCACGACCAAATAATTTCCAATCGGGACCAACGTTTTTTGCTTGATATTTACAACAATAGGAAACTTTTTAGTCTCTTGGAGCAAGGTATTCAACATTTTGAATTTTTGCGATAGGTCTAGGCTATATTCGATTTTGGGTCTGAAATCAATTTTTTTCGAGTGTCAAGCATGCCAAATGTAAAGAATCAATAAAGGACACAGAATTGTGAGCTTTTTCTTTCTTTTGAACCACATACGCCAATTAAGACTTTTTTATATTGTATAAATAATGCGACACTCATGACATTGCTTTTATTGTGCATATCGCCGGTGCTTACGAAGACTATCCCTTCCTTAAATGCAGACAAGAAAATTTTTTTTTTCAAACTGCGGCGAAAAATATCTTTTATCTGCGAATGCGGACAAGAAAATCACTTTTTACAAAATGCGGAGAAGAAAATCTCTTTTTTTAAAAATGCAGCGTAAAAAATCACTCTTTCGATTAGTAATGCAAATTTTTTCGAAAAAAGGAATAGGAAAAATTTCTCTGAAAAAATTATTTTTTCAAAATAATTTCATAATAATTACACTAGACAACAGCCAAAATGTAACATTTTGCAGACCTATTTTCTAAACTAATTTGAGGTTGCTGAGTCCGAAAATCGCATTTATTTTTTTTTCCTAGGGGCCGTTCTCGAGATAATCGACCTTTTCGATTTTTTAGGTTATAGCTCCATTTTCTCGCACATTTTTCAAAAATGATCCGATTTTGCTAAAATTGCATTCCAAATATTGGCAATTAAATATTGAATTAAAATATAAAAGATATATATTTGTATAAGCTACTGGCAAAAAAACCGTGTTTAATTTGGCTTAAACCCGAAAAAGTGTAAAAAACTACTATGAAAATGAACTTTTCGTTGCTATAACTCAGCCAATTTGGATCTTAGACATTGGTACACTTGTTGGAAGTTTAAGAATTTTCCTCTATAATAGTGTAAAAACTTATTCGATCGAAATTGGGTTTCTCAAAATATGTTCGAGAAAATGGAGCTATAACTTCAAAAATCGAAAAGGTCGATTATCTCGAGAACGGCCCCTAGGAAAAAAAAATAAATGCGATTTTCGGACTCAGCGACCTCAAATTAGTTTAGAAAATATGGTCTGCAAAATGTTACACACACCCAGTGTGCCATACGGTTCAAATCTTCGCTTTTTTATCCGTTACGGATCCGTTACTGATCCGTTTGCGGGAGAGATTCCCAAAAAAAAGCGAATCGTTTTTTTTTTTTTGGAATTTCTCCGTTTGCGGATCAGTAACGGATCAGTAACGGATCCGTAACGGGTAAAAAAGCGAAGATATGAACCGTCTGGCACACTGGGACACATATTAATTACATATTTGTAATGTAGTGTTATTTATACATATAGTTTCAGATTTTCTTCGCCTCATTTTGTAAAAAGTGATTTTCTTCGCCGCATTTTGTAAAAAGTGGTTTTCTTCGCCGCATTTTGTAAAAAGTGATTTTCTTCGCCGCATTTTGTAAAAAGTGATTTTTTTCTCCGCATTTTATAAAAAGTGATTTTCTTCGCCGCAACTTTCGGTTGGAAAATTTTCTTCGTAAGCACCGGCGATATATAATAATAAAGCTTATCGAGCTGTAAGCTAAAGAAAATTTTACATTAACTGTATATTAAAATTATATATTTACCATTTTTACGACGTGACACTCATAACAATGATGTAAAAAAAACACACAAAATGTAATATCTCTGCACATGTACATACATAGCAGATATCTTTATGGAACTACCCAAGGGGAAAGGAAGTGCTTCAAAAACCCTTCTGAAGTGCATTCTTTTCACCAATAAGCGCTTCCGCTCCATAAGAACAATACTTTCTTTTTAACATTGCATGTCATAGGATGTAAGTGAGCAAAAGCTTACTGCAGCCTTACCAAAAAAGAGTTTTTAAAGCGCTTATTTGTAATGCTGCGGTAAGCGTTTTTCAATAAAATTTAAAAAAAGAAAAAAAAAAAGAAAAAAAAAAAGAAAAAAAGAGAAAAAAAAAAACTGGCCGCGCCGGGATTTGAACCCACGGACTCTCCGCGTGATAGATATTTTTTTCTTACCTTTACCAACCCTTTAGACCGCTCCACCAACGCCCGATGATACGAAGAGGTACTAAATTTGTATATTAAGCAAATGTTGTCCAAACAGAATTTGACATACAAATGCTCCTGCAGCATTACATAGAATCATTGTGCAATCAGTTTCAATTCAAGTAAGCAAAAGTAAATAAAAATGAAAAAGGAAAATAGAAAAGTGAAATAAAAAGAGGTTGAATAAAAAATATTTTAATAAAAAAAAAAAAAATAAAGCAAAAACAAATAAAAAAACGGAAAAAAAAATCACCCGGGCTGGGTTCGAACTCACGTTGTTCTTACTGCAGTCTTATATGGAATCATTGTGTAATCAATTTCAATTCAGTTAAAGAAAAGTAAATTAATAAGAGAAAGGAAAATAGAAAAGTGAAATAAAAGATGTTGAATAAAATATATTTTAATAAAAAAAAAATAAAGCAAAAAAAAGTAAAAAAAGTAAAAAAAAAAAATCTCCCGGGCTGGGTTCGAACTCACGTTGTTCTTACTGCAGCCTTATAAAAAATCATTGTGATAGTGCTTCTAAATTTCTATGGGGACAAGCACTTTTGAAGTGCTTGGATCAGAAGCGCTAGAAATTTTTCCTCTTGGGTAGGTACATGGATTTATATTGTATCTGCTAAACACAAAAAGTGTTGGGGTGTTTTAGCTCCCGTACAAATATCTCTGCACCTACCACAGCATTCTTTATAAAACTTGGTACATGTTAGTAAGTATATTGTGTCTACCATTCACCTTGAGCGAGGATGCATTGCACATCCATAGAAAATTCTATACCTCTGCATCTATAGCAGCTATCATTTTGAAATTTGTTAACTTAAGTGAATTCACATTTTCTCTGATTTCACAACAACTTTAGCGCCATCTGGCAAAACTTTGTTTTATTTAACACATAAGTAATTAGTGTCTACTATAGTGATGAGCAAAATGAGTCTTGGTCTTGACTCTTGTTCTCGGTGATTTTTCGAGACCAAGACCAAGACGCTGATATCTTTGCAAGGCCAAGACTGCAATTGTCTTGATCTTGGTCTTGTTCACGTTAATCGTCAAGACAAAGACTGCTTTTCACTCTTGGTAATTTATAGTTAATAGGTGTTTCACACCCGTTTCGAGGATAAAATCATATCTCAATTTGCATTTTGGCATCTTAACAACCCAACTGCTTTGGAAAAAATAAGGTTTCGAAATTTTGAATACTGACTAATCTCCAGAAATTTTTTCAAGACCGATACCAAGATCAACACCACGACCAATACTCAATATCAAAACCAAGACCAATAGTAAGACCAAGACTCAATGCCCAAGATCAAGACCAAGACCATAGCAGTCTTGCTTGATTTGCTCATCACTAGTTTACTCTAACAAGCCTACGATCATAAAAATTGGAGCACTTTTTTCATTTATAAGTGTTTATATAGAACAAGTAATGTCACCGGTTTCCTAATAACTTCTAGGTGGGGTAAACAGAAAACCTAAGCTGCAGTGATGCCAATCCCTTGCTGAAAAAATCCGCAATGGTTCTGTAAAAAAAATCCGCTTTGACCTTTTAAAAATGATATTACATTTTTCACAGTTTTGACTGGATTCAGTCAGCAAAATTCAAATCATACTTTACAAAAAATACAAAGTGTGTAAAAAACTATCATAATATCTCGCGGAAATTGCAACCGATTTCTATTCTGAAGTACATGCATGCATGCTTAAAAGCTCTTGAATTTATCATTAGCTTCTATCAAAATGTTTGGTATATTTTAAAACAAAAACATAGAAATGTCGCCTTTCTATGATACACAATTATTTTTCAACAAAAAGCGCCCTCTAGCTGGTACACGTTTACATTTGGAATAAGGATTTGCAAGCGAGACTTTAGCAAATCAGATTTCCTACATTTATTGTGATCTATGCAAATAAAGTTTTTGTTTATTTCTTGTATATTGAGTTATAGCAAAAAAAACGTTTTTCGAATCTAAAAATTTGAACTTCTTCCGGGACTTCCAGAGGGCAAACTTCTTTGTAGAGCAATGAGTAAAAAAAAACAAGAAATGTTGAAAATTAATCCCTTGCAAAGATTTAGGTTGAATTATTACCAATAATTTCGTGGTTTCTGAGATAAATTAAAAAAACTGTAAAAAAAACTGATTTTAATCGTGTAGACCTTCTTTCAAGCCTCGGGTGGGCCATCTGTTCTGGGGTTTTGATCCAAATCAAGTATGCGATCTTTGTTTTAAGATCTTTTTCTATGATAATTTTTGATCTTTGATTATTTAGAAAAAGTGCTGCACCCTCCCCCCTCCTCCCCACTATCGTTTCTGTTATGGATCAAACAAATCAAACAATTCGTTGTCGAAAAATTGGGTTGGCACCTTGCTTGTTAATCAAACTACTGAAGTGAACACATCATACCGAAGTAATTAACGTATGGCAGATAATGCAGATAAAAAAAGCTTTTAAAAGCTATTTCAAAACAAACTGCTTTTCTGAAGCTCTTCTCTCCATAAAAGAATCCCAAATACAGATGGCGCCATTGTTGCAGGTAAAGATTTAGAAAAACTTGTTTTTTGTTTGTGTACATAATAACAAGAAACTTTTTTTTACTTATATATAAATGGTATCCACTGACTTTATATAATTAACCATTTATTTAAAAACACCATGTCATCAAAGTGAAAAAATGAAATTTACTCACTTGAAAAAAATTATCACCAAACTACATATTTTTCTTGAAAATCTTTTCTTTGCTACTGTCTACTGCGACCTCTTACGACGTACTTCGAAACAGTACGAAGCAGAGACGCACACCTGTGTGGTGAGTAAAAGTTTATGAAAAAAAACGAGAAGATTGAACGAAAAAAGGAAAAAAGACCATAATCTTTCGTCTCTTTCAACCTTTCGTTGAAATCTTTCATTTTTTATTTAATTTTTAACGAAACACATCTTAATTAATTAATATTAGTTTTTGATAAATTAATATAAATTTTATAATATTTATTTTAGCATTTTTTTAGTTTAATTATCGATTCTTAACTTCAGATCAACATCATCACCTGTCCTTAACCTCAAACAATGTAATTTGAGGGGAGCAACAACATTATTCAAGCTAAAGAGAGAATGCATCAAAGTCGCTTTTTTTGCCAACAACAATGCCGGAACAGACAACAACAACAGCATATTTTAAAAAAAATTTAATTTGAATGATTTGGCTAAGGTAAACAAGCCTAACTCATTTAAACAGGCAATGCTAGATATTAACAACTACATTGAGGATCCAACTCAAGTGGATGCAGAAGTAAGCAAAGCGACATCATTCCTGATTTTGATAAAATGCGCGGCAACTGATGAGGATGAACTAAACGATGTATCCGATGTTGTGCCAGCTGATGAAGAAGGTGTGGCAGAAGTATCAGTTTCTTGTAGTTAATGCTGTAAGACTGAACACAGCGTTTTCTTCAAATTCAAGCAAGGATATTTCAATATCCTGCAGGTGTAATGTAAGTTCTGCAATGGAGACGGATTCAGCGTCAAAAAGTACATAAGGCTGCATATAAGAATTAAAAAGTTCATTCCATTTTTTTTTTGTGCCTGAGTTATTAACAAAAATTTTTATTTTGATAAAAAAGTGGGGGTGGCAATTATTGAACAAAGCCTACTTTTCGTTATATTTTAGATACTCATGATACAGATCCGAATGCCAAATTTCATCAAAATATGTTGTACCATTTGTGAGAAATAGCATTTAATTTGTTTTACTTGTACAGGAGGTTCCACGCACACCAGTGACATTTCGCCCACTTTCAGGTCATAGGTGCCTAATAGAAAGTAATCACACTACAGTTAAATTCAGAAAGATTGCTTTAGTAGTTTTCTATTTATAGCCTCTTATATTTTTTGTGGGCGGTGCCACGCCCTTCAACGTATTTTACCAATATAACGTTATATCACATATTAATCTTTGTTTGCGGCGGTAACATCTTCTTCTTTAAGAACTAAGCGTCCATTGTGCACGCGTTCTTTTGAATTTCAGCATCCACAGTCCATAACTGTGCCAACTCTTTACATCGCTTAGCTGCGGTATCATTTTCAGCCGACAAGAAATACAACGATTATTATGACATGCATCGTTACATCATCCACTAATTTCATTAAGATGGCAATTCATCGTACCAGCTTCCACAAAGCGTTTCATCTAACGCTGTGGTCATACCGCTCCTTCCAGCGCTTTTCGTCGAGATAGTGGTTGCAATGTATAGCGTCCATCTAGCGCTAGGGTGGTTCTTGAGCACCATTCTCTGCCGTGCCATAGCCCCTGGGCAAAGAGTTCAGAAAAGCAATTTAAGAAAACTCTTGCAGTATTCTTTCAAATTGCATATTTCAATAATGCTTTGTTCCGGTACTATTTGAACCACCTTGTTTGTAACCACTACTTTCGGATCCAGCCGGCTGTTACCTGGCTCTTATTTGTGAGCTGTTTTTATACGAAATTATAATTTTTAGTCTCTCTCATTTGTTTTAATGTTTATATTTTTCAATTGTATTATAAAAAAATCATTATTGTAATTTATAAGGGCATTCAGCTCAGTAAATGAAACTTAAATAAATAAATAAATAAATAAATTATCATTAAGATTGTTGGAGTCGTTTTCGAGTAATATTGAATGAAAATTTTCAATGGTTAAAAAGGGGCGTGGTACTTCTTCGACACCGCCCACTTTTCGGTTGTTAAAAGGCATTGATAAGCAGTATCCACATACCAAATTTCATTAAAATATCTTATAACATTTGCGAGAAATAGCATTTAACGTATTTTGCTTGTATGGGAGGTTCCACGCGCAACGGCGATATTTCGTCCACTTTCAGATCAGAGATGCCCTATAGCAATTAAGCTCCTCACAGTTAATTTCAGAATGTTTGCTTTATTAGTTTTCTTTTTATACCGTTTTATATTTTTGTGGGTGGTGCCACTCCCTTTAATGAGTTTTCCCAATATAACGGCGTATTACATATTAATCCTTGTTCGCAGAGGTAACATCTCCTAAATTTTCATTAAAATTGTTGGAGTCGTTTTCGAGTAATATTGAATCAAAATTTTCAAGGGCTAAAATGTGGGCATACACTTCTTCGATCCCGCCCACTTTTTGTCCTTTACAAGGTATTATCAAGCCGTACCGTTCACAAAATTTCATCTAAATACTTTGCATGGTTTGCGAGTTATAAGTAAATCAATTTTAAAATTAAGGGCAACACCACGCCCCCTGGTGAGCACGTACAAAGTTCAAACCTAGCTCATTCTCATTGTATGCTTACTTATATTGTATGTACCATAATCCGAAGTTTCATTAAAATTGCTGCGGCCGTTTTCGAGAAAAAGTTTGGCCCGTTCCAAACATACATACAATGTACATAAGTATATACAATTTTATCTCATATAAGAAGAGAAGATTAATGTGAAATATTTCATTGCTCATTTTAGAAAATGAAAAACAAAAAATTTTTCTTAAAAATATTTAATTTAAAAACTATATAATTAAAAAGATTAAATTTAAAGTTTTAAAATGCTTTTTGACTTTTTCTGATCGGTAAAGAAACAAAAAAGTTATACACGTTAGAGTTTAAAATTATTATGAAATACATAAATTTTTAAGTTTTTGGTACTCGCTCGTTTTAGAAAACGAAAAAAGGACTTGCTTAAAAATTACTTATCTCGGTCAGTTTTAAAACTAGAAAGATGATTAAAAAATCAAAATGTGAAGAATTACATTAAATTCATTTCTTTTTTTTTTTTTCTTTGGAATCTATTACCCTATTTAAGAAAAAAAAAAACAATAACTGAGGAGTTATTTTTCAAAAGGGCTTATAACCAAAACGAGGTTAAATTAATGTCATACACATTATTTGCATAATAATCGGTTACTAAATAAATATGATTTTTTTAACTAAATGTCGTTAATTGCACGCCATCAGGTAAACTTTTTTGTAAAAAGAGAATCCAATTTTATTAATTTATAACAAAGTATCAGGCAATTAATATTACTTTTGCCTCGTTTTGGTTATAAGCCCTTTTGAAAAATCACTCCTTAACTTTACTTGTACCCCTGAGGAGCTATAGGGTTAAAACTGATTTTCTGACTCGTTTTACAAAAAAATTGTATGGGGTCATCCTAACGTTTAAGAGAAAAAATTTTTTATAAAAGTTTTAGCTAATTGTATAAACTTCCTAAGAGTGTATTTGGTTTATAGGGTTTAAAAGGATTTCGCAAAGTTCTGGACCTTTAAGGTTGATATTTTCAATTTTTTCTCATATTTTTTGAATTTAGCGACCATTTTAGTATGAAAAATGTCGTATTAACATACCCTTTTATAATTTTTTTTTTGAATGCTCGTTAAATTTTCTTTAATTCGGTAATATATTTGTCATACCAATTTTTTTTATTGAGGTCAGAAAAAAAGCTTATGGATTATATGCGAGATCTTGCAGATAAAGACCCGTCAAAAATCCTTAAGTACAATGACGCAGCACAACGACCAGTGCCTTAGCTAAAATATAACTATGCACTTATGTATATAAAATAAGAATACCTAGTATTTAAGGATGAATTGTATATATTTTATTGTATATATTGAGAGAAATGATCCGTTCAGCCATCAAAAGGAGGAATCACAATGGACCAACAATATGGTCTAAGTGGAAGTCGGCTTATCTGCTGACAACGCCCTCATAACCTTACCTAACCTATACTCCAAAGTATAAAGAATTCCATGGAAAAGAAGCAGTGAACAAAAAAGGTGCAACTTTCAAACGTGCTTGTCTCCAGGCAAAACTAAATGACGCAATTTTAACCTCAACCAGGCTTTTTAATTGGGCAAAAAATAAATTTAGTTTTTTTAAGAATTAAAGGAAAACTGTTCACGAGATTTTCAAAGGCTCCGAAAATTTTAAAAATTCAGTCTGGACATCAGTTTCAAGCGAACAAGCTATATCTACCATTCAACATATTTAATCAAATAATTTCAATAAGAATTGAAAAAAAAAAATACGAAAAAAATTTAAAAAAAAAAAATATTAAAAAAAAACACGATGGGATCAAATTCTGTGACGTCCCCCCGTTGATCCTGGGTATAGCTGAGAGCGGATTATGAAAAAAAAAACTACCGGGTGAACAGTGCATTGAGTTAAAATTTTCAATTGTTAAAAAATGGGCGTAGCGCTCATTTAATGCTTTCTTTTTTTCAACCATTTCAAGGTACTTAAAATTCACACCTTCCAACGAAACTGAATCAAAATATTTTATGTAGTTTTTGAGTTATACCATTTAACGTATTTCACTTGTATGGGAGGTACCACGCCCACTGTTGATATTTTGCCCATTTTTTGCCTAGAAGTACTTCATATGTAGTAGGCTCCCTGTACTAAATTTCAGACAAATTACATCATTAATTCTCTTATTATAACGTATTAAAGTTTTGTGGGCGGTGCCACGCCCATATGCGAGGCTATATAATTTTTTGATACTCTACAAGTTAATGCTGATTTTTAAGAAAAGGTGATCCTAGCTTTTTATTAAAATCGTTGAAACCGCTTTCGAGATGTATTGAATTCAATTCATAAAATGTTAAAAATTAGGCGTGTCGCTTACTTAGTCCCACCCACTTTTCGCTCGTTCCAAGATAGTTTCACTAGACCTCGAGTTGCAAAATTTCACCAAATTATCTTGTGTCGTTTGTGAGATATAATCAGATAAATGAATCAACTTGATGATTTTTTTCCAACTACCATATTGTTTTTTTCAAAAACAGCACTCGGCATTCAAAAGCAGACATTTCAACAAAAAACTGAGCTATCATATGACCATAGTTGACGTGAAACGTCCCATATATCGCCGGTGCTTACGAAGACTAACTCTTCTTTAAATGCGGACAAGAAAATCCTTTTTCTCAAACTGCGGCGAAAAAGATCTTTATTGTGCGAATGCGGACAAGAAAATCTCTTTTTTAAAAATGAAGCGTAAAAAATCACTCTTTCGATTAGTAATGCAAATTTTTTCGAAAAAAGGAATTGGAAAAATTTCTCTGAAAAAATTATTTTGCATTTTGTAAAAAGTGATTTTCTTCGCCGCATTTTGTAAAAAGTAATTTTCTTCGCCGCATTTTATAAAAAGTGATTTTCTTGGGCGAATATTACAAAAGAGATTTTCTTCGCCGCAACTTTCGGTTGGAAGATTTTCTTCGTAAGCACCGGCGATATATTCTTGATTAGCTTCATTACCTTAGTTACGATATAGCCATGTCCGTTTGTCTCACTATCCATTGAAATCATTTTAATAAATTTTGAAAGCAAGATAGTACAATAAAATAGTGTGCCCTGCCTCCGTCGTTAAAGATAGCTCAGGAGATTGAAAATTAATGAAATCGGTTAAAGTACAACGGACGGATACAAAAAAATCATTTGAAACGGTAAAGTTACCAAAAAACATACTAATGCTAAAAACGATAAAGCCTAGCTCTAAACAAAAGGGCGTGTCACCTGCCATTTAAGGAAATTTTTCAAAATGTCGTAGTGTAAATGTTATTTGAGATAATGCAACCAAATTTTTAACAGACGCTAGAAATAGTTGAAGTAAGCTCAGAGAAAAAAGTGGGCGTATTTGCATATGAGGGCGTGGCGCATCCTTTACAAGCGAAGTTTTTAAATTGCAACGATGAAGCGTATTTCAACTTTGGCTAGGCCAAATATAGCGCCCTTACTATTTTTTTTTCCTCTGGCACTAAATACTTTTGACTGGATCACTTTGTAATTTTTTAAAAAAAATGTTATGTACATATTTATTTATTGCCTCCGATTGGTCAACTTTGCTTATTTTAAACGCCTCCAGGGCTATTGGATAGCTACACAATTAAGACATGTTTTCTGCCATAAGAGAACGCACTGTGACTGTAGGAGGCAAAATGTCGAGCAAAGTGTCCTGCCCCAAAGTTTCAGCGGTGTTGGTTCATTCTCACATAAGAAAAAATACTAATTAATTTAATTGCTAGAAGTTAGTTGGCAATACTGGTTTAACACAAGTTACTGTTTGGAATCGAGCTCAAACGCGCAACAACACTTGGAGCCGGTGGGCGCCAACAATGATCGTATACCGAGGGTTGTTACAACAACAAACACAATGTGTACGACTTGCAGCGAAGCAAATGACGAACATTCTTTGCGGTTCAATGACGATTAATACGAAACTTGAGTTACACTGCAACGGTTGTGTCGTAGCGGTGGTGTGCGACTGTAGTGAAGCGAAGAACGGCTACTGGGCAGACAAAACGGGCGGTGCGATCTTTAATGTGCGAGAAACCCCACTGAGAAAAAGTAAACATTAATTTATTGTTATTTTTAAGGGTTAAAATAATAAAAAAAAAAAACATAAAAGTCAAAAGCTAGTGTTCTTTAAAATAATATTGTGAAAAGTTACGAAAAAAGATATAAATAAAAAAAAAAACAAAAAACATGCAACGCGTTAAATTTAAATTAAAAAATAAATAGAAAATTATTGAATATCATAAAATGATGTGTCAGTATTCTTTATTGAATACACATATGCTTGCAAGTGAAAATATTTTTATAAAAAGAAAAAATTAAGAAAAAAAAAATTTTAAAATTAGAAAAGTTTATGGAAGTTTTTACAGGTGAAGGTTAAAAAAAAAAAAAATTTAAAACTAAAAAAAATTTTAATATGAAAATATAAAATTTTATTATAGTACAATAATACAACTTCAACAGTAAAAATAAATAATTTTGCAGACTTTTGCAGACAACTTGTACATATATTGAGAATTGGTAAGCGGTAATTATTACAAGATTACTAATAAGTACTAACTTATTGTAAGTAGCTATAAACGTCAAAAAATCGAATTTTTATTAAATAACTCCTAAACGGTAAGATATAATTATATACCATGCCATTCTCTATACAAGATATTTTTGCACTTTCTATAGTACGACTCACCGTTCTTGAGTTATCGCAATTTGAAAATTAACACAATTGTACATTGTTAGTGTCAAAAGAAACATATTCTGAGTGCAAAGCTTTATGGCATGATCAACCTTTCAAGTCTTGTGTACTAAAACGAGAAAATATCGAAGCCGAAAGTCACGAAACATCTTTTAATTAGAACTACGAAAAAATATTGGTAAGAAGTTTCATATCTCATAAAAAGTTTTACAATTTGTGTTCGTACCTCATATTGTTTTGTACTGTTATTTGTTATATATGCCTTAAGCTACATACTTATATAAAGTCAATTCGTTGAAATTACAAACTGTGCAACATGATGACATATCATACAAAAATAATGCCATTACAGTCACCCTGTCACTTAAACGATTTTTGCCTGAAATCTGCAATGTATGGCATGCTAGACATTGTGCAACACGAAAGTTTGGAATGAGATCTCGATAACTTTTCTTAGTTAATTTGTGGTTGCTGATTCCGAATTTGGCAATTTGGTTTTCTCTATTAGGTGTAGATCCAACTTATCCCTGCTTTTAAGTGCAGAAAATGCTTTTTTCAAGCGTATGGCCAAAGGCATCAAGTAGCCCTAATCTTCCTCTTTAAACATTACCCCTTATTTTTTCAAATTAGTTCACAACTTTCTGAGATAGAACTAGTAAATAAAGGACTAAATTAAATTTGTATCGAATTGAGGTATCTTTACTTCAATGTATGATATCTCTGAAGGTAATGTTTCTACTTATTTGAAAAGTATAAAGCAAAAATTTAATGAGGAAAATAATGGATATCTAATGCTTTTGAAATACCGCTGAATAGAGAAAATCGGTTGCCAGATTCGTAATCAGTAACCGCAAATTAACTATAAATATTTATCAAGACGTCTTTCAAAATTTGTTTCTCTCATATTATACGTGTTCGTTAACCAAAAATTTTTACAACTTTTTATCCGAAAATATCTCGTTTACGTACTTTTTTGACCTT
Source organism: Calliopum simillimum (assembly GCA_951812925.1). Lineage (NCBI taxonomy): Eukaryota > Metazoa > Arthropoda > Insecta > Diptera > Lauxaniidae > Calliopum > Calliopum simillimum. Next base: position 85,001,958 of record OX638369.1, on the reverse strand, counting down.
GGTAAACGAACACGCATATTATTGCACAGTTTTATAAATACATAGAATGGATGTGGAGTATTATTCGTGGGAACTATTTATGGGGCATAATTGGTGTCTTTTAAATTTTTTGTAAATTTTTTTAACATAAATTCTCCTCTCAATTCTGTTAAATATCCGGAGTTTACTAGTTCTTGAGATATAAAGATATTTTGAACATTTTTGCGTTTATATGTACTTTGGGAACGACGAGTTTTTGCCATTTCCCGGAATACGCATCAGCTAATACATCAAAATTACTATTTTTGTTTTAGTTTGTGTTATCTTTTAGAACCATTTTTCGACCTCTTTATAAATAATGGTATGTAAACGATTTTAAAAAATAGTTGTTTTTTTCTCAAAAGAAAACATATTTGCAATTAAAAATGGGTTAATTAAATTCAGTCTTTGGTACCGTGACAAGTTAAGTCAGAAATTAATACCATAAATACTATTCTCAAAAAAACAAAACCCAAAAGCAGCGTTTATCAGTGTAATTAGGGAAAGCTGAAAATCAGTGCAAATCTTAGATACATCATTACATATATAATATCAAAAGACCCCAAAGTCAAGGTCAAATGTTACAAAAATCAGCTTTTTGCAAATATCTTGCCAACGGTTACTTTTAGAGAAAAATTTTGGTCGAAAACATTGTACAGCATATCGTCGGGTTAAAACTACAATTAGGCATCTACATTTTCATTGTTTTGAGAAAAACGCTTTTAAGTTTTTTAAAATTCGTATTTTGTATGAAATTTTCATGTGTCCTGCTTCTTATTTATTATATATAATTAAATAAGGACAACTTTTCAAAAAGCTGACTAGACTGAGGCTGTTTTTTCTTCATGTTTCTGTATACTTCAGTCAGAACATCAAAAATGTAGATGTCTAGTTGTAGTTTTAACCCGACGATATAAAATCCTATAGAATAGTTGCAAGAATTGCTTTCGTAAGACTTATATTTTACGAGATATCTTAAAAGAAATTGTTGCAAGAAATAGTCAAGTGTGCATGTGGCGTATCAGTGTTCATAGTCATGGGTTAATTATACCCTACACCCAGGGTATATTCACTTTATCCTTCCGTTTGTAACGCAGAGAAGGAGGCGTGGCAGATATAGAAAAGTATATATACACACCTGTCCCCACGTGTTTTAAATAAAAAGTGCTTGCACCCAAAATGTTTTTTTGGGGAAATATGCGGAATGCCTCTAGGATCAAACATAAGTATATAGCTCTTTACTAAAACCAAAAACAAAAGTTGACTAAAACGGATACAAAAAAAGAGTATGCAGAAGGTAACCTGCTTGTCCGTACATTAAAAAACAGTAAACTGAAAAACCCTACAAAATATCGTTTACGAGATATTACGATTTTACTTAATTTTTTGTGGTTCTATTAAAAAATATAATTTTTGCGTACAAAAAAAATAATGATCAATATATAGAAACAAAAATAGTCAATTCTAATGTATTTTTTGATGTTAAATCTGAATCTGGTCTTAAAATTGCTCTATCAGTTCTGATTTTTGAGATATCCTAACCTGAAATTTTGGCATGTACGGTTTTTTCACCACTTTTGAAGTTATATATAGAATAGTATGCAAGAATTGTTTTCGTAAGACTTTTATTTTACGAGATATCTTAAATGAAATTGTCGCAAAAAATAGTCAAGTGTGCATGTGGCGTATGAGTGTTCATAGTCATGGGTTAATTTTTAAATTGTGATGTCTGGAAAATAATTCTTATGCACTTTTAGCAAGTGACATGTGTGGAAAAAGTGTAGATATCATGCATGTTATCTGCTTAGCTATTTTTAAACCGATTTTTAAAGCTTTTTTTTCCTATGTAGCTACATTTCCATCAAAATGAAATATTTCAAAAAATGGTTAAAAAATGGCTGAGCTACTATTTTTTTCGCCTCTAGGTATAAAATGTTTTTCGGCAGGCCCAAAACGCAATCCTTGGGTGATGAAGATAAGCCTAGTATGCCTAAAAATATTATTTCGAATACCAAAAACGATGTGCTATGTGAGACCCCAGAAGTTTAATATTTTTTGAATTCGTAATTGGTCGAGAAATGATTTTTTTTTTTTTTGGTATGGTCTTGTCCGTTGACCGATTTCGCTCTTTTTCACTCCCAAATAATTTTTGAGATGTAAGTAGTGTACACAATTTAAATGAATTATTTTGCTTATTTTTACCATTTAAATATTTCCGCAGACAGGCAAAAAGACAGCCAGCCAGAAGGACATGGTTATATCATCTCAGGAGGTGACTCTCATCAAGAATATATAGCACACCTCCTTTTTTGCGTTACATAGGGAAGGGCAAAGTGAATATACCCTCGGTGAAGGGTATAAAAATGTGTTTTCTATTTAATTCAAATCATGCATGAATTATGGGACACTCATTATTTGCTCATATGTATTTGGTATTTCTATAGTTGTCTGAATTCTGTACTTGTAATTTTTTTCATATCGAAAACTTTAACTGAAATATGCTGTCTCATTTTACTTATTATTTGTTCTTAACTACAATAACACGGGCTACTTACGAAAAATAAATAACACTCAATATATTTATAACCTTAATTAAAAAAGTTTTAAGCATTGGAGAATTCTCGGAATTTTTCCGATTTGTTGCATATTTTTGCTGACAGACTTTTTAGTATTTCATATACTGTATTATACCGAAAATTTCATTTAAGCAAAATAACAAAAACATTTTGATATATCTGGCAATTATAGTGCATTAATTTTTTTAGTGAAAAACTGTTTAATTATGGAAGAAATTTATAAACATTTTACACCCTCGTAAGAAAAAATTATGCAAAAAGACCAAGAACTTAGCAGTCTTGGATGTAACTAAGGATTTGAGAATTTTTTTTTTTTTGTTAAATATTTAAAGCATGTTCAATATGTACATATTACAGGGAATTGTTTTTGTGTCAAGATATATTAATGTTTTTGCTCATTCAATCATTCATTGTAAGCAATAACTTGAATCAGTAGCACATCCTCTTTCTTTTGAATATTACAGCATCAGACGGCCAAAACGTTCGCGCGGTATTTAAAAGTTTCGTTCTGTGCAGTAAGCTATAGAATTTTTTTTTTTTTTTTTTGTTTTTTTTTTTTTATATTTACGAGGAGTTTACGGATACATATGTACAGGTAGATGTGTTATTTTAAAGCAAGAATTTCATTAGTTGTTATTAAAAATGCTGCCGCCTTATTTGCCAATGTTGCCAAAGAATGTGTTGGTACTCTGCTGTTGCTCTGCATTTGGCAAATTAATAAGCATAAGAAAATGTCAAAGCTGAAGAAAAACGCGCAAAAAGGGAAAATATTTTTTGTATTTTTGGGTTAAAAAACGAGAATTTACGCACATCAACAAACAGCGCATGCGCAGCGAATTGAAGACGTTAAAATGGGTAAATTAGACATTTTTGACATGCCAATAACATAATGCAACAACAAACAGTGGCAACATGCAATACAAAATTGTTGAAGGATTCTTCACACACACAACAACTTATGTGTACATATCACGAGTGTGGAGAAAATGTCACAAGCCTCATGTTAAGAATTTTTATATAGTTATTCTTGTTCAAGGTACTTCTATAATCATTGGACTGAAAAAAAAATTTCGCGACTTTCAATTTTCTTAGTGGAACATTGGAAACTAGCTTCCATTTTATGTATGCATGAAGCTCTCCAAATTTCACTAAAAAATATTAACGTTAAGAACTCGCCAAATCGCGCTTTTTGACCTAAAATTGGTTTTTCGCTACATAGAAATCAAGTCTATCAGCCCACCAAAGCTATTTTCATGGTTTTTGTAATAAAAATCATAATGTTTAACGATATTTAATATTTATAAGTGCAACTTTAACAACTATTTTGTAAAAACAGGTCAGAAATTCGGGAGTACACTGGGACCCAACCAGAAAAATGTGCGATTTAATTCATGTCTCTGAAAGTATTTTACACAAATGGATGATATAAAGTAGATATGTAAAAAACAATAGCCCAATCAATATCTATATAAATATATAATTCGTCATATTTATGGAGAAATTTGAAGCAGATAAACAAAATTCGGTATATATGTCAAGAGCGCCAAGAAAAATAGTATCCATTGGAAAAAATGGGTGGATCCACGCCCCCATGTTAGACAGAAGCAAAATCAGCATCAAAGAAAACACTAGAAACTAGTAAGGGTGTAACTTTTGGCCTGGCCAAACATTAAATACCCTACACTGCAGTATTTTTAAAATTTTGCATATATGGGTGGTGGTACGCCCTTTTTTCCGAGTTCATACAGTTAGAGCTTGCACTTATAGTTCTTAGTGTATGAATAAAATTTAGTTTGACTGTCACGCCCTCTTGTCCGAATCCGCCCAATTTTTTCTCAGAGCTTGCGCTTACAATTCGTAGTATTTATGTGTATTTTGGTTGTATTGTCGTAAAAATTACTCCTAAAGTTGCATTTTGAACATATTGGAGGTTATCGTGAATCAAAATTTCCGGGGAATTTTTCTCAGACTACCATGCATTCTCTATTGCAGTTTGAGAAAAATTCCCCGGGAGTATTGATTCACGATGACCCCATTATTTGATTTCGCTCATTTCCAATCCCACGAGCTAACTTTGACGACGGAAGCAGTGTACCAAATTTCATTGAATTATCTTGCTCAGTTTAGCCAAAAAAATGTGTTTCCATGCACACCCAGTCAGCTACCAAGGCAGACAAACGGACATGGCTATATCGACTCAGAAGGTGAGGCTAATCAAGAATATATATACTTTTCTATATCTGCCACGCCTCCTTCTCTGCGTTACAAACGGAAGAACAAAGTGAATATACCCTGGGTGTAGGGTATAAAAACATATTCTCGAGCTTTAACCGTCTTCACCAAACTCTTAAATCGCACTGAAAAAACTATTTTATCCATTTTATAGTTACAAAAAATTCTTAAATTTAATTTGTTGACACTTTTTTTATCCTTTGTCATCTGTCAAAATGTTAGGGATGTACTTATTTCGGGGTTCCCAATATTGTATTTCGATATTCCTTTACCGCTGGAATGAAGAATAGTAATTTTCATATCGAATGATATTTTTTTTCCGCGAAAATTTCCTTATCGAACGGAATCGAGAATAGCACCCATTATCTTTGAAATAACTCAATATGGGCGTACTATTTGTTTTTACTCGTCAATACTCCTAATTCAAAATTTTTTAAATTAATCGTCTTTGGCCGATTTCAATGCCGCGGCACATTTTTGCGAAATTTTTTTCCCTCTTATTTTGCGACATTTTTCTGGCTGCACATTTTGTTAAATCCCATAATATCTCGCAAAATATTTAAGCTGTTTCGAGGTTTGGTAAGTAAGTGCCAAACGTGAATAACATACAGTGATTCAAAAGTTGGCATGATCAAATTAGTGCCACGTTCAAAATTTAATGATCATAATGCTAGCTAGGCACGAGGCAACCGTTGCCAGAATTATCAAAAAATGTTGAAATGAGAAATTCCTTATGACACGGAGAAAAAAAATAGTATTTGCTACTTTATTTCTCATAAATTTCACCAGAATTTCAAGTCAGAATAGTGACAACTCCACACAGAAGTAAATTTCCCCTTTCTGTTTTAGTCAGTTCAGAATGTATGCTTGCTAGTAATTTTTTTGAAAAAATTATGTGATGAAGTGGCATAAAATTTGTATTTCAAGTAAAAAAATAAAAATTGTTACTAAAATTGTAAAAGTCAAAATTATTCAATATTTTTATAATATTAACCTTACTTACTTACTTACCTTACTGGCACTTCTTTTTGTGCGTGAAAAAAAAAAAAAAATTTTCCTGGAATTATAAATTTTTTTTCTTTTTTTTTTAAGAATAATTTACTCTACTTAAAGCATATAGGGAATTTGGAATAAATATTATTTTATTATTTAACTACTAGTACAGTCATTTTGTAGTTTTACTTGGAAAGTTTTGCTGGATTTTTGCAAATGGGTTATTTTATAGATTTCGGTGTGCTCTTTCAGAATTTCAACTTTGCTACCTCGAATCATGTTCGCTCGCGCCACCATATTGGAAAAAATTGTGTCCAAAATCAGTATTTTACAAATATCTCTATAACGGTTACATTGAGAGAAAAATATTGTGGCACAATATTGTAGCTTATAAAATTTTCTACAAAAATGACAATACGTAGCTTGTAAAGCAAGTAATTCCCTAACGCACTGTGGAACAATTTCGAACTTTTTTTAAAACACATTAGAAAATCAAAAAAAATAATTAAATTTAACCCTGTTTAACCCCCACATGTGGGTCATTTTTGCCCTTTTCTTAAAAAGGTACAAAAATTACACCCAAAACAGGGAAATATTGAGTCAGTATGTACTACAGAAATATTTGCTATACAATTTCACCACTAGTTCCTAAACACGTAAAGGTCGAAATTTGAGCCCGAAACCAAAAAAACCGTTAAAATCAATTAGGACTTTTCACAGTGCATATTAATTACAACCCTGACGCGCTTACCTTAAGTTCTAAGAATTTTTCATCTTTCGTAACCCTAAATTAAATTTTTTGTAGGATATTTTTACAATTTTTTTAACCCATTGTGGCTCAGTTTTAGAAAAAGGGGTCGAAAAGACCCATAAAAACAGGATATAATGGGTTAATGTGTTCTATGAAAATGATCCTTCTGTGATTACGTAATGATCTTGTGAGAACAAGTTTTGTCCAAATTGTAGTTTTAGAGTTTTACAGTGGGGTGAAATTTGGAAAATATTTATTGTTAGAACTGCTTACTGATTTTAACGATTTTTTCGCTTTCGGGGTAAAATTTTGCTTTTTTATTGTTCAGCAACTAGTAGTGAAATTGTATAGCAAATATTTCAGTAGTGCGTACTGACTCAATATTCTCCTGTTTTAGGTGTAATTTTTGTACCTTTTTAAGAAAAGGGCAAAAATTACCCACATGTGGGGGTCAAACAGAGTTAAAATTTTCTACAAAAATAGTCTCCGCAATATCCTGCATAAGTTTGCTGAACACATGATACACCTCAGATGTAAGGATCATATAGTTAAATTCATCGATTTGACACAAGAATGCAGAATTTTTGTTTTTTTCATATACAGTGGATAAAAAAACGTCAAAAATCGATTAAAAAAAAATGTGACGTGCTGGGGAAAAACCACGAGACATGGGTATTTTTTTTTTAATGTCTACTTTAAGAATTTTTTGGATTTTCTCATGTGTTTTTTTGTGTGTCGAAAGGTGTAATAAGTATTTTTACTTTAAATGTGTGACTCACCGTTCATGAGTTATCGTAATTTTAAGCTCAACAAATCACTGTGCCTATTCATAATTTACAAATTTTTTTCAAATTTTGAATTAGGATATCTCTTGAGTTATAAGTCGTACGAAAACAGTTAATTTTTATGGGAAATTTCATAAGCTACAATTTTGCGCCATAATATTTTTCTCTAAATGTTACCGTTAAAGAGATCTATATATAAATAGGCAAACGAAATCGGTTAGGTCCCTGTTTCTATACCTAAATCTCAACCGATTTGCTTGATTTTTTTGTTGGAAAGGTTGTGAGGAGGAGCAGTGCATAGGACTATATTTGTTTTTAAAGTGGGAGGTGCCACGCCTCTAAATGGAAAAAACTATCTCACGGCTAAACCGCTGCATCGATTGTAACGAAATTTGGTATGGAGATAGGGTTAGGACTAAGTAACGATAATATGACCATTATGTTTTTCAGTGGGCGGTGCCACGCCCATAAATGGAAAAAACGCTCTCACGGCTAAACCGCTGCATCGATTTTAACGAATTTTGGTACGGAGATAGGGTTAGGACTAAGGAACGATAATATGACCATTATGTTTTTCCGTGGGCGGTGCCACGCCCCTAAATGGAAAAAACGCTCTGACGGCTAAACCACTGCATCGGTTTCAACGAAATTTGGTATGGAGATAGGATTGGCACTAAGGAACGATAAAATGACCATTATATTTTCAGTGGGCAGTGTCACGCCCCTAAATGGAAAAAACGCTCTCACGGCGAAAATACTGCATACGATTTTTATAAAATTTGGTATAGATATTGAGTTAGCACTATATGGGTGATTCTTAGATAACTGTGCCTTTTCGAGTTGTAAAATTGGCAGATTTTTTTTTTGGATTTTTGCAAGTTTCTTCATGCTATCTTATGTAAACACACTATTAAAACTCATCTTTTAAGTAGATCAACAACAAGTGTGAATTTACGGCTTTGAGGTCGAAATTAAGAAATTTTGCTGCCACGTTTGTGACCAAATTGCCACGTTTGTGACATTTTAGCCACAGTATGGAAAAATTATGGTTTTGAAGCGTTTTGATGAGAGATATATTGCATATAATGACAAATTTACACTTCAAGACTAATTTTGCAACAGTGTCATGTCTCCGGTGGTCCATTTTTTTTATACCCTACGGCCCTAAAGATCAACTATGGTTCCCTGTCCTCTATTTTAATAGCCGTTTATGATGGATTAGGATCTCCTAATTACAAATCTGATCTTGATTTTTTTCTATTACATCAGTATCCTTAGTTATTCTTGCTCAAAAGTGAAAAAATCACAGTTTTGACATCTACTTAACTAAAACAGCAATGAGTAAAATTAATTTTTGTCAATGGATTCACACAGCCGAATTTATTATCAACAAGACAAAATTTACCGTTTTTCAATTAGATTCCCAGTTTCCGAGTTATAAGCCTTTAAAAAAAGGATACCTCTCAATAACACACAAAGGACCGAAAAATTAACAAAAATGGTAAGTTTTATTATTTTTACCAGAAATATATTTTATCACGAAAATTTTAAGCCCTTGCAGACTAAAATCGGATGAAAAAATAAGGCTCTATTGTAGATTTAGTGAATGAACAGATGAAAGTTTGATTCTGTGAATTTGCAAAGTAGTAGTTTAGTAGGCTTAGTCACTAAATCTAGAATAGAGCTGTCATTTTTCATGCGATTATGGTCTGCAAAGTCACGAAATTTTTGTAATTAAATATGTTATTGATAAAAATAATGAAACTTGATTTTTTGTAACTTTTCGGTCTCGAAAAATCCTTTGTATGTTATCGAAAGATGTCCTTAATTTAAACGCTTATAACTCGGAAGCTAAGAATCCAATTGAAAAACGGTAAATTATGTCTTGTTGACAATAAATTTGGCTGTCTGAATCCATTGACAAAAATTTATTTTACTTGTTGTTGTTTTTGTTCTATAGCTTTAAGTAGATGTCAAAACAGTGATTTTTTCACTTTTGAGCAAGGATAACTCAGGATTCTGATGGTGTAGAAAAATTTTTGTATTAAAAACATAATTAATAGCCTTCAACTGAACATCTGTATACTCAAACTTCATATGAAATATGTTTTTTTGCAGACTGATAAAAAGTGCCACGTTTGTGACATTTTTGATGCGCCACGTTTGTGACATTTTTGCAGTTTATCGCTCATTGTAAAGCACGCTTTTGAGTTCAAGATTTTTCCGAAAGAATTTGGGGTCATGTCTGCAAATCCTACAAAAAAATTGTTTCATGCATAAAATAAAATGTCCTACCTGGGAGTGCCGAGTGCCACGTTTGTGACCATAATTTTTAGAAAAAACGGTTTTTGTTTATAAAATGCCTTATAAAACGCAAACAGATTTCTTTTTGGACGCGTTCGGACATGATGACGTTTGGGTGATGGATAGTGATCAGAATTAATGCATATGAATTGCAATCTATTGACTGAAACAGTAGTACCATGCAGTAGTAGCATAATACTTTTAAGAAATTTTTTTTTTCCAAAACTAGGGGACAGTTTTCAATTCGAAATTGTGCCCTCTAAAAATTGTTTAAAACTGCAGATGAGTTCAGAATATTGTAGCCTTAAGTATTTACTTAATATGTGTAGTAACTTGTTTTCTGTTCTATTTCCGTTTTTTAGTCGTTTTCCATCGTTTTGTGTATAAAAAGTAGGGGTAGGACATGCCACGTTTGTGACATTTGGGGTATATTTGCAAACTTTCACAATAGACCAATAATTATTTGGTGGTAAAATTGATCCGCTCTATTAGAAAAACATAGTTTCTAACTTATAGCGTAATTTTTTGTGAAAAAAAAGCCTACTGTATAGGTGAAATCTCCAGAGGACACAAAAAGTACAGTTATCTGAGAATCACCCATATAGCACGATAACATGATTGATTTTTATGAATTTTGGTATAGATAGATATCAAAAACTGTTTGCTCTTTAGTAGGAGTTACACGCCTCTAAATGGAAAGTACGATATTGCAACTCAGCTGCTGCACCGATGCAGATAACCCGAACCCTAAGGAAGAATATTAAAAGTTTTTTGTGTTTTATCGACCAAGGAAGGGTATAAAAACTTTTTCCTTTATTTTATGGTCAAATCGAAATGGGCGAATTTCGGCCACAAGGCGAACTCTAGTATTTGTAAAATACTGACTTTGGACGCCATTTTACCAATATGGCTGCACGAGCGAAAATGATTCGAGGTAGCAAAGTTGAAATTCTGAAAGAGCACATCGAAATCTCTAAAATAGCCCATTTGCAAAAATCCCGCAAAGCTTTCCAGGTAACATCATTTTATTCACCCAAATCCCATCAAATAGTTCATATGTAAGGTAATTTATGTTTGAAATTTAGTGTTGATTACTTTAATTTTTTGACTACATAAATACATTTTTTGTGATTGCAAGGATCAAACTGTAGCTGCGTCTACTTATGTCGTATTTTTTTATGCAATTTTTAAGACACAATGGTTGCTTCCAAGCGTAACTTGTTTAAAATGTACTTTGAGGTTGTGTCCTTTGGGCTATTTGCACAAAATTTGGGATGTTCCTCCTAAAGACAGATATTTAATCTAAGACTAAATTTCAAGTTGATATCTTTATCCTATCCTATGTACTTGCTACCGTACTTCTGAAAAAAACTTACAAGTCTTCTGGCAAAGATCACGAAAATTTCAAGGTCAGTGCCCGTTCACCGCTTTACTTCATATTGTACCACAACATTGATCATGTAAAGACATTTATTTGTACAAATTTTCAGGCTAGCAAATATTAACATCCTGTAAAAAAAAACTGTGTTTTTTTTACAGTTTAAACTTTTTTCGACAAATAAATGAAGTGCATCAGTTCCAATGAGCGATGTAAACGAGGGGTTTTTTAATCAAACAAAAAGTAACGTTAAATTAATTTAAAAAGCATAATGTTATAAAACCTTTTCTACTTATCCATGTTTTAAGTATTCTTTAAACTGAAATTCCCCATTTTTTACGTCTCTCTTTTCTATAATAAATCGAGAAAAATATCGACATTTGTATCAGTAACACAAGTGCCCTTATCCTATTGAACTGCAGTGTATAAAAATTACTTAATTTGTTCACTGAGAATTAAACACAGAGTGTAAACTCTAAATAATTAAAACATTTTGCAAGTATTTTTTGGCAGTTTCAACCATTTTTCCACAGATACTTATGCTGTTCGTTCAAATTTCAATGGTTCATGAAATATTTTTCTCTTCTTCTAACTTGTTGAGCGTTCATGTGCAAAAAAATTATTGAAAATTTATTGTCCTCATTTTATTTAAATGTTACTCATACGACGTGGTGCGTAATTAAATTGGAGTGAATGATTTATAAGAATATTAATAGAGTTAAGCTACTGCAGCTATTAGCTTTCTTAGCTATTTAGCAAAGGTTTTTAATAAATAATGGTAATGAAAAAATTATGGGTTATTTGTTATTTTTTTTATAACTGTTAAACAAGGAGGAATTTCACTATATTATTTTTTGCTATATTTTAATGGATTTTGAAATAATTATAGTGCAACAAATGTAGTGGAAACTAAACCGAAATTGATCTAGACTCCTTCAGGGTTGCTGATTCCAAGTCTGGCAACCGTTTTTTCTTATCACATCTGAGATCCGAGTTATCCTTGATTTAAAGTGCAGAACACTCTATTTTAAGACATATGGTGTACATGCAGGAAGTAGTGTAGACCACTTTTTCCAACAGCATCTATTGCCTTAAGCTTACATCTTAAACCATGCCTTTAACTTTTTCAATTGGATCAATACTTTCTGAGTTATCATCGTGTGATGCGGGCCCGTAGGCTGCAGCCTATATAGCTTGAGCCTTAATACTGCCCTGTAGATGAGTTCACTAAAAACCTGTGCCAGTGTCTGTTCCATGGTAGGTATATCTCGAAATCGAACTCATAGCTGATGAAATCAAATGTTATGGCATCTAAAACATATAGGGGGTTATCGTAAATCAAGACCAGTGCTTTTAAAGACGGACAGGTGACTTCACACCGTGGGTATCGCTGAAGAAAACACACTTTTTTCCAATGGTTTAGTAATTGACTTGTAATTGAAGACAACATATTTTAAACTATTTGCATACATACAAATGTCTGTATGGCTTTATAGACCTGTGGCATTTTTTAGGGAAAATTTCTGTTGTTTGCTTTTTTACATATTTTTGTGTAATTAATTTGAAAAATTGTAAAAATAACTTTTGTGCAAGCAAATAATTAGCAACGAGAAATGTCGAATTTTGTGTAAAATTAAAAATAGCGAAAACGACAACAAATAAAAATAACAATTTCGATGCGCCCAACCGTCCTTAGAAAAAAAAAAAAAAAAAAAACAAAGCTAAATCCTATCGAAACTTAAGGAAACAGTGGACGATATCTGTTAATATGACCAAGGAATATTAATATTAAGTAATCATTGGAATGATGTACAGGGTGCTCCATCTTTTATGTCGGTATGTAAACATTGAATAACTTTGAGAAAAAACAACCGATTTCTATAAGTGATGTATTTTTATTCAGTTTGGTTCTTTACAATTTTTTTGGACTAGTTTTTGAAAACATTATCAATTAAGTGGCCACTTTTATTAGCAATTACAAAATGACTCCTTTTTTCTGCGTTTGCCATTACCTTTCCGAGCATCTCGGGTGTTATAGCGTCGATTCGGTGTGAAGCGATCCATGGCAAAAATTTTACTGAATTGACGTTTCCAAAACATATCTGATGCAATCAATCGGTTGGTAAATGTGAAAGTTATTCAGCGTTTACATACCGACATAAAAGATGGAGCACCCTGTACAGATCGGAGGAATCATACGACAGGCAGTATCAGTGTGAAAATTATGATTTTTTCATATGCATATCACGATATTGTAATAAAATCAAATCGATACCTCCAACGTAAACTGCAATTAAACTGCAATAGAGAATGCACAGCAGTCTGCGAAAATTCCCCGGGAATCTTGATTCACGATAACACCCTATATATATGTCATTTTGAAGGTACATTTGACAGCTGTCAAAATCAGTCAACAAAACAATTTTATCTTGTGTGCATCATTATTATTTTTCACGATGAATAACTTCGAAAATTGGAGAAAAAGACAGCGTTTGCGGGAGGTTCTGTTGGGTCATTTTTTTGCAAAGAAAACTGCTGCCAAAAGTCATTTTTGCATCGGATCGTGACTGGGGATGAAAAATGGATCCATTACGACAACCCGAAACGCAAACATTCATATATGAAGCCCGGACAACCAGGACCTTCCCAGCCAAAGGCTCTGTAATGCTCACAGGTGACCTCTATCCAACACAATTAATACGTTTGAAGCGTGCCATCATCGAAAAACGCCCGGAAAATGCGACCAGACACGAAGCAATAATTTTTCATCATGACAACGCTCGGCCACATATTGCTGCCCCAGTCAAAAACTACCTGGAAAACAACGGAAAACAACGGATGGAAAATTTTGCCTCACCCGCTATATAGCCCAGACCTTGCACCATCAGACTACCATTTGTTTCGATCGATGCAGAATGCCCTATCAGGAATACGCTTCACTTAAGTTCAAGATATCGAAAATTGGATAGATTCATTTTTGGCCGCCAAGCTGGCGCAATTTTTTTGGGATGGAATTCATAAATTGCCTGAAAGATGGGAAAATGTTCTAGCTTCCAATGGACAATACTTTGAATAAAATATATTGTAACATTTTTCCACAATAAAGCATCAAATTTCGCTAAAAAATTCCGGTTTTTAAGTTGTACACCCAATACTACCGCAAAAGCAAATGTAACAGAAGTTATCGTCTTAGAATTCTTTGTCTTACATTTTTTCAAGATTGGTTTTTTAGAATTATGAATAATTTTCATAATGAGTTCATCGAAAGAAAATGTGAGCAAAAAAATACGATTTTCCACATTTGTCTCACAAAAACATTGCATAAAGTATAAATATTGCAAAAAACAACGGTAGCGTGCGTACTTAAAAACTTTAGTAAACAATTAAATATGGAAAGAAAAGTTGGAAGTGTTCGAAAAAAACGCCTTCACAAAAATCCTGTGTTATTGGGTGTACAACTTAAAAACCGGAATTTTTTTGCGAAATTTGATGATTTATTGTGGAAAAATGTTACAATATATTTTATTCAAAGTATTGTCCATTGGAAGCTACAACATTTCCCCATCTTTCAGGCAATTTATGAATTCCATCCCAAAAAAATTGCGCCGGCTTGGCGGCCAAAAATGAATCTATCCAATTTTCGATATCTTGAACTTAAGTGAAGCGTATTCTTGATAGGGCATTCTGCATCGATCGGAACTAATGGTAGCCTGATGGTGCAAGGTCTGGGCTATAAAGCGGGTGAGGCAAAATTTCCCATCCGTTGTTTTCCAGGTAATTTTTGACTGGGGCAGCAATATGTGGCCGAGCGTTGTCATGATGAAAAATTATTGCTTCGTATCTGGTCGCATTTTCCGGGCGTTTTTCGATGATGGCACGCTTTAAACGTATTAATTGTGTTCGATAGAGGTCACCTGTGAGCATTACAGAGCATTACCTTGGCACCATGGATATTTGCCTTTGGCTGGGAAGGTCCTGGTTGTCCGGGCTTCATATATGAATGTTTTCGTTTCGGGTTGTCGTAATGGATCCATTTTTCATCCCCAGTCAAGATCCGATGCAAAAATGACTTTTGGCAGCAGTTTTCTTTGCAAAAAAATTACCCAACAGAACCTCCCGCAAATGATGTCTTTTTCTCCAATTTTCGAAGTTATTGATCGTGAAAAATAATAATGATGCACATAAGATAAAATTGTTTTGTTGACTGATTTTGACAGCTGTCAAGTGTACCTTCAAAATGACATATATATAAAGTTCGAGCTTTCACGATATTTGTCAGTACGGACATCCACCGTCAAATTCCGGTTTTTAAGTTGTACACCCAATATTTTGACAGATTTGGGGAATTGTCACTATGGCAAATTGCTCATGAATTGGTATGAAGAGAATGGGGTCAATGTTGTATTAAAAAATGCAAGTCGTCCGAATTGCCCTGAGCTTTGGCCGATTGGAAATACTGGGCTATAATGAAGAGAAAATTGTTAAAAATGAAGAAAGTTGTCAAAAATGAAAAGAAACTACAACAAAAATGGATCAAGGTAATATCCCAGGGCACATGTAAATTCAAAGTTATGATCTTTTGCATATGTCTCAACCAATGAGCAAACCTTTTCATTTTCTTAAAGAAATACCCTTGAGCTTCAAAAAATGTATTACTTTCTTTTTTTTTGGTCAGAAAATAAATTTTTTGTCTTTTCGAGTACATACCTTATAAAGTGTCTCAAAACATCCTAAGCATTTCATGTCTTTTACACTTTTTTGTAAGATGCATTGCTTTTGATGAAAACAACGCTTGCGTTCAAAAGCTAAAAGCTGTCAATTAACAACTGAATCCAATTATGAATGATAGATACACCAGTTTTTAGCTTAAAATTGAGGTTTCCTTTGAGGTACTCGTATTTGATAAAAAAAAAATCAAAAAGTATTTTAAAATTTGGGAAATTGTTGCGAAACTCTTTTTGTAAAAAATTAATTTTTTAAAAAACAATCTTCCTAAGAAAAAAGCAAAAATCACTAATTTCAAGACCCTGTATTCTAACAACAACTACGAGGATACTAGGATATAATCCTCCCACATTATATCGATGCCTGAGACGAAAAGTAGGATGATTCATTTGCTCTACGAAAACTAGGTTGTCGTTTTGATTCTTTGGCGAATAGTAGGCTGTTTCATTATTTATGACAAAAAAGAGGTTTCTTCGAAGTTTTATGTCGAGAAGTAGTACGTCAAAGATTTAATGTCGAAAAATAGGATGTGTTAACATTTTGGATGAAAACTAGGACGTTTTAATGCCTTGCATGAAAATTAGGTTGGTTCATTATGTATTCATTCAGTATGAAACACCCCACATTTCGTTAAAAATTTTAAAACATCCTACTTTTCGTCAAAGGCATCGCGGAACATCCTACATTTCCAAATTTCCAAACCTCCTTCTTTTCGTCAACCATCGATAGTGGGCGATAGTTTGGTCACTAACTATCGATAGTATGCATTTCAATGCAAGCTTCACTTAGTTCGACATAAAATGAAAATAATATAAAAAACATATGTTATAGGCTGCAAATACTATATCGTCCCCTTTCAATGATAACCTCGTAACTACAAACTTTTTTTAATTTTAATTTTTTATCGGAAAATTGTCAGAGACCTTCAAATAACGTATTGCCAAATTTTTTCGAAGATTTAAAAAAATTGCAGTTATGTGGTTAAGGCTGTGAGGGGACGATATACTACCTTGTGTAACATTAGTTAAAAACTTGTCCATTTGCCATTCTTTGGGTTCACTTTGAAATGTTGTCAAGCTGTCAAAATCAAACGCATTTGAAGAAATGGCAAAAATATTGAAACAGTGGTGTTATTCGGCATTATCGAAAGTACGAAAATGGTTCTAAGATGAAAAATTAGTATAAATAAGTACTATCGATTTAGATTTAGTGTATTTTAAAAGGTCTAGGGGGCAATCTAGGGGATACATTATTTAGAGGATTTGATCAGGGGATTTCAAAAAGGTCTAGGGGAAATCGTGGGTATACATTTATGGGATTTTAGTGACCGAAATTATTCTCGACTACCTGATTTACAAAATGTCTAAGTCTCAAGTCGTAACAAAAATTGCTAATAAATATGAATTTTGGTTGATAAAAAAAATTAGCAACAAAAATTTTGTCATATTTCAAAACTTGCAACCGCATTATTAAGTTTACCATTTTCAAATGCCGGTGTAGAATGATCATTTTAAATAATATATAACAAAAAGCTAACTAAAGAATTAATTAGAGGTAGAGATTGCAGAAGCCAATCTCTGAATTTGAGCCAATTTATCGTACGAGTTATCATTAAAATTACATCATATACGTTAGGAAAAAGATCTATATTTGAAATACACCTACAGAACTTAGGGGAAATTTTGCAATAAAAGTTATACATTTCGTTTTTAAATTTTGAATCCTTTTTTTGTTTTTTTTTTTCCAGTTTAGGGAAAATTTTGTCAAAAGTCACGAATTTATGGGAAATTTAGGGGTAAGTAGGTGAGCAACACTGCGTTACTGCAACATTGCCGGTTACACTACCCTGTATTTTAACAACAAATAATACTGGGATAAAATCCTTCCGCAATATTTATGCCAGGCACGAGTACTACAACATTGCCAAAATTTCGATCAAAGTTTATCAACTGTTACACTTGGCGTGTTACCCTTGATATATTTCAGTATGCGTGAGTAGTATTTATCCAGAGTCACAAAGTAGTCTGGCAACATTATAAAAGTTAGGCTGATATCAGAGTGGGCGCTATATGCGATGCTATTCTAGTAGAGTTGCTACTCAAGCTATAAACATTTCTATGAAATGTCAGAATGGAAGCGGCTCAATAAAACTTTTGAATAAATTTGTAGCCTCTTATACGATAATTGATTGCCTAACGCATTACTTGAATGTTAAAACATTTTAAATATTACATGTAATGCAATAAATAATGAAATACTTTTTCAATTACATGTAATGCAATGGATAATGTGAGAACATAAATCATTTCAAAAGTTTTTTACTTAAGATTTTTTTTGATTTTTATGTCATTTTGATTTTAATATTCGTTCATAAGAAATAAATAGTAAAACGATAATATTTCAGATAATGTTTCCCCTGATGAACTTTTCGCCCAAAACAGAACTCTACATATAACGTCCTACTACATTGATTCAGTACTTATATAACGAAAAAGTAACCCAGAAAGTAATCGACACAAATAATTTTTTCGATTACTCATTAGATTACATGTAAGCGAATGTTTTGTTGGGTAATCGACTCCGCCCAATGAAATGAGAGTGCTAAAATAATGCCTTTGTAATCCAGAAAGTAATCGATACAAATAACTTTTTCGATTACTCGATCGATTACACGTAAGCGAGTGTTTTATTGAGGTAATCGATTACGCCCAATGATATGCATGTGTTAAAATAATGCCTTATGTTACCCAGAAAGTAACCGATTACATGTAAACGAAGATTTTACTGGGGATATACAAACCAAAAATACATGTAAATAAATTTGTTAGTAAACAAATTCATTTATCTGAAACTTTATCAACCCAGTTAAATCTTCGTTTACATGTAATCGGTCGAGTAATCTAAAAAATTGTTTGCATCGATTACTTTCTGGGTTACATAAGGCATTATTTTAACACATGCATATCATTGGGCGTAATCGATTACCCTAACAAAACACTCGCTTACATGTAATCGATCAAGTAATCGAAAAAATTATTTGTATCGATTACCTTCTGGGTTACTTTTGCGTTATATAAGTAGTAAATCAATGTAGTAGGACGTTATAGATATATTTTGGGTTCTGTTTTGGGCCAAAAGATCATCAGAGGAAACATTATCTGAAATATTATCTCTTTGAAGAAAATTGGAAAGTAGGAATCGAAATGAAAGTGGGGAGTTTCATAGACTCTATGGGGGGTTGCGAAAATACCCAAAGAAATTCTACGATTATGCAAGGATGTCAATCGAAACCTTTGATTATATTTAATGCAATATTGAAAAAAACATTGGATAAGAATTGGAGCAACTTCGTTAAATCTCCCATATTCCCATGTGAGAAATTGAAACAAAAAACAGCATAAAAGAAGAAGAAGAGTTGCGATAACTTGCTATAAGTCATTTCATTCACTTTTCAATCGCTTATAGCTTTCGAAGTTGCTCCTATCTGCTTCACGCTTCGCATTTACTAGCGCCATAGCATCGCATCGCATTTAGCGCCCACTCTGATATCAGCCTTAGGCGATACCGCGATACTCTGAGTTCCTTCTGTTTATTCATCGTTCACAAAGGGGACTTGCAGAGTTGATTACAGTGACGTACACATTTGATCTAGAACCGCCACTGACGAGTACTGTACGAACGTCGAAATAACGGTTTATGCATAAACTTTGTTTTCGTACTTTAATTGGTAAGAACGTTGAGTCCTTATTTGACTGGACTATCAGTTGTTCTCTTTTTAGACACGGACATAACATGACGCCTATTTAACACCAATGCGTAAAATCTAACAAAAAAAACTAGCACAATGCAGACTATAATTCTAAATGATGCCTAGTATAGCAAATACAACGACAATAACAAGCAAATACATAACTACCGACCAAACAGTGTAGATTTTTTGAAATTTCAGTATAACAGAAAAGTTTGGGCGTTATTAACAAAATGGTTGTCGACAAATGTTTTGAATATAATTTGGGCCTTATTTGATTTTTTTTTTTTTTTTTTTTTTGGTGCTTTTTCCTACCACCATCTAAATAAATTACGAAAACTAGCGCTTTTGTATTTTTATCATCAAATCAGTTGATTTAAATATTATTTTATCAATAGAAATAGATTTTTTTTTTTATCCACTGTATGGCCTCAACGCAGACGTGTTGGGCAAATGCATGCAAAATTAACACAAAAATGTGCAAAATTTTGAAATTGCAGCCTCTTTTTAATTAGTGTACGGGGTATAAATTGCTGTTGTTGTTTTATTTTTCATTTGGTCTTGTTATTCTTGCATTTTTTTGGGGTCTGTTGTTTCGAGCTGTACAGAATTTGTATAGCGTCTAATTGACAAATTAGCATGGGAAATTTTGCAAAATTAGAAGAAATGAAAAACACAACGCAGTTCTTCTCCACATTACACGTTTAGTAAATTTCTGTAAACAAAAAACCATTGAAGCCATTGCATGTTACGAAGCAGATTCTTGATAGAATCTTGTGATTTCTTCGTTAAAAAATCTGTAACTTTATTTTTATTTGTACATTTTAATATTTTGGCTAAGACAACAAAAGTTTTCAAACATACATATTTTCGAAGTAATAACTGATATATATATGTACCTATATAAGCTGGAACAACTACTTGAACAATGTAAGACCCAGTGCCAAATGTTTCTATCCATCATAGTGGGAAAACAATTGGTGAAATGCCCATGACCCTTGTGACTTTATAGTCATGAAATGCAAAATAGAGTAGTAGTTAGTTAAATGTCTAACTCTTTTATATACCGTCGTGTACCCATTGACACTTTGCGCAAAATTTGTGCAATTCCCTTTCAAGTTTTTGGTTTCAATTAGTCCACTGTGCCGCCGCAATCTACGGCGCTCAATACACATTCCATTGACAGCTGATATCATGAAGAGACTATAAAATGCATGGTTTTACTGATTGTTGTGCGATAATGTCGATAATTCTGATTCAGATTCAGATTCGAATACGAATGTATACAATTGCATCCTTGCAACATTTGCAACATGGCATCAAGTTGCCAAAGTAATACCGGAACACATTTGTATGTATGTATGTATACGAGTGCATGTAAAGTAGGGGATGGGTAAAGTACAAAAAAAATCGCTTAAAACAATTAATGACAACCTAATGAATGAAGGCACAATAGCAAGAACAGCAAAATGAAACAACATATTCCAGTGTTGCACAGTGATTTGGCGAAATTTATTAATGTTAATTTTTTTGACTTTTTTGGAATTATTTTAAGTTTCACTGAATTTTTTACTTGTTTTTAAAATTCTTCGATGAATTTTCGATTATATAAATAATTACAATGTTCTAGTTCTTGGGACTTTTTTTTTTTGGTCTGACTGTCATTCTTTCCTTATTTGGGTTTGGGAAATTCACTGGTGCCAACCATTTTTCTTGATTGGTTCATCTCCCCATACAAAAAGTTCAAATGAAAATTTAATTTCGAAATGGGTGTTTTTCATAAAGAATCTAATGTTAACTTCTGATATTTAAATCAATGATTTTTCAACAAATGTATTTTCCAGTTCATGATGTATTAAATAATAGGCATTCAAATTGCTAACTTTTGATCAAACTATTGGATATTTTTATACCCTACACCCAGGGTATATTCACTTTGTCCTTCCGTTTGTAACGCAGAGAAGGAGGCGTGGAAGATATAGAAAAGTATATATATTCTTGATCAGCGTCACCTTCTGAGTCGATATAGCCATGTCCGTCTGTGTTGCTGGCTGGGTGGCTGGCTGGCTGTGTGTTGAAATACACTTTTTGGGAAAACTCAGCAAGATAATTTAATGAAATTTGGTACACTGCCTCCGTCGTCAAAGATAACTCGTGGGATTGAAAATGAGCGAAATCGGTCAACGGACACGCCTACCGCCCATACAAAAAATATATTCAAAATGCAATTTTAGGAGTATTTTTCACGACAATGCAACCAAAATACACTTAAATACTACGCATTGTAGGTGCAAACTCTAAAAAAAACTGAGCAAATTCGGACAAGAGGGCGTGGTACTTCCCATGTCAGCAAATGCTTCTAAATGCTATACTGAAAGAGTTTTTTGAGATAATCCAACCAAATTTCACTCAAACTATAAATGCAAGCTCTGTACAAAAACTGAGTGAACTCGTACAAGAGGGCGTGGCACCTCCCTTCTTCCTAAAATTAAAATTTTATATTTCGCTCATTCATTTGTGGGTTTATTTACTAAATCTAGAATAGAGCTGTTATTTTTCATACGATCTTGTTTCGCAAAGGTTTTAAAATTTTTGAATAAAATATTGTCATTGGTAAGAATAATAAAATTATAAGTTTTTAGTTTCTCAGTCCGGAAAGAGCCTGTGTATGTTATTGCGAGATATCCTTTTTCTTATAACTTGAGATGTAGTGAACCAATTAAAAAGTAGTTAAAGTACGGCTTGTTAAGGCTAGTGTTGCTATCCGTAGTCATTAACAAAAATAAATTTTACTATTTGCTGTTTATGTCATATAGTTTTTAGTAGACCTCAAAACAGTGATTTTTTCACTTTTGTGCAAGGATAACTCAGGATCCTGACGAAAAAAAAAAATAAAGATCATATTCGTAATAAGAAGGTCCCAATCTACCATAAATGGCCATAAAAACTGAGGACGGAAAATCATGTTTGGACTGGACGGGGCTAGAATTTTTTTAAATCGGCAACGATACCAATTTTTTGGCACAGGATGTACAAATTTATGTACTTTCAAATACTTAAGTGACATAAAAATCAAAAATTCAGAACTATAGTTTTTGGATTTTGCCGATTTAAAAAAATTTTAGCCCACAGTGCGGGGGTAGGAACTTAAAAAAATGAACCACCGCAGATCCTGGCAACATCCACATTGTTGTTACTTGAGGTCAGACCTATGGGAATTTCAGCTCAGTTTTCGGTTATCATATTTTGCATACTCAAGTCCATCTTGTTAAGAATTATCCGATAAATTGATTAAAAAATAACCAACTCGCTTGTCTATTAATACATCACGAACGAGAAAATACACTTTTGATGAAAAATCATTGACTTATCAAAATATAATGAGAGATTCTTTATGAAAAACACCATTTTCTAGACGAAATTTTCATTTGAACTTTTTATATGGGGCGATGAACCAATCCAGCAAAACGGTTAGCACCACTAAATTTCCCGTACCCGAATCAGGTAAGAGTGATCTATTTCCCGTCAGACCATATTTTGAACTACAAAAGGTGTTATTATAACACGGTTCGACAAAAAAAAAAAAAAACACATGAGAAAATCCAAAAAATTCTTAAAATAGAAGTTAAAAAAAAAACCGTGTGGTTTTTCTCCAGCACGTCACATTTTTTTTAACGTCTATTTTAAGAATTTTTTGGATTATCTCATGTGTTTTACAAAAAGTTGGAAATTGTCGAACAGTGTTATCAACTAAAATACATATTTCGGGTTTGTCAACTTTAAAAAAACTTCCTTACTCTTCGACTTTTTCAAAATTTTTAAATAGTTCATGCAAAATTTAAATTTGTCGGTATTTATCCGGTAAAGTGTTGCTAACTAACAAAAAAAAACAGTTCAACAGCTGACAGTTTAGGTTTAGTAAAAATGCATTGAAACATTTGGTCCTTATTTATAGAAAATGGTCATAGAGAATTTTAACAAAAGAGTGCGTATTCGCCAGCTATGCAATGGAGGTCATCTGTCCAATGTACTATTTCATGCATAAATTTATTTTATGTCCGTTTTACTTATTTAAATAAAAAAAGAATTCAATTGAAAAAAAATATGTTTTCTATTTAATTAAAATCTTTTAAAAGCATATTTTCTTTAATACCTCAAAAATTTCAGGCAGAAATTTTCTAAGCGACAAGGACAGCTAGGACATTATTGTTATATTGCAACTTTAGGGACAGTATGTGACATGTCGCATATTTGTACGATGCAATGAAGAGGAAAATACATGCAAATGCCATTAAAGCGCCACGTAATTGATTTTTTTTTTGACACGACACAACGTGACATTAATGGCATCTCCATAGACGTATGCATTCAAATTTTTTAAGATTTTTCTTAGAATTACAAGCACTCACTTTTCCACTTTTGTGTATGTGACAAATCACTGTGAGTCACATTGCTTGTAAATTTTTTCAAAAGTTTAGCAAAACAATGCAAGCTTACACAGGTACTTAATTGTTACAGAGATACAAGTAATGGTTTTTGCTGTAGATAAAAGAAATGAAGCGCCACTGCAGTTCAGAAGTTCACATCGACACAAAAAGAAAAATCGATTATAAATATTTTCCTACTTATGTCTTTAAAATACTTTAACGATTTCTGTAAGAGTACTTTAAAATCACTGTACTAGTTTTTGGGGCCTTTTTTTTGGTCTGGCGGAAGATAGGTCATTCTTACCTAATTCGGATACGGAGAATTCAGTGGTGCTAACCGTTTTGCTGGATTGGTTCATCACCTCATACAAAAAGTTCAAATCAAAATTTCGTCTAGAAGGTGTTTATCATAAAAAATCTTTTAGTAACTTCTGATAAAGCAATGATTTTTCATCAAAAGTTTCTTTTGCACTTCATGATGTATTAATGGGCATTAGAATTGTTAACTTTTTAATCAATTTATTGGATATTTTTTTACTTTAACGTCAATTTCTTTCGCATTTTCTTAAAATTTTATTTTTTGCTCAGTCATTTATGGGTTTTTCACTAAATCTAGAATAGAACTGTCATTTGTCATATGATTTGGTTCTGCAAAGGCTTCAAATTTTTACAATATAATATTGTTATTGGTAAGAATTATAAAATTTTATGTTTTTAGTTTTTCGGTCCGGAAATAGCCTTTGTATGTTATTGTGAGATATCCTTTTTTTAAAGGCTTATAACTTGGGATGTAGTGATCCAATTGAAAAATAGTTAAAGCACGGCTTGTTAAGGATAATTTTTGCTATTCGTAGTCATTAACGAAAATTAATTTTACTATATAGATTTTAGTAGACCTCAAAACAATGATTTATAAAAAAAAAACCAAGATCATATTCGTAATAAGAAGGTCCCGATTTATCATAAATTGCTATAAAAACTGAAAACGGAAAACCATGTTTAGACTGGACCGGGTTAGGGGCTTAAAAACATGGACCACCGCATATCCTGACTGCATCCACTTTCTTGTTACTTGTAGTCAGACTTATGAGAATCTCAGCTCAGTTTACGGTACTCATATTTTGCATACAAAAATTAAAGATAAAGTTAAGAAGTATCCGATAAATTGATAAAAAAATTAGCAACTCTATTACTAATTAATACATCCTGAACAGGGAAACATACTTTTGATGAAAAATCATTGATTCATCACAATTTAATAAGAGATTCTTTATGACAAACACCACTTTCTAGACAAAATTTTGTTTTGAACTTTTTGTATGGGACGATGAACCAATCTAGCAAAACGGTTAACACCACTGAATTCCCCATGACCTATTTCGCGTCAGACCAAATTTTCAACTAGTACAGTGTTTATTTCGTTAAAAATATGAGAGATATTTCATATTTCTAAAATTTTTTAAATGAACGCAATATTGCGCACAAAAAAAAAACAAAACAACGCCCACATTGTTTTCATATAAATGAATTGTGGGTGTTATTTCCAAATCTATTATTGCCCACATATACATTATACACTCGAAAAAAAAAATTAAAAATGGTCTAATTTTGAGAGTGCAATAGCAGATAACTGCCATGAAAAAAGTAAAAAAAAAATTAAAAATCATCTAGAAATTATTTTCCTGATATTTTAAGTCAAAATTTCTATTTTTTTAGTCCCACGGTAAACACTTGATACCACGGTAAAGGATAAACGGTGTTTTTGCGCTTTTAGGTAAGTATATCTCATATACCGTACGCGCAAAACCGTTCTGAGATAGAATTCGGAATTAGCATAATGAAATATATCACAAATTACTATTTTTGTTTCTGTTTCTCCGCACAATGGCTCATTTTAGGAAAAGGCGTTGCATAAATTAATTTTGGTGTTGGCCTCTTAAACAAATCTGATATTTGAATTTGATAGAGAATTCTTAAGAGCTAAATAATTTGAAAATTTCAGCTCATTTGAGCACTGAGTTGAGTACTCCGAAAACTGGCTGCGAATGTTTGCAACTTTTTGAGTTAGTCACTTTAATGGAGAAGTCCACTTCACGAAGCTGTGGGCAGAAAAGCTTGTATTTTTAATTTTGTTTTTGTCGAATACAGCGCCATCTAGGCCGAATAGGAACAACATTTTTCTTACAAAATTGTAGCATATTATTATGATAAACACGAATCCGCAATAAAAATTTGGTTTGCAGTTGCAACCCTATGTTAATGACTAAATTAAGTTTACATGGAATTGAAATGCATAACCAATGGAGATAACTCGGAAAGTTATGATCCAATTCGAAAAGTTAAAAGATAAGGTTTAATGAGGAAGGTCATGGCTATCCGATGCCGTTGACAAAAATGAACTACACTATACCGTGGATGAGTCAACTTTAGAGTGAACTTTAAATCGAGGAGTATTTGGATCACAGATCTGATAGAAAGAAAAGGGTTGCCAAGTTCGGAATCAGCAAATTAACAAAAAAAAAAAAATATCGAGATTTCAATCTGATCCTATCTTCTTAACAAAATGCATAACACCTTAAGTTTAATTTAATTCCGATACCGAAGAGAATCGGATTTCAGAAATTTGCTGTAATTAACGTTTTAAGAACTAAGTATTCACAACTTAAAAATTATCACTATATGAAGATCAGACTTAAATAAGATAAGATGTGTTAATCTTTTGCATCAATTATGTTGCTATGAGCTTTTCAATCGCAAATTTTGAAATGTTAAATAAAGTTTAAACAAATTTCATTCCAATTTTTCCCAAGATATAATATAAATTTTGCCTTGACTAAGAAGTTTTCTTCATGGCCCCCTTGAAGGTCGTGCCCCACTTGTTGGGAACCACTATTATATAGATATACGATCTTTGTTAGTATCCTTTGACCCCATTCAGAAGGTAGATCTTCTATTTTCCATATTTGCTATTTGGAATAAAACAGTGCATTTGAGCTTTCGTTTTAAGAATTTTTTTGCATTTGACTCGGAAAAATGTCAACTATTCACCTTTTTGTCCAGGCCAAAGATAGCACCCTGATTACAATTTTTTTCTCCTCATTTGTTTTTTCACTTTTATTTCTTTTGGAAGAATTGCTATGAGCTGGGTAATAATATCCATTTAATTTTCGCCTCATCATGCTAAGTTCGAGGTTTAAGATACGTATTTATAACCACTCTTCATTCAGTTTAACTAACGGCTTGAATTCCCAATCATGTAGTGGATACATTTATATATATTTATTTTTTTTTTTTTTGATTTTATTATTTGACTACAATATTTTTTGCATTATACATACATACATATGTATGTTGCTGTTGTTATTACAACCTTTTTTTTTTTTGTACTGCTAAAGTTTTCTTCATTGCATTGTTGCAATCTGAGTAAATTTTTCTTTTAAAATCTGATAAGCGTTTTATTTTTACCCAGCTAGGAATTAATATGATCTGCAGCATTACCAATGACGACAAATACCTTCAAATCAAACTAGGATGGGTCCTTTTTATGCACATATTAGACCGGGTCGAAGTTTAGATTCATCCCGAAACCGACTCAGAAGTTAGAAGGACTCTTAAGAACGATATCTGCATCTTTTTTTTTATTCTGATGAAAACCAATGAAGCACTTTTGATTCTACTGAAGGCCTATTTTGGTTAAAAAACATGTTTTTCGGTCATAACTTTTTATTTCATTATAAAATAGATACCCAAGAGTGCTTAAGAAATAAAGACTGTGATCTTATAAAAATTTTTCAAAACTTGGTCAAAAAAATGATACAAGAAAAGGATTCCAAAAATTCTGAAAAAACTCACTCCAATTCTTCGAAGGATTCTAAGCATTTTATGTTATACTTCGTAGATGCCTTGGTTTTAAGTAAACCTAGCATTTTGCTGACAAACGTGAGCTTAACAGCTAAAAACTAAGCTTTTTGTAAAAGTAAAAAAAAAAAAATTCCAGAAATTCTGAAAAAATCCGCAACAATTTGGAAAGTTCTAAGCATTTTTTGCCACGTACACTTTTTTCGTTAGATGCCTCGTTTTTAAGTAAAAATCGTTTTTTTGATCGCGTAATTGAAAAAAGTAAAAAATCGATTTTGGGATGCAAATATTATCTATATCACCAAAATAAATTTATAATTTTTAAACGATAAAATTTTTGTAAAAACATAGTCTTTATTTCTGAAGCACCCTTGGGTATCCATTTAGGTACATTAAGCTAGCAGTGCGAAAATGGCAGAACTGAAAAAAAAATGCCATAATTATAGGCTAATTTTGGGCCCAAACGCCGAATTTTAGGTTCTTCATTTAAAAAAAAAAAAAGTTAGCTCTGCTAGCTTAAGTTTAAGCTATTTCGAGAAAACACATACGGGACGTATATTGAACTAAAGTAAGTAGTGAATAATTATAGGTTAATTATAGGCTATTTAAATGCCCCATCGGCAAAAGAAAAGCTTTTCATTTAAAAATGGACCAAATCAATTTTCTTGAAATTAGGAACTTCGAATAACAACAATTCCAGAGAAAAAATTTTTTTTTTAAAAATGAAGAGCCTAAAATTCGGCGTTTGGGCCAAAAATTAGCCTATAATTATGGCATTTTTTTTTTTTTTTTCAGTTCTGCCATTTTCGCTCTGCTAGCTTAATGTACTTTATCCATTTTGTAATCGAAAAAAAGTTATGACCAAAAACATGTTTTTTTTTAGCCAAAATAGGCCTTCAGTAGAATCAAAAGTGTTCCATTGGTGTTTCTCAAAATGAAAAAAAAAAAAAAAAAATGATGAAGAGATTATGGGGCCAGTTCAAAATTATTTACTTTATATATAATTACTTAAAAATCGTGGTACCACCAATTTTATTAAGTCTGCTATTTGCCCCAGCGCACTTTACATATCCACCAAATTTCATTCATCTACATCAAATAGTTTCAGAGGTATGACGAATTTATTATGCCCTACACTCAAGGTATATTCACTTTGTCCTTCCGTTTGTAATGCAGAGAAGGAGGCGTGGCAGGTATGGAAAGGTATATCCTGAGTCGATATAGCTATGTCAGTCTGTCTGTCTGTCCGTCTGGCTGGCTGGCTGGCAGGATGGATGGCTGTCTGTGGAAATATTTTTCACGGAAAAACTAAGCAAGATAATTCGATGAAATTTGGTACATTTCCTTCGTTGCCAAAGTTAGTTCGACTTATTGAAAATGAAAAGTGAGCGAAATCGGTCAACGAACACGCCTACTGCCCATACAAAAAATATATTCAAAATGCAACTTTTTGATTATTTTGCACCGCAATGTAATCATAATACACACAAATACAAAAGGACGGTATGCACAAGCCCTGAGCAAAAACTAGGCGACCTCGGACAAGAGGGCGTGGCACCTCCTTTATAAGCAAAAACATCAAAATGCTATACTGAAAACGTTTTTTAAGGTAATCCAACCAAATTTCACTCAAAATTCTGAAAAGAGATCGTGGCAGCTCCCATATAGCAAAATTTTGAAATTACTGTAGTGTAGGGTATTTTATATTTGGCCAGGCCAAAGGTAACACCCTTTATAGTTTTTTATTTGGGGCTATGAAAGAACACATTTCAATCCATCGTTTGATCTCTCTCTTGATAGGAGTTTTCCACTCCCAGGAAAACCTTTTCCAAATCATATTGATGTTTTTCCAAAATCGAATAAAACTTTACCCATATCAAATAAAACTTTGCAAATATTCACTTAAAAAGCTTATGTGATTTGACTTGGAAAAATATCAATATGATATGGAAAAGGTTTAACTTAGAGTGGGAAGACTGTGCTAACTAAAATTGTTTATCGTATCATTGGAGAAAAGTTAGCGAATGTCACAAAGCCCACCAAAATTCAACGTAAAACAGGTGGAAAAACAAAAGCAACCAACTACTAAGTAGATACGACAAGATGGTTCGTACAGTATAAAGCGAAAGGTGTAAAATTGAGAAACTTTCTTGATTGTAGAACTATAGAAATTCGTATTCTAATCAAGTATGTGGTTGGACTGTTTTATCTCTTCTTTGCGCTATTTCATCACAGTTGCTTTCGAAATTAACGTTCAAAAATATAAAAACCTTTTCATCCGTTCATGATATGTAGAATATCCTTGTCGAACAAAACATCTTATGGTTCTTTAACCAAGGAGTGCCAGTGCATTGCTGTGCTCTTCTTTATGTCTTATGTACTCGTACAAATTAAGTATCAAAGTAACATTATTCTAAATGTTGGATATTGTAATCAGATTTCCTATATTCAGATTAAAGAATCACAAAAAAAATATCTTCGCGGGCAATCGACAAATAAAGGCGGTTAAAACTTTGTTGTGTTGTTGTTGTTTTTTTTATATTTTTTTTATTACAATTCACAGAGAAAAACCAACAACAATGACAGTAAAAATCTATACGATTTAGGTACAGATGCAGATGCATTGAAGGCAATAAATAAATTTCATTCACCTTTACGCATGCGCAGATGAATGAATTATCAAAGCGATTTGTGCGCATCGCAATGCATTGCAGTGCTGAGCAGAGCAACATTAATGCACCAACAAAAATATCACAAAATGCAGTGTTTCAGAAACTTTTCTCACAACCAAAATCTATAGCGGTGAGGGAAGACGATAAAAAAAATTAATTTTGGAATTTCCACGAATCTGGAGTATCATAAAAGAGAGCTGAGAGTTTTTTTTTCGAATTATTTGAAGATCACTTAAAGGTCGCTCATAGCCATGGAAAATCTCGGCTTGATACAGTTTTCATTTGATAATGACCTCAAAAGTACTCGTAATGAGTCATAAGATATCTCAACGTTTTTGCCTTTAATCAAAGTATAAAAAAAAAAAAAAAAAATTTACTGTTTTCTTTAGCTAAAATACCCACAAAGAAGTATTTTCGAAATTTCATCCTAAAACTACATTTTGGATAAAAATTGTTGTCCCAATAGTCCAGGCAAATTAGCATTTGAAATAACAATGATTAGGACAAAGCTGAAAATTGGTACAGACCTTAGATACACCATTACAAGTAAACTGTCAAAAGTCCTCATTGATCCCATGTGAGCTAAAAAAGTCATTCAAGGTCAAAGGTCACAAAAAATAGTTTTTTGGAAATATCTCGCCAGCGGTAGCCTCTAGAGAAAAATGTACGTCCGTAATTTTATAGCTAATAAAATTTCCTATAAAAATGGTCTGCAAATCGATTTCATGCGATTTATAGCTTAGAAGATATTATTTAAATTGCGGCAAAAGCTAGTAAAATGAGCGTGCCGAGTATGGGCGCGCATAGTGATGTGTTGAGCTTTAAATTTATTTAACTCATGAACGGTGAGTCACACGTAAAAAGTGAAAATACTGTTTAAAGGAAATTGCTTGCTTTACAAAATTCATGTTTTTTTTCTTTCGTATGACTAATAGTTTAGGAGATATTTTTGACAATCCCAAAATTTAAAAAAAAAAACAGTTTTTGCAACATATCTCGGAAACGATGTGCTCTAGGAAAAATTTTTTTCATTCATTTGCACATGCGATTCCCTGTGGCGGTCCCTACGAACACTTTTTTCGTCCGACTTGCCGTTCAAGAGATATCGCGATTTGAAAATCATTTTAAAAAATTAACTAAAAACACAACGTCTTTCAGACTTTTGGGGGGTAATCGTGGAATTTCCAAAAAATGTTTTTTTTTTTAATCAGTCTTAAGTATATACACTTACACTTTATTAAGACTCAGCATATTTGATGAATGGGACACGTACTAGCCAAATCCCATGTGATGCCATAATCAAAATATTTCTAGTGCGTGAGCATGAGGAAGATACAGAAAAAGATAGGCTGTTGCTGTGGAAGTGGCCTTAGAAGGGAATGTATGCATGTATGTATTCTCCTTTAACAACTAGGAGGAGCATAGGGCCAATATGAAACGACTCCATTTCTTGCGATCCCTTGCGATGACTTTGATCTCTTGCCAAGACTTGTATTACCTTTTCCAGTAGGTTTTCGGTCTACCACGTCCTCTACTGCATTGTGGATTTCACTCAAGAGCCTGGCGAGAGTATAGAAGGATAGAAGGCAAGTGTCGTCAGCGTAGACGAGATCTTCTAGATGTTCGGTAAAGTTCCATTAGATACCTCTTTTGGCCTTATTAAGAGCTTTATCTAGGATATCGTCAAGAACGATGAGGAAGAGAAATGGTGATAGTAAACACCCCTACCTTATGCCTGAATTAGTGGTGAATGTCAGTGACAACAACCCGTTGTGTAATGCAATGCATTTAAAGCAATCATATTGTGAACGTACTAAGTTTATGGCCTTTGCTGCAATACCTCTTCGCTGCAGTGAAACCAAAATATTTTCTCGGGAGACACTGTCGAAGGCAGTGCTGTAGTCTACGAAAACAGCACGCCACTCACATGACCGTTTTTTTGGCAATTTGACTAGCATGCCATGTAGCCAATCTTCAGACAAACGCTCTTCGCTCCAGATTCTGGAAATCAGAGGATGAAGAATCTTAGCTGATGTAATGGGACATGCTTTTAGCAGTTCAGCTGTTATTTGGTCTATAACTTCGGCCTTGTTGTTGTTCATGCTTTGGATAGCTTTTACTATTTCATCGGTTGTAGGCGGTTGTGTTTGTATACGACTACTACTGCGAGTCACTGCGGCAGTTGTAGTTGGTGATTCTGGTTGCGGGAATGTGGTAGGTGTGGGATTCCGTGTGTCACAAAAATACTCTTTCCATCTAATTATTTGGTCGTCCACGGATGTTAAGAGATTTCCATTTTTGTCTTTGACTGGGCGACTCAGTTGGTGTTTTCTGCCAGATAGTCTGCGATTGATATCGTAAAGCTGCCTTAGAAGGGCTGAGCTGAACTATAGAGTGACTGGTGACTAAGCGAGATATCAGGTAGATATTTTTAAAATAAGCTTTAGGTTACTGGCAGTCGATGGGTAATACAGTTTAATTTTATTTAAAAGTCTTATGTTCAACAGATTTCTTTGATTTACTCACTCTTTTTTTTATTTTTTGTTTGAAAGATTGTAAATATGAGCAGGGACGAATATCCCTGCAGGCAAACTAACTAAGTAGTTTAAGAATAGTTCATAAACTATTCCTCTATGCACTAGCACTAGTCCGACATCAAACCCTTTTACATATAAGCACCTGTTTTTTTTTTGTGTGTTGATGTCCTACGAAATTTCAATTGCCCCTTTCTGCATTACATGCACACCAGTCCGGGGCTAGTTGTGGTATTAAGTAGTATTTAATCGACTAATCTTCAACCAGTGGTTTCGTGTGTAGTCAACCTATAGGCAGTAATATTTTTTTTTCTGATTTGAATTTTTATTGTCTTAAAATATATTAAACAAAGTTAAATTACATTCATAACAACATTCATTTCCTTAGTTTTATTTGTTTCCTCAATTTATTTCGAAACAACATTCAAGTGACACAAAACACAAATTATTTCAAAAGCAAAAAAAAAAATTGGTTTTTGTTTTCGTCACGATTCAAATTTATCTGCCCCCACAAACTACAAACTTATAGCAAACTGGCTCCGACTGCATCCTTTTTTCACTAGTTTCGGGCTAGTACTAACCGCGAACCATTATTTTTTGTAGATTTTAATGCAGGGACATTTATTTATTAAGTTTTTTTTTTCAGTTTGATGTATTGATGTACTATTAAAGATTAAGTCTTATTGTACAATGTACTTTTTTTAATAAATTGCTAATTGCTAAAAAAAAAAAATAAAAAATAAAGTTATGGCGAGTAAAATCTAGTTAAAGGAATGATTTATAGAGTTACGCAGTTAAGAAAGGAAGCTGACTCATTAGTTATACCTTAACTTATAACTTGAGAATCATGAGTTCGATCCCTCGTGAGCGCAAAATGTTTTTCTTTTTTTTTCTTTCCTTTTCGTAATCTTTAACAATCAAATATCGACCACGGGATGAACTTCAGTCCATTTAAAAGTAAAAAAAAATTCAAATTGTCATTGCGTGTGGGTCAATGTCACATGTTTGAGAATCCAGTTCCTAAGTCTTCACAATGCAAAAATGTAATTATGAAAAAAACAACAGAATAAATAAATGAAAAGCATTAAAGTGTAGCCACAATGAGAGCGCAATAAAACAAAAAAATACAACAACAACAATAATAACAACAACAACACAAAATATTAAAATAAAATCACACAAGCGTGGATACAGATATATGTATATATGTATGTGTATGCAAGTTCTTGGCATAAGTTCTGCGCGCGCGCCATCAATTCATTTTGGTCGATTTTAATTGCACAGCCTGGTGATGTCGAACGAAAGGATTCTGATTTCTATCTGAAAATATAGATAGATGTGAAAAGCACTAAAAATCAATTCGATGATGTACCAAAACATCGATACATGCAAATGTTGGATATCAATGTTGAGGATGTTGATGATGTTGATCAGAGACCAACTTTTAGTGGATATTAACGGAAATAATCATTAACTTTACAGATAAATATAAGACTTAAACCAAGTAGTGATTATGCGCTATCTCAGAGAATTTCGCTCTAAAAAAAAAAATAATAAACCCCAATTAATGAAACGAAATGTCGCCCACACAATAATAAATAAAGCCCACATAAAAACGAAATAAATTATTTTCATATAAACTTGCGCGATAATCATTTTGGAAATAACGCCTATATTTTTAATGAAATAATGCCCAAATTTTGTGCGTTAATAGTAAATTAGAATAAAGACCATTTTATGGAACAGAATTCTAAAACACACGCAAACGTCAAGTAATTTTTTGCAATCACCCAAGATCAAGATTAACTTTACGAAAGATATGACCTTTATGACCGATTTGGACAGCATTTTCTGGTATCGAGGCCAAGACCCAAAATCCTCATTGACTACGCTCGATGAAGTTCTAGAAAATCAAACATATCAGAAACGGATAATCCACTATCTGCCTAAGCCAAACCATAGAGTGTCTCCCTCACAGCAGATGGCATTTTGAAAGAAACTCCAAATATTGTCAGTGCTTACCAAGAGAATTTGGAAAAAAATCTAAGCGATATATCGCAGTATTACATCCCCATTTAAAATCCTAACTTGTTTTGCTTACTTCATACAAACGTACATACGTATCTATGTATTGATGTATTTTTTTTTAATTTTTTTTTTTTTTTTTTTAATTTACGTTGGTACCATGCATCTACATCTAAATGCTGTTACAATATTTTGCGGTTTTTGACTTTATTCCTTCATGGAAATTGGTTTATTTTTTTATTCTTTCATACTTTGTATAATCTGTGCCTTCAATTTCACAAGAGTACTTCTCTAAGGTACCACAGCATGGACAATTTTCGTTTAAAAATCTTTTTAATCTCTTACTAATTGTTCAGCATCAATATTTTTTTTATCTATTTCCCCAAAATAACAAATTGATCAAATATTTAAAAAAAATCATCACATTTCAATTCTTGTCCCTTTGACTTCAATAATTTCAAAATTCCTACTGGGATTTCAAACTTACATGGGTTTTTATAAAAGACCAGCTACTATATTTAACCTGGCGTTGCACGGTTGACATTTATTTTTCGACTTAGGGTTATTCAAAGAAAAAAACCAATAAGTTGCGGTTTTGATGACTCAGATAAGTTTTTCATAATAAAACTGCACTATTTATTTTTTCAATGAGGAGAATGCAAAATTTTTCATAATGAAGTAACTCTATTATTTACATTTAACCTTTTTTGGACCGCTCCTGAACCGCTGGAAAATTTGTAATTTTTTTTTTTTTTTTTTTTTTTGCAGATTCGTGCTTAGCGGCACAACATTTCTATTCAAATGTATTTGCAAAAATTAATTTTTTTAGTTCCAAAACAATTATTTTCCGTTTTAAGTACAAATTTTACAACAGTTTTATAGAATTTATCGGTTGTTCAGGGCTTCATGGGGAGAAATCTTGAAATAAATACAAACTAAGTATTACAAATTTTTTTAGAAAAAATTTTCTATTTCTGGATCATTCCATATAAAAACGAAAAATGAGAGAAAAATTAAATTTAATCCAATTACCACCATTTAACAAAATCATAATGTAAAATGTCCATTGGTTACTTATATCTAAAAGAAATTTAAAAAAATTATAAAAGAAATTGGCTCAGTTTATATTTGATAATCAACCATAAAATTTTCATTTCTTACGAGCCATGGTTTTTTACTTCAAAACGTATCATTACGGTATCCCCTCTTATTGCTTGTGACAATAAGAAGTAGCAGTTTGGGCCGATTTTTGATCAAAAAGCAAATTGGTCCGAAT
Organism: Calliopum simillimum; assembly: GCA_951812925.1. NCBI lineage: Eukaryota > Metazoa > Arthropoda > Insecta > Diptera > Lauxaniidae > Calliopum > Calliopum simillimum. The sequence continues at coordinate 84,965,656 of OX638369.1, read as the reverse complement.
TTGATTTATGACCACATGGCTTATGCAGCTTTGATTTGTGACCAAAGATTGTCATAAGAGTCTTTGCTTATAATATCATTAAAACATCAAAAATTCGATTATACACTACAAAAATTTAACCGATTTCATTCTTGTGCCTCAAGTCAGAACAGAATGTCCCGCCGAGTCACAAATTCAAAATGTTATATTTTCTTCATCAAAATAGTTGGTTTTTATTTTAAAGTCTTCATTTGCAACATAAAAAATAATTCATAAAATAGTGGTAGTTTGGCTAAAATTCTTCCTTAAGTTAATTAATGAAAAAGGGCGTTCCGTTTCATGTCCTAGGAGTCACACTTATTTAAACAACAATTTAAAGAGTGTGTCGAAAACAACTTATACACGCTTTTTCAGCCATAACTTATACTGCGTCCAACGAATAATTTTTTTTTTTTTTTTTTCTTTTTTGAAGCACGTTAGCTTTAAAAAATATATAAGATATTATATTTATTCAAATTATTAATTTTCAATTGTTATTTCTATCAAAATGGACAGCGAAATAAAAGTACATGAAAAAATAAGGAAAACTTTTCCAAAAATTCATTGTGGACTTTCAGAAAAATAGCAACAGATCTCAAGGTTCATCGCCACACTGTTTCAAAAGCCATTAAACAGTATAAAGAAGACTTCATCATTGCACGAAAACCTGGATCAGGAAGAGAAAAAAATCCAACAAATATTGGTAAGGCAAAAGATGTCGAAAAACTCTTTCGAAGGGCTCCGAACACTTCTGTCAGAAAAAGAGAACGTGTAGTTAAATGCTCTGATTTTTTTGTGCGCAAAACCAAAGCTAATGCTGGGCTGAAGTCGAATAAAGTTCAGAAAGTTCCACACAGAAAAAAAAATATCGGTCAATCTAACCGATTTCAACAATAGAAATTGCACCAACCCGCAGTAAAGGTTAAATTGCCTGTGCAGTCTAGTAAAATTACTGTGAAAATAGTACTGTACAGTTACTGTTAAAATGTTTAGGTACTGTGAAAATAGTTAATTTAACCTAGGTTCTCGATAGAAATTGCACCAACCCGGAGATTTTTTATTTGGACCGTTGAACTCTGTAAATCTACAGTTTACTCGGTTTAGAAACTATCAAACGCAGTTACAGTAAATATAACCTATTAAAAAATCACTGAGCCAAGCGCAGTCAGCGCAAAATTTTCGCTTTTACAACAACTTCAAATTCGAATTTACAACAACAATAATATTTCAACAATTTTCAAAATTTCTAAGGACTAGGACACACACAAAAAGTAGGGGTATTCACGCGTTGATGCGCAATGCTCTTGCGGTTTGCGAAAGTTTGACATTTGTAAAACAACAAACACATTGCCGAAAATTTCGCACTACTTCTGCAATTTCTCAAGATGGAAATATTCACATTGAATGTTCAGGCGTTAGTGCGTAAAAGACTTGCATTTTCGCAACTGCGCATCAACGCATTAACACCCATATTGTTTGTTGTGTTTGTTTTTGATGCGACGAAGTCGTTGTTGTTGTTTTATGTTGGTTCGAGTTCGATTTTTTGTGTACGCAAAAAAAGCAACAAAAACGCGAAAATTTTGACGAGCGTGAAAAAAAACAACAAAAATTATTTCTGTGAATGTTGTACAGAAATATTGATGTTGTTGGTCGAGCCAAAATTGGCTCACTTTTGTTCTACGCTGACACCCTTGTCTTAAACAATGTGAGAATTTTATTTTACCTGTTAAAAACTCAACTCAAATCCATATGATAAAAAAAATGTATGGAATACAAAATGTACAGTTGAATTCAACTGTAGAAAAGTAAAGCTGATTTTGAAATTTTGAATTGTGGTTTTTGTTTCCTATAGAAAATTGGAAAAACTATAGCATGCAAAATTTAAAGTTAATTTTACCGTCAGTTTTTTTTTTCTGTGCAAATCGAAATGCGGTAAAGAATTTAGAATCAAAAAAACCAGCTAAAAAATTAAGGTCTTATTTTATAAAAAAATTTACGTGCTGTGTGATGGATGATGAAACCTATGTTCTGGCAGACTTTTCACAATTTCCGGTACAAGATTTTGATGTGGCTGATGAACGAGGTAATATTCAGGAACAATACCGGACAAAAAAGCAAACAAAATTCCCTGCGAAGTTTCTTGTGTGGCAAGCCATTTGCAGTTGTGGCAAAAGAAGCCAAGCATTTGTGACTTCAGGAACGATAAATACAGAAATGTATAATAAGGAGTGTCTTCAAAAACGGCATATTTCCGGTCCGATTAGCATCATGCCACTATGGAAAAAAGGCCCTATAGGTCAAAAGGACATTTTTTTGGCCAAAATTCATAACGTCCATATTATCATGGTGACCAACTTCAAATTAAGTTTTTATGTTGACTTTAGACTAAAAGAACAATTCTGAAAAAAATCTTAACCCTTGTACTACCGGGTCAAAAATGGTACGTAATAAAATTTCTAAATCAAAAACACATGACAACAAAGTTTTGTTGCCAAGCATTTCCGAAGTAACTTTATGCGTTGAATCTGAATCCGCGGTCAGAATTGACCTACCACCTCAGGATTTGGAGATATTTGAGGTCAAACTCATGAAAAATGGCCATTTTGGCTATATTTGAGGTTAGATGCAAACTGCAAAAAATTTTTATTATTTTTTTTCCAAATGTATCTTGTAGTTCTATTCTGTTTCTCTTAAAAGATGTCATACAATAATTACTTTAAAAGTTATGGCTGATTTAAGATGTCATCTTGAAATCCCATAAAACGGGTAAAACGACACGACTTTTGATTGCATGATATCAACTTGAATCTTTAATAACTTTTGCAGAAAGTATTGTATGAAACATTTTAAGAGCTCATTTTAAAGGTAAAAAGTGGTACTCGGTTATGAATTATGCAAAAAAAAAAAAAAATAAAAAAAAATTTTGAGCAATCTAGAACTAACCTCAAAAGTAAAAAAAGTACTAATTTTTCGTATATTAACCACAAATATCTCTATTTTTCGAAAAATCTGGTGCAAAAATTATACGCACTTTTACCCAAGTTACTTGGACTAGTAGTATCTTCAGTATTTTCTTATAAGAAATTGAAAAACAGCTTCTTCGTTTTCTTTTTTGTCTGTCTTTTGCAACCAGATTTCGAATAAATCAGAATTACGGAAGAAAAGTTACCTGACAAAAAAATTCATTAAAAAAAAAACGGGCAAAATCGGGCGTCTATATTTCTAAAGAACATTAACAATAGCAACGTCTTACTGGTTTCGGGTTCCTTAGGACTAACAATCTGCAACAAAATTTTAAAAGCTTACACGAAATTCAAAATTTAAAAAAAATATTAAGTCAGGGGTCAAATTTGAATTTTAGATTTTTCCACAAAAAACCAAAATATATTTTAATGTTTTGACCTTAATGTGTTAAACATAACATCATCAATTTTATTCATTTTTGTTTTCGAAAAAAACAAATTATTTTTATAACTTTTTATTAATTGAAAAAAGGAGTTAAAATCACGACTTTTTTGCGTTATCGCATTAAAATGCAAATACAACATCGCTGAGGAACGAAAACTTACTTTTTCCCAAAACAAAAACCACTTTTGTTTGTATTGAAGTATTCTCCGTTACACTGCATCAACAAAAACTCAATAGCAATGCTTGTAAAAATTGAATGAAATTGAATTTTGGCCAAAAAAGTGTGCCTTTTGACCTATAGTGCACGGGAGGCAAATTCACCCAACTATCCAGAACTCCGGCCTGTGGTGAGATATTGCACGCTCGTGAAGAGGCAATTGAAGAACACAGGAAAGTTATCCCAGGACATGTCTGACTTCAAGAGTAAATGGACCGGCTCCTCCAATAAGGAAACAACTATAAATTCGTTGATGACAGGATTCCCAGAAAAAGGTGGATAGATTTATAAATTCCGATTAATAATTGAATGTTTTAATGTTTAATGAATTTCTACAATATATTAATAAATTCACATATTTAAAATAATTTTCGAGAGAGTTTTCACAGTCTTAGGGCTTAAAATAACTTAGTTATGAACAAAGTTTTTTTAGAATCTATAAAATCTATAATGAGTCACAATGGAATGCCCCTTATACAGAAATGTTTGAATTTGTTTATGTTTGACATTTTATTTTTATTTGAGTTTGAACAATTTTCGTTCATCAAAAATGTAAACGAGAATGGTTTATTATACAAATTTTGCGCAGTAGATATATACTTTATTTATTTTTTTTTTTTTTAGCGATGAGCATCGGATTAAGCATTTTTTTATCTATATTTTAGTCCAATCGCCAATTTTTTACGTTTTCCACTTCTCTTGCAAATTCCAAATAAAGAAATGTAAACATTACACCCTGTTTTCATATTTTTTATTATTAAAATCGAAAAAGGCAGTAACTCCATACAAAAAAGATGAAAAATGAAATAGATTTTATAACAAAGAGAAGTTGCTGCCTTTTCTGAATAAAAATAAAATTTCGATTTTCTCAAAACTATGAAAAACGAGTTGCGTCCTTTTATAATATTACGGCAGTGGTCATTATACATAAATTGGATTTGCTCCAGAAATAAACAAAAAATGCAATAGTAGAAAATATTTCTCCAACTCCACCACTACGAAAAATATGAACTAACTAACTCTTAAATGGACATGAAGTAATAGCAAACGTCAAAATCATATTCTATAAGAAATATTGCAAATACTTTGCCTTCTCTTGTTCTGGGTTATCTTAATCAATCATCAAATATGCAACATATTTACATCTTTTCTTGTAAATTTGAAAAGTTCCTTCATACCCTGCATATCGACAACATGCAACATGCTTCTTACGTACATACATATTTACATTTTACGTTATTCCGTGCGCTTTCCTTGATCCACAGCAACCCCCAGTGCGAGAATTGACTGCGCACAGGCTCAGTTGAAACCTATAATTAAGCCACCCACATGCAAGTAGTCGTCATCGTCGCATACATACATATATGTCATTTGCACATGCAGAAAAAGCATCACATTTCATATACACAAACACATACATAAACGTATGAATTATATAGGATACTGAATGCAGCATGCAAATTTACGCCAATAACTTTTAAAAATTTACTTCAAAAATAGTAAGAACAACAAAAGTAATCATAGATAAACAAAAATTTTGTGGAGTTGAAGAAAAGCAGTGTAGGTCCGTGCAAAGTGATGTTGTATTCATTGCAGCAGCAAAAATATTCACTTTGCGTGCGTTATGTTATTGAGGGGCAATAAATGGCAGTTTTTTTTAAATTAACTTTGCTAGAACAACTTTATCAGTTCAAATCAAAAATCTAACACTCTGAACATAAAATGTTGCAGTAAAAATCTGAGAACTATGCAACAATACCCACAACAACAATAAAGTCGGCTGCAAATCGGATGCTTCAAACGTAATGTTTGGTCTAACATTTATCAACATTTTCCGACTTTTTTAACAATTTTTTACTTAAGTATAATTTTCCAATACTTCTCCAACATTCATTGCCTTTAGCAAAATTTTCAGATTTTTCAAAATTTTTCAACACTCTTCGATCTAACATTTTTTGACGTTTTTCAAATGTCAAAATTTCAAAATTTTTGGACTTAAGCACTATTTTTTAATTTTCTGAACATTCTTCGACTTTTACCGACTTCTCTAACATTTTTCGACATTACCGACATTTTCAAATATTCTCAAAATCCTCGACTCTTGTGAAATTTTTTGACTTTAACAACTTTTCCATTATTCAATTTTCTCAGCACCTTTCGACTTTAGCAACATTTTCCAAATTTCTCAACATTTATCTACTTTAGCAACATTTTTTAATCTTCTCAACATTCTTCCAAAATCACAACATTTTCCAATTGTATCAATATTCTTCGAAATCAGCAAAATTTTTTTATTTTTCTCAACATTATTCGAAATAAGCAACATTTTCCAATTTTCTCAACATTCTTCGATTTCAGCAACATTTTTAAGTTTTTTCTATATTCTCCCGAGTTCTCTTTAGCAAAATTTTCCAGATCATTTTCTTAATTTCTCAATATTTTTTTGTCTTTAGCAACATTTTTAACTATATCAACATTCTTCGACATTTTGCGACTTCATTTTTACTTTCGATTCCTCTAACAATTTTTGACGTTTGCAACATTTTCCGACTTCTCTTTGATCATCCAAACATAGCTTTTTCAAAAAGCCTTTTTGGCACATTCTTTTAGTTGCTCGAATCATTTCATTGCCAATACAGAAAACACTTTCCTTTTGTTTAGCGCTTATCTCTCATCGTATCATTCCTTTGTTGCTTTCTAAAGGAAGGAGGAATCGGAACAGTCAGGGATCGAGTTTCTTCTTTTTGGCTATGGAAAGCGAATGTGTGTCTTGGAACTCTTTGCGATAAAACATTATTTTATGCCTTCGATAGGAAAGCACAATCTGAAGAAAATATAGGAAAAATTATGAAATGAAAATAAATCTAGTAAGGGTGTAACCTTTGGCCTGGCCAAACATTAAATACCCTACATTGCAGTATTTTGAAAATTTTGCTTTTATGGAAGGTTCCATGCCCTCTTGTCCGAGTTCACCCGGTTTTTGCTCAGAGCGTGCATTTATAGTCCTTAGTGTCTGAGTGAAATTCGGTTGCATTATCTCAAAAAACTTTTTAAGTATAGCGTTTTGAAGCTTTTGCTTCAGTGCCACGCCCTCTTGTCCAAGTTCGTCTAGTTTTAGCTCAGAGCGTGCATTTATAGTCTTTAGTATTTGAGTGAAATTTAGTTGGATTATCCCAAAAAACTCTTTCAGTATAGCGTTTTGAAGCTTTTGCTTATGTGGGAGGTGCCACGCCCTCTTGTCCGATTTCACCCAGTTTTTGCTTAGAGCTTGCGCTAATAATTTGTAGTATTTAAGTGTATTTTGGTTGAATTGTCGTGAAAAATACTCCTAAAGTTGCATTTTGAATATATTTTTTGTATGGGCGGTAGGCGTGTCCGTTGACTGATTTTGCTCATTTTCAATTCCACGAGCTAACTTTTGCGACAAAGCCAACGTACCAAATTTCATTGAATTATCATGGTTAGTTTTTCTGTAAAAAATATTTCCACGCACAGCCAGCCAGCCAGCCAGACAGACGGACATGGCTATATCGACTCATGAGGTGACGCTGATCAAGAATATATATACTTTTCTATACCTGCCTCGCCTCCTTCTCTGCGTTACAAACGGAAGGACAAAGTGAATATACCCTGGGTGTAGGGTATAAAAATGCGAGCGCAGTCGGTTACTGAAATAAGCCCGAAATCAAACGTAAGCATTGTGTACATCGTTTTTGAGCATCTTAATCAATCCGAAAAGGTGTAGTTCGTTTTTTGACTACTTTTCGGAACATCCAACGATTAATCCACTTCTGAAGGTGGTCGTTTTATTTTTTGCTGAGTAGGTAGCTACATTTTCAAATTTTCTCAAATACCTTTAACACTTGCTGATTCTCATAACCTTTATCGTATTTTGCAATATTTTCCAATTTTCTCAATATTTTTCGACGTCTCCAACACTCTTAGTCTTAACAACATTTTTCGACTTTACCAACAATTTTCGGCTTTTTGGCATCTTATGATTTTTCTGTTCCAAACTAAGGTCAATATCGATTTTGGAAAGAAATATCATGGGAGGTCTTCACAAGAATATTCGTCTTAGACTTCTTTTTTTTTGTAGAAAAGCACATCACAGACCACAACTGAAGCTATTGCTCTCAGTTCAAGTTGCGCGCGCGCGCACTCTGAAATGATGACGATGATGCCATAAAAAACAAAAACATTCCAAGATATCAGCGCATCTTTTCTTTCTGGTTTCGTCTTTATTTTGTTTGTGTCTTTTTTTTTTGGTTTTAGTTATTCGCCAATAGTACTTAACCGTAAGGAACAGAAATCAACAAAAACACAATACCAACAATAACGAAGTTAACGAAAATAAGACCAAATTGGCAATACGTTGATACAAATGTGCAAATGACGATTGGCTGTAAAAGAAGTGTTGTGCGATCTAAATGATTTGCTACGACCACCCAACCGAGGTGTCGCGTTGCCACAAAAATCAAAATTGCCAACGACACAAATAAAAAAAAAGAGTGAGAAGATTCTAATCAATATATGTAGACGTAATGAGAGTTGCCTCTACTTAATTCATATTTTGTAGTAACAATGAACCAAATTGCCAAATTGAATTTCAAACTAGTAAGGGTGATTTCTTTGGCATGGCCAAAAACTTAATACCCTACACTGCATTTCAAGTATATTATTAAACACTCAGTTGATAAATAATGCAATATTCTTGTACATACTAGTTTTTATTAAAATAAATTGTTTTATTCTTCTTATAAGAACAAATTGCTCCGAGCTTACCTAGATTTTGCGTAGAGCATGCATTTACTGTTCTGAGTGTTTGAGTGAAATTCGGTTAAGTTTTCTTAAAAAAATCTTTCAGTATAGCATTTTGAAACTTTCGCTTATATGGGAGGCTCCACGCCCTCTAGTCCTACTTCGCCTACTTTTTGCTCAGAGTTTGCAATTAATGTTTTTAGTGTTTGGGTGAAATTTGGTTAGATTATCTCAAAAAACACTTTCAATATATCATTTTGAAATTTTTGCTTATATGGAAGGTACCACGCCCTCTATTCCGAGTTTTCCTACTTTTTTCTCAGAGCTTGCATTTATTGATTTGAGTGTTTGAGCGCAAATTGGTTGGATTACCACAAAAAACGCTTTCAGTATAACATTTTGAAACTTTTGTTTATATGGGAGGTGCCACACCCTCTTATCCTAATTCGCCTAGTTTTTGCTCAGAGCTTGTACTTACTATTCCTAGTATTTATGTGTATTTTGCTTTTTTTCGTTTTTATTGCATTTTGAGTGTATTTTTTGTATGGGCGGTAGGCGTGTCCGTTGACAGATTTTGCTCATTTTCAATCCCCCGAGCTAAATTTAACGACGGACCCAGAAGACCAAATTTCATTGAATTATGTTGCTCAGTTTTCCCAAAAAATGTATTTCCACACCCAGCCACCCATACAACCGCCCTCCCAGCCAGCCAGCCAGCCAGCCAGCCAGGCAGAAGAACATGGCTATATCGACTCAGGAGGTGACGCTGATCAAGAATATATACACTTTTCCATATCTGCCACGCCTTCTTCTCTGCGTTACAAACGGAAGGACAAAGTGAATATACCCTGCGTATAGGGTATAAAAAAGATTTTATCTTATCACAGCACAGTGCTTCCGTTTGTATGAGAACGATGGTTATAAATAGTAATAAAAGAGCTGGGATCTTGAAATTTTGTATAAATGCTTCTTGTGTTAAAACAATTAAAAAGTCTGATTTTGATCAAAATCGCTGCACGGACACGCCTACCTCCCATACAAAAGTTGAGGCGTGGTTGAAGCTTTTTTTTTTCATTAAGTTGACAACGCTGATCACAAAAATGTGACACATTATTCACTATCACTATCGAAGTTCGAAAAAATGGGAAGTAAATCGACAAATAGTGCCATAGCTGTCCAGGTGTCACACATAGAGAAGTTAAATGTAAGACCAACACCTTTTTTTTTTTTGTCCCCAACAATTTTTCTCCAGCATAATCACCCCTTAGAAGGGCTCCCCCGCAAAAATTACATTGTTATGAAATTGACGTCCCCACTAACAGAGAGCCCATGGTTGGGTAGAATGTAAGACCAACCTCCATTATTTTTTGTCCTTTAACATTTTTCCGAATGTAATTACCGCCTATATCCACTCCTTAGGGGCCTTTCGTGCAAAAATTACCTTTTTTATGAGATTGACTTAAATCATTTTTTTTTTTTTTCCTCAACATTTTTTCGCAATATAGTTACCCCCTATCTCTACTCCTTGGGGGTACACCCCTGCAAAATCGTTCTTTTTTATGAAATCGTCTTCAATTTCTTTCCGGTTGCCGCAGCTCGGGTAGAACGTGAGACTAACGTTCATTATTTTTCATTTTTCTACAATTCTCCTGAACGTACTTACCGCCTTTCTCTATGACTCCCTCTACTTTCAGGGTGCCCCTATTGGGGTAGAATGTAAGACCAACCTCAATTACTTTTTCCCCCTTTAACATTTACCCCGAAATTACTTATACCCTATCCCTACTCCTTAGGCTGCATTTTATGTTCTCTATATAAAAACATAAGTCTGATAAGAAAAAATGATTTTTGCAAAGTAGCCCCAAAATGATGCTGATATCGTTTTTAAGAGTCCTTCTAACTTTTGAGTCGATTCCGGAACGAATCTAAATTTCGATCCTGTCTAATGTGTAATCTTTTTGATTTTTCAGGACATAAATGCTATAAAACATGTTGAATCCAACAAATCATCAGCAATTAAAAGAAAACGGCAATAGCAGCTCCAACACAACCAACAGCACCACTACAACAACAACTACCAACAGTAGCAGCATCATCAATACGCTTGTTTCAAAGCGCAGGCGCAACAAGCGTAAAGCACATTTTAATTGCGGCAAAAGCTCTTCATCTTCATTCTCTTCATCAGCGTCAACATCAACAGCAGCATCAGATGACGACGCTGAAGTGGATGAAGAATTGGAAACCGAGTCATCGGAAATGGAAGGTAATGTTTTGAATTTAAGTCAACATCGGCATGATTCGAATGATGGTGGTAGCAATTATGTTGCTGCTTCTTTTGTTACTTCGATGCTAACCGATGCGACTTGGTTGCAATTTTATGATGATTTGTTGCGTCGTGTGCAACATAATGGCGCTGCAACAGCAGTAAATACGGCAACAATCAATAGTATTGTACACAATGGTGAAAATGGTGAGTTAAATTATTTGTTTTCTTTTTAAAGGAATTAAGGAAAATTTTCGTATTTTATCGTTTACATTCCAAAAAACAAATTGTTGATTCGGTGAGACCAAGCACAATACGGTACTATGAATTTCAGACAATGATCCAAAACTTAGTTTCCAAGCCATTTTGGTTTTGTATTAAGAGTCTCGGTCTCGGCCTTGGTTTTGGTTTTTGGTCTTGGTTCTGTTTGTAGTTGTCATTTAAATTAAAATTCAGTATATTACCTATTTCATTGCAGCTAAAACTGTCAAATGTTCAAAAAATATTCACGATAGCCTTGAACAATCAGCAAGGCAGCAGAAACCTTATAGCAAAGAACCAATGGCTCAAGAGGATGAAACGTCCGCCCTTTTAACTGAAATCAAAGTTGAAGAGCAGCCAACAATAAGCGGCGGTGGTGATAATAGCGATATATATGATAATGCTAAAGATGATAACAGTAGCAGCAATGACAATGCAACTACAATGCGTAGCAGATTAAAAAGAGGCGCTAATAAATTTAAAAGAAAAACTAAAAGACAGAAAATCCATGATGATGATAAAACAAAATTAAAAGATGAACCAAAAAGTGAAGGCGATGAAAATGTTAAATCAGCAAAAAGTTCCGACGATGATGAAGATGATCATTATGATGAATTTTTACTAAAAGCGCCAGAAATCCAAGCGTCCTATGCTTTTCAACAGCAGCGATACACTGATGATGCCGAAAGTGCTTATAGCGACAGCAGCGATGCTGGTGGTTCAACTTCAAGAGCGAATTCATTACGCAATGTCGAGGCTTATTTTGATAGTGCAGTGATAAGACAAAGTCAAAGCGATATAGCTACGGGAACTGATACGCCCGAGGGAACGCAAGAAGATGTAGCTGGTGTGAAGCAGAAATCTTTTTTCGGTAAGTTAGTCTTGCTATCTATTCTATAACATTTTAGAAGCATAAGTAAGTAGGTCCTCAAGAAAAGTTCCTTAAACATTTCGTGATTCGTATCTTGTTAGTTTATGATGTGTCCGCCACGTGCAACAGCCTCATCAATCCTCACAGTCTTCACTTTCCTGATCGCAAGACCTCTATTTATTGACAAACTAGGAATTTACAAAAGTTTGTTTGTATAAGATTGGTTTGGAAAAACGGACGGCCTATGTAGATGATGACGAGGCAGAACTTCAGATTAAAAGTCCCATTGAGAACGCGGAACCGCTGTGGTTGGTCAACCAACAATTGTTAAAAGAGAGATGGGGTTAAACCAGGAAAAGGGGGGATAAAAGTAAAAAATAGAAGGAAAATAGAATCAAACAAAAACTAAATAAAATTATAAAACTACAATGAAAAGGAAAGAAAAATTAGTAGAAATACTCATACAAGAAAAGTAACAAGTAAAAGGAAAAAGGATACAAATAGAAAATTAAAATAAATTAAATAGAATGGTTTTCAGCAACTTCGCCATTATTGTTTCATATATAAATATATGTGTATAAATATATATGTGCATTAGAGTGGTCCAAAATCCGAAAGTGTTAAAAAGTCAAGGTGCGCGCGACTTTTCTGAATCCTTGGATCCTGCTGATTACAAAATGTGCTTTGGAACCAAAAAAAAATTGCGTTTAGATATTCCGCAACGAGCTTGAAGGTACTTTTTTAGGAATTTTTGAGTTTTTGAGTACTTTTTTTAATTTAAACGCTATATCTTTTTAACCAGATAAGGTATTTGCAAAAATTAAACTGCATTTTGGTAAAAATATTTTGAGTCAAATTCTGCATTAATAATAATAAATCTAGTCTTTCCCAATTTTTTTTAGCAGCACTTTAAACTTCAAAATTTGTTAATTTTTTGAGGTGTTTGCACATTCAAGAACCGATTTTTTTCTTATTTTGCTCTAGCAAATTTTTTTTTAAATTTTTATATTTTTAGGCATTAATTTATCTTTAAAATAATTTCAACAACTAAGCTTTTAGTAACACTTTTACTCACTAAAAACAATTAAGTATAATTAAATTGGGCTTAAAAAAAAAATTAATTTTCATGTTTTTAAGGCATTGAAATAAGATATCTTAATGGGATGACGTAAGGTACCACTTTTTTCTAATAAATTCATTAGTTCCTAATCTTCTGAGTAAAACAACATTCTTCGCAATATCGAAATCTTGGCACTTCGTGTTATTTTTGCGAAAATAGGTTAACAGATAGTTTTCATAGATTTTCTAAGGAAACTAAACAAATAATTAAATCAAAAAGAAACTAAAATAGCCGTTTTGGATGTATTTGTTGATGCTGATTCCGAATTTGGTCTCAAAATTGCTGTATCTTGTACGGTTAATGAGATATTTTTACATAAAAGTATAAGAAACACCGTTTTTGCTCTTTTTAAAGTGATATTACAAGTGAAGGTTACTTTCAACCACAAAAAATGGTATAGTGGTTAGAAGTGCCAGTCTGATCCTTTAAAAATCAATTTAAATTATACCGATATCTCTTTTATCTTCAGAGTTATCTTAACCTAAAAAGTTGAAAAAGTGCAAAAAACACGTTTTTTTGTTATTTCTGCTTACAATATTTCGGAGGAACAAAGAAATATCGATATAATTTAAATTGGGTTTTAAAGAAAAAGGCTGTCACTTTTAACTTCCATACCAGGCTGAAAGTTACCATGTTGTGATATAACAGCTCCAAAAATAGCAAAAACGGTGTTTTTTGCATTTTTAGGTTAGGATATCTCTAAAACCGTGTGAGATAGAGCAATTCTGAGACCGGATTTAGAATTTTCATGAATACATACATCGCAAATGACTATTGTTGTTTCTGTTTCTCCACGAAAATTTTAAGCTCAAAGTTTTTTTTTTGGCCAAATTTGATTATGTTTTACGGTTTTTAGTAAGTAAAGTGAAGCTTATAGCTTAGTTGTTCGAGTCATTTGATAGATAAATTAATGCATTAGAAAATAATAATATAAAAAAAAAATTTGCTAGAGCAAAATAAGAAAAAAATCGGTTCTTGAATGAGCAAACACCTCAAAAAATTAACAAATTTTGAAGTTTAAAGTGCCGATAAAAAAAATTGGGAAAGACTAGATTTATTATTATTGATGCAGAATTTGGCTTAAAATATTTTTACAAAAATGCAATTTGATTTTTGCAAATACCTTATCTGGTAAAAAAGATATAGCGTTTAAATTAAAAAAAGTACTCAAAAACTCAAAAATTCCTAAAAAAGAACCTTCAAGCTCGTTGCGGAATATCTAAACGCAATTTGTTTTTGGTTCCAAAGCACTTTTTGTAATCAGCAGGATCCAAGGATTCAGAAAAGTCGCGCGCACCTTGACTTTTTAACACTCTTGATTTTTCCATACAAAATTTGGACCACTCTAATGTGCATATATACATATGTTAGCGCGCAGACAAAAACTGAAATGTCATTGCACCGATTGACTGGGTGACTAATTGAAATATAATTCGTAGCCAAATATGCAAGCGACTGTCTTTTGTCATGTACTGTGGTTGTCCCTTTGCAAATTGAATTGTCAGCAAAACTTCAACTACGGCTTTGATTTCGATACAAATTTAACAAAACAAATACTTTTATTAAAATCACACAGCACATAGCTTTGCCAAAGGTCAATAAAGTGAAAACACAGTGGTTCAAAACTAAATAGACATAAATGAAAGTTAACATGGTTATTGTGAATATGTATCCCAAATTTTTAAAATTTTCCTTAAAATTGAGTGCATTGGTAAGAGTGCAGAGAAACAGAATTTCAAATATTAAAGGAAAGTGAAGGATATATTTGAGATTAAAGAGAAAGAATCTGTGTTACTTATTCTGCTGCATAACTAACCACGCCGGTGGAATGGATCGTTCGACCTAAACATGCGTTCTCAGCAGTGCTGTCGTTTTCACTTCGCCACTTCCCCTTAGCTTAAAAATGGACCGAAGTATGGCTGTTCGAGGATCACAATACACGGTGCTATTACTGGACACCGTGCCATGGGAATCCATGCATCTCGTTTAGGTCTCTCAAACATCGTCGACCTTTGTAGAAGTTGTAAAGATTCCTGTTTAGAAAGAAACAGTCTTCCATTTCTATTGCGAGTGCCCAAAGTTTGAGCTTAGACGTAGAAGGAACTTTGGTCATTTCAATTTTGAATCGCTTGACTCACTATCTGGAGTGTGTCTTAAATCCATATGGAAGTATACATATATGTACATCTAAGTGGTTCTCTTACATCCGTAGCTAAATTGGAGCGTTATTTAACCGTCTCTGTTTCGGTATGCTCCAAATAAATTGTATGGGCATGAAACAGACAGATACTCCTGACGCTGGTCTAACGCTCAAATTTAGGTATGGCAGTTAGACTTTCTTCGCTAGAGCTCGGGAATACAATGGGCCTATTTACGAGGCCTCCAGGATCTAACATAACTTAACCTATGGCTACTCAAACATGGAAATTTTGTTTGAGCGGTCGGCAAAACTTTTCTTACTCAAAACCATCTTACAAGAAAAGTGTTGAGGCAAAAAATACTTAGAATTTTTGGGGACATTTCACAATTTTGCAAACGAATAAATTAAATAAATAAATTTGTGCTCTAACTTTTTGTGTTCACTTCGCAACACTTCACTTTTTACATAATTTCACTTCGCTCAAATTTTTTAAAACGACAGCAGAAAGATATTTTTTTTGTTGGTGTTTTCTGAATACTGTGGTGAAAAAATTAAAAAAAATCAGTCGGGCCGTTTTTAAAAAAATTAATTTTGAAAATTCTAGGGGAGAGTTGTGTAACAGGTTTGGTTTCTGGGAAAAAAATCTATGAAATTTACATTACTAGCTACCAACAAAGCACGTGTCAAGGGATATTGTGGTGTGAGCTTACTGTTCCATGTTTCTGAGTAAAAAACACCAACATTACAAAAGCAGAGGCAAAAATGCATATAGCCCAGGAAAATAAGACATTTTCTGCGAAAAAATTCCCAGTGGAAATTTTTCACCGGAATTGTCTTTATTTATGCATGATACACAAACTGTGAAAAGTCCATTGCAAAGTCGTGTGCGCATAAAAAGTTATTAAGGCTCAAAGGTCGTTAAAATCAGTTTTTTGCAAATATCTCGCTAATGCTAACTTTTACAGAAAAATGTTGGTCTCCAATTTTGTAGCACTGGAAATTTCCTACAAAAGTACGTTGAAAGTGTTTGCTTACGACTTCTAGTTTAGGAGATCACCCAATTTAAAAAGTTGTTAACAGTTATGATATGAAATACTACCTATGAGTTCATATTAAAATATCTTACTTTTTAAATTGCAATAACTCTTCAATGAGAAATTGTACAAACAAAATTAAAATGCCGTTTGAAAGATAATTTAATTTTCTATATACCGTACAAATTTTTTTTTTTCGAACGGCTGATGACCTTAAAAATATTCTTGAATAACCGTTAAGGCTTCGAAATTACTGGTTTTTTAAGGATATCTGCGAATTGGTAAGTACTACGATAAAAAGTAATGCGACCACATTTGTAGAGAATTACAAGATCTACAAAAAATAAGCGATATGTGTACACATAGAAGTAACCGTTTAGAACCGTATAGATTTTGTACGGTATATAGAAAATTAAATTATCTTTCAAATGGCATTTTAATTTTGTTTGTACAACTTCTCATTGAAGAGTTATTGCAATTTAAAAAGTAAGATATTTTAATATGAACTCATAGGTAGTATTTCATATCATAAATTTTAACAACTTTTTAAATTGGGTGATCTCCTAAACTAGAAGTCGTACGCAAATACTTTTAACGTACTTTTGTAGGAAATTTCCAGTGCTACAAAATTGGAGACCAACATTTTTCTGTAAAAGTTAACATTAGCGAGATATTTGCAAAAAACTGATTTTAACGACCTTTGAGCCTTAATAACTTTTTATGCGCACACGACTTTGCAATGGACTTTTCACAGTTTGTGTATCATGCATAAATAAAGACAATTCCGGTGAAAAATTTCCACTGGGAATTTTTTCGCACAGAAGCTCTTTTTTCGTCTTATTTTCCTGGGCTAATAGGAAAATTTATTTTTTAGCATCTCAGTATATAGAATCTCCAGTACGCCTCAAAACACTACTTCTGGCTGAAGGGTTCGGTTGATATTCAAAAAAAAAAAAAAATCCCGTCGGGGGGTGACAGGGGGTCAAAATTTGTATCATTGAATAGATCTCTTAAAATTATTGAATACGTGTTTTTTTATTTTTTTTATTTAACATTCAGTTTCTAAACTATTTGGCCATTCCTGGATTTTCCTAACAATGTGTATGTAATTTACAGAAAATCGAACCTTAACAAAACATTGCTTTTCACCCTGCATTGCAATCTAAATGAAATTTGGGGTCGTAATGTAATAATTTTCTATCTAACCCACTGTTAAAAATATTCCATACTTTTGCTTTCAAATCTCTCTTGTGTTGATTTATTTTCAATCAGAGCTTAGGGCCTCCACAAAACTTCTACATCGTGCGATGCGGCTAATAGCTATTACCTTTAATTCTTACCATAATTTCTTGTATTTCTAGATCCAGCGATTGTTTTTGAACGGCTTTGTTTCTTGTGTAACCTTGAGAGTTCTACTCCATTGCTTGACGGTAGACCTATTTTGATAGTTTGCAACATCCATTCCCATTTACGCCATCTAATTTGTATAGAGATAGAATATTGTCATAGGACAAGGGTGATTTATCCTTTTGTAAAAATTATGTTAGCGAGTTACTTTTTTTTGCTTTATATATTACTTTTATCTACTGTGCGCACTGCAAATATTTGCAATATTTAACAACGCTATTGAAAAATATAATTGAAATTTAAGTAGAACATTGCGAACAACATGTGTTTTGGGTAGCGCCATAGACTATATGATACGGTTCTGATTACAAAAATAAAAACGATATTACGAAAAAATTTGTTTTAGCAAATTTGCAAAAACTCTTAGGAGGATTAATTTTGTCTTAAGTAATTTTATGGCCATGGAAAAATACTTTGATTTACTAAGGTTTGGTTATTGATTTTCGTCATTAAAACGTACTACGATCTATACTAGAAACAAATTGCCTGAAGGAACGACATGGCAACGTTAGGGTTATGGTCATAAAGGTATATAACAGTACTTCGGATTATGTATATACTAGGGTCTGTCTCACTATTAAATGATAAGCCTAATATCGTTATGACCATGGTCATATTTTGATCTCTATATTAAGGAAAAACTATACGTTTAGTTTTCTTTCTAGTATTATTCCGAAGAATTTTCAACTATCCATTTACTTTCGGTAACATGAAGATCGCATCCTTCCCTCTGTTGGCAAAAAGTTTGGATTTTGTTGGGTTAATATTTAACCCACAATTAATTGCCCATTCTGTTAAGGTACGAAGCACTATCTGTAAGAAGTTCGCAATTGTATCGTAAGTAGGCAGATTCCAGGCATTTAAAAAACCAAATCATCTGCATATGCTGTTACGCGATCCCTTTTATCTTCAATTTGTAACAGTTCCTCATTTAATATTAAAACTCACAAGGTTGCTAAAAAAAAAACTCCACCCATCACTGTGATCTTAATATATAGGTGTTTTATAATTCACGCTAGATATAAAATAAATAAAAAACACATTTTTTTAAAATATAAAGTACATAAGATAGGGCTATGTATCAAATAGCACATCGGGCAAATGGCCCTCACTGCTTATTTGACACATATGCATTCTTTTGTCGAAATTTTCCATGATCCAGTTGCATAAATGTTTGTGTCTAAATTTCGTTAAATCTCCATGTTCAAAGTATTTTTATTAACCTTAAACTGTTAGATGCCAAATTGTTTTCCTTTTTTGATTGATAACATTTTACCGCACAAATAGCGGGAAATTCAAACCTTGCGTGAAATATGGCACACCCTTTATATTAGGGACAAACAATAAAAATTGTCATCAGCTTGCACTGATACCCTTTTTTATGGAAATGCTCTCTTTATTTTTATTGTAGCCAACGCCAAAGTAGCACAGTAATTTGACATAATCACAGCATTCATTTAATCAAAGCATTTACGGCCGCTAACACAGTAAAATCCAGTGCTTTCCGAAAACGTTGCATGATTTGATATTTCTCACGCTTCTTCGTACGCTTCCCATGCAAATCATGGGGTTTTTTTTGTAATTTTTCTAGATTTATAAAAAAATTTAAATTGACATAAATTGCCTGATTGATGTGCTTGTGTATTTGTGTGTGTTTGTATGAATTTATGCCAAATTCGACGAGACTGTGGTGGTCAATTTAGCACTAATGGGGATGGCAAAGTGCGTTACGAAAACAGAAAAAAAGAAAAAAATGAAATGGTACTATCTTTGGGCTCATATCATCAGTGTTTGCGGGAATGTTGCACTGGTGGAGTAAAAACTTTTCTACAAATTCAACTTCACCTTACGAAACTTTCGTGATACATATTTCTGCAATGTTTAGTGGTTCCAATTTTCGATGACGCTTTCAAATAGTATTTGCTGAATGACGCGAATAATTCCTCAATCTGAACTTTGCGTACCCTTAAAGGAACTCTCTCCCCCAACATTTCTCATATTCATAGAGGCACATATTACTTTTCTAACGATCGTTTGAGTTGTTTGAGAACGGCCGCGTTTTCTGCTACCTTGAAGGCAATTTTGACAGCAGACTTTTTTGGACATTTCGGTCATTGTGTGTCCAATCCATTTACAGACAGTGTCGTTTGCTCAGTGGCGTACCCCAAGCATCGGGGGTCTCCTAACTCCCCCACAAGTATGAAAAATTCTTGAATCCGAATTCGAAATTTCGAGATTTTTCAGATTAGTTCCAAAAAAAGGTAAAAAAAAAAAAATTGTTTTTAGCGTTAAGGCCTTAGTAAAGCCCCGGGCGGCACAAACTTCTCGGGAGTTTTGTTCCAAACCATGTTTGCAGTCATTGTCATTTGACCTATTTTTGTATAAATCTTCGCTGTAAGCTTTAATTTTCCTATTATTTTGGATTGAAAATGAAAGAAATCGGGAATCGGATACGCCTACAACCCATACAAAAAATTTATTCAAAACGCAATTTTATGAGCATCATTTACGATAAGGCAACCAAAATAGATTTAAATACTAAGGATAGTAACTGCAAGCTCTAGCTAAAAACTAGATGAATTCGGAAAAGAGGCCGCTCCCATGTAAGTAAAAGTTTCAAAATGCTATACTGAAAGCGCTTTTTGAGAGAATCCAACCAAATTTCACTCAGACACCAAGTGTAGTAAATGCAAACTCTGAACAAAAATTAAGTAGGTAAACTCGGAAGCGGGACGTGGCACCTCCCATATAAGTAAAACTTTCACAATGGTATACTGAAAGCGCTTTTTGAGAGAATCCAACAAAATTTCAATAGGACACTCTAGACAGCAAATGAAAGCTCTGGAAAAAAAAACAGGCAGACTCGGACGGGAGGCGTGGTGCCTTCCATATACACAAAAATTTCAAAATGCTATAAGATAATTCAACCAAACTTTACTCAGACACTAAAGACAGTAAATGCAAGCTCTGAGGAAAAACTTGGTTGATTCGAACAAGAAGGCGTGGCGCATCCCATTCGTTCAAAGTTTTCAATATTCTGTAAAGAAAGCCAAAGGTAACACCCTTACTAGTTATACCTTACACCCAGGGTATATTCACTTTGTCCTTCCGTTTGTAACGCAGAGAAGAAGGGTAGGAATAGAAAATTATATATATTCATAATCAGCGTCACCTCCTTAGTCGATATAGCTATGTCCGTCTATCTGTCTGGCTGGCTGGCTGGCTGGCTGTCTGTCTGTGGAAATATTTTTTACGGGAAAAAAAGCAATATAATTCGATGAAATTTGGCGCAGTGGCTTTGCCGTAAAAGTTAGCTCAAGGGATTGAAAATGAGCGAAATCATTCAACGGACACGCCTACCGCCCATACAAAAATATATTCAAAATGCAATAATAAGAGCATTATTTGCAATAACAGAAGCAAAATTCACATAAATACTAGGGAAAGTAAGTACAAGCTCTAAGCAAAAAGTAGGCGAATTCGGACAAGACGGCGTGCCACCTCCCATATAAGAAAAGTTTCAAAATGCAGTACAGAAAGGGTTTCTTGAGATAACCCAACCAAACTTCACTCAAATACTAAGAATATTATTTACAAGCTCGGAGAAAAAATTAGGCGAATTCGGATTAGAAGGCGTGGCTTCTCCCATATAAGCAAAAAATTCAAAATGCTGGACTGACAACGTTTTTCAAGATAATGAAACTTAATTTCGCACATATACTTAGAATAGTTAGTGCAATATCTGAGCAAAAACTAAGTGAATTTAGTCAAGAGGGCGTGGCACTTCCCGTACAAGCAAAATTTTCAAAAATCTGCAGTGTAAGGTATATTATATTTTGGCCAGGTCAAAGGTAACACCCTTACTAGTTTTGAAAATAGCATAAAACGATGGGAATTGTTATCCAAAATTTATGAAAGACAAGTTATCAGGATGATAAAACTTCAACTTCTTTGAGTATTTAAGTTTTGTCCATTTGGAAGAGGTCGCTGGCAAAGGAAATCCAAGAATCGGGAAAGTCGTGGCAAGAGATTAAAGTCATCGCAAGGGATCGTGACAAACGGAGGGATTTCATATTGGCCCTATGCTCCTTCTTGGAGTTAAAGGAGAATACATACATACATACATTGAACACGAAAATATTTAATATTTTTGCATCATAAACATTGACATTTTATGAGCTAGGTAGGGAGCTCCAAAAAAATGTTTTCACCAGGGCCCCACAAATTGATGGTACGCCACTGCGTTTGAAAAATTGGAAGAAAATAAATTTTTTTTCAATATTATTTTTTATTGAATTATAAAGTAGATAGGAAAGGATAATGTATGGAATAGCACATCGGGGACTTTTGTCGAAACTTTCCATGATCATTTTGCATAAATGCGATTCAATTTCATTTGCGTTGAATATCCATTTTTACTAACCATAAAATATCAGCTATCAAATTATTTGCTGCTTTTGTTTGGCAACCCTTCACCGCACAAATGAAGAAAAATTAAAATCTTGCGTAGATTGCGGGACACACATTTTCATTCTCAATTCACGACTTTGCTTAATCCCAATACCACTAACAGAGGTTGTCATCTTTGACACTAATTTTGTCATCTATCAACTAAACATACCATGCAATTTTGTCGTTTTTGTTTATTTTTTTTTTTTTTTTTGCAGTGGAAGATGACATCTATCAGCATTTGATCAAATTTGCTTCATATCTGGATTGTAAAAATGATTCATGTCGACTGAAGAATCTACGCGATCACCTGCATTGTTATGAGCTGCCCTGCCTGGGAAAGGCGTTAAGTCGCAAGGAAGATTTCGTACGACACGTAAAGTGGCATCGCAAACGCAACAAAAGTTTGGCCTACGGTTTCTTACGCTACTCGGCCAACGACGATTGTACGCGAATTACCGACGGCATTGGTGGCGATGAAGCTGCTGCAAGTGTGAACCATCAGCCTTCTTGGACGGCGATGGTGACGACATGCCAGTACAACCGCAAGCAGACGCATTATCACTGCGCTCAACCGAATTGTGCGCGCGTCTACGTTAGCACTAGTGACGTACAGATGCACGCGAACTATCACAAGAAGGCGAGTGCAATTAAACGCGAGGGGTTTCAGCGTTTTCGCGCCAATGATGATTGTAAGGCCGAATTTTGCATGTTTATTGGACAACAGACGACGCATTTCCATTGCTGTCGTGCCAATTGTCAGTTTACGTTTAAGCACAAGGCCGATATGGGTGAGTTGAATAGTTTATATTTACGGCGGTAGGAAAAAACGTCCAATGAAATACCGATCATAAAAAAAAAAAAAATGTGCATATAATGAAATGAAATATCACCCACACACTATGAAATAAGGCCCAGAAAATAACATAATAAAGCACAAAAAAAGAAAACGAAATAATGGCCAAATTTGGGCGATAACCATTTTGGAAACAACGCCCACAATTAATTTAAAGTATAGAACAAGAGTATCCACAAAATGATCAAAAAGAAGTATTGCAGGCTGATTTTATCCTCGAAATGGGAGTGAAACACCTATTAACTGCATATAAAGACTGAAAAGCAGTCTTGGCCTTCATCTTGAAAAGATATCACCGTCACCAAGACTCAAGACCAAGACTAATTTTGCTCATTACTACCTGGAACGTGTACTTTTCTTAGCTTAGAAACACGATTCCTATGGATTTGAGTGTGGTTAATTCCAATCTTGCTGCAAAATTCCTTTAGCACATCAGAATTTTAAGTAATCCTAACCTAAAAGTGCAAAAATCACGGTTTTCAGTAGTTTTTAAATTATGTTCCAGGACGTAAAGATTTGTTTTAGTTTTTTATTCCATATTATTTTATTAAGCTTCCGTTTGGTTCATACTCTTTTTGGTCATTTAATAAGAACAGACGCAGTATTTTGGAGAAAACAGGAAACCTGTCGAAGCTTTTCTTCCCACTGTATATAAAAATTTCGTTTTTTTTTTTTTTTTGTGTAATTTCCTTCCATAACAATATTGAGATATTGCATTTGCTTGGACAATATGTCATATATTTTATTCATTAATTTTATTTATTAAATCAAAATCTGTTTCTATCTCTATCTTTATTCCTTCTTATGATCCTATTTCAGAAAAGCATAAAGCGTATCACCTGAAGGACCTACAATTTGCACGTGATGGCTTCAAGCGTTACCTTAAAAATGAACCCTGCCCATTTTCGTTATGTCGCTTCTCAGGTGTCTGTAATCATATACATTGCGCACGCGACAACTGCGGCTACGTGCTACACTCTAGCGGCCAAATGCTCAGTCACAAGCGTAAGCATGAGCGCATGGATAGCGAACAGGCTAATAGTCGCTACAAGTTGCTCACAGTCAAGTTGGCAGCATTAATGGCAGCTGCGGCAACTGCTGCGGTAAACAGCGACGAGGCGTCAACATCGCATGATAACAATTCGGTAACGACAGCTGCGGCAGGTGCGGAGCTGAGTAAGACGTTAGCAGCGGCAACAACTTTGGAGAGATTTCAAAAGTTACTACAGCAACAACAGACGCAGAATTTGCTGCCAGTTGCAGCAGCAACACCGATAGCTACGACCTCAGTTGGAAGTGTTACAATACCGACGGCAAATGTGGACGCAACAGCGACAGCGCCCATGCAAATTACAACCATAGATGGGTTTTTTAATCGAAAACGTGGACGACCGCCAAAAAATCGATTTGTAGAAGTCTACAAAAATGTAAGTGAAAAGAATGATTATTTTAACTTTCACTTAATTAAAAGTACTAAGCTTCATTAAACGTGCGAAAAAAAATGCTATCCATTTGAATAAAATGTTTAAAATTAAATATATATACTTGAAAATAAAAAAGAAACAAAGAAAAACAAATTTCTTCAACGTACCGCATCAGCATTGAACCCATGAGCTGCTTTACTAATCGTTTCGGAAATATTCTTCGAAAAATCTGTTTTTCTAAAATACAACAGTTTTTAAAGAATATCTCTTGATTGGAGAGTCACACTGTGGATTCTTTGATATTGAATAGTGATGAGCAAACAAAGACCAAGACAATAGCAGTCTTGGTCTTGGTCTTGTTCTTGCGCATTGAGTCTTGGTCTTGGTTTTGATCTTGCTCATTAAGTTTTGGTCTAGGTCTTGGTCTTGAAAAAGAGATATTGAGTATTCAAAGTATTAAAACCATATTTTTCCAAAGCAGTTGGGTATTTAAGGTGCCAAAATTCAAATTGAGAGTTGATTTTATCTTCGAAACGGGCGTGAAACACCTATTAACTATAAATTACCAAGACTGAAAAGCAAGACCAAGATCATAGCAGTCTGGATCTCGTGGCCTTTAACCTTGAATATCTTGACAAGCTGACAAAAGGTTACATTCGACTTTTTAACCATTTTTTAGAGCTTCAAAACTAAGGTTTGTACAAAAATTCAGCATTTAAAGAGCTGAGTTCTTATTTGACTGGACTATATACATTTCAACTTCATAGCACTTGATTTTGAGTACATCAGAGCACTTTCTTATCATAAAAAAGTGCAAGTACAAATGGGGGAATCCAACAGACGCCAAAAGTTGGCATAAAGCCGGTAGGAAAACAGGAAAAACTACAGATTTCGGCGAGTTTCGAAAAATCGTATTAACTTTTATAACTTTTTTTCTAAATCAATCCAATTCAAGTACATATCTACATACATATGTGTGTCTGTAGGTCGTATTGTAGTTGTCTTTTTACTTTGACTCTTTCGCATTTAGAGCACTTTTGAATTAAACACATTACACTGTGCAACAAACACTACATATGTCAAGTTGTTTAAACGTGGGCTGTAAGCTGTCATATTTTTTGTTTTTTTTTTTATTCATTTAATTCAAATTACTCCAAATAATGGATTAAAAATGTAGGTTGTTGGTGTCTTTCTTAAAAACAAAAAAAAAATATTTCGCTTTTTTTGCGTTTGTCTTTTCATTTTTGTTAAAATTTTGACGAAATCAAATTTAAAATCTCAAGTGTTAAATTTCAAGTGCACAATTGACAATTATTTTCGCTTGTTGCTGTTGTTGTTTTTTTTTTTTTGCTTTGCTTTTGTCGCTGCAGGGTCGTTTTATTATTGGATTGATCTGATTTCTAATCCTATTCCTGAATGACGAATTTGTTTTTTTTTTTTTTTTTTTTTTTATTTTTAAGTTAAAATACACCTTTTAAGTAAATGTACAAGAGAAAAAAACCGAAAATTGCGCAATTGAAAGAAAAATGTATATGTGACGCGTCGTAACAAAATGAACATTATCTTGCCTGAGTACAATTTTCAGTACAGGACAAAGCATGAGCTTAGGCCAAAATTTCATGTTTTGGGTTTTTGACACCAACCGCTTCCTACATTTTCCAAATTTTTTTTAATTTTTTCCGAAGGTGGTTTCACATTTTAAGTCATATCTCAAGTCATAAATGTCTGATTTGATTCCAATAAATTTTAGACTGAAGGTAATCAAATTTTTTAAAATAGTTCATTTAATATTTTCCAAGCGGGTTAGTGGTTTAAGCTTCTAGATTGGGCCTTACTGACGTAGGAGATCTTTGTAGAAGTTGTAAAGATCCTGACGTCGAAGAGTCCATTTTTCATTTCCTTTGTGAATGCCCAGCGTTGGCTAACCGACGTTACAAGGTGTTCGAAAGTCACTTCTTCGACTCTCTTGAAGATATAGCTCAAAAGAGTCCGAAATCCATTTTGGAGTTTATAAAAATTTCCAAATGGTTCACATAGGTTAACAACGAAGTTATATATAGGGTATACAATGGGCCTAATCGCGGCCTAAGTTATGATGGCAACTGCCATCTCCCGCGCTAACCTAACCTAACCTAACCTAGTGGTTTAAGCGTAATGAGTCAAAATATATGAGAAAAATCAAAAATAAATAAAAATTGAAAATTCACTCGATCTATACGAAAAAATAGAAAAAAAAATTAACTAAAATTTGTGTTTTACTTGGCATACATAAATCCTATCTTTTAGCAGAGATTAAGGTAGAAAATCTATGGATAAATACCGGAGTAATAACTAATTAAGTGAAGCTTCTAAAGTTCAAATTTTACTCAAATTGCTACAAAGACAAGTAAATTATCTTTCTAGCAGTGGGCTACTTTTTACTAGATCGTAACGAATAATCTAGTAAAAAGTAGCTAATCTAGTATAGGGAATCAAAGTTCGAACTTCACGCTAATTTTTATACCCTACACCCAGGGTATATTCACTTTGTCCTTCCGTTTGTAACGCAGAGAAGGAGGCGTGGCAGATATGGAAAAGTATATACACGCCTGTCCTGTGGGTGATTTGAATAAAATTTTCGAGTACCCTATTTTTTTACGGAATTCTGTTAAACATCGTATTTTGACATGTTTTCAATAAAAAATTTTAAAATCCTTAGAGCACTTCGGAAATGATCGACTAACGAACGATTTCCATGTTGCTTTAGCTGAAGCAAAAAAGGATAATTCTGAAAAATAGTTCCAAATCAATTTTTTTTTTCCGGAATTGTATTCACTAATGCATAAAAAATAACGTGTGAAAAGTACATTGCAAAATCGTATGCCCAAAAAAAGTTATTCAAGGTCAAAAGTTGCGAAAATAAATTTTTTCCAATTATTTCGCTTACGGCTGCAATTACGAAAAAGTAGTGGTTGACAGTTATTTGCCGAGTACACAGTTTTTTAACTTCAATGATTTACTACGAAAAAGCTTCAAACATTTTTTTCCTATTACTCATGGCTTAGGAAGTATGTCAATTTAAAAAGTTTTAAAACTTCGCGATATTTATATGTTGTACGTTTTAAATTGAGATAACTCTCGAACGACTAATCGCACAAAAAAAGTAAATATATACTTGTTTGTAGAAAATTATATTTCCTACAAACCATTCTCAGCTCTTTTTTTCGTGGGACCTATGGTTTAGGAGATATTTTCCACAAACTG
Organism: Calliopum simillimum; assembly: GCA_951812925.1. Lineage (NCBI taxonomy): Eukaryota > Metazoa > Arthropoda > Insecta > Diptera > Lauxaniidae > Calliopum > Calliopum simillimum. The sequence continues at coordinate 84,938,184 of OX638369.1, read as the reverse complement.
TTCAAATTTTGAAAAACTAGTTTTTAATGAAATCTCTGGAGCTGTTTTCGCTTGATAAATTCTAACGGGACCTATTTTATTAACATTTACATGATCTTCAAATAATATTTGATACGAAATAATTATCGAGAAATTTTTTTACTTAAAAAAAAAAAAAATTGGCAAAACCGTAAAAATTTCGAACATTCACGTCTTCAAATCTAATGAAAAATTCATAAAAACTAGACCAAAATTCATCATACTTCTTTCAAAGAAATTTTTATTCAAAACTTAAAGAATTTACACAAAATTCGCCATTTTTTTTTTTTTTTTTTTTTTTAAAGTAAAAAAATTTCTCGATAATTATTTCGTATCAAATATTATTCGAAGATCATGTAAATGTTAATAAAATAGGTCCCGTTAGAATTTATCAAGCGAAAACAGCTCCAGAGATTTCATTAAAAACTAGTTTTTCAAAATTTGAACAGTTTGTGGAAAATATCTCCTAAACCATAGGTCCCACGAAAAAAAGAGCTGAGAATGGTTTGTAGGAAATATAATTTTCTACAAACAAGTATATATTTACTTTTTTTGTGCGATTAGTCGTTCGAGAGTTATCTCAATTTAAAACGTACAACATATAAATATCGCGAAGTTTTAAAACTTTTTAAATTGACATACTTCCTAAGCCATGAGTAATAGGAAAAAAATGTTTGAAGCTTTTTCGTAGTAAATCATTGAAGTTAAAAAACTGTGTACTCGGCAAATAACTGTCAACCACTACTTTTTCGTAATTGCAGCCGTAAGCGAAATAATTGGAAAAAATTTATTTTCGCAACTTTTGACCTTGAATAACTTTTTTTGGGCATACGATTTTGCAATGTACTTTTCACACGTTATTTTTTATGCATTAGTGAATACAATTCCGGAAAAAAAAAAATTGATTTGGAACTATTTTTCAGAATTATCCTTTTTTGCTTCAGCTAAAGCAACATGGAAATCGTTCGTTAGTCGATCATTTCCGAAGTGCTCTAAGGATTTTAAAATTTTTTATTGAAAACATGTCAAAATACGATGTTTAACAGAATTCCGTAAAAAAATAGGGTACTCGAAAATTTTATTCAAATCACCCACAGGACAGGCGTGATATATATTCTTGATCAGCGTCACCTCCTGAGTCGATATAGCCATGTCCGTCTGTCTGGCTGGCTGGCTGGGTGGCTGGGTGGCTGGCTGGGTGGCTGGCTGGGTAACGGCTGTGTGTGGAAATACATTTTTTGGGAAAACTAAGCAAGATAATTCAATGAAATTTGGTACACAGTTAGCTCGGGGGATTGAAAATGAGCAAAATCGGTCAACGGACACGCCTATCGCCCATACAAAAAATATCTTCAAAATGCAAATTTTGGAGTATATTTCACAACAATGCAACCAAAATACATATAAATACTGCGAATTGTCAGCGCAAGCTCTGAGAAAAAGCTGGTCGAATTCGGACAAGAGGGCGTGGCACCTCTCATATAAGCAAAAGCTTCAAAACGCTGTACTGAAAGCGTTTTTTGAGATAATCAAACTTGATTTGACTCGGACACTAAAAACTATAAATGCAAGCTTTAAGCAAAAACTGGATAAAATCGGACAAAAGGGCGTGGCTCCTCCGATATAAGCAAAAGCTTCAAAACGCTATTCTGAAAATATTTTTTCAGATAATCCAACCAAATTTCACTTAAATACTAAGAACTATAAATGCAAACTCGGAGAAAAAACTGGGTGAATTTGGAGGGCGTGGCACCTCCCACATTAGCAAAATTTTCAAAATACTGCTGTGTAGGGTATTTAATGTTTGGCCAGGCCAAAGGTAACACCCTTACTAGTTAGAATCTAGCTTCAACCCCGTTATCATTGGCGGGACCGAAAAGTTCAAGTTTTATTCTTTTTCTACTACATGTTCTATAACAAAAATTCCGACCCTCTGTAGACCAAGATCGGATGAAAAATTACATTACTCTAAATTTAGTGAATAAACTTATATGTTAATTTTGTTCTGTTTATTTAGTAGACAATAATTTACTTAGTAGGTTCATTCACTAAATTTAGAATAGAACTATAAGTTTTTATTCGATCTTGGTCTACAAGGGGTCAACATTTTTTTTAATAGAATATGTAGTTAATAAAAAGAATAAAACTTGAACTTTTTTATTTGTTTGGTTTAGAAAATGTTAACGGGGTTGCAGCTAGATTCGAAAAATCAGAAATATTAGCGTGAAATTCGAACTTTGATTCGCTATAGATCAGCTACTTTTTACTAGATCGTAACAAATAGCCCACAGCTAGAAAAATAAATTGCTTGCCTTTGTTACAAATCCTTCATACGAATCATCGGATAAAACTTTCTCGTTTCAGATCTGTTGAAGTTAAAAAATAACTTTTTTCAATTAAAAATGTTTCTTTTTACTAAACTTTGACCTGGCCACAAACTAAATACCATACACCGCATTTCATGTATATCATTAAACACATAGTTGATGAATAGCATTTATTAAATTCTATGCAATATTCTTGAGTATACAAGTTTTTATTAAAATAAATTGTTTTATCCTTCCGTTACCGCTAGGAGAGTATAATAACAAATTGCTTTATGGGTAGTGCCACGCCCTTGTCTTCGAGCTTACCTAGATTTTGGGCTAGAGCTTACATTCACTGTTCTGAGCGTTTGAGTAAAATTCGGTTAGGTTTCTTAAAAAAATCTTTCAGTGTAGCATTTTGAAACTTTCGCTTATATGGGAGGTGCCACGCCCCTTAGTCCTACTTAGGCTTATTTTTGCTCAGAGTTTGTATTTATTGATCTAAGTGTTTTTTAAGTTCAATTTGGTTGCTTTATTTCAAAAAACGCTTTGAATAAAGTATTTTGAAACTTTTATTTATATGGGAGGTGCCACGCCCTCTTGTCCGAGATCGCTTAGTTTTTTCTCAAAGCTTGCATTTATTGATTTGAATATTTGAGTGCAATTTGGTTGGGTTATCTCAAAAAACGCTTCCAGCATAACATTTTGAAACTTTTGTTTATATTCGAGGTGCCACGCCCTCTAGTCCGAATTCGTCTAGTTTTTGCTCAGAGCTTGCATTTATAGTTAGGTTTCTTAAAAAAATCTTTCAGTATAACATTTTGAAACTTTTGCTCATATGGGAGGTGCCACGACCTTTAGTCTTACTTCGGCTTCTTTTTGCTCAGAGTTTGCATTTACTGTTCTTAGTGTTTGAGTGAAATTTGGTTGGGTTATCTCAAAGGACACTTTCAGTATATCATTTTAAAACTTTTGCTTATACGTATATTGGAGGTGCCCCGCCCTCTTGTCCGAGTTCGCTTAGTTTTTTTGATTTGAGTATTTGAGTGCAATTTGGTTGGGTTATATCAAAAAACGCTTTCAGTATAACATTTTGAAACTTTTGCTTTTATGGAAGGTGCCACGCCCTCTTGTCCGAGTTCGCCTAGTTTTCCTCAGAGCTTGCAATTGAGTGCAATTTTGTTGGTTTTTCTCAAAAAACGCTTTCAGTTGCTAAGCTCTCTAGTTCGAATTCGCCTAGTTTTTGCTCAGAGCTTGTACTTACTATCTCTAGTATTTATTGTATGTGTATGTATTATTGTAAGTTGGAACCGAGGTCGATTCGGATAATCGAAAATTCGGATAGTCGGACATAGACTGATAATAAAGAAAAACATAGAATAAACTTTAGTAAGTTTAACAAACACAGTTCTACAATACGTAAGTAGTGCACTAGAGACAGAGAGAGTTCCAACTTGTTACAACAAAACAAAAATTACATTACTTACTTACAGTACTTGATTTTAATTTTTTATATTGCGCTTAGGACCGATTCGGTTAATCGGCGTTCGGTTAATCAGCGTTCGGATAATCGGTGTTCTACTGTAATGTTCATATTATTGCATTTTAAATATGTTTTTTGCTCATTTTCAATCTCCCGAGCTAACTTTTACGACGGAGACAAAACATCAAATTTCATTGAATTATATTGCTCAGTTTTCCCAAGAGTGTATTTCAATACACAGCCATCCAGCCATCCAGCCAGCCAGCCAGCCAGACAGACAGACGGACATGGCTATATCGACTCAGGAAGTGACGCTGATCAGGAATACTTATATATTCTTTTCCATACCTTCCACTCATCCTTCTCTGCATTACAAACGGAAGTACAAAGTGAATATACCCTGGGTGTAGGGTATAAAAAATGAATCGGTCGAATCACAAGAAAATTTTTCAAATATGTAGACTTATGCAAGAGAAAAATATAAAAATTGACCAAAATTTGAATTTTAGTAGCTTCCTTTTGTTGGTTACTTCTCCGGTATTTATCCATATACGGATATATCATAGAGCCGTTTATTTTGAAAGTGGTCTAAGTCCATTTCCGGGCTAAAGTAATGTCATTCACATTATGTGCCGTAATAATCGGTTTGCCCGATACTATTTTTTAAATACAACGCCATTAATTTCACACAATGTGGTAAACTTTCTGTAAAAACAGAATTCAATTTTATTCGTTCTGAACAAAATGAAAGCTAATTCATATTATGACATTACTTTTGCTCCGAAATGGACTTAGGCCACTTTAAAAATAAACGGATCATATATATCGGCCATTCCACGGCAAATTTTTCTATTGTGGAAAAATTAAAAAGTGTCATGATACAAATTTTTTTTCATAAACTTATTGGTTATATCCGTATGTATTTCAAACACTTTTTTCATTGTCTTTGACAATCGCCTAAGGTAAATTAATTAACATTTTACTAAGCTAAGTCAAAATATTATTTTTATGTGAAAAAATCGCTTATGTTGCACACTTGGCAATGAAAAAACTAAAGCCGCAAATGTCATTTTCTTTTTTTAGTGATATTAATTATTTTGTTATCTATGTCCTCGTTGATTAATTTTATTATATTAATGCAATCTTTCCTTAGTCTGACCAAATTCTGGTAGGAACCTGGTTTTTGTCCCGTCCATCCCAAAATAAGCATTTTTTTATCATCATTGCCGTAAAAGAGGTTTCTTTAGAATAGGGTTCCGTTATATGTAAGTGAGGATAGCACACAACACTTTTTTGTCATGAGATGATATTAAAGATAGTTACTGTGAGATTTAGTTATACTACGAAATCTGTCCCGTCCATCCCAAATTATTTATAATTTTATAACTTTTTAACTATTGCATTTTATTACGTATTTTACGCATTATCCTTAAGTTTTAAACATTTTTCGGTTTTGGAGACCTCCAATGAAATTTTATTTCTTTATATATTTTGATTCAAGACAAAAAATTTGAGATATCGTACAACTGATTCCAAGCATTTTTGAGATCGCAATAAAAAAAAAACAGCATCAAGCCTAGGTTTTGCATTAATTGACGTTGCGTGATCTCTAAATGACCTTAAAAAAAATTTTAAAAGTTTCGGCTCACTTATGTGACACCCTCTTTCATATTTTTTGGGTTAAAAGTGGTTTTTCAAAAAAAAAAACTTTTTTGAATCAGTCTACTGTTCAAAAAGCAATAAATTTTTTGTGTCCCGTCCATCCCAAACTTTCTGAGCAAATTCTTCGGAACACAGTCTTCATTATAGGCTTATATGTAGACTAATATATTGTGTGTTAATCTGAAAATATACTCCTTTAAAAGAGTAAACAATATCGCGGTGCATACCTCTAAATCAGCACTTTCTATCAGTATATCTCTACGAAATGTCCCGTCCATCCCCGTGGAATGGCCGATATCTCAAAGATGAGATTTATGTATTACAAAAAGAAACAATTTTTAGTCAACTATTTTCGTTTTTTTTTTTTCATATATTTTGAACTAATGCGCTTAAACCACTAATCTGCTTAGAAAATATTGAATTAGCTATTATTTTAAAATTTGATTTCGTTTAGTTTAATTGCGACTAAATCAAACATTTGTGACTTGAGATATGACCAATGTAAAACTATCTTCGAAAAAATCGGAAAAAATAGTGCCATTTCCATATTTTTTTTTTTTAAATTTTGTAAATTAGTGTTATTTGACTCTGTACACGATGAATATGGTTCAACTAAGTCCAAATCGAAATTCAATTTTATAATATATTTTGCATACACATATCACATATTTTATGTATTATTCGGTAACTCTTAAGAGGAGTATAGGGACAAAATAATTTGGTATTTCGACTCCGTATACATTGAATATGGTTCAACTAACTCCACTTTAAAAATCTATACAAATAATTAGCTTCCAATACATATGTTTGTATATCAGATATTTTATGCATGGTCCTACAACGCCTAAGGAGAATATATTGCCAGAATAATCAAATTGTGTTTGGATCTGTATGCGATGAATATGTTTTGATGTTGACGAAAGTTAAAAGTTTTAAAATTCATTCTTTCTCTCTTTCTTTTAATTAACATTAAGCGAATTACAAAAATTTATCAAAAATTTACCTAAACCAAATTAAACAGCGACAACAATAAATCTAACAAAATTGTGCTACATCTGTGACTCAATCAATGTCATAACCCACTCATATCAAAACATACAATTTTGATATGCGAGTGAGTGTACGCATGTGCTGTACAAAAATCATCAATTAAGAAAAAAAACAACAACAATAACAAAGTCAAATAAAAAAAAACTCGAAAGTATTTCATAAAACAGCGAAAAAATCCACTTCCCAATGGGAATTTAAAACGGATAAAATTTGTTTTTTTGCTTTTGTAATAACAATGACAATGACAAAAAGTAAATTTTTACTTAATATTGACAGCAAGACCGACAGACAGACACACACAGACACATTGAATGACAACCAATGGAGAGAAATAAAACAACATTTCAACAACAAATACAACAATAGCTCTGCGTTCCTCAAGAAGAACTTGAGTGCGCATGTGCGCACGGGTGCGGCACTCGCTATGGCAGACAATCAAGCGAACAGACAAACAAACAGACAGGTAGGCAACTCCAATGCAAGTTTCTAATGTTTTATTGTTGTAATTGTAGAAATGGCTGGAATACAATTCATCATATTACTCAGTTGAAGAAAGAAAGAAAAAACACGAAATTAATAAAAAGTAACCAAGTAAGATATGTACGTACGTACGCAAATTAATGATATGTAATACTCTGCCCAACTCAATGAAAGTACATAGTATGAAGTTTATTCTCCCCCCATATAGTGGATTCCTGTAAAGATCCATCCTGCATCCCACCATCACAATCTGTCAAATTTTCATAGACCCTCTCTCCCTATTTGTGACATCACACTCTGACCTTTTATACCTTGAACGATTTTTATTTTTTTTTTTTTATTTTCAAATAAAGCGATTTATTATTATTAAAGCTTAACAATCGTAAAGTAACTTGATGTATTGATCAATAATGTTATTAGTATGTATTCTTCTTAAACTCCTAGGAGGAGCATAGGGCCAATATGAGACGTTTCCATTTGTTGCGATCCTTAAAATCTTGACGAACCATATTGGTTCCGATTATAGGAGAATCATTCCTAATTATGCATGTTTCTTGCACCTCCAAATTCGATGTGCATGCTGCTGAGGCAGGTGGATTAACCACATTCTCGTGGGTACCACTTGGAGAGATATTTTCCATCGTATAATATATAAAATAAAACACCCCTAGAAACCAACCAATCGTAATCTGATTTCACTAATTGTTATCCTCCCCTTCTACTTATGCTACCGTTCAAGCCCAGGATAGCAGCAACCACATAGTAGATAGCATGTATCACCAAAAAAAGTTCGGTTTAAACCAAAAACCTTTTTTTTTTTAAGAAAACAATTTTTTTTTTTTATTTCTAAATACTATAAGTACCTATAGTTCATCAACTGTAGTTGATTTTGCGAATAGCTCCATTAAGCCCCAGACAGACGACAGCTCTAATCCAGATTATACATACACGCAATAATGTGAAACTTTTTATTGCATGATCTTAGGCATTTTTAAACACATATTTCATAGACATTGACTGAAAGAAAATTTCCCAATTCAGGGTCCAAAAAATTTTAATTAGCTTTTCTGATGCTTTACTCACTATTAATATTGTTTTTAATATTTTCGAATTTTTCGGACCCTGAATTGGGAAATTTTCTTTTAGGCAATGTCTATGAAATTTATGTTTAAAAAATGCCTAAAATCATGCAATAAAAAGTTTCACATTATTGCGACTATAATCTAGGTTAGAGCTGTCTGTGGCATTAGCTACATTTCATTTATGCTCAACCCTAAGGACTATACATTATTCTTTTTTTTCAAATTATTCCAAAATCAATGTACAGTTATATTCCCAAACGGAGAATGTATAATGCCTGCTGATAACAATGCCTTCTTTCTTGCCTTCTTTAAGATCTTTTAAACATGCTCCGATGCCTTCGAAAATCTGACCTATTAGAAGGCCCAACACTTGTTTTACTACAGATCCTCTAAACATGCTATTGTCCTTATATAATAGAAGCTCCATGATCGCCTTCATTGCTGCCTTCTTTGTGGAAGTATTCGTGTCAGGTCTCGGAGCCCATTGGCAGGCAGCATGCCTGCTTCTGTCCTTTAATATGAGAAGCTATCATAGAAGGCTACATTATTTAATTTTTTGTAGATTTTTTGAGATATTATAATTCTCTGTATATTTAATAAAAGTACTATTCAAGTATCTCTTCCTTGGTACACATTTTCGGATTTCTATGATAGAGTATATATCAATGACATCCAATATATGACATGGCACATTAGAAGCGATTAGAGAAGGCTTGAATTGCTTCCTTCTACGTAGAAGTGTGAGTGCCGAGCCTTGGTATCAAATGACATCATGTGTAAAAAGAAAGAAGAAAAGAAGGAAAGGCATCATACCTGTTTCAGTCCTTTCAGATCAGAAGCGATCGTAGAAGGCGTGCTTTGCTGCCTTCTTTTAGAAGCGAGAGGACAGGCCTTGGCGCCCAATGATATCTGTAAAAAAGAAAGGGAGAAAGAAGGGAAGACAGCAGGCCGACTAGCACTCAAAGAAGGCTTAATATCTGCTCTTTCTGCTACTGGGTTAATTTTAAAAAATTTTGCTTACTGAATACCTTAAATAAAATATTCTTATACATTAGGGTGGTCCATTTTTTAAGAAGTTTGATATTTATATACTCCATGCGCTTGCGTTTTTTCATTTTTAATAAAAATTTTACGCAGAACAAAAAACAGTACAACAGTAGTACAAATTTGCTAGCAGTACAGATAGCCTCGATTTCTTGATGAGTCACAAAAATCATAGCATTTCGCAATTTTCACGAGATAGCCCCATTTTTTCCATGAATTGAATTTTTCAAGTGAATAAAACAAAGATTACGTCTGAAGAAACCTTTCCTTAAAAATGTCAAACTTTCCAACTGTCAAAATAGTTTGCATCGAAAAACTCTTTGTGTACTATATTCTCGAAACTTATGGGGCAACCTACGTTAAGAACAATGACAAAAAAAAAGTTTTAATTTTAAACTGTTTTGTAATAAATTTCAAACTTTTCTGGAATCAATACTAAAGAGAATCAAAAGCAACAAAAGTAAACTATCATTTTTCAGTGTGCGGATCTGTTTTTAGAAAGCTGTTACGGGAAATAGTTTTTATAGTTTTCAATAGGTTGGTGCGAAGATTGACCTACATATATTATTACATTATATATAGTTAATTACTTACATATCATTTTTATATTTTTCACACTTTGATGGCTCATGTGCCTCTATTGCGGTATAACAAATTGAATGGAAAACAATGACAGTGCGTTGGCATACATTGGGCTGGGCGCATCGCCACACGTTTTTGCGATGGTGTGCATAAAATTAAAATGACCATCATAACTTGTCGTCTTTAGACCGCAACACCAACAAATATACTTAGGGCGATTGAAATTAATCAAGCAACTTTTTTCAGGCAACGAAATTTATTAAACTCAAAATTATAAAAATTAAAAGTGGTGAATTTGTGTTTGAAAATTTGTGTTTCTATTTTTGAAAATTTTTCATTTTAATATTTTTTATTATCAACGCCGTAAAAATTAAATTTAAATGTTATAATTTACAATTGGAAACAATCAGTTAGTTAAAAAAAGGCATACTTTGAACGATTCTCAGCATAAGATGCCTTGCTTTTGAGTAAAAAAAAAAAACGTTTTGCCGACCGCGTGCGTTCAAAAGCTCAAAACTTTCAATTAACGACTTAAATTTATTACACTGTTCGACAATTTGAAACTTTTTGTAAAACACATGAGAAAATCAAAAGAATTCTTAAAGCAGAAGCTTAAAAAAAATACACGTTTCTCGTCGTTTTTCTCCAGCATATCAGATTTTTTTTTAATCGATTTTTGAAGTTTTTTAATCCACTGTGCATTAAAAAAACTAAAAAAAAACGCATTCCTATGTTAAATCGATAAATTTAATTATATGATCCTTACATCTGAGGTGTATCATGTGTTCAATAAACTTATGCAGGATATTGCGAGGAATATTTTTGGAGAAATTTTAACCCTCTAAAACCCCCAAATGTGGGTCATTTTGACCCTTTTCTTAAAAAAGTTCAAGAATGACACCTGAAACAGGGGAATATTGAGTCAGAAGACCCTTATGTTCTAGTGAAATGATCCTTGTGTGATTTCGTTATGATCTTTTGAGAACGAATTTTATCCAAAATGTAGTTTTAGAGTTTTACAGTGGGCTAAAATTTGGAAAATATTGATTGTAAGAAGTCATACTTGATTTTAACAATTTTTTGGGTTTCATGATGAAATTTAGACTTTTTACTGTTCAGCAACAAGTAGTGAAATTTTATAGCAAATATTTCTGTATTGCGTTCTGACCCAATATTCCCCTGTTTTAGGAGTAATTTTTGTACTTTTTCAAGAAAAGCGTCAAAATGACCTACATGTGAGAGTTTTAGAAGTTTAAGATTTTCTACAAAAATATTCCTCGCAATATCCTGCATAAGTTTATTGAACACATAATACACCTCAGAAGTAAAAATCATTTAAATATATTGTAATAAAATTAAAAAAAAAAAAAAATTTCGAGATCATAAACTTTTGATTTTTGTTAAAAGGTTTCGCTAACAAAAAAAAATCAAACTATGTAAGCTCATTTGAAGACGATTGATTCATACAATTTTTGGGTAGAGGCGTCGGCCGGTTTCACAAAGACCAACTTTTAATTTTTAAGTTTTTATAATTATTCGTGTATACACGCAATATTGCGACTTTTGCGTGCCATTATAACCTCAGTATTACTTGGCGTGTACTTAAAAAAACCAAAAAAGTACAAAAAGCCATTCATTCTATTGCCACAAAATCGGAATTAAAACTTCATTTGTATGGAAAACATGCTCGGATCTAAAAACAATTTGCTTTCTTTGCATTTCATCATATTGAAGGAATACGAAAAAAGAAAAATTAAAAATTTTATAATAAATTTTTTATGTGCGTTTATGGGTTTATTAACGATTAAATTATTACATTTCAATGTATTCGTCGGTATGTACCTGTTGACTGTGTATGCGTAAATATCTGTATTTGAAACATTGTTATTTGTGACTGACGCGCATATTAATTTAATTCATTTTTTTTTTTTTTTTTTTTTTGTTATAACTTTATCAGAATTTTCTGTTAATCGAAAGAAAAAATTGAATCTGAGAAAATAAACGTGTTGTGCCTTAAATGGTAAAGCGACGTCCGTTATACCTTTTTGGTTATTAACAGGGTTTTATGGCGTGCATTAAGCGGTATGAGGTTTTGTCCTAAATTTGACTGATTTTTTTTTCTTCTTTGATGTCTTGCCCTAAATTCAAAATTTAAAAATGTTAATTGTATTTTATTCATTGAAATATCGATAATTATGGCTCTTGACATATATGCAATCAGCCACTTAAAGTCATAAGTCATAGCATACAAATTTATACAAGAAAGATATTATTAGACACAGTGAGCCCTCCACCCCCTATTGGAACTGAAAACCTTTATGCTCTTTTTGTATATAATTCTCTAAGTTAATGTTTGTTGTTTACAAAGTCGGTCTCTGCTTTCATACGATTCTCTCAGTAAATCACTTATAATAACTTGTATTTCGTTATTGTAAATAAATCATACATTTAATTAGAATCAACTCAAATGGCCAATGTTTTCTATGCAAATTTTAGAGTCTAGACTAGAGCTGTCGTTTCTGTACGAACGTTCGTACTTCAAAGGTACGAAATCACGTACCTCCAAATCACGTGAATTTGAGGTTCGCACAGGTACGTGAATTTGGTAAAGTTCGTACTTTTGATTCGAACTTCGTACTATTCGTACCTCGTTCTTTTCGTACCTCGTACTTCGTAATTTTCGTACCCCATTTGAGATAGTACGGATATGCCACGCCCACTATTTAACGATTAATCGAAAAAAATTTAACACGTTATATCTCGAAAACTATGGACGCTATTTCCATGAAATTTGGTAGGTAGGTGCTCCACATAATTAGCATCCGCTGACCAAAAAGTGGGCGTGATCGGAAAATGCCACGGCTACTTTTTTTCGAAGAATCGGCACTTTAAAACGCTATGTCTCCCAAAATATTCATACAAGCTATTTCGATGAAATTTGGTAGGTAGGTGCACCACATAATTAGCATCCGCTGATCAAAATATTGCGAGTGATCGCACAATGCCACGCCCACTTTTAACGATTCGAAGAATAGGCACTTTAAAACGCTATATTTTCCAAAATATACGAGTTATTTCGATGAAATTTGATAGGTAGGTGCTCCACATAATTAGCATCCGCTGACGTGATCGGACAATGCCACGCCTATTTATTAACGATTCAAAAAATGGACACTTTAAAACGATAAAACTCCCAAAATATACAAGCTATTTCGAAGGAATTTGGTAGGTAGGTGCACAACATAATAAGCATCCGCTGACCAAAAAGTGGGCGTGATTGGACAATGCCACGCCTACTTTTTAACGATTCAAAGAATCGGCACTTTAAAACGCTATATCTCCCAAAATGTAGAAGCTATTTCGATGAAATTTGATAGGTAGGTGCTCCACATAATTATCATCTGCTGATCCGGTGATCGGACAATGCCACGCCTACTTTTGACAAAGTGTTTTTGTATTAAAATCTCGTTTTCTCACAAAATTAGACTGAAATTACACTTTTCTTTTAAGAGTTTCTAACTGTAGCAGTAAAACTGATTAAACAAAATTCGTTCACTTGCCAAACAAACCTGACACATTTTTTTTCGTAAAATTTTCTTTCTAACTAAAGTTTATTTTAGCTGAGAATTCCAAATGTATTTTTAGGGTTGCTTCATACTTTTCACAAAATTTTCCAACTAACATACATACATAATTGAGCCCTTGATTTTGAAAGTGGTATAAGTCCATTTCGGAGCAAAAGTAATGTCATAATATGAATTAGGTGGCATTTTGTTCAGAACGAATAATATTGAATTCTGTTTTTACAGAAAGTTTACCACATTATGTGAAATTAATGGCGTTATGTTTAAAAATAGTATCGGAAAAAACCGATTATTACAGCACATAATGTGAATGACATTACTTTTGCCCCGAAATGGACTTATACCACTTTCAAAATCAAGGGCTCAATTGTCATTTTTTTATTGAATTTTTAAGCTATGTAGAGTCAAAGTTAATAAAATGTTTTTAAATTAGGGGTTAAATTATTATTAAAGCTCATTTTTTCGCATCCTACCTAATACTTTTATAATGTAGCTATGGGCTGCAGCTGTGCTAACCTCCTTATTTGAAAATCATGCTGAATATTAGCTACCTACAAGTGAGTATTATCAACTATAGGCACAGAAAGGATAACATGTAAAGAACAGGTAGAGATGTAAATACTTATTTCGCAAGTTAAATGCTAATTAGAGTCTTGTGACAATCGTTGAGAAAAACCGTATGACATTTTAAGGAATGATGACATTAAGATTCAGGAACGTACTAAATAATAAGATAAAGTTACGTTTTGTGAATTTTGTTTGTTCCATCAAAATCTTATATAAATTAACATAAAAAATATAAAATTAAGGCTAAATAATATATTGTGATATTTTTTTGGCAAATTTAATTAATCCTTGTCCAGTAAGTAAGAGTTTTATTCATAGACTGATTTACATACTTAAATAAATAAATAAATAATATAAAATTTCAATTCCTTTTTATCAGAATTCGGTTCTGGTAGAGAAAAACTAATAAGTCTACATTATCTGGCAATAGAGAGATCAAAGTCATCGCAAGGGATCGTGACAAATGGAGAGATTTCATATTGGCCCTATGCTCCTCCTAGGAGTTAAAGGAGAATACATACATCTGGCAATAGACAACTTTGTTTTGATGTTACAATATTTCCAGCTGTTGAAAAACACCGCTCAGAGCTTGTTGATGACAAAAATTTCCTTGCCAAAAGAGTTAAATTGGGATATTTGCTCTGTTGGAAATCGGTCTACTGCGAAACTAGACACAAACTAGTTTCAACCGAAGCAAGACTAGTTCGCAAGTAACTCGTTTCCCATACGATGAACTATCGATTTTTACATGGGCTTATCATTGGAGCAAGTCTATTGTCCTGCTCTGCATTCGATGTAACTAGTTACAAACTAATCTTTTGTGTCAATTGTCCCGTGACACATTTCGTGTAACTAGTTACAAGCTAACCCTTGCAAATTAGTTTGTGTTAAATGTCTTGTGAGACATTCGCTTCCACTAGTTTCAGACCGGTTGCTGGAAGTAAAACTGTGTGAATTGCCACGCGATGCATTTACTTGGATTAGTTTCAAACCAATTCTTTAAAATTGGTTTCAGTCAATTGTCGAGCTGAATTTCCTTTGGACTAGTACCGGACTAATAAGATTGGTAAAAAGTAGGTGCAGTAGGTCAGGTATATTTTTACTTAATGATTTAGCTATTGTGTTTATAGTTTAGTGCTTGTAAGTGCGAAAAACGGGGTTTTCGAAAAGGTTTGAAGTTATTTCACTTCAACACAAGAAACTCTAGGTCATTTTCGCTTATACCATCAGAAAGAAGTTTTAACTTTTTCTTTAAAATTTACCATTTTAAAGGATTTTTTTTTTTAGATATCGCCTATTGATTCAGTTTGTATTAAGGACAGAGCAATATTTGTATGAATGTCTTAATGTCTCAAATAAGAAGCGTGCTACTGAAAACTACATAGCGTGTAATTTCGAGAGAAAATATACTCCTTTCATGCTGATAAAAGCAAAAATGAGTTAAAGGAGTTTACGATTGCTGTGAGACATCTTCAAATACCTACGTTAAAAACAGCGTTTTTCGCACTTTAGCACAAGGATATTCAAAATCCTGATAAAAAAGAAAATGAAAAGGACGTGTGTTTCAGTTTTAATCAGTTCATTTACTTACAAAAACCGTCGAAAGTCAATGATTTGAGCCTAGCTAAATGGAGAACATCTTGGGGAAGAGAAACATAACGTTGAAAGCAAATAAAGGCTTAGAATCTTTCCTTTAAAAGTTGAATAAAAATCTTGAAGTTAATTTTTCAATCTTTCGATTAATAAAAACATAAAGCAACAAATTCAGAGGTTACGTGTCATTATTTTTATGATAAACAAAGTCTTTGGTGCAGGCCGCATCCTTTCGGAGTTCTTGCGAGTGACTCTCTCTGCATTCGCTTGGAATAGTTGCGAGCCAAATTGAAACCCCAAAGAATATCAACTGTTCCTTTGCGCATTCACTTGGAGTAGTTGCAAATGTCACCTTCTGCATTCGCTTGGAGTAGCTGCGAGTCAGTCACTTGAACTAGTTTGGGATGAGTTTGGGGATAAATCATAGGAATTAGTTCCCACAACAAATTCGCTTGGAGTAGTTGCAAGTGCATCCATTGAGGTTAGTAGGATACTAGTATTAGTTTGAAACTAGTTTGGAACCAGAACTTTCATATAGACTAACTCGCACCTTCCTACAGGGTGGATGTTCTTTCCTTCCACCACAGAAACGGGTCGGATTCGAAATCTAACTGAGGCTCTGATAAATAGCTTTGAAATTCCGTACTTGAATCTTGTGTTGGACGTTGGTGTTTATAAATAATACTCCATAACGACGTTGTTGGGGTATCATCGTTGCGTGTTTCGTTGTCATTCTGTTCTTCTTGCAATTTATTTTTCACAAATTCCCGGATCTGCTGCCTGCATGTAACATTTTCGTGTTCGAGATCTTTGTACCTAAGATCTAAGAAGGAGGCTGCTTGCGCTGTGGTTACATTTGCTGGAGACTTATCTTCTAGTTGAAACCTTGCTTTTATGTCATCTGCAATTGCAGACTTAAGTGCTGACACAACCTCTTCATCATCATTAGTTATTTGGAAATAGTTTCTTATAATTTGCATCAACGCCGGGTGGACAATTGATAGTGGAGATGTCTTCTTGGAGCTACTTAGCAATGTAAAAACCTCAAGTGGTTTCAAAAGGTTAACAAGTTCTTCCATCAGCAACCAGTCGCATTCTGTTACATGCTAATGCTAATTATGTGAGCCACTTACCTACCAAATTTCATCAAAATAGCTTGTATATTTTGGAAGATATAGCGTATTAAAGTGCCCATTCTTCGAATCGTTAAAAGTGGGCGTGGCATTGTCCGATCAGCGGATTCTAATTATGTGGTGCATCTTCCTACCAAATTTCATCGAAATTGCTTGTATATTTTAGGAGTTATAGCGTTTTAAAGTGTTCATTTTTCAAATCGTTAAAAAGTAGGCGTGGCATTGTCCGATCACGCCCACTTTTTGGTCAGCGGATGAGAACTATGTGGAGCACCTACTTACCAAATTTCATTGAAATAGCGTCCATAGTTTTCGAGATATAACGTGCTAAATTTTTTTTCGATTATTCGTTAAATAGTGGGCGTGGCATACCCGTACTATCTCAAATGGGGTACGAAAAGTACAAAGTACGAGGTACGAAGAGTACGAAGTACGAGGTACGAAAAGTACGAGGCACGAATAGTACGAAGTTCGTATCAAAAGTACGAACTTTACCAAATTCACGTACCTGTGCGAACCTCAAATTCACGTACCTGTGCGAACCTCAAATACACGTGATGCATTAACATACTAACCCTAAACTGTAAGCTGTCAAAATGCAGCACTTTAAATACTCCACTGCACAAATGACGGCAAATTCAAATCTTACCTAAATTATGGGGCACCCTTTACATGGGAAACAAACGGGGCAGCAGCTGAAATGTTGACACATCACTTTAATAAGTGCGCGCCCATTTGTATGCTCGGCAACACTTGTTTTTCCTGCCATAGCTGGTAATGTGCTGTTATCTGTATGTATGTATTTGTTGTCATCACTGTCAAATTGTAACTTCCCAGCAAAATCTTCGTTTACATGTAATCGGTCGAGTAATCTAAAAAATTGTTTTCATCGATTACTTTCTGGGTTACATAAGGCATTATTTTAACACATGCATGTCATTGGGCGTAATCGATTACCTTAATAAAACACTCGCTTACATGTAATCGATCAAGTAATCGAAAAAATTATTTGTATCGATTACTTTCTGGGTTACAAAGGCATTATTTTAGCATACGCATTTCATTGGGCGGAATCGATTACCCCAACAAAACATTCGATTACATGTAATCGATCGAGTAATCTAAAAAATTATTTGTGTCGATTCCTTTCTGGGTTACTTTTGCGTTACATAAGTACTAAATGAATGTAGTAGGACGTTATAGAAATATTTTGGGTTCTGTTTAGGCCAAAAGTTCATCAGAGGAAACATTATCTGAAAAATTATCTGTTTTACTATTTATTTATTTTGAAATATTAACAAATGTTAACGTCAAAATGAATTAAAAGTCAAAAATCATGAGTAAAAAACTTTCGAAATTTATGTTCTAAGATTACCCATTGCATTACATGTAATTGAAAAAGTATTTCATTATTTATTGCATTACATGTAATATTTAAAATATTTTAACATTTAAGTAATGCGTTAGGTAATCAATTATCGTATAAGGGGCTACAAATTTATTAAAAAATTTTATTGGGTTACTTGAAATAAGCAAATTTATTAAATTTTATAATTTTGCATTTTCTAAGAATTTTTGTGTCGTGTATTTTTGCTATGAAAATTTCTAAAAACAAAATTTGTTTATTCAGGTGGCAGCATGAGTTTCTGCAGTCGCTGTTGTTGCATTTGCATTTTTTATTTTTCACATTTATTTATTAAACAAATGCAGTCCCAGACAGCCAATAGCAGCGCAGCATTATATAAAAAACCAACATTTAATGTCTCATACACACACACATGCTTAGCGGAAAAGCTGCGAGTGTACCTACAGGCATACGTATATGTATGTATTGCAAAATTTTTAAGTTGACATATTGTTGTTATTGCGTTTCGTGTGAAAAAAAAGTTTCATGTTACAAAGTTTTTACTTGCATACCCAGCAAGAAATTTGTAGAATGCTCTGCACTCAGGGCATATGCACTTTGTCTTTCTAAAGCAGAAAAGGAAGGTGCATAAAGTGAGCCATACAGGTGTGACGAATTTCGATGTTTTTTGGTTGGGAATTTTGGGCTATTTTCAAACTTTTCAACAGTAATTTCGAGCTGTCTGGGAAATTTTTCATGTTCCGGAAAAGCGGAAAAATTGTTTTACATAGCTTAGCTTATTTTTTCATACAGACGAATCCGTGGGAAGAGTTAGGGATGAAATCTTTTAACGCAGGAGTTTCGACCTAGTTTTGAGCTAATTTTGAGCTAAAAGCATTTTCCGGAAAACTCCCAATTTTTCCGGAAAATCCCAAAAAACTTTTTGTGCGAATACCTTTATTTTTTTCAGCCATACGAATCCGCGGGAAGAGTAAGCGATGAAATCTTTTAAAAGTGTATAAGACAAAAAATGCTTTGAATTAATCAACGTGCGAATTTTTTATCTTTTTTTGACCTCTTTTTTTAAACCAATTTTTGAAAAATAATAAAATGTTCCAAAAAATTTACAGGAATTGGCACAAAGCCCAAGTCGACTGACATCTTTATTTTTATAGATTTTTAATTATTTTTGTTTTGATCGAATCTTCCCTGCAGTATAAAGAATTTACGTTAGCGGCTTTCCAAGATATCGAAGGAGCCTTTAATAATGTAACAATAGAAGTGCTAATAAATGCCGTCATGAGTACGGGGGTAGATTCCAGTATATGTAGATGGATTGATATCATGCTCAGCAACCGAAGCCGAATGGGGACAAACTAATACCCAAAAATTTTCAACAAAAAGCACTCCACAAGGCGGAGTTTTGTCCCCTCGTTTTAGATCCTATACTTAAAACTCTTCAAAGCAGGGGGTCAAAATGGTGGCCTTCGCAGATGATGTAGTTATTTTAGTAAGAGGTTGTTTCCTAAATGAATTAAACGAGCTACTTCAAAATGCACTCAGCTAGTCCTTTCTAGGTTGTATGCTTAAATAATATTAAGTTACCAGTGGTAAATCAATCCAAATTTCTGGGAATAATTCTCAATAAGAAATTGACATGGAAAACCAACATAGAAGAACGATTAAAGAAAGCTAATAATGCCTTCTATGCATGCAAAAAAAATGTTTGGCTGTACTTGGGGACTGTATCTACACCACTATTGTAAGACCTATCTTATTATATGGGGTGGTGGTTTGGTGGAAAGCTCTTGATAATAAGAGAAACTTGAAAAACTTAGAAAAAGTACAACGCCAGCTTTGCATTGGAATTACAGGAGCGCTTAAAACAGCATCAGCCGATTCTCTCAACGTAAGTTATTCTAAACTTACTACCAATAGATCTTTTTGCCAAAAGTGTGGTGTATAGAAATGCTTTTAGACTGAAAGAAGCGAACCATTTCAAACAAATTTCAATAGGACATAAATAGCAACGTAGATGATATTAAAAATATCACAACAGATTATTTACCACCAACAACACGATTCGACAGGAAGTTTTCAGTAAAATTTCCATCCAGGGACTACTGGACATCTCATCACCTAGACCCACCAAATGAAATAAATATATACACAGATGGTTCCAAGCAAGATGACGGGGTTGGCGCTGGATTTTTTGTGCCGAACTCCAATACTTGCAAATTCTACAATCTACCTACTGACTGCAGCATCTTTCAGGCAGAGGTACTACGACATATTTCTTACAAAAAAATAAACATTTTCGTTGATAGTCAAGCACTTAAATCACTTAAAAGCAACACTATTAATTCTAAAACGGTCTCAAACTGTTGCGAGTCTTTGCAAAGTCCGAGCAATAGGTACACAGTACGATTACTGTGGGTACCTGGACATTGCAACATTGTGGGTAATGAAAAGGCTGACGAGCTTGCTAAACAAGGTGTGCAGCTACTCAATGCTCCTTTGGTTGTAGAAGTACTACTTAACTTTTACTATACGCAAAAGACTTAGCATCTAGAAGTTTTCGCGGAAATTAGATGGCTAAACAATACAAAAAACAAAACGGCCAAAAAATTCTGTCTGTACTCTCTCTTAGCTAAATTAATTGCAGATTGTTGATTGGTATTACAACTGGACACTGCTTAATTGGACACCATGCATACAGGACGGGATTAATATCAAACAACTGGTGCAGAAACTGTTCTGAACCCGATGAGGACGTAACTGTAGATTACGTCGTGTGCTAAACACACGCAGAATGGCTACTCTTAGGCAGGCTATGTTCGGTTCCATAAATGAGATATCTGGAACAGCATTATCAAAACTAATGAGCTTCGCCTTAAGAACTGGAACCTTCGATATAGATGAAAATCACGAAGCCAGAACAGTATTATTCTCCTTACAGAAGGGACTTTGGGGTAACGCTATGGACCTTGTCGGTCTATGTGAGGTTTTTGCTCACGCCTCACCTAACCTAACCTTGGTTTACTCTGAACATTTTTCGATTTTTCACTCAACAATCATCTTTTTTTTTAATAATTCCAACGAGCTACCAGTTTTCGGCTTCTTAACTATTTTTCGACGTTAGTAACATTTTAAGAGTTTTTTTTTTTTTTCAATAGGTATCTCTACATTTTGCATCATTATTCGGTATTTTATTGAAATTTTTTTTTTATGTATCTAAATTTCTATTTTTATACCCTACACCAAGGGTATATTCACTTTGTCCTTTCGTTTGTAACATAGAGAAGGAGGTGTGGCAGATATAGAAAAGTATATATATTCTTGATCAGCGTCACCTCCTGAGTCGATATAGCCATGTCCGTCTGTCTGGCTGGCTGGCTGGCTGGCTTGGTGGCTGTGTGTGGAAATACATTTTTTGGGAAAACTAAGCAAGATAATTCAATGAAATTTGGTGTACAGCCTCCGTCGTCAAGCTCGTTAGCTCGGGGGATTGAAAATGTGCGAAATCGGTCAACGGACACGCCTACCGCCCATACAAAAAATATATTCAAAATGCAACTTTTGGAGTATTTCTTTCGATAATGCAACCAAAATACACGTAAGTACTACGAATTGTAAGCGCAAGCTATGAGCAAAAACTGGGTGAATTCGAACAAGAGGGCGTGATACCTCTCATATAAGCAAAAGCTTGAAAACGTTATACTGAAAGCGTTTTTTGAGATATTCAAATCAAATATGACTCAGACACTAAGAATAATAAATGAAAGCTCTCAACAAAAATTTGGTGAAATCGGACAAGTGGGCGTGGCACTTCCCATATAAGAAAAAGTTTCAAAATGCTATACTGAAAGAGTTTTGTGAGATGATCCAACTAAATTTCACTCAAATACTAAGAACTATAAATTCAAACTCTGAGAAAAAACTGGGTGAATTCGGACAAGAGGGTGTGGCACCTCCCATATAAGCAAAATTCGCAAAATACTGCAGTGTAGGGTATTTAATGTTTGGCCAGGCCAAAGGTAACACCCTTACTAGTTTTGGTTTTTTTTTTTTTCTTAATACCTTGAAACTTTTTTGTGTACTATCAAACTTTTTCTTGTTATTGTAATATCCCAATAAAACTTTGGAATAAATTTACTTGAATGTTAAAACATTTAAAATATTACATGTAATGCAATAAATAATGAAATACTTTTTTAATTACAAGTAATGCAATGGATAATGTAAAAACATAAATCATTTCGAAAGTTTTTTACTTAAGATTTTTCGATTTTTAAGTCATTTTGTGACGTTAATATGTGTTCATAAGAAATAAATAGTAATAGGATATATTTCAGATAATGTTTCCCCTGATGAACTTTCGGCCCAAAAAACAGAACCCTATCTATCTATAATGTATTACTACATTGATTCAGTACTTATATAACGCAAAAGTAACCCAGAAAGTAATCGACACAAATAATTTTTTCGATTACTCGTTAGATTACATGTAAGCTAATATTATGTTGGGGTAATCGATTCCGCCCAATAAAATGCGTGTGCTAAAATAATGCTTTTGTTATCCAGAAAGTAATCGATACAAATAATTTTTTCGATTACTCGATCGATAACATGTAAGCAAGTGTTTTGTTGAGGTTATCGATTACGCCCAATGACATGCATGTGTTAAAATAATGCCTTATGTAAACCAGAAAGTAATCGATGCAAACAATTTTTTAGATTACTCGACCGATTACATGTAAACGAAGATTCTACTGGGTTGTTAGAAATTGTTGGAGTTCTAAGATTTTCAAAAAACATAAAAAGAAAACTAATAAAAATTTTTATCTTTGTCACGATATGCAGTCATTCCTTCTGGGGCATTATTTTAAAAAGAGAACACAACAGCAAGGCATGATATTTCTGCAAACTCAGACGTTAAACTGAGAGGTGTGGGATTCTGCTATTTACGCGATTTTTGTTTGTGTGTGGGCTTGTAGAACTTTTTATTTACCAATGAAACAACGCTTTCGAAAGATAAAATTCATAAAATAAAAAAAACACTTCCTATGAAACTTTTGTTTAGACCAATAGAAAATGTTGTTTTTTTATAAACATAAAGTTTTTTTTTTTACATAAGTTTATTCAGGGCGGGCTGAAAAAAACCGCAGTCTAAATCAATTTACAATTAGAATTCTCCTATTCATCAGTTTCAACTTTTCTTAACATTTTAGTTATTTTTATTATTTTTAAAACATTTTAGAATTCTTCCGGCTGACAAGTTTACTCCAATTTTTAAATTTTTTTTACCAAACTTTTCAAAATATGCTGAAAATTAGCCAAGTAAAAATTTTTTCAATTGTTTTAACCTTAAGCCAATTGCCCGAAGTTAAGGCCGTCATATGCTATATCTACAATTGATAAAATAATATAAAAATAAGTAAAAAAAAATCTTGTTTTGGTATATTTTTCACAGAATCACCCACATAGATTTTTCAATATCTGTCGAACTTTTTAATAAATTCAATGTTTTCATTCAATCTTTTTTGGCACATTTTTCCAAGCTCTTTAGAACTTTCTCGGATTTTTTAACATTTTAAAATTTTTCAATGTATGTAGAATTTTTCAATATATTTAAAATCTTTCAATATTTTTTTTTTTTGCTAAGTTTTCCGAGTTTTTCAAAATTTTTCAACTTTTTATTATTTTTCGATCTCAAGTTGAGAAAATGTTAACTGATTGTCATACGAATAAGCCAAAGAGATTCTCAAATGTTGTAATATTTGTTTTTTTTTTAACTTTTTAACATTTTCAAAATTTAAATTCCATAACTTTCCAATTAAAGATTTAGAGCTCATCCCTAAAGGGAACACATGCTTACATATAGGCTTATAAAGGTAAGCAGTCAATCAATTGTGATTGAATATTTTAATGATTTACTGCTTTTGTTGTTTGTTTGGCTTATTCGTATGACAATCAGTTAACATTTTAACATGTTTTTTTTCACTTTTTCAATTTTTCATTAAAATTTTAGCCACAAAGCGCATTTCCTCGTTTCTACATAGCATACATATATAATATCTACATGTGCAGATATTTATTGATATGGCTACTCGTAACCGTTAGAATTTGTAAGCAACGATTTGATATAATTAGAAAGCCAAATGATGGCAAGCGCAGTAAGTAGCTAGAACTTTAGCTATGTCAACTTCTCAATTAACTAATATATTCCACGAAAGAGATCCGTTTTAATAACGCATTAACTACGATATGCAATATTCTGGTCTCCTTCGATCATGGCTCCGTTTACCATAGACTGGCGCAACTTATATAAGTATGTGTCCTACATAAGAGTGGGATACCAGCTGAAATATTTCTTTGGTATCTCATTTTTTGAGACAAAGACCAAGATATTATTATGAAATTAAGAGCATGATCATGACTTTATATCCAAGATCATAACAGTCTTGCACGGAAAAATAAATAATTCGTTCTACTTGATTTCTAGTAAATTATACTAGAATTTCAAGTCAATATAGTGACAACTCCCCAATGAAATGAGTTTTACCTTACTGTTATAGTAAATGCAGAATTTTCTAATAACCTTATAGTAAATTAATATTTTTTTTTTTAACAAATTAGAATTATATTAACTAGTGTATATTGAAATGTATGAGCGAGTCTTAAAACCCAATTCCACACTCAAATTATAAAACGGGAGAGAAAAACAATTCGGGAAATACATATTTTTTGACTTTAACATAAATTTCAAGCTGTCCAAATGAGTCTTGTTTATAAAAACCGTGTGATACGATACATATTTTTCCAAAAATAGATCTCGATTCGTGGTCTAAAACAACCTATTTATGCAAATTTTCAGAGAGATCGTATTACGTGCCGGAGTGTCAGCAAAGAAATAAAAACGAATATATTCAATCAAACGAATACTTTTTGTACTGGAGCCCATCTACCTGTACATTTTAAAAAAAAAGAAAACGTCACAGTACTTTATGCATCCAAATTTTGAGATGGATCGAACGACGCGCTTTGGGCAAAAAGTAAGATTTCTAGAAGAATCTATTTTTGGAAATGTGCGTCAATCGATCCCTGTCAAAATATGGATGCATAATTTATTTTTGACGATGAATCGAGTACAGTGATTTACAGGTAGATGGGCTCCAGCACAAAAAGTATTCGTTTGATTGAATATATTCGTTTTTAATTCCTGCACGTAATACGATCTTTCTAAAAATTTGCATACATAGGTTGTTTTAGACCATAAATCGAGATCTATGCAGTTTTTTGCAAAACAATTTACCGTTAGATGGGTTCCAGTACAAAATCATACGGTTTTTATAAACAAGAGTTATTTGGGCAGCTAGAAATTTATTTCAAAGTCAACAAATATAGGGTAGAAGGGGGAGGTTTCGACACGTGGCAGGCTTCATCAGTGCCAAATATTGCGATTTCTATTCGCACTTACTTCCGCGTGTAAACCAAAAAGTCTTACTCCTAATGGTACGCAGCTATCATAAAAATTTATCTGCGCAATTCGGCAAGGGTGCGTAGTTAGTCGTGATTTTGTATTTTTATAGCAAGTTGATGTAATATTTGCTTGTTGCTTTTTGTGTGATACTCGGTTAATATAATATAAAATTTCCGTTTGTTTTTTAGCAGATACTTAAATATATTATTACTGTAATATAACATTTAAGGTTTGCAAAATAAATAAAAGTTAACTGCGAAATTTTGCAAATTTGGAAACAAGTGGATAAGGGAGGATTCGTCAAGTGTAAATGGGAGGATTCGACAACTGAAATTTATACATATGATTCAATTATTTTCCATGAATCTGATTTTTCACAAGATATGGAGTTCGGTACTAATGCCGAGGTACAAATGGATGCAGAATCAGCCTTAATCATGTCTCGAACTCGTTCAAAGCTATGACCTTCCTGATCCGAATGATTTGCTGGATATGGCCCCGATTGAAGACGACATCCCTAATTTTCGTTCTCCCATTGTATCACCGGAAGCAATTCGTCTTTTACCATCTACATTCAAAAGGTTGAAGGTTTCAAAAAATGAAGGGAATCAAGAATTTATATGGCTGACGAAGCCTCCTCAAAAGTGGGAGGTTTCGTCATTTATTTTAACTATGGTTTTTTGGTCACAGTTCCGAAAACAGCGAACATATAGAATTTTTTATAATTTACAAAAGAAGCACACATATTCGTGCATACTCTGTGTGTATTCAAAATAACATGCACAATTGCATATGGAAGGTATAAGGACTTCCTTGTTAGGGTGTCGAAACCTCCCCCTTCTCCCATATATTTCCTGAATTGTTTTTCTCTCCCGTTTCATAATTTGAGTGTGAAATGAAATAAACGCACTGAATAACTTTTTCCAAAGTTATTAGTTAGGTTATTCAAGTAAATTCGTATTATAAATCTATGTTAGAAAATCTGCATCTATCACTGAATTTCAGCGTCAAATCCTTCATTGTTGAGTTGATTGGTTTATGTTCAAAATTTTCATGCAGCTCAATAGTTGGATATCTACTTGAGAGTTTGTGAATAATTTTCAAGTTTTTATTTTGAATTATCTGGAGTTTCTTTAAGTGAGTTTTAGCAATATTTGAAAACCAAATTTGGCAGCCGTAATTCATTATAGGTCTGATGCACATATCATAGAGAAGAACTTTATTTTTGACATTAAGTGAAGAGTTTCGGTTTAACATAGGAAATAATGCTTTGCCACATCTTACAGCTTTGGTGGTAATATTTTGAATATGTGATCTAAAATTCAGCTTTTTATCCAACTTAATTCCCAAATACTTTATGTCATCGTTCGTATCCAACTTAATTCCCAAATACTTTATGTCATCGTTAATTGGTATATTTTCACCTTGAAACTCAAGTTGAATCCTCGGAACTCGCTTAGGAGACTTGTTAAATGGAAAAATAATTGCCTGAGTCTTAGCACAATTGATCTTAATTTTCCATTTATCATAAAGAAACCGGGGTCTGTTCGTGTGATAGATAAAAAATCTCATTTTTACTTACAATTACAAACTTGTTAGACCCCTTCACCATTGACATCTATGATGAAGAGAAAAGGCCTTTGAAAACATGAATATTTTTACTAGAATTATAAAGCAAAAATTTAACGACTTTCTCAATAGTTTTTAACACATTTTTCATATTTACTATCAAAATTTTCGATTTTTTCAACATTTTCTCCTTTCTTAAAATTTTTGTTGTCAAAAATTTTTGTCGTTTCCAACATTTTTCAGCTTTAGCAACATATCTAAATTTTTCAATACTTTTCGACTATTCCAACACTTTTTTGGTCTTTTCAATATTTTTCCATTTTTTCAATATCATTTGAGTTTTGCAACAAAACTTTTCTCTCAACATTTCAAGACTTTCTCAGCAGTTTCCTCCACACTTTTCAACATTTCTGACTTTACCACATAGTTTGACATTATCAATTTCTTGTCAACTTTTTGCATATTTCTGATGTTTTCAGCCATTTTCGTCTATTTTAAAAATATCTCTCTTTTCGTTTATTTCAACGGTTTTTGGTTAATTGAATTTTTTTACTTTTTCACCAAAAGCTGGGCCTGGTAGACGCGCTGCCATAAAAACAGCACTGGATGGGACAAACAAGGCACTTACGCTACTTTCCGTAATAGTTGTAAAGAGAAATAACAAATTGATTGGTGTAAACAAAACATACAATTTTGACAGCTTCCTCTACATATAAAAAAACAAATGGAGCAATGAACTGTGGGAATTTATACCCTATTTGCTGGCCAAAAGTCAAATTTGAAACACGTTTTTAAGTATTTACTTTTGAAATGTAAATAATTGGATCCGAATAGATGCATACTAATTTTTTTTTTTTTTTTTTTTTTTTGACTAAAAGTTCAAGTAAATTAATTTTCATAATAAAATGTTATTAAGTAAAACTCTTCGAAATTCTTACAATTTTGCTTTATTTTAAGTAATCGAAATTTTTCTCAGGCAACTTTTGCATATAAAATGAGGACTTATTCATTTGATAGAACTTTTTCAAAAGAAGTGATAGATTCAATTTATTAGCGGACTATATCTATTTTTTGGCCAAAAAACTTATTCAAAATTCCCATGGTGCGAATGTATTTATTTTTAATGTTTAAATTTGTAAGCATTTTTTCTCAAGTGTTTCACATTGTGAAGTGCAACATTGTAACACAAAGTCTGACCACCGAAAAGCAAAAGTTGCGTCTTTTGAAAATTTCGCCTTTGCTGAAATACAAACAAACAATACTAACACACACACACATACACATCTACGACTTTATGGATACTCTGATAAAATAAACATTTGAAAGTTTTCATGTTTTGTGATTATTTTTTAATGCCTTGATATATTTTATTGATTTTGAATTATTAATGAGGCAATTGTAGGTAATGTATATCTTATGGCTGTAGCTGTTGCCTGCCAAGATTTCATTGTAACACACAATGTTGCAAGCCGAAATAAAATGCTAAATAACTCAGGCCTGTATATTTACTACACAATTTTTTTTTTTTTTTTTATTCTCGATGTATAAAACAACTCCTTTTAAAAAACCTGAACTTGCTTTTTGTAAAACGGCAGGATCTGAGTTATACTAGCTAGAAAGTGCAGAAAACACTATTCTTGCCAATCTCAAAAATCTTTCTGGATTGGCTTCTTGCTTTCCTAGCTATCATCCATTGTAGTAAACGTACCTCTACTCCAGACAAAGCACTTAATTTCATAAAGACTGATGAAAAAAAACGATTTTTAAAAATTCCACAACTACCCCTCAAAAAAAAAGGGGGTGTCAAAAAAGTGAGTTGAGAGTTTTTTCAAGTTTTTTGAAGGTCATTTTTAAAAATTAACTTTTTATACCCTGTGGTTGTTTTTTATGTGAAGTTTGATGAAAAAGTGAGTGAGCCAAAATTTGGAGGAGGTGGGGTGGGTCTAACCCTTGCCAGATTTGAGTCAAAGTTCGAGTTTCGGGGGTAAAATTTTGAAAAAAGCTCCTAACTGCCAATCAGTTGCACTTACAGGCATTAAATGTATGACCAACCCACATTAAATTTTCCACCCCAACATTTTCACCGAATATATGTACCTCCTTTCTTCACCCCTTAGGGTCGCTCCCATACAAGCCTTAATTTTCATGACATTTTTATAAAATCGACCTCCACCACCCCCAGGCTGCCCCTACATTGTTCAAAAGCATGACCTACCCCCATTATTTTTTCCACCCCATAATTTTCACGAAACATACTTACCCCCTATCTCTGCCCCCTAGGGGTGCTCCCATACAAAAATACTCATATTTATGTTAACTAATAAACATTTTTGTTCTCATCACCCCTACTGCCCCCATAGTGCTACTTAGGAAGGTAAAATATATAACCGACCCCCATTATTTTTCCAGCCCGACAATTTTACTAAACAAACTTGCCCTCTATTTCGGTCCTTTACCTTTACCGGATGGTACGATCGGCACACCCAGTAACTGCTCGTTTCCGTCATACGTGATACGCGTTTTTTTTTTTTTTTTTGAATTCAAAACCCTGTAACAGAACCAACATTAGTACACCAGTATAAAGTCGCACCCCGGAGTGCTTTTGTATGAGAGCACCCCTAGAGGGCGGAGATAGAGGGCAAGTATGTTTAGTAAAATTGTCGGGCTGGAAAAACTAATGGGGGTCGGTCATACATTTTACCTTCCTAAATAGCACTATGGGGGCAGCGGTGATGCACGGTGCTCTTGAACAGTAAATTGGTTTTTTGGCTATGTGGAGAAAAACTGTGAATGGGGTTTCATTTGTATTAGTTTAGTGGTCTGAAAAATGCAAACCCCAAAATCGTAGCTGATCATCCCCGCGAAATATCGCAAAAGTGCATATCCCATATAAAATAAAAAAAATTCAAAAAAAAACGCAACAAACAAACATAAAAATAGTTGTTTTTTTAACCCTTTCGACCCGGCTGGGACAATATATACATGTAAATTGGGATATATTGTCCCAGCCGGGTCGAAAGGGTTAATGTATTTTGCAATGCTGAATCCGAATCTAGCCTTAAAATTGCTGTATCTTATACGGTTTTCGAGATATCTTAGCCTAAACAAGGAAAAAAAGCTGACGCTATGTTTTATTGTTGTGTTTTGGAGCTATATAACAGGACGTATATCCGTAAATTCTGATGCAGAAATGGAAAGCTTTAATCAATCTTTTAAACCTAGCTCAAATAATGTCGATATCTTTATTTTTCTCGGAGGTATCCTAACCTAAAAAGTTAAAAAAATGCAAAAAACGTGTTTTGTCATTATTTCAGTCTATGATATTTCAGAGAAAAATTAAGCCATTGACATAATTAAAATGCGGTTTTAAAGAAAAAGATTGTAACTTTTAGATAATGTATCGAATTATTCAAAAATAGCAGTCTTAAAAAGCAAAATTAAAAATTCATTCAAAATTGTGAAAAATCATTTAATATTTGAAAAGGTGAACCCGCCTATTAATGTTAGAAATCTAACATTTACAAATAATCCACAACAGTGAGGTATTAATTGTGAATTGTGGAAGATAGCATGTCTCAAAACCCAATTTGAGAGTGCATTCAACATAATAACAATTAAGAAATATTTGCAAATGAACACAGCTGATAGCAACAAGTGTACTTACATAAAGAACAACAACAAGTGTTATTTATGTGAGGATCTTTGACGAGGTAGATCGTTCCGTAGCGTGGCCTAAGTGGTAGAGGTCTGCTGCACTCTTTCATTAGAATGCAGAAGGCTGCGGTTCGATTCTAGTAAGAAGCAAAGATTAACTAAAATAGGTCTGATGAGGCTATGTACATATATATATATGCAAATATATATAAGTATGTGTATGTGGTAATAGCCGAAACATATGTCACCAATTTCCAAGTTAATATTTGTAGCGTCGGTTGTTGTTCATTGCAAATTTGACTGTACAAGTTCGTATTAATGGAATATTCAAAAATAGCAGTCTTAAAAAGCAAAATTAAAAATTCATTTAAATTTGTGAAAAATCATTTAATAACTATTTTTATATTTGTTTGTTGCGTTTTTAATCCGATATTTTTTTTTTTATATGGGATATGTATTTTTGCGATATTTCACGGGGATGATCAGCTACGATTTCGGGGTTTGCATTTTCCAGACCACTAAACTAATACAAATGAAACCCCATTCACAGATTTTCTCCACATAGCCAAAAAACCTATCGACTGTTCAAGAGCACCGTGGATGAGAGCAAAAATGTTTATTAATTAACATAAATATGAGTATTTTTGTATGGGAGCACCCCTAAGGGGTGAAGATAGGAGGTAAATATATTCGATGAAAATGTTGGGGTGGAAAATTTAATGTGGGTTGGCAGTGGCGGATCTAAGTAAATTGCCACCCTAAGCACAAAGTTTTCAAAATTTTTTTTTCTAAATACGACTTTTGGGATGTAGCTATATGGCAACAAATGTTGTAATATAAGTGGTTCGAAAATATTGAAGAAAAAAATTTTATAAATTTTTATTTTTTATTCTATTTTGGTTTAAAATGCATTAGGATAGCGAGAAACGTATGAACTGATTTTAAATAAACAAAAAATAAATCTAGTGCTGAATATAAGCATAAATACACATTTTTGTACCCAGCACCTGGGGTATATTCATGTTGTACTCTTGTTTGTAGCCGTAGTTAGGTCGGTCCACCTATTTGTCCGTCTGTCTGTTCATCTATCTGTATGTCTGACCACATGTCCGTCTGTAGAAATCACGATTACGGAAAAACAAGTCAAGATAGCTTGATGAAATTTTGTGGTGAAGTTGTTGAAAAAGGGGCAAGCAGTTGTCTTTAAGCAAAATTGGTTAATGGAAACGCCTATCGCCCATACAAAACCCATAAAACGGAATATTGAGAGTATTATTCGAGATGGTGCAAATGTTGCAAGTTCTGGACAATATTTCAACATTTATTTTTAATCAGCCTATTCTAGGTTATTATTTAATTAAAAGAGAAACGATTTCTTCAAAAAATTCTATTCAATAAATCCTCTAATCAATGATTCTTGTCAATCTGAACTTTTTAGGCCAGATATACATTAGACCTATCGTTAAAATCAAAAATGTAAAAAACCTTACTCCCAGGGACTAAAAAGTTTTCTATTGGTGTAAGTATCAAGCACAAAAATTTTGGCCCCGATCGGAAAATATTTGACCGTGCCGCAGGGCCGTTGAAGGTCGGAAAAACGCTATTTATATGGAAAAATGGGGCTTTAATCGCAAGAATCAGTCCTATCTTTGAAACTAATCGACATAGCTGAATAAAATTTGGTATGCGTATGAAAAATGCTTGAGTATTTTGCATCCAATAAAAACATCGGCGATTCCACGCCCCTTCGACTCAAAATTCTTGAGCTTATAGTCCTTTGGTTTTATAGAACAATATCTATTTCAATCACTCATTTTGCCGCCCCCTACAGTCCATTTTGCATTTGATATCTATTTCAATCACTCATTTTGCGGCCATGGGTATTGAGTAAACTTTTCTTAAATATCTTTTATAATCGTCTTAATTTAACCGTATGGTACACTACATGGTTGTTTTCAATCGGTTAAATCGTCCATTCGTATTGCTTAAATAGTGCTGAGTGTAAATGTTTTTAAAGTACCATTTAGGTAAAATAAAATCAAGTTCAATACTTAAATTATAAATTTTTTTTATCACTCCGAAAATTTGCCGCCCCCCAAAAATCTGCCGCCCTAGGCAGGTGCCTACTGGTGCCTTAGGGTTAATCCGCCACTGTGGGTTGGTCATACATTTTATGCCTGTAAGTACAACTGGTTGGCAGTAAGGAGCTTTTTTCAAAATTTTACCCCCAAAATTCGAACTTTGACTAAAATCTGGCAAGGGTTAGACCCACCCCACCCCCTCCAAATTTTGGCTCACTTACTTTTTCATCGAACCTCACATAAAAAACCACCGCAGGGTATAAAAATCGAAAAATTGTTATTAAGTTCTTTTCGATTCAAATCAACTCTTAATGATGATGAATCTTAGCTGCATTCTATTAAAATTTCAACGTTTTCATAGGCGGTATGCGTAAAATCTTGAAGCACTTTTTCAAGATTTTTTTTTTTTACATTTCTAACATAGTAGCATAATTTTAAATATTTTTTTGTAAAACTACATTTTGGGTAAAACTTGTTGTTCTAAGGTCATTATGAAATTACGCAAGTAACAATTTTCTATAACATATTAACCCATTTTATCCTGTTTTATGGGTCTTTCGACCCCTTTTTCAAAACAGAGTTATTATAGGTTAAATTAGTCTGCAAAAATATTCTACGAAAAATTATTTTTACATAAATTCTATGCCAATATTTAGAAAAAGATATTTTTTCATTATGAGGGGGATTACTAAAAAGAACATACAACAATGCATAAATAGATTAGTTTTAACTTACAAACAGGAAAACAACAAAAAGATACAAAAAGCACAAATTTATTTTTAACATAAAAACCAAAAATTTCAAATATTGCACTAAAAACCATAATTTGAACATATTGCACTGATTTACATCTAATATTGTCGAGATATTACATATCTCTCATTAGCATTTTGTTACTATTTATTTGTTCTCTCTTGTAATAACTTCAAATCGTCAAAGTTAGGGTAATGTTCGAATTCAGCACAGTGGGCCAAGAATGCAATCTTGGGAACTGGTCCTGTTCTATTTTTTTTGGTCAGATTTGTGTCCTGAGAGTCTTGTCCTAAGTTTTGTCTTTGTCGAAGTAACGTATACCTTTTTTACGTTGAACCCGTCATCATTGCAAGGTATTCTATACAGTATTTGTTGTGTACTGCAGGTGGTTTATAGCTATGTTTAAAATGCTATATCTCTGCAGATATAGCAGATTTTGTTATAAAACTTGTTGTTTTGATGTTTTTACTACCAATCAACGTGCAAAAAGTGGAGTGGATTGAGCAAGAGGGGGTTGCATCCGTCACACAAAAAAATTACTTTAAATGATATATCTCTGTAGGAATAGCAGCTTTTGCTATAAAACTTGGTACATAAATATAAAAAGTGTCTACCATTAGCCTTTCAAAAAATTGTAGGGTTCGGACATGAGATTGTTGCGCACGCTATAAAAAATTTGTTTAAATGATAAATTTCTGCACCAATAGCAGCTTTAGTTCAAAACAAACTCATCGCGCCACCTACAGAAAAAAGGCAGAACAACGTTTGCCGGGACCGATATTTAATTATAAATCAAAAAAGTCGATTAAAATTAACCAAATTTATATAAACATGTATATATTTGTATCGAGGTAAGATGCCTTTGCTTAATGTATGATAGTAAGAATCCAGTGATTTTTACACGTTGAAACAAGGATACCTTAGGATCCTGAGTGTAAGAAACAAACCAATTTCAGATTTGTAAATGAAAGATCACAAACTGCCATTGGACTGTGTTATTTTATTTAAAAAATAAAAAAATGGTTCGAAGCAAAATGAATTATCATGCAAGCCTTAAAATAAATCTATTTAAATTTTAAATAAAAACCAACAATCTATTACTTTGCAAAATAATTTGTTCTTTGTTTCAGACGCAACCGACACCACAAGCCATTTTCACGAGCTTTAAATTGGAGAAGCAAAGCAACAACAACAGCGGCAATATCCTTTTACCAATCAATGATAATTCATCAACAACATCTACTGCAATTACGCCAGCAGCAGCTAGCAATGTTTTAGCTGATGCGACAAAAACAACTGATTTTGATAAAAAACGATATCGTCAGCTTCAACAACACCGACAACAAAAATACACAAAAATATTTACTCAAGACGGAGAGGATAACAACAGTGACGGCGTTGAGAATACGCAAGCATGTGAGCTACCTGCAACAACTACAAATGGCAGCACTACAACGACGACAACAACAATTATATGCGCACAGCAGCCGCAGCCTTCCGTCGATAATAAAAACACTAGCCCCGCCTATAGCGTTGACAGTGATAACAATAGATACTGTCCGCCGCCGCCTACGCATGCGTACATGGCAACAACATCTTGCGATGGATGTACGCTTATGTCGCAGCAACACTATCATTGCCGCTGTGATGATGATCAATGTACGTATGTGACAATATCACGTGATGCGCTGTCATTGCACATGGAACATTTGCATACGACGAGCAGCTTTGCCAATACAATCAACCAACGCTATGCGCGCTACGATCGCGCTATCGGCTTGGATTGTGGCATTGCTGACTGTCGGCTACGTAAGGTGAGAAAGAGTGAACGAAAATGTTTTGATACAATTCCAGTCAATTCAAATTCGATTCAATGCAGTTCTATTCGATTCAATGTAATTCGATTCAATTCAAATAAACTCGATTCAATTCTAGTCATTTCAAATCAATCTTATGCAATTCGAGTTAATTTAATTCAGGTTAATGCAATCTTTTCCAATTCAATTCGATTCAATTCAATGCAATTCTTTTCAATTCAATTCGATTTAATTCAATTAAATACATTTTAGGTAAATTTAATTTAATTTAATTCAGTTCAATGCAATTCAATACAAATGCATTCAATTAAATACAATTCTGTTCATTTCAATTTGATCGAATTTAATTCGAGTCAATTCAATTTAATTCAATTCAGTTCACTTCCATCTAATTTAATCTAAGTCAATTCATTCCACTTCAATTCAGTTCAATTCAGTTCAGTTGAATTCAGTTCAGTTCAATTCGATTCAATTCTATTCAATGCAATCCTATTCAGTTCAGTTCAACTCAATACACTTGTATTAAAGACATACAATTTTTAAGAGTTTTATGATCATAAATCGGTTTTCCACTACAAATTTAATGAAACCCTTTGTATGGGGGATGAGATGCATTTACTTCAAAGTGTGATATCTTGGAAAGTAAGGATCCAATCAGATAAGTTTAAGGTATACTTTGATAAGGAGAACATGTTTCTTGAAAAAATGCAACTACACCTTTTCCTGGAACTGCACCATAAGCCTGAAAACAGCGCTTTCTGCAACTTCAAGGAATGATATCTCGAAATCCTGCAGGTATATGAGCAATTTTCGGATTCAGAGTACTAAAATACATTGTATATGAAGATGCCAGTGTTATTTTTTCGATTTGACAGTAATGCAAAATCGGAAGAATTGTCGATTTTTGAGTCAATAGACTGCGGATATAAATATTATTTTTTCGCCTACTATATGGGCTAATCCTGCATTGCGAACGTTACATTTGTACGCATATTTTTAAATCCTGAAGGTGCTCTGAATGTTAAATTCTTAATTTGCCTGCAGTGGTATGTTACCCTTTGCGAGTACTTTCAGAAGGCATTTCAAAATATTTCCTGGCTTGTATGAGTTACAATTTAATCGCGCATAAAGTGCTGTTCGAACGTTACAAAAAACAGAAGTCGTTATGGAGATCAATGTACAATTTCAGTTTTTAGCGAACTTTGCAGTGTAAACAAAAAAAGCAAAATCCTGCAAAGAAAGAGGAATATTTGAGCATATCGAAACTGCTGTTGATTGAATCAAAGACCCCTTCGTTCGTACAAAAATTTAACTTTTGTGTGTTGCGCACGTTACGTTCCAAACGTTACAATTTTTATTCTATATATATATAATATATACATATATATATATAGGCTAACGAAAATTGATGCATCCTTTTTTCAACTAACTTAAACACATTATACGTAGGCTGCTCGATATATTTCTGGCCTAGGCAACACTAAGTGTTGCCAGGTGCAAGCTGACACTTCTATTGGAAGGTTTGATATTTTTTAGCATAAACGTACTCAGAACGTTTTGACGTACGACCATAATTTGTGTTGTTTACAGTGACTTGAAAAAATCAATTTGGCAAAAAAATGGATTTAACTCGTGAACGTGGGTTATCACGACAAGAGTGCATCGATGAACTTAAATGTTTGTAAAGCAATAAAGTACCATTCTATAGCACTGTGAAAAACTGGTTTGATGAATTCAATCGTGGCCGACGCTCGCTCAAAGACGAATTCCGTGAAGGTCGTCCAAAAACGGCCGTTGCGCCAGAGAACATTGATGCCATGCGTGGACTGATAATGCAAGATCGTAATGTGATATACCGTGAGATAGGGGCATCCTTGGGCATTAGTTCCACTCCAATACATTCGATTTTGCATGAAGACCTGGCCGTAAAAAAGGTTTGTTCTCATTGGATCCTGCTCAATTTGACAATCGCTCAAAAAAAGGCTCGTGTCGATTGGTGCAAAGAAATGTTGAAAAAATACGATCGCGGTGCTTCAAAAGACGTTTATAAAATCGTCACAGGTGACGAATCATGGATCTATATGTATGAGCCCGAAACAAAACAGCAATCGACCGTGTAGGTCTTCGAAGACGAGCCAAATTCAACGAAAGTTGTTCGTGGAAGAAGCACTTCGAAGCAAATGGTCGCCTGTTTCTTCGGCAAAACTGGTCATGTGGCGACTGTTCCTCTTGAGCAACGTAGGACGGTCGATTCTGAGTGGTACACCACAATTTGTTTGCCTGAAGTCTTCGGAGAAATTCGAAAAACGAACAAGAGAAGACGAATCATTGTTCACCATGACAATGCGAGCTCTCACACATCGACTCAAACCAGCTCCTTTTTGACTGGCCAAAACGACGAATTGATGGGTCATCCGCCGTAAAGCCCTGACTTGGCACCCAATGGCTTCTTCTTATTCCCGCACATCAAGAAAAAAATGCGTGGTCATTGATTTTCGTCGCCAGATGATGCTGTTAAAGCGTTCAAAAACCATGTTTTGGAAGTGTCTCAATTGGAGTGGAAAGAGTGCTTCGAAAATTGGTTTGAGCGCATGCAAAAGTGTATAAATCATGCTGGAGAATATTTTGAAAATCAATAAAACCATTTTTGATGATAAATATTCGCATTTTCATTATTAGGCCAGAAATATATCGAGCAGCCCACGTATTCGCTTAATTTATTTTTGGAAAAGGTTTTAAAGAAGTGCAGTGCACACAAAAGTAAAATTTTTTATTGGCACCGCATCTCATGGTAAAAATACGCTGTTGCAGCTCAACCACTGCATCGATTTTTATGAAATTTGGAATGCAACGTTATTAAAGACTTTTTGTTATGTAGCTGCCAGTGCCACGCCCCTAAGGCGAAATGCATTTCCGAGGCTAAACTGGTGGACCAATTTTTAGGAAACTCGGAAAGGGGAATGAACCCTTAGAAAGCATATTAAAAACCTTTAATTATTTAGTGGGCAACACCACTCACCTAATGGCAAAATGTGCTGTTACGGCAACTTTATAATTTTTCTCTTGGTTGACCTTTTTTCGGATATGCCCATGTACATTAAATCTTCCCTCTGGGTTTTTATGTTTCCCATAAAAGTCAAACATGTAAGCTTCAAACATACTTGTTTTTTTCGGTATTGACAGGTTTTCTCTAAGGGCAACAATTGCCAAGACAATGACACTTTAGCTTTTGGCAAGACTAGAGTCCTTGCCAATTTTTTTGTTCCAAAACCAAGAATAACCCCTAGAATAAGTATTGTTACCATAGCCCATTCCAAAATCCGTGCGATTTCAACTACTTTTCGTTTCGAAAGCTTGTTGATGAAAACAGTTTTTTGTTAGAAATCTTATGCTTTACAAAAAATAATTAAATTTTTACACCAAAAAGTAACTGTTTAGGAGATATTCAATAAACAAAAATTTTTTAACAGATTTTTAATAATATTTCCTAAATGGAAATTTTTTCATAATTACAAATCCATAGTATTTGATAGCGTTTGATTCTCAACAAAAGAGCTCCTTATACTTTTTATAGTCCTACTCACCGTTTTCATCAAAAAAGCTTTTGAAACCAAAAGTAATTGAAATTGCACGAATTCCCGAACAGGGTTGGTTAATTTATTTTGGCTCTGAAGATTCCTCAAAAATTCCTTTTTGCCCATGAATAATTGAAATTCATCGAAAACTGCCATCACTCAATGCAATCCTTTCTGTGGTGCAAAGCATTGTGTGAGCTGTCTCTAATGCAATTAATCAACCTGATTGCTGTCTTTACTGTAGAAAGTCTTATCTAGTGTTCTAGGGTCTTTACAAAATAATTGTAAAAAAAAAAATTTCTTTGAATACGAATGGGAATAAATCCATGATGAAAAAGTTATTTCGAGTGATGAAATATTAATTGGACCGTTAAAAAGCACATAAATAACACAGGCCGACAAAATTTGATCAAAGTACATACCCAGAAACCGGACTGTATATTTCCGTAGGTTTTCGATGCGCTGATTCCGAATCTGGTCGCAGAATTGCTCCATCACGTCAGGTTTTTGAGATATCCTAACCTAAAAGTGCCAAAAATGACGATTTTTCTCAATTTTGAGGTTAAATAGCTCTAAGGATTTTATTTTTCTTGGAAAACTATTAACGATATTTTAAAGTACTAGTCTTCCTCTTTCAAATGCCGTTGAGTTAGTTTGAATATCTTTTTTTTTCTCTGAGATATGTCTGTTTTTGTTTGTGTTTTCGATGCGCTGATTCCGAATCTGGTCGCAGAATTGCTCCATCACGTCAGGTTTTTGAGATATCCTAACCTAAAAGTGCCAAAAATGACGATTTTTCTCAATTTTGAGGTTAAATAGCTCTAAGGATTTGATTTTTGTAGGAAAACTATGAACGGCATCTTAAAATACTAATCTTCCTCTTTCAAATGCCGTTGAGTTAGTTTGAATATCTTTTTTTTTCTCTGAGATATGTCTGTTTTTGTTTGTGTCTGTTTTTGTTTGTGTCTGTGTCTGTCTATATCAGACACAAACAAAAACAGACACAAACAAAAACAGACATATCTCAGAGAAAAAAAAAGATATTCAAACTAACTCAACGGCATTTGAAAGAGGAAGACTAGTATTTTAAGATGCCGTTCATAGTTTTCCTACAAAAATCAAATCCTTAGAGCTATTTAACCTCAAAATTGAGAAAAATCGTCATTTTTGGCACTTTTAGGTTAGGATATCTCAAAAACCTGACGTGATGGAGCAATTCTGCGACCAGATTCGGAATCAGCGCATCGAAAACCTACGGAAATATATAATCTGGTTTCTGGGTATAATTTTTGTCGGCCTGTGTAATCATCGTTTGATGAACCATGAGCGAAGAGCTAGAGAGAATTACGCCTCTAAAATTGAAATTTAGCCACTTCGAAATCTTAACACACCGCGCAATGGGTTATTTTATACCAAGACATTATTTATAAGATCTACTAAAATTTTTTTTCATGAAAAGACTGGATAGTTGTTGCTCTAGAGTTGTCAAGTTTTTTAGAACGGAATTGAATTTTAAACTTTGAGTTGTTATATTATGAATAATGATATTGATTTTGTGGTTAATTTTTTTTTTTTTTTTTTTTGCCATAAGCTTCAATCATTAAACTAATGGTTCTTCAGTATATCGATGACGTTTAACGATTTTAAAGAATAACAATTTATGTTTTAAGAATATTCATTATTGCGGTTGTGACAATATGTGATCATCCATTGGAAAAGGTACCTTACCTTCACAAAATAAAAAAAAGTTTTTTAGCATTTTCTAAGGAAATCATTTTCAATAAAATGACTCCTCGATCACTGAAAAATTCCAAAAATTGACTAAGTTATAGTATTATGAAATCGTAAAATGAAAAACTCAAGAATGTAGATATCGAAGTTCAAAGTTTGTCAATTATCAATTGTTACAGGGTGGAGGTTTGGTAACACCGCTTGTATTGTATGTATGTATTCTCCTTTAACTCCTAGGAGGAGCATAGGGCTTGTATTGGTATTTGTAATTTAATAATCGACCTCAAATCAGTTGTAAAATGTTCAGTACATGTCTAAGCAATGAATTCCACCTTAAACGGAAAACCGGTAAAATTTACCTTATCTCTTATTTTTAGCTGTACTGCTATATTCTGTGAGTGAAGATAAGGTACCTTTTCCACTGAACAGTCTCATATTTGTTGTATGTTATCAATCATAAAAGTTATTTTATATTTTTATACCTTAATGCAACCTAGTTGATGAAGCCTCTACTCCAACCAAATTAATGGAGTTGTATCAAATTGAACTATACTGTGGAAAAATACAACGGAATTTATGTGTCGCATTTAAGGATAGAACCTTTGAAAATCCTTTCAGTTGTACCGATTTAAGAAAAAGTAACAAGGTACTCGTGCAGTGTTCTTATTTTTGGGGCCTCGTTTTCAAACAAATTTAATGGAGTATCGTAAAATTAAACTTTAGGTATTGTGGGAAAGCTCAGAAATCGAGTTAAAAACACTGTTTTAAAAGGATATATTTCTAATAACTGACATGTTGTTGTTGTTGTTGTTGTTGTTGTTCATTTACTATCATAAGTACAATATTTACATTAATAGTTACAAACTTTGAGATTTAATCCTATGGATTTTACAGCAAATGAGTTCAAATTTAATAATAATGATTAACAATTAAATAAAATTAAAATTTATAGGAAAATGATAGTTAAAAACCTATAATAATATTACAATAACACTGGATAAATGAAATCATAACTGACATGAATTGAAAAGATAGCATTAAATTTTTATAAAAAATTTTCATTAAAGTTTAAACTGTGACAAGTTCAGTGCAACTACCCATCTTACGTAGGGTGTCACAAAAGTTCGCTGACTTAGAAAAAAAATAGAAAAATTATTTTTGTTTATTTGTATTCAATCTTCATCCATTTTTATCTTTTCAATACATTTTTTCAGATCATAGACAAACTTATTAAAACTTATCAAAATCGAGTTTTTTAAGCTTCTCAATTTGTGTATTAAAATATTTTTTAATAACCATAAATCACAAGGCGCCAGATCCGGAAAATCCAGAAACCGCAATAAAGCTACTTGTTATTTCAGCAGTGTATATCATGATGTAAGAAATAACGAAGCAATTCCTTTTTTTTTTTGATTTTTCAACAAATTTTCCAAAATTATTGGCAAACAGTCTTCAGTATACCATTTCGTTGTAACTGTCTGTCTAGTATTCAGGGGAATAGACATCATCACTTTTGTTGCTGACTTCTTTTGTCTCTCTTTAATAGGAGGATGCGCTCATCCCTAGCTACATACTCTGGTTTGGTTTCCGGATCGTACATATTAAACCAAGAGTTCAACACCTGTTACGATTTTATTGAAGATGCTAGATTGTTCATTTCCTGGTTCTTCATCAACTTTAGCCTTGACCGGGTCCTTATGGAACCTTTAAGATCATTTTAAAACAGTCTGAAGAGATGGTGCTTTCATTCTATGTATTTGGCATTAATTAAAAATTATACTGGCCTAAAAGCCGATAGCTGTAAAGAACTGCATAACGAATTTCTTACTGTATTTCTTTCGACTTTTCGGTAGTTATTTTACGTTTTTTCGTCTTCATTGTGATCGATCTTTCTGAAATTTTAAGCGGGATATCGTAAGATAATGGTAAATAGTGTGTCATCTTTGAATTTTTTAAAAAGGAATAATCTAGCACAAAATCAGAGAACTTTAGTTAGACCCCCATGAATTTTAATAAAGTATAGACATTTAAGTAAGACATAACGCTGTGCCTGAACCCGTTTAGATCGAAGGTCGTAGCACATTAATTTTTTTTTCAGATTCTGTTTTCTTATCATTCAAAAGATGTACAAAACAATTTTCGCTCGTGACACCTCGAGTAAAAATTGAGATAACCCCTTTTCAAGTGGGGTCATTTTCTAAATATAAAAAAAAAAGAATTTTAACTACAACAAACAAAAATCAAAATAATCACATTTGATGTGTTTTGCTATGTTGAACGCAAATCCAACCACAGAATTGCTCTATCGTGTATAGTATACGAGATATTCTAACCAAAAAACCAAAAAAATAGTTTTTTGCCATTTTTTAAGCTATAACTATTTAACATGTCGTTT
The DNA here is from genome assembly GCA_951812925.1 of Calliopum simillimum. Classification (NCBI taxonomy): domain Eukaryota; kingdom Metazoa; phylum Arthropoda; class Insecta; order Diptera; family Lauxaniidae; genus Calliopum; species Calliopum simillimum. The sequence goes on along the minus strand of OX638369.1, from coordinate 84,895,197 downwards.
ATTCGTTAAATCTGGTAAGGTACTTGAAAGCCCTAATCTTTTTTTAAAAATCTAATTTCAAATATCTTTATTCTTCGGAAAACTTTTTTTTGTTTTAAGTTGTGATTAGTTGTACCAAAATCTATTTTTTTTTCCAAACGCATACATGCTGCGGGGCCAAAGGTGACACCCTTACTAGGTTTTTTTTATCTTTTTCAACAGTTTCAATTCTATTTCCAGGCACGGCCACATTTGCATTGTAAAAAATGCTTGCATCAAATTTCTCCATTCGATTTGGAGTCTCATGAGTGTACTATTGGGCCAACGCCTACGCCTACATCACCGGCGAGAACAACTTCTGCGCCATCATCAATTCCACACATACAGCTACAATCGTTCTATGACATATCAAAGTCTACAACAACGTCCGCCGCCACGTTTGTTCGTGCCGCTGGCACCTTTTATCCAGAAAATTCAATTGATTCCAGCAACAGCTGTGGTGATAACAACACAAGTGCGCTTGCCACCGCTCCCGCCACACAACAATCACAACAAACGGAAGATGGCAACACTTGCAGTCGGCCATTTTGTAAGATGAAGCGTAAGCCACATGCGCACTGTGAAATCTGCGCGCAAGCCTTTGCGAGCGCTCAGAAGGCGCGCCTTCATCGTCAAAAACAGCACAGTCACCGCTGTAGTTCATCATCATCGTACAGCACTGATATGCCACAGGATTTAAGTTTGACGCCAAAAAATAGGCATGCGTATCGTTGTAGGCAGCTACTGCCAACTCCAACAGCGTCGCCGCCTCCATCAATTACGCCGTTGCCATTGTCAAAGCAACATTCTTTTACAGCGTCCAATTTGCATGGCACAGCAGCAGCATCAATCAGGAGTAATGAACTAGCGCCATTCATTAGCTACTATCAGCAGCAGCAGCAGATGGCTGTTGTGCCGCCAGCGCCACCGCCAACATTTGCAGCTGCTATTTACGCACATCTTTATCCATTTGGACAAACATTACCCGAACGCAGTGAAGCTCAGTACCCACCTCCGGCGGCACTTTTGGGTATGCCTCCCGGCGTTAGTAGTGACATTACCAGTGCCGCGGTGTTTTTAGGTGCATTACCGACGTCAACCAGACAAGAAATGTTCGGCTTGGTCAGCAATAATATGCGTACGACATCAGAGCTTTCCACGCAGCCCCCGGTTGTGAATGCTGCAACATATCGATCTTCGTCACAGCCAAGCTTCAAATTGAAAGACGATCGAATACCTGTGGGATATTTGAAATTTCGCTTTAATGAAGATTGTTGTTTTCCCAAGTGCGGCTATCGAAATCATCAGTCACATTTTCACTGCGATCGTAACGATTGTCACTACAGCTTTTGTGATAAAACACGCTTTGTGCAGCATACGGCGCGCCATGAACGGCTCGATACTCTAATGGGTGAAGACTTTCGACAGTATAGGGCCAATATGAATTGCGGCTATGAGAATTGCGCCTACTTTAAGAACTTAGGTATGTTTTTAAGCAGAACCTGAAATAAACTTTTTGAAGTTTCTTCTTTTAGCATAAAAATTTTGAAAAAACCTTAAAAAAACTTTTAAAAATAAAAGCCAAAGAAAACTTTTATAAAAAACTTTTTCAACTTTTTTTTGCCTTTATTTTTAAAAGTTTTTTAATTTTTTTTTTTTTTTTCACTTTTTGGAATAAAAGTCTAAAAAAAACTTTTTATAAACAGTAATACGTAATAAAAGTTGGAAAGGATCTTTTGAAGCAAAAGTTCTTAAAAACTTTTTTTGATAGAGGTTTTTATAAACTTTTATACAAAATAAAATCTTCAAAAACTTTTATTTGTAAAACTTTTTGAACAAAAGTTTCAAAATTTGCTTTTGTGATTATAAATGATTATGATATTTATGAAATTTTATGTATATCTTTTCCCAATGGTTTTTTCAGGTCCATCCAACAAATCTTCGCATTTTCATTGTCTTAAATGTTCCTTCATTTGCTCAGATACCAATAAAGTTGTGGCACATCGGCGACAACATAGTAAAATGGAGTATATACGACTTGCAGGCTTTCGTAAGGTGGCCAGCAATGAAAGTTGTAGTGTTGACAGAAATTCGGCAACCTTAAAGCCAGCTGCTTCATTGGAAGCCTGCATATACAGCATGAAGCAGACACACTATCACTGCCTTGTTTGCGATTGTAGTGTACTATCTAGAGCGCAACTGACGTCACATAGACACAGAATTACAACTATTTCAACAACAACAACAACTGTAACTGCCTCAACAACATCGATAACTTAGGTGTAGCTACTTTCAATGAGAGTTCAACATTATTAGTTGTGCTCAATCAAAAGTTGGTAAAAAGATGTGCCAAGGACAAGACTTTAGCAATCTTTGTCCATAGAAATAGTTTTTAATATTAAATAGCTCTGTATATTCAGTTGTCAACATGACAAGAGGTGAATATACCTAACAATTTAGGTAAAAAAATTTAAAATAATAGGTATATTAATGGGGAATACAAATAATAAATGCCGAATTTGAAATGTTAAATATAAATTTAAAATAAAATGAAACACAAATGAAAATAAAAATATAATTTAATCTATTCTATTTATATAAAATTGCTTATAGTATGTACCAACTTTTATAATGATAGCTACTATAGGCGTAGAAATATAGCATTTTGAGTATTTTTACTGTACGGGGGGTGCAAATCCCTTTCGTTCAATCCCTCTTAAGCTTTGCATGCTGAATAGTAGACGCAATAAACATCCATGTACCAAGTTTCATAATGATAACTGATATAGGAACACTGATATAGCATTTTGTGTGTTTTTTCATATCAGAGGTGCAACGTCCCCAAGTTCAATCCCCCTCAAATTTTGCATGGTGAATGGTACATATATTATGCATAAGTTCACCAACTTTCATAATCATAGCTTGTTTAACTGTAGAGATATAGCATTTTTGTATTTTTTTAGTATGGGGGGTGGAACCCCCGTTCCCCTCAGTGGCATCTCACCCTCTTAAAAACCTTCTACAGACTACAATAAACAATTTAAAAAAAAAATTATATAAATCGGCCGTGTAGTTTCCGCGTTCATAAGCTACATACGGACACCATTTCATTTTTATATATGAGCCGTTCAAAATGACAATGGGGCAAGTCCATTTTAAAAAAAAAATGAGATAATGATATTTTAGATAATAGGGTAAGGGAGGGAAATATGGACCACCCATCTCTCTTTTTGGAAGCTAATGCTTCCTTATCGGACGTTTTGAGAGGCAGAGTCTGAACAGCGAAAACATGCAACGAAAAAGTGTAACGGATGTTTGCAACGAAAATGCGTCACACATATAAAAATAGAGACGTACTGTATACAAAGTACAGTATACAGTATATATGTATGTATACATATATATATGTTTATAAACATTGCGCGCACCAGCTCATGCTCTCTCTCTCTCTCTCTCTCTCTCACTTATTTTTCGAACGTAAGAGGGGCGCTCATATATATAGATATATACATTTCACATATGGATATCTCTTATGTCCGCGCGCCAGCTCGCGCGGGTTCTCTCTCTCTCTCTCTCTCTCTTTCTCACTTATTTATTTTTTAATACTCCAGTTCAACATTTTACCTCTTACTTAATAATTAACAAATTTTAAAATATCAATTTATTATAAGTTTTAACTATAATAAGTTTTAGCTTATTATATTAGCTTATAATAAGCATTAGCTTCCAATATCATCGGCCACTCCCCGAGTGCCACCTGCCGTTTTTTTTTTAAATAAAACCCAAAATACATAAAACAAAACAATTAATTTTATGTCATTCAGTAAAGGAAACAATTAACCTTTATTCTGCTTCACTTTTAGATAAATATCTCATCAGGATAAAGAAAAAAAATTAAAAAACTGAAAATACTCAAAATGAAGATAAAAAAAGTGTAGTGTAATATGGACCATATAGTCCATTTGGTACAGAAGTTGCATAAAAAATGTCACTTCCACATTCGGCACATTTTTCATGACTCCAAGAACGTCAGATTACACATTCAACCCAAAATTCGCCAAGTCGATCTTCTGAGTAAAAGTATTACATTATATGCATTTTTTATCATTTTTTTCCTTTGTAGCTAACGAATTACATATAATGACCATCAGACTCGTCATGAAAACTGCAACTAGTTTCCCCATCTGAAAAAGATGATAAATACATTTGTTTTTGAGGCTTTTTTATATGGTGGTCCATATTACCCACAGCACGTGTTGGTGAAATAAATGGTTTTTTATCAAAAACGCTTTTAGTTAATGAACTTATTTGTGCTAATAAATTATAAATGGTATTCACTGACTTTATGTAATTAACCATTTATTTAAAAACGCGATGTCTTTAAAGTGAAATAATGAAATATACTTACTAGAAAAAAATTATCACTGATCCTTTTTTTAGAAAAATCAACTTTACAGAAACATGAGACTTCACCGAACGCTAAAATCGCGCTATTATAAGCTTTATGTATTAGCGTTAAGTTTGAACATGAATAACGGTAAATCCTATGTATGCAGTGGGAAATAACCGTGTGGTCCATATTACCCACGTAGTCCATATTTCCCTCCCTTACCCTACTAAATATGATCTTTTTATCTGTAAAAAAAATTTGGTCAGAAAAGTTCAGATACCCGATATATATGATATGGAATTTTTTGCTATTAACGTTTTTATAAATTTGTTAATTTTGAAAGTGGTGCAAGTCCATATTATAGTAGAGTAACGTTAGCATTTTATTTCGAAGTCAGGCAAAACTGCTCCGATTTTGATAAACTTTTTTTTAAAATGTGCAGAAATAAAAAAAGTTTGACGTCCATAATTTAAAAATGTGTGATCTTGTTTATATACTATATAAAAAAGAGTTTGCTTGACCGATTTTAATAAAACTTTCACAATAACTAAGTGTTAGAAAATGCTTCATCAAAGGCAAAAAAAAGTGAGCGGTAACACGCCCACAAAAAACTAATTCCTCATATCTCCGAAACTACTTGACGCTGATAGCTGAAATACATATGAACAAAGTACCATGGCAAATAATGACTCGCGTTTAAAAAAAAGTCATATTCCTCTAAAAAAAATGTTACCACAGATGGATGAGTTTTAGAAAATACGTATAGATAAAGTAACACCGGGATATGGTGGCTTATTTTAAATTTTAGTTTTACAAAATACATACGTTTTTCTTTGTATATGAATTTGAGTATGTTCACATTTTTTATAAAAAAGGATGTAGAGATTCAAATAAATTGTAGTGCAGTGATGTATCTTCCCATAGAATTCCGATTGGAATAGGTTTTAGTATCGTTGCACCACTCTTAATATATAAGTTTGTTGGGCCATGTCTCGCGAACGATGCAAGATATTTTGATTACAGTTTGTAAACAGGTGCTAGAATATTGTTTCATACTATGTATCTTGTACCTTGAAATTTAATACTTATGCCCAAATTCTCTATCTCGAAAACTCTCACTTTTCGTCTGAAAAGTGACTACAAATCAAATAGCTCAATGTTTTGTATTCACTAAAACGAAAAACGAAAACAAAGTGAGAGCGATTGAATATTTTATATTCGAAAGTGAGCGAATGAGTTATTTTATATTCGAAATGGTTGTGATATATGATTTTTATTTTTATATTGAAAAAATTGTATTTCTGTAAAACGAAAACAAACGAATTTACAGTCAAGTTTGTCACTTGAAATTTTCTGTCGTTTAAAAATCGAGTGCAAGTTCTTTTTTTGAATTTATTGGTTGTGATAGACTTTGTTATTTTTCCGACGAAGGAGTTATGAAAATTATCGTTCTCTTCGGATAAATAACGGAATTTTAAGCGCGTAAGTACGTAGATAAATACCACGACTTTCATCATAAGGCAAAATAAAGTTTAGCGTTGCAAATTTATTTATTGCAGCATTGTAAAGAATTTTCGCGTAAGTAAAGAAGTCTTAAAATATATTTTTGAAGAACTGTCCCCAAAAATGAAGATCTGTCACAGAAAAACAGGAACACCAAATGTAATTAAACTGGCTTGCTTTTTGAAGTTCCTTGCATCAGGAAGCTATCAAGGTTTTGTTGGGACTGACTTCAAATGCTGTTAATCCCAAACATTTGCTTCAAGAATTATTGCAGAGTGCTTGGAATTATTTAAAAATTATTTCTACTCGATATGAATGTGGTTGCGGTTTTCTTTTGATTTCAAAAACGCAATTTTTTTTTCTAGATTTGTGTCCATAATTTGTCTATCAAATATGTCGACGTAAGAAATCCGTGCTCAAACTACGATTAATTTATTTAAAAAGGCAGTCATATTCTATCTGTAATATGCAAAATATATTTTCTTTAATTTAGCAAAAAAAACTTGTTTTTATCAAGAACTCTATTTTTCATCCATTTTTAGTCATGCGCCATTCAGATGCATCACATTAGCCAACTCGGAATTTTTGGCAATTTTTTACGATCTCTTATTAAAGTGCAGAAGATAAATAGTTTTGGGTACTTAAAAAATATCATATGGCTGTGTAATCTCTGTGAGATTTAGAAAACCATATTTAAAATAAAAACATTCAACATGCACAGATTACAAATTGTAATTTTTCACCTTAATATGCATCAAACTCCACTTTATGTATTATATTTTAGAAATTTTGGTCAATTTTGAACTGCTTTAACGTACTTGCATAGTAATTTTTATTTTTCGGGAGATTCTGGTAACAATTGTCACCATATTTACTAACACCGTTCAGAAATCCACAGTGTTCTTTTAAAGACAAATACAACGAGCAATTTTGTAAAGCAATGTGATTAAACGCTATTTTGGAGTCCTCGAAAATAGATTTCGATGCATTTTTACCGAGAGAGGACTGCATTTCTCTCCTATGGTAGTAACTAAAATTATAAATGTTTTTTGTGCTTAACATAACGCTTGTATACATTACAAAAACGAAATGCCGCCTTTAGAAGAACTTGATAGCAATGAAATTGTAAGTAAAATTGAGAGACCACCAAATTAAAACACTTCAACCATAGCTACAACTTTAAGGAGAAGAATAGCAGAAACTTTTGTATAATACATGTTTTCTGCACTTGTGAAATCCGTTTTTTTTATTATTATTTTCAAACCAAATTTCAAAACCAATATCCAAATAGAACTGCCATTTGAAAATTAATTTATTTTTTCAATTGAAAATATTCAGTAATAAGTTCGAAATATCATAAAAAATAGAGTTGGCATTTCTCAAAAATGTATTGTCTTTACTTATTCGAAAACAAAGCCACAAACCAAATGAGTGTTGACGAAAAACTCAATTCGATTTACATAAAATATTTTTTAAACGAAAATGACTGAAAACGAATTCCAGTCACTCACGATTTTCGAGATAGAGAATTAGGACATTAGAAAAGTTTTACTTTAAAAACTATTGTTGTTTTTTTTTTTTTTTTTTTTCCTTCCTTTTTGCCCTCTGGCTCTGGGAATTAATTACAACAACAACAAAAAGTTATCGACGGTATTTATTTCGGAGATATAGCCATCGGAAGATCGAGATATATCTTTTATATTTATGATTTTATGATGAAATCATGGTCTAACGAATCTGTAATTTTCAATATAAAAAGAGGACATATACTTATAGTAGACCGGTGCGTTTTGGACGAAAGCTTAAAATTTGTCGCGCAACCGGCAGAATTGTAAAGTTTAACTATCGACATGAAGATTGCCGCCACCCTAGCTCTGAGAGATGACGGGAAGAGCTGTCGGTATATTTTTGAAGGTTGAAAAACGTGGTTTAAAAATGCATGCTCATAGGTCCGAAGTGAATCAATTCTCAGCTTCGTAGTAGGTCCAGAATGCCGCTAACTTGTCTGAATTTTGAGATATCCTTTTCTTAAGTGCAAGAAATTCCGTATTTTTTACTGTTTTAGATTAGGATATCGGATTCAGAATACACGTAAGGAGTTACATTTAAATTTACTAGTTTTGTTTTTGTTTGTTGGTTTTCGTTTTTTTTTAGTTTTTTCATTTGATATGGAAAATTTCATTTCGATTGTTGCGAATTTCATTTAAAAAAGACGCATTTTATCAATCTTCCTAGATGGATCGTCAACAAAGTAAACACAAAATTTGGCACAAAAACCATACCGACTCAGACAGGATAGTTGCGCAACTATTTTGTTTACCGTGTAAGCCAGCTTTCATGAAGATGCCAAAATCAGTGAACTTGGCATCACTTATATTGATGGTAGATTGATTGTCTAAAAAGGCCTTTTAGTGGTGTACACACCGTAAAATTTTGCAGCTCACACTATCAAATCACTTTTAAAATTTTAATTTTACTGCCATACCTTAATTGAAGCGTTAGGCGTTGCGTTATTTAACGTTACACAAGAGCGTTACGCGCCATACCGAAATAAAAAGCTTTGCTTTAAAATCATTTGTTTGTCAAATTCATATTGTTGTTTCCTTTTTACATTTCTGCAGCCAACTTCACTTCATAATGCTTTGTCAAAATTGAAAATTCGAATAGCTGAACGTTGAGCGTTGGCAATTTCGGTATGTGCCATACAAATTGTATGTATTTTATTATGTAATTTAGGTATGGGAGTGAGTGTTGTTTTCATTATATTAAGTAAGGTTGTTATTTATAACACCTGACGCTCCAATTTAAGTATGGCAGTTAGAGTGTAAAAACAAATTCCTATTCCTCATCATTTCATCATCCGAGCGATGTGCAATCGTTGAAATCTTTTTTGAAATGAAAATATGCATACAAAAAAAATTTATTTGCATTCACATTTTTAAATAACTCATCAAATCACTCGTGTAATCCGCAAAAAATCAAAAGTTTTTGTTTTTTTCGAAGTTTTTGACAAATTATTTGATGAAGCGTTCTAACTATCAAAAACTCATCAAATGCATACAAATTTTTTTTTATGGCAAAATTAGTGATGCCAAACAAGTCCGAATTTATCCAATAATTTTTTGTAATTTGATGGTGTGTACGCTAGAATTGCCAAAATTAGTAATGCCAAGTGATTCGAACTTTGTATCAATTCGACAACACAGGTCGAAAGTAAAAAGTGGGGTGTTAACAAAAGCAATAGGGACAGTGAAAGTGGATAAAATATTTATAAAATGTTTCGTTTACAATATGCCAACAATTTCAAGCATAAGACTTGCTTTAAAAAAATTGTTGGGACTTGGAATGAAAAACAGCAAAAGCTTGGTGAGTTCTAATCTCCAGGGATTGTGATACATTACATATCTATTAACATTATTGAATAATAACTTCATATGTATGTTTATATCTATGTAGTAAACGTTCTTATGTATGAAATAAACACCATATAGTATACATTTAAAAAAAGATCATTTAAATGATTGGTCATTGTTCACTTTAAATAAATTTAATAGAAATAAGACGGACGAACCGTGCTTTGTACAACTTCCATGATTCGAATTATTGTTGCCATGTTCAAATTTAGCTTAAGTTTACTTTAGAGGCACCTAATATATTTTTTATTTCAAACCTAGCTTGGTTTATTGACGTCGCATAGTCTGGCATAAGGAAAATGAAACCTTAAGTTTTAAAAACTGAAAATTAAAGTTTACCATAATAGTGTGTCTGTTGCTATCCGTATACTAGTGAAGTGTGGAAACTAAAATTTATGAATGGCTTTATGGACAGACATGAATTTTAGTCCTATTCTACAAGAAAATAAGCATACCATTGCTGAAAAGGGTTTGGAGAAAGATGATTTCTTATTCCCATTAGGCAATGATCCAGGGACTTAAATAGAGGGATCTTCTGCACACTTTGGAATCTTCTTAATCGAAAAGTGCTACTCCTAATCAGAAAATGGGATCCTCAAAATTAGTATTTATTTCAATTTCCCGACAAAATTATTACACTTTTTTGAAAATAATCAATAAAATTCGAAATTGCAGTATGTCAGAATACATAGAAAATTGAAGTGCAAAGTATTGACGAAAAATTGATAAAAATAATTGAGCCTTTTCTGGTGTCCAAGAAAAATGCTGATTTTCGACAAATTCATGAGTTGTTTGGATGTGATTTGGTTTAAAATTTTAATAGAATTGATTGTACAAAATATCTGAGTAAAATTCGAAAACAATGTCAGCTTAATCATCAAAACACTCTATAAAAATGCAAACTATTGTGAAATAATAATTGTATTGAGCCGCATTTATATCAGTGCGCCACATTCGACCGATTGTGAACGAACCGATCTATATGCGCGAATAATAGAATCCAAACTCTAATCCGGAATCGAATTTTGCTAGAAACTGAAGTTAAATGCTTATACGTTATATTTACTTCAACATGCCAAGCTTGGAAAACTGGCATCCAAGATCAGCAATTCAATAATGGATGAATGATAATGACCGCAAAGACCGCTTTATATTTTAAAGGAACTTTTAAAGCGGCAACTGTAAGGTTGCATCAAAATGTTTTTAAAACTACCTTTAAACAATATTTGTCGAGTGTAATGATTCTATATCGCTCTATCTGATATTGGGATCCTTTTTTGGGTTCATAAAGTAATTTTCACCGATTTGAGCTTCAACACTTTTTGGGATCTTCTTAAAGTCAATTTCACTGTTTTTAATCCCTGCAATTATACTATGGGTCGAATCCACGCAAAGTATATAAAATGCTGCTTGTTTAAATAATGGCTGCCTTCAGTGTCGTAGCTAAGGTCTTGAGCACCCAGGGCAAGATTTTTTTAAACACTGCAGTCGGCCTCCAATATTATATGTTCGTTGCATTGCATAATTTTAAGTGAGTCTCAATGTTAAGAGTTATTGATAATTATCAGCAACTTATCACCGAAAAATAACCGAAAGTTATGGTCGGCTAAAGTATAATTAAATGATTTAAAACTTTATGGACTGCAAAACACGTATTGAAAAAAAATTCACGTTAAAAATCATATCAGATTAGCTTTCCAAATGGTCGATGTAAAGCAAACTTTTTTTTTTTGTGATACATACTAGGGGGACTCTTTCAAACCGCGGAAAATTCCGCAGCTTATGTCAAAATAACTTAGTATGGAGAATTGTTTCGGCATCGATTGAGTAGTGTAAAAAATGTGCGGAAATTTCCCAAGTGCGAACATCTGACTTTTGACGCACATTTGTATTTATTTTGATGCAAAATTAATAAAAACGTAAAACGCACAAACTTTATGATCTCAGCAAGGCTTTAAAACAATTTTAAATTATAAATCTGCTGTTTACTTACTAGCCCAGGAAAATTAGACGAAGAAAGAACTGCTGTGCGAAATAATTGAATAACCAATTTTGAAAAGGTCACATCTCCGAATTTTAAAAATTTTCAGTAAACGAAAAAAACTGATTGTTTTCTTAAGTACATAGTATAATATTTATAAAATTATAAATAAAAAACCATATAAATTTGGCGGAACATTTACTTAAGGTATCTGAAATTAAAATAATAAATTAAATTAAAGACAATTAATAGAAATTCTTTTAAAACCACGGTGCAAAGCATCCACGCCACCCAAGAAAAATTTAAATCGAACTATCGTGAACACAAAAAAAAATGTGTCAAATTACTTGAAAAAACACAACATACCAAAACAAAACTACACATTTTCGATTAATTTGTTCGAGCTGAATCTGATCTTAGCATTGCTCTATCACTTACAGTTTATGAGATACCCTAACCTAAAAGTTTAAAAACACAATTTTTGAGGTTATGTAGAGAATGCACAGAATTGTTTTACTCCTTTCTACTAAATGAATCGCTTAGTACTATCTTTCATCTTCAAAATAAGCTATGATTTGGTTTTATGGTTTTTCTTTAAAAAGTTACGACCATTTTAAAATGACGCATGAAGCTAAAAATCATATGTGGCATGTTTCTAGTAGAGATGAGCCCTTTTCAATCGGAGATGGCTTTCTACCCCACTTAGAGACCCGATATGGGTACCATTCTTACACATCACATGTGTCTATGTGCGTAGATGGAAACAACTTGAAAAAGTCAATATCGAAAAAATTCGGAGATGTGACTTTTCGAAATTGGTTGTTCAATTCCAAGTGAATTTTTTTTCGCCGGAATTATCTTTATTCATGCATGATAAATTAAGTGTAAAAGTTCCATTGCAGTCCATTGTGTGCATAAAAAGTTATTCAGGCTCAAAGGTTGCTCAAATCAGTTTTTTGCAATTATCTTGCTTATGCTCACTTTTACAGAAAAATGTTGGTCCACAATTTCCAACAAAAATACATAAAAAGTTTTCATACGACTTGTAATTTAGTAGATAACCCTATTTAAAAAGATGTAAAAAATGGTACGCATAAGTTAAAATGTCTTACTTTTTAAATGGCGATTACTTTCAACGAGTAGTCGTAGAAAAAAAATCAAAAGTTCGCTTAAAAGATAATTGGATTTTCTACAATATATACCCGTGTTACATTTTTCTTTTCGAGCGAGCCATGGTCTAAAAAATATTAAACTAAAATTTAAAAACTGTTAAGGTTTCTAAAATACTGGTAAGTCATACGATAAAAAGTTATAGTTTTTACAGAATATTTTTTAGACGGACTATAAAGAATCCAATTCGGTACGTCCAACGTAAAAGTTGGTAACTCGAAAAACGTTGTTTTGAGTAATGAGCATTTCTGTATTTTAACTTTTTTGTTTTTTTTTTGTATGAAAACCTATATAAAATAAATTTAGGTTGTGACCTTCAAAAATAGCGCCCAGGCCTTCAAATTTCAAGCCAGTGGTACCAAAATTTGACACAAGATGGAACCAAATGTGTAGATTTCGAAAAACGCTGTCCCGTAAAAAGTTGGTAACTTGAGTTACCAACTTTTACGTTGGAGGTATCGAATTATATTTAAAACGTTTTTTTTTAAATTTTTTTGTGCGACTCCTCGCAATTTAAAAAGTAAAATATTTTAATATGAACTTACATATGTATACGTAGCATTATCATAATTATATCACAACTGTGCACAATTTTTTAATTTTTATCTCTTAAACTATAAACAGCACGAAAACATTTTTACATATTTTACGTAAGAAATTTCCTGTGTCACAAAATTTTGGACCAACATTGTTATGTTAAATTAGCGTAAGCGAGATATTTGCAAAAAAATCATCTTAGCTACCTTTGAGTCTGAATAACTTTTTATGCGCACAATGGACTGCAATGGACTTATTTATCATGTATAAATAAAAATAATTCCGGTGAAAGAAATTCACTTGGAATTATTTCGCAGTAAAATTCTAATTTTCCTGGGTATTGCACGCTCACACAATTTGATTTATAGGGCGCTACTTCAGTTTGTAGAAATTGAGTCTCCCCCCCTACTCTCTAATGAACACGTTAAGCTTGTTGAAAATGTGCAAAATGTGGAATTTTCTTGCGGTAACAGTCCACTGTAAGTTTTCAATTGGTTTAAAGTGAAGTGTTATTTCCATTTATTTGTAAATTAGAGAGCAATTGACAAAAAGAAAAGCAGAATTTTTTCCAAGTTTGCGCTTTCAACCTTTTTGTTATGTATGGGACCCATATGTGTATATAATAAAATTGTGAAATATTTTTAAATCATTTATGTTTGATTAAAAATAGGCACTTTTTGAATCACCTATCTATTTTGTTGTTCTTTATATGAATTTTGTTCGAATTAAATTAAATTTATTTCAATAAATTAAATTAAATTAAATTAAATAACCGAAGCTCCGCAAAAAAAAAAACAGAACTTCAGAAATGGAACACTAGTAAAGACTTACAAAACGGTCAACTATTTCTAACCTGATTTTTTTAAGGAAATGTCTATACGGGGGGAGTCGCGTACGCTAAAACTCAATTAGCGTACGCGAAAACTCAATTAGCTAACGCGAAATCCAGTGAAGTTTTTTCCCCCGGGGAACTTGATTAATTTATATACTGATCCGCGGCCTTCGGACGGTGTTGGATTTTTAGGAGTTCTAAATCCTGAGCTGCGGCCACAGGCCGCCCACTTACCACTACTTTTATGTAAAATTACTGTTGTAACGAAGCTGCGTCCCGGGGGAAAAAACTTCACTGGATTTCGCGTACGGTTTAGCGTACGCGACTCCCCCCGTATAGACAGACTCTTTTTTTTAATCTCCTCAATTTATTTGCTGATTAACATAAATCTTGACCAGTCATAATTTTTTAGATAATAGTTTTGAATTCCTATTACAAGCAGAGGCTTATTACCTTTAAGTGTATGAAGTAGAATGAATCAGAAAGTTCACCCAAAATGTTTGCTTTTTGTTAAAAGAATTGTGTTTATTTTCTTTTCTTTTTAGATTTGAAGAATCTGGGTCCTAAAAATATTCATATTACATCAAAACAAAATTTTCCAGTTGCTGTTGCATTACCGATTCCCGAAAATATAGATGCTTCAGAAACAACAAGATTTTCTCCTTACCGGGCAAGAGATATTTCAGCTACTGTTTTGTCTCAAAGTGTTAACGTTTCAAACACGCATTTTGATTTCACAAATAGTAGTTTAAACTTAAAAAGTGAAGGTCTTGACGATAAACATGTGCAGTCCTATGACTGCTTTGGTGCAGTAAGCCTAAACTCAGCTATGCAAAGCAATGTTCCTTCTCCATTTGGAGGGATGCATAAATTTTCACATTTGAATATGCCAGGAGGACAATGGTCGCAAGACTGCAAGTTTATGTCCCAAAACTTGCAAGACTCTCATTATACTTCTTTGAGACGTAATGCCCGTTCTAACTGGACACAATATGATCAAAATGCTGTTATTAACAAAAAAACAGGTATAAAAAAGGTTTTTCCCACTTTATATAATTTTAATTAATACTAATATAGAATTTTGGAATGCTCAAAGTACAAGACAATTTTCATATAAAAACGATAAGGAACAAACACCAACTGAACTAACAAAAAAGGAGCAGTTAAAAAAAGCTTTCAAAGAGTATGGATCTACTGTTATTGTTTTTCATGTAGCTATTTCTCTTATTTCACTTGAAATATGCTATCTTCTTGTATCTGGGTATGTACGTTTTTTTAAAATTCGAAAAGTTTTCATTGTCTTTAGAATTTTTTATATTTTTTTTTCTTTATATTAATCGTGTTAAATTTGTATACCCTACACCAGGGGTCACCAAAGTGGTCGATATAATATCTAGGGGATCAATGAATAGCAACGTTATTCTATCGAAAATTTATTCACAGAATTCCATTTCTAAATTGCAATCTGCGAGTGTCCATATAACTGAAACTAACAAATCTCAAATCAAACATTAAGCACATCCTTCTCATTGATTCATGTAAAAATTTGATTTTATCAAAATTAATTTCTCCATGCCCATAATTTTTTAAATAAATCAGTCCTATTGTTTTCTATTCTTGATTTTGGTAGTCAATTATAGATGCAAGGCACCACCTGAACCTGAACCTGAACATGGTTTTTTTCTTTCACAAAGGAAAAAATTGTACTTGTATGAAGTTGAGAAGAAGCATTACTTCAATGGATGATAACTCAGAATGGAATCATTCAATTTGAAAAGTTGAAACATACAGTTTAATGGGTATGAAATATAAGCCATAAGCATACTTTAACCATTGGCTCTTTAACTGTTTGGGTTAAAAAAAAAACTGTTTAACAAAATTGATTTCCACACTTATTCAGGACCCGGGCGGGCCATAATGGAGTTTCGATTCAAACTAAGTATGGATTCTGATTAACTATTACTTTAAATTGCATTAATCATCGCTGCACTCTTTTTTTCTTTAATTGCTGTACCCTAATATAATTTACAATTTTAGTTTCGTTTAATAAGAGAAGGTATGGAACAATTTTAAAAATTAATTACAGAATTACTACGTTAAAAATAAGTACCTATGTAAATATATTAAAAAAAAATGCAATGAATCAAATTTAAATTTTAACACAATTATTACAAATACGTTAAATTACGAACATAAAACATATTTTATATAAAAACAATTATTTAAGTATTTTTTATATTTTTTTTTTTTTTTTCAGAGGAATTGATGTAATGCCAATTTTGGAATATTGTGGTCTGGCTTCTACTGCTTTATCAAATAAAATTGCAGTTGGGGCTAGTACATTTGTAATTGCTTATGCAATTCATAAAGTGTTTGCACCTATAAGAATAGGCATTACTCTTGCCGTTACGCCTTTTATTGTGCGGTATTTAAGAAAAAAGGGGTTTTTAAAACCAACATCTATAAAATAGTTTTAAAGGAAATTCATTATTTAATTTTACATTGCAATGTATAAATGAAGTATGTTTGAAAAAATATGAATATATTCATATAGTATATGTACATTCATACATAAATATACAATGTACATAAATTTAGAAGAAGCTGATAAATGTAACCAACAAATATATTTTCATATACATTTTTAAACATTAAAACTTTTCTATGTTTTTTTTAATCGTACAGATATTTGCCATACATCATGTTTTGGTAGAGAACACGGAAATTCAAGATTTTTTCGGTTTGTCAAGTTCAGCAGTGGGGTACAAAGTAGTTCAAGGAGGTATAGATTCAAGTTCACCTTATAATCAGGGTCTGCCCCGCGTTCGGGCGGCTGTCAAATTGAAATTCTACACCAGTGGCGTGTATGGCAGATAGCGACACAAAAGGCAAGATAGCATGATATCTAACAAATATTCCGGAGTAAAAATCAGAAAAATCGTATGTGGGTCGTGGCGACAGAATGGGTTAAAAAGTCTAAATCGTTCTTTACGCCCACATAACAGGTCCGAAAATTCTAAAAAAATTCAAGCAAGTCTCTTGATAAAAAGTAAATCGAATTTGTTTTTTTTTTTTTAAGCCCCCCATGTCGAGTAAAAAATGAAAAACGCTAAGATTTGGGTAAAAAACTTTATATTTGGCGGAATGCGAAATTTAGAGTTTTTCGTTTTTTGCCCATCATGGGGGGCTTAAATCAAAAAACCTCTAAAGCAAAGTCGATTTATTTTTTTTTTTCAAGGAATTTGCTTGAATTTTTTTAGAATTTTCGGACGTGTTATGTGGGCGTAAAGAGCGATTAAGACTTTTTAACCCATTCTGGCGCCACGACATACACACGATTTTTCTGAAATTTATTACGGAATATTTGTTAGATATCATGCTATCTTTCCTTACACAGTGCGGCACAGTGCCATTTTTCGATTTTTTCATATGGAGATATAGCCATATGAAAAAATCGAAAAATCGCTCAAAATCCAAAAAGTTGCAATTTTCAGCTGAAAATTGGATTTTGAGCGTTTTTTCATATGGCTATATCCCCATATGAAAAAATCGAAAAATGGCTATATCTCGGTAACGAGCCGAAAATATTGTTTTGATGACTTCAGCAATGTTCTAGCTATTGAATAGAAGAAAAAAAAAATGCCGAACAAACCTAACCGAAAAAAATTCATCTAGTGCCTTAAAATCGCAAAAATGACCATAAAATCCTTATATGAGTCAACTTTGCAAAACGCTCTGGCAGAATTACTTGTTTCGGCAAGTACTTTCGAAGTAGTTCACCGTCAATGACTTGAAAAATGTTGCACTGTGTTATGTGTCGCTATGGTGTGCTCGATCGCATATCGAAAAAAATCGCATTTTTTACCCCAAATTTTTCGTTTTCTATTTTTTACTCGGCAGGGGGGCTTAAATTAAAAAAATATCATAAACAAAATCAATTTATTTTTCATCAAACAATTTGCTAGAATTTTCAGAATTTTAGCACCTGTTATGTGGCCGTAGTGAACGATTTCGACATTTTAACCAATTTTGTCGCCACGGCCCACATACGATTTTTTAAATTTTACTCCAGAATATTTGGAAAGGTGCCCCGTAAGATATCTACTACTTATGAAATATGTATGTGCTCTCCCGTATATTATCGGAAATCTCGATTTTACCAAAACTTTTAGATAAAACGACCTCCTGACACCATCTCGGGTCGAAATTTTTTGCTCATCTATTGGGAATTTCATTTTATACGTCTCAGAATATATTCCACCTCATTTGGTTATTAAACATGGAAAAAAACATTTTCTTAAAATCTAGTATAAATGATACACTTCCGTGGTTTCTCACCACGCTTGCTTAACGGAATATTAAACTTTCCTCCAATATTACTTTGTTTAATTTGGCACAGTTATTAATATTTTTAGATTTTTAACTTTAATATGACCAAGCGATAAAATTATTCACTGAAATACGAATAAATGATTGCTTTTTATCGTTGAATGTTAGAATTTCATTAAAAAATCAAGAAAGAGTATCAAAAATAGAATAAATTTGTAAAAAAAACTGTTTTTTGCGTATAAAAAACTCTAAATTGAAATAGAAAAAAAAAATACCTGTTTTTTATTAAAATTTTTTTTTTTTTAGTCAAATTTTCAAACTTGAATTTCTCAGAAACAAGAGACAAACCATAAAAATGACTATGACCATTGAAATCAGCATACCCGTCTTATGTTTACTACATGGGTCCCATAGTGCTATAAAAAAATTGCTCCGATTCGAGCACAGTGTATTTTATTCAAAAATTTTTTGTTATGTTCGACTTTAAAAAATAATAAATAATGATTTGTTTTAGTGACTCCGTGTTATGATTAGCATGAAAAATTAAATCACCCTGATGAAGAGTTGTAGTTCAACTCGAAATATTGGAATAATAAAGTTATTAAGTTACCAGTTAAAAAACATCTATATAAAAATAATAAATATTTTTTAATTGACCGCGCTCCAAAATGTTTCTGATTTTAAATAAAAAAAAAGTTTATTGACTCCATTATAAGTTTGATTAACCAATACAGTGAAAACAAGGTTTTAGGAAGCATATGATGAAATATATAACAAAAAGTAATCGAACGCCCCTAAAATTAAATCTTTTTACTGTCAAAAATGAACACATACTGTCACTTGATTTTACCATCGCTAGTTCAACTGTCGCCAACATGAAGAATATAAATTTCCCAATTGATTGGGTTGGTTGTCTTTTTGTATGGTGGAAACTTAAGTTTTTTTTTTTTTTTTTTGAGAAATTTATGAAAAACATTTTATTGGACCTTTGTGTAAACATTTAAAATATTCTCGCTACTATATGTAGATTGCAATTATTTAATATAATGGAATAACCTGACAACGCAACATTCAATCTATTGAATCTAAATATTTTTTATAGATAGAACTAAAAGAAACAATTATATTTCGAAAAAGATTGTCGCGGCCCCATAATATGATACAACACCGATTTCGCAGGCTGACAAGTGGTGACTGATGTGCGCTGGTTCCCGACTGTCCTGAATAGTGTGAATTACCGACTATTAATTTTGATTCAAGTGATGGCTAATAATACCACATCCTACCGCTCAAATTTATCTGGTGGTGATGCGACTACTGCACATCTGGTTGAAAGGATAAACAGTGAATTTCCAGGACATGAGGGCAGTGGTGGCGTTAGCCTGGAGCCATCTAGATTTCCATATTTTCAGTGCTGCGGAAATTTATTTTCATATCTTATTCGATTACGGAATACGCCCGAGGAAATGGAACAGCGGTGTAAATCGAAGGAGATTGACAAATTCCTGGAAAAAGAGAAACATACATTTCGTCGTCAGGTATGTAGCTATCAAAATTCGAAAAAATTATCATAAGTGGAATACATATCCGTGGCATTTTGACAAAACAACCTTACGCGAAATTCAACAATGTAGCTGAATTTCGGTAAAAATTGAGGAGTGGCCGTACCAAAGTGCCTAAGTAATGTCATACATATTATGTACCATAATAATCGGTTACTTGAACGGTATCTTTTTTTCAACATAATGCCATCAATTCCACACCATCAAGTAAATTTTTCGTGAAAACAGAAAAAAATTTTAATCATTTCTAACAAAATGTCCCCCAATTCATATTATGACACTACTTTTGTGCTTTAAAAACACCAAATTGGACTTTAGGAATAAAAAGTTTTTTTTCAATTTGAGTCATAGGGGGTTATCGTGAATCAAGATTCCCCGGGAATTTTCTTAAACTGCAATAGAGAATGCACTGCAGTCTGAGAAAATTCCCCGGGAATCTTGATTCACGATAACCCCCATAGTTTTCGAGATATGAAGATTTTTAAAAAATTTTAGCCATTTTTTAAAAAGAACCGAATTCATCTCATTCGATGTGCGACATGCCCCTGAAAATGCCATTATACATTTTATGTAAAAAAAATGAGCCATAGCAATTTTCTTGAAATTTATCAATTTTTAACAATAACAACGCCACAACAACAACAAAAAAATACACAACAAAAACAACAACAATAATTACTACTTATAATTTTAAAAAGTGATAAATTTTTATGTAAAATGGGCGTGACAAAACACTTCTTTGAATATGATTTTTTGAATTAAGATCGCTTCCACCTAACCGTGTTTTGATGTAGCTTGAAATAAATTATATGAGTAAATTAATGAGAAAAAGAGCGACGCAGGTGAATAAAAGGTTTTCAGCCCACAGAACTAGTACCGAACTTGCGAAATCGCTAGCCACCGGTGACCAACACTAGTTCCTCCCACATCTACGTATTTAACGTGTGCGTGTCGTAGGCAGGGGTCAATTGTCATTCTTTGCATTTACACTCACTAGGTTAGGTTAGGTTAGGGTGGCGGTAATTGCGTGAGCAAAAACCTCACATAGACCAATTAGGTCCATAGCGTTACCACAAACTCCTTTCTGTTAGGAGAATAGCAGTGTTCTGGCTTCATGATTTTCATCTACTTATGTCGAAGGTTCCAGTATTTAAGGCAAAATTCATAAGTTTCGATAATGCTGTTCCAGCTATCTCATTTATGGAGCCGAACATAGCCTGCCCAAGAGTAGCCATTCTGCGTCTGGTTAGCGCCGGGCAATAGCACAAGACGTGCTCTACCTTTTCTTCCTCCTCGGGTTCGGAACAGTTTCTGCACCAGTTGTTTGAAACTAAACCCATCCTGTATGCATGGTGTCCAATTAGGCAGTGTCCACTCACTAGCTACTTCACCAGTGAGAAAAAGCTTGCTTGTAAGACGTTCTCTTAGTAAAAAAAAAAGAAAAAGAAAAAACAAACCATCTATGAATTGTTTTTCTGTGTGAAATTAATAAAAGCGAAAGTTTGATATTATTTGAACCAATAACAGTAGCAAAGGGATAAGTAAGAATAATTTCAAAAAATGTTTAGTAAAATTAGCTAATTTTTTCAATGTATATTATGACCCTTCACATCTGTGCCAAATTCATTAAACTGGCTCAAACCGTTAAAGAGGTGTGACGAATTATGTAAAGTAGAGGGTGTGGCACCGCCCATTTTTCTAGCCCATGATCTTCCTCTTAACGATTCTAGTACGCTTTGAAAATTTTATCAACATCTGGTGAATACTTTTCGACTCAATAAAGGCCAGACAAACAAACATGACCTCATTTGTATATAGAAAAAACGGTATTACTCGCAAATCGCAAAAATTCTGAATGGATCTAATCTGAAATGAACTCACAAAATATTGGTTTATTCATTTCTGTTTAAGTTTGGTTAGCCGAACGTAGCCGATTTTTTAAAAACTTACAAAAACTTAAAATATTATATTAGCCGCAACCGTTCTAAGGTTAGTTTACAAATGGCTTTTTTTTATATGACAAAAAGAAAAATGTACCACTTTTTTGAATAAAATCATTAATGCTTACCTATCTCAATATGCTTCATTTTAAAATTTGTTCTAACTATTTACCAAACACCATTTATCATCATTTAAAACTGCGACCAAAATTTATCTCGCAAACAATTTTTCAATTACGTTACAAAAAAGTGACTTTGAGTTAGCTCTGTTGTATGTATGTATTCTCCTTTAACTCCTAGGAGGAGCATAGGGCCAATATGAAATCCCTCCATTTGTCACGATCCCTTGCGATGACTTTGATCTCTCGCCACGATTTTCCCGATTCTTGGATTTCCTTTTCCAACGACCTTTTCCAGTTGGTTTTGGGTCTACCACGTCCTCTACTGCCTTGTGGATTCCACTCAAGGGCCTGACGACAAACTTCGCTGTGTGGTTTCCGGAGAGTGTGACCAATCCATCCCCATTTGCGCAGCTTGATCTCGTTTGCTATAGCCTTCTGTTTGCATTTTTGATTTAGCTCGGCATTTGATATAGTGCGGGTTAGCTCTGTTAAACGGTTTTAAATATATTGGACAAACGAAATGCACATTCTTATATTTTGAAGTATTCTCAATCAGATTTTAGCAATAAAAATACATAGTGTATACATAGTAAAAAATTTTAATTTCGCACAGTAAAACTGATCATTTGACGTATTGTGCAAGGGTACAAAGTCTTATACCTATGTAGATAAATTACGAAGTCTTAAGCTCACTCGGCTATGAAGCTTATTGACGTAGTTGTGTGAAATTCATATTTAAACAATTGAAACATTTTTTTTTGCTATTTTGATACATAAAATTACTCAAATTTTGAAACGAAAAAGTCTCTCCAAGCTAAATTTGAAATTCAAACGGTTTTATAGCTCACGTTTTATATTTTGTTTATGAACTGACTACTTCTTGCATTAC